>JAVJGJ010000059.1:62765067-62806863 GCA_035590215.1 Microhierax caerulescens | reverse complement strand
AGAGTGCCCCCCCCCCCCCCCTACAATGTCATTAGCTTGTTTGAAAGAGGTAGAAAGTTGCATTCCTTTAAAGCTCTGAACCAAACTGATACAAGATGTGTGCCAAATCATATCACAGATACAAAGATGTTTTGTGGGGTTTTTTTTTGCCATAAAGTGGAAACAGCAAGACAAAAGAAGGAATAAAAGCAACTAAATCACTCACATTAATATAATCCCTTGGAAAGCAAAGTGGATACTCAGATATTTGTACCCTGTGAACTGCTGAATATAAGCATTTGTTTACTATTTAGGGAATATCTTTGTGGTGACTTGACCCTGGCTGAGTGCCAAAGACTTGCCATGCCAGCCCACTACAGCCTTGTCCTCCATTCACCTTCAAATGAGGTGTCTGGAACTCTCAAAGTATAGAAGAAAATTATGAACCTCAGGATAAGGGATTTTACGGCTCACGTTCTACAATTTAACCTCACCAAGTAATGATAACTACTGAAATTGTCACTGGAGTCTAATCCATCCCGTACGTCATAAACTAGAGGTTAGTCTATTATCATAAACCCCAATACAAGACTTATTTAGCAATGCAAGGGTTTTGTTCTACCAGGTTTTACCTCAGAGTTGGCCTAGCTAGATGTACAAACATGGATGTTCATTGAATCTCAGCTGATAGTCAGCCACTTTTGCTACAGTCATGTTCAATAGCATAGCCATAATTTCATTTGAAAACTTGAAAGAAATTGATGCATAACCATATTTTATTTCAAGCCACATGCTTTCATCATTCAACTACATAGATAGCTAGTACAAATTAGCAAAAAGGTAGCTTTCAAAGATGTTTTCAACTGATGAAGTTTTCCAATATTCAGTTTTTAACTAACCCATGTTTCTGGGTTTCTGTTGTATTTTTAATTTGCAGGATTATTTCCAGGCTAAAAAAAATATAGCAGTTAAAATAAGGGTTAAGCACACTGATGTGAAAATTGAAACCTAAAAATGCATCTAAACCTTTTTCTGTTTTCCCATTTTACCTAGAAACCTTATAAGAATGCATAATGTAAAGTAGGGAAAATTCCATCACAAATGTATGGACTGAAGATATTTAAATAACAATAGTACCATTTAGACACTGCCTGAGTGAAAGAAAATTTCAGGCTTTTGAGGCTCATCTTTCAATAGTCAAAATGTAGCTTCTGGAGGTTTGCATGCTGTGTTGCCAGATTAAATGATAATGTTCCTTCATATAAGTGTTATACGGGAGAGAAAAAAATAAAGCCTTGGAAAGAGATTCCTGATCCTCCTAGGGTCCTTTTATGATAGTCTAATGACCAGTAAAATGGGCTAAAAAAATCAAATCTTGGAGATGCAGGAACTGAACCCTTTAAAGATCTTTTCACAAGCTGTGGCTCAGCAATCCTGGAGATGGGAAGATATGTCAGGAAAGGGTCACAGTCTGTCTCTGCTCATTTCTCATATGCAGTGGGCACCAGATACCTGTTACAGTGTGCTCGATGGCAGCAGCCAAAGGCATTTGCACAGATGTCTACAAATTACTTGTTATGCTCCTAGACTTCTGCTTCTTGTGGGTCTGGTCATAGGGGATAGCAAATTACAAAGGTGACTGCTGCTAGGATTGAAAGAACAGACTCCTCCATAACTTTTGAGCTTCCAAATCAGTATATTTTCCCCCCCCTTTCTTTTTAAGCTGACTCAGTGGTCCTCTCAGCAGCAGGTACTCCAGTCAAGAGGAGCAGAGAGAGCCTGGCTTTGGATACGTGAACTGAACTGAGGTGATCCAGGTCTCCCAGAGCATAGAACTCAGCAGGATCCTGGTGGATCCCAATCTCCCACAAGCTCAGGCTCTGCTTGGCAAGGCTGGGCATAGTCAGCCGCCCTAGCCAAGCTGCAAATGACTACTACTGCAGGCACAAAACCCAGGCAGAAAGCATAAGGAAAAGGCTTGACTTCTCCCATCTTCCACTCTAACATCGTGGCATTTGCTTTATTTCTATTGCAGCACAGGCACCAGGGACACATGTTCCAGCAGTGCAGGGGAACTGAAAGGAGCAGGGGAGAAAGGCTCGTGAGGGAAAATATGGGGCAAGGCAAAACAGTTGAAAAACTTCACCAAAAGGTCTATGCCTCAATTCTCTTCACTGAAAATCTAAGAAATACTTGTTCATTGTATATCATGAGCTTTAAAGTGCTCCAACCTTTTCTTATCTCATGGCAGTATCTCTTGGAGATAATATTCCCAGTGGAGAACATCACTCAGGAATGTGGTACTTTCTGCCTATGAAAACTGAACCTAAAGAAGTACAAATATAAAATACAGGATACTCAACTGAATTGAACATCTACATACTTCAGATTCTGGTTTTGCCACTTTTTTTTTTTTGTTCTGAAGTTCAGAAAGGAAGGCAAGAAAGCCAAGTGACTACATTGGCTGTGGTTCATTCAAAGCCCCTTTCATCTCCCTGTAATGTTTTTTATCACACTGAAATGAGAGGACAAAGTCTATTTGCAGCAGGCGCACACAGGTATTACTATACCGGCTTGTCTAGAGGTGAAAGGGAAAGCAGAATTTTCCTTAGCTGAAGGGCATCAATAAATTCTGGATTACAAAGTTCTAAACCCTGTGCACTAGATCAATGATTTACCATCATGTTCATTTACTTATCAAACACTTGGTAGTCAGCTTGACAACTTGTGTTTGCTCCAGCTAGTACAGATGTGTTTTAACTTATCAATTATTTTAAGTGATTAACTACACAAAAACATAGAAAGTACATAAGAATTCAAAAGCAAGAAAAACAAAATATAGAAACACCATGAGTTTTCATATGATATGAATTCATATGATATGATATTATTGCTATGATAATGTTCAACAACTGTCAATGTAATGACTTCAGTGGAATCTAAAAATATGTGTAAACTCTGTGGTTTAAATTATAATGTATAAATACTCAAACTAGGCTAGACTGGAAGCAGGCTAAAATGAGTGATAGAAAACTCTGTACTTTCACAGGTGGGTGCCTTATGACACTTTACAATTTAATCTGGTAAGACTATCATACTTTAAAACAATATGTGGTGTACACTTACTGTAGGAGAAAGAATGTTGAGAAAGGAGACAAAAAGTGCTGTTAGAATTTTATATATCTACTTGGATCTAGCTCAGTTCATGTTTGAAAGAAAGAAAAAGCTATTGCTTTTGTGAATATTGGGATAGTACTAGGACTAGCTTTCCTTTCAAATAAGAAACAGTATTTTGTTAATGTGAAGCAAAGAAACTGCATGCTGTACTGCTTAAAATAAAAGTACCTATTAAGCTAAATTAAATAGCCTTCCTGAATGGGTGGATGGTGAAGCTGCTTTTATACAGGATTGAACGTTGTATTAGAAATCTCCCAGATGGAAAATACATGAGATTTGAATTTTCTCTTCAGAACAGCAGGTAGTCTCTTCTACTGTAAACTCATTGCTAAGGCTTAGAATTTGTTCTCAAACAGAGGTGTACAAATGTGCTTGTGGTACTTCTACCAAAAAGTCTGGAAGTTAAATGCTTTATTACATATTCTTCAGTGACTTAAAATATTGTGGTCATCTTCCACAAAACAATATATGATGCATGATAATCATGCATCTGAGTGTAGTATGGGTTTAGGCCCAAGCACCCATCTTATGCTTGATGTAAGGAACAGAATGGTTTTGTAACTGCTGCTGTATTTATTGATCTAATTAAAAGCTCTTCAGCTGGTGGCCCTTGAGGTAGTGAGCATGAGTGAGTATTCCCTATTATTTTCATAATTTCTTACATAATTGTGCACAGCTGGTGACAAAGTAGATTATTATGAGTTATTACTTATAAAAATGGACATAAGCAGTAGGATTCAAGTTTATCTAGCTTCTCGAAGCAGACAGAAGCATTTAAATTAGCATTAATGGTCAATGACAGCAATAACTTTTAATCAGAACCTGCTTTTCTTTCCTTGATGTTCTTTGTAACTGCTTAAGTAGATCTATTGGAGGTAGCATTCCATGTTTTCACCACTGTCAGATTTGTTCTTCATTTGTTTGGTCAAAAATGAAGCATATTTCAATTATAAATTTGGCAAAACTATGTCTCTGGTTGGTGCTCTCTGATTTTACTGTAGACTGATATCTCCTCATATCTTGGCTTTTCAGACTTTCCAAGACATTTCTCTATTAGACTTTGGAAACCCCACTCCTTTTATTTTCGAATAGATTTCCATATAGTTAATCATCCAAAAGGTACACTGCTATTCATCCATTTGACATTGAAATGGATATTTTGAAATTCTACATCATATATTGCTATTATCACTTATACTTAGCAGTAGCATGCTTCTAAATGATTATCTCTTGTCCACATAGTCTTTGGTTTACCTGCAGTTTGTGGGCTCCTGCAGGCAAAAACCATTTCTGTTCATTTGTTTTAAGGTCCCATGTGGCCATAACAGATGAAATGAACAGTGCAATTTCCACAATAGGTCTCCTTCACGCTAAATGACAGTCCAAAAGGTCTAGTGAATGCTGGAGATTGAACAATAAAATTCATCGTTAATACATACCTCTTGCTGCCTGGAACTCAAAACATACAAGCATTTATAGAGTTTGGGGATAATGGAAAATGTCTGTGATTGATTTATGCTATATATGACAATGCATGAAATTTTTATGTACCTGGTAGAAATATGCTACACTATAAGTGCATTTTTTAATAGAATTATCTTTCTATTTTATAACTCCATGGATAAACATTATCTGCTCCTAGAAACTGTTTATATAGCAGCTCTGAGATAGCTTTCCTGTTTGCCATACATTATTTGAATATTTAATTTTTGCAGAACTATTTGTAAGTGCTTGTTTTATAACAGATAAAATTGTTTTCACATCTTAATTAGAGTGGCTGGGTTTGGGTTTTGTTGGGGTTTTTTTTTGTACCTTTAGTTTGGTTTATGGGTTTGTTTGGGCTTTTTTTCCTTTGGGATTATCCAGGTCCATTGTGCACTGTGATTAATTTCCTCTTTGAAACTGTTGTTAAGCTCTGTTTGCTTTTTAAAAACAGAAAGCTGAGATAATAAAATTTCCCATTCTTTTAATTTAAGCAAAAATAACATAAAGTTCTTTCCCCGAGTAGATTTCATTAAATATGTTTTTTCACAACTACACCACTCAATAGGTTTTTCTAGATTTAGCATGTATATCTATGGTTTTGAAATGTGTCAGTTTAATGAGCTGGTAGAGTACTGAGGTTGTTTTTTCATTTTATTTTATTCATGTTTACAGCTTGGGCTTTGATTTAATGAAGATCTGATTTCCTTTGCTAAACACTGGATATGGAACATGGTTCACCAATCATGAGTAAAAATGACAACATAATCTGCATTTTTAATGAACTGAACATTAAGTCGGTTATCAATAAATTAAACATGACCTCAGTACCTAAAGGTTTAAATAAATGTTCTACCTAAAAGTAGTGGTGATCACCATAAACTCCTTTTGAAAATACTGTTTATGGGGTTATTTTCCCAGTAATAGTTTAAAAACACAAACTAATCAGAAACAGCCATCTATATCTGTGTGCACGTGTATTGTATTTAAATGTGTATGTTCACTGTTAATAGGTATGCATGTAAGTGAAGTTGTGTATTCCAGATGTACACACATACAAGAACCCACACTCTGTATGGATAGGAATCACGTTTCTTATATTTTCAAATATATGAGGTATATCTGAGTCACAAAAAGTAAGAAACATATTCTCTGTGGTCACAGGCCTTTATTTTCATTTACAACAAATGCTTTCTTATCTTTCCCTGCACAAATACAGAGGAACTCCATTGAAACAACATATATAAGCAAAGAGTTGAATTTTGCCTTATGCTTTTACAAATATTCATAGGATCATAGAATCATTTAGGTCAAAAAAGACCATTAAGATCACCAAATCCAATTGTTATCCCAGGACTGCCAAGTCCATCAATAAACCATGTCCCTAAGCATCACATCTACAAGGTTTTTAAACACCTTCAGGGATGGTGATTCTACCACTTCCCTGGGCAGCCTGCTCCAATGCTTAACCACCTTTTCAGTGGCTTTTTTCCTAATATTCAATCTAAACTTCCCCTGGCACAACTTGAGGCCATTTCCTCTTGTCTTGTCTCTTGTTATATGGGAGAAGAGACCTAACCCCACCTGCCTACAACCTTTCAGGAAGCTGTAGAGAGCAATATGGTCCCCCTGAACCTCCTCCTCCCCTTGCTAAAAACCCCAGTTCCATCAGCAGCTCCTCATAAGACTTTTACTCTAAACCCTTCACCAGCTTCATTGCTTCTTCACAGGACACACTTCAGCACCTCAGCATCCCTGTTGTTGAGGTGGTTCTGATGTGCAGTTTGGGTATAGCAATCATATTACTCCTGAATTTTTTTATATGTCTGCTACTTCTTTATTCTTTCCAGACAGACAGGTACATCAGCTGCCAGAGAAGGAATACGGCCTGAGTCTTCGTTTGATGCTATGCATCTACACTGTAGGGTCAGAGGAGATATCATTGCAGCACATCCAGAAATACCTATGGTAGGTTCAAGTGAAGTACTAGGTATACATCTGCAGCACATCGCCAGGACAATGACTGCAGATGTTATTCACTGGGGATTTTGCCCTGGATCAAAGGCACTGGAGAGAGACTGACGGTTGTTGTCTATATTTTGCAGCTCTCACAGTAGGTCATCCTGCCCCCAAAATCAAGGTATCTGCGCTGTTTCCTGCCTTTAAGTGGGATCCCAGTGGACCCCTACTCTACATGGTTTAAAGTTGGTGCACATGGAGCTAGTGTGAAATAGGTCTTTCCTTTCAAGCTGATATGAAAGTGTACATAAGCTGGTTTTACTTGAGTTTACTTTCTTGGACTTCAAAAGGGGCTACAGGCACCAAATTGGCCAAAAAATCATTTGTGCCTTACTCCTAGGTGAAGTATTACCCTTAAGAACATACATATCTTGAAAAGCAAAGACAGCCCCATGACCTTTACCAGAACCAGAAAAAGTCCAAGTCACAAAGAAGCCAGTGAGATAGCAGTTTAAGCAGCAGCCATCCAAAGAAGTTCTCAGTCTTTAATCTTTGTTTTCAGCTACTCATTCTTGGCTGTGGCAGTAGAAGAGTATGTGGGTCTGTGACCCATACCACAGATCACACAGAACTTGGCTGACGTCTCTGAACAGTGTGCTCATCAGCTGGTTTTTACTTTACCTCACTGGTTACAGGAAGAGGTAAATAGCCTGGTCCAACAAGCTCTGAATTTCAGTTCTGAAGCACTTTTTTTTCGCTCTCTTACTGCAGAACGTGCAAGTAGTGCACTAAATAAGGCTCCATTCATTTGTAAAATCACAGACTGTACAGTTACTCTCTATTTGACAGAAACAACTTTAAATTACCTGATCATACTCTCCTTTGAAAGCTTAGTCTGAAAAAGAGAAGGATTTACAAGTACATTCCGTTGCTATTTCTTTGTCCCATCATTAAAAATGAGGTTGTAAATCAAACAGTGCATGGATTTCCCTTTTGGCACATTTATCCCCTACAGGTCATTACTGTGTGTGGGCAGAAAGTGTTGCACTTCAAAGCTATTATCAACCTTCTGTTAGTGGAATTACAATTTTAGCTCTGAACAGACCCATACTTGATTAAACATTTATTGTTTATAACCCTTTTTCACCATAGAAATATAAATGAGCTGACAGTGAGAAAAGTCTGGGCAGTTGTGTTAAGAATAAATAAGGGTTCTTTTGGTATAGTTTTTCAATAAAAATACACAGTGGTCTCTGCATTAATACTAACTATTTTTATATAAGCCTTGGTCATTTTGCTCCAATTTTTTTCTCAGAATGAAAGAGACATCACTAATGACCTTAAAACTGCAAATACAGTTTTTAAATTAAGAGACACAAACATGTGGCAGTTACTGTATGGAAATGGATCACTGAACCATATGGTTGCTTTTGAAAAAGACAAAACAGTATGATATATTTCACAAAGTAATACCATTCACAGAGAAAGACAATGAAGTGGACAAATTCCAGTTTTCGTCTGTAATGACTGTCTTACTCCCTGAAGCATAACATTTGATTTCCCTCATCTTTACAAGGATAACTAGAAATGTTATTATTTGCTATAAAATTATCCAGCCCTTCTGAAAAATTCATCTATAGCATCTGCCTTGCCTATTTCACTGCAGCCTTGAATATCACAGGCTAAGCACACAATGCAAAGGAATACGTGCTTCTATCTATTTTTCAAGTCTATTTTCTCTAGTGATTCCCTGGTCTTTAGAAAAATACCAGAAAAAGAGACTCAGGCAGGATTCAGTTGCTTACCTGTAGGTTTCCAGCACTTAATATATCCCCCCTCGCCTCCAGGTGTAACTCTAGGAAGGTTTTCTTCTTGCCTAGTGACTGAGACATATCTACCCATGTCCAGCCTGGATGTTTTGTAAAAGGGTGCTTGGAAAACTAAATTCTAAATTTGGTTGCCTGAAGACTGTAACATCTGGAATGTTGAAGAAAATTCTATTTGGGTTTAGCCATCTGATTTTCACTGGCACTAAATGACATAGTCTAAAATGGAAATATGAATATTTTTTCCTCCTAGTGTACTCAGCCTATATTCAGGAAGTTTCCCATTCAGTGAGGATGAAGAATTTGCACTTACATATATGGTACCTATATACTTTATCTGTCTTATTACAAACTTCCCTCTTTCTTGTTGTCACACCAGAAAAAAAAAAAAGAGCAACAAGGAGCATTTGTAAGAAATGCTGAGGAGTTCATCTGCCCACATATGAAGGAGCAGCACCAGAGGGGGGCATGCAGCTGCAGTAGCCTCACCTCTCATGAGCTTGGTTTCAGCAGTGTTTAACATTATAAACACTGATACCAGTTCTGCAAGAGAAAGGACAAGGGCAAAACAGATTGCAGATGATTGTCTCGGTTGCAATAGCACTGGATGCATAATCTACAGCAAAAAGAAAAATAGTATGTCACCTAAGGTGATGTTAATTAACAGCAGTTGTACACTTTCCACAATTCAAAAGAATATTTGCTTATATCATGTTATTTTAGTTGCAACATCTCTTGTTCTTTCTGTGCTTCCTTTCTAATGTGCAATTAGTCCCTTTTTGTGTGACAAGGATTCTCCTTTACCATTTCTATAATGAATCCTCTTGCCTGACTTAACCGGTCTAGATACTAGTTACTTCAGTGTAATGTAGTTCCCCATAAGAAGCACCTATCCTATTGCAGACACTTATTTTATACTAAAAAAATATCAACACTTTCATATCTGTCTGTCCTTATTGACTATAAGGAGGCTAAAGAGATTAGCAAATCCAGGGCAAACTTTCTAACGTGTAAATTAAATGTGCTGTAACACCGTGCAGAGTGATTTGGTACTCAATGCGCAGTACATAAATCTACACATTGGGCCTCCATCTTCATTCCTTCCAGGAACTGGAAACGCAAACTTCTGGAATACATGTGTTTGTTACTGTATCCATATACTTGCTAATAGACCAAGGCTTTAGCTGAACATCAAATGCCAGAAAGGAAAATCAAGAAGGAGCTTGAGATCAGAAATGTCATTTTTTTTTTGCTGAACTGCAACTGTCTTACATTAATGAAGTACATATATTTGCCAAATAAATCCCACTAAACCTTTTTGGTAGTTGTTCCTTGTAAGCAGCTAATACCTAGATCTTGATTTGCTTAGGATAAAAATCTTTGAGAAGAATTACTTTTCTATATACTCCACAAGTAATGAATCAAATTTCTGGAAGTACAGTAACAAAATGCTATTCAGAAAAACGTTGTTCAATATTTGTTATATTTGACCTGTTTCGGAACACAAAGCTAAGATTTGAGAATGCACTTTGTTAACATCTGAAAAAGGATGGGAAATCCATCCTTACTTAGAATAGTGTAAAAAAATATTTATTTTAGTTCACTGAAATAAAAAATATTACCTCCAAGAATTCAGTAAGTCCTCAAGTGCTATAAAAACTGATGACTTTTCATTGTTCGATGAATTTAATCAAAGCGTTTCTCACAGGAAAAGAAAAATGAAGCTCTGCCGATATTTTAATGGAATATAGTACATAGGTCAATGTGCAATGAAAAACAAATGATATCACACAGCTCATTAATGTGCCACTGCAGTAGGATGCGGAGCAGTATAACTCCATTCCAGCAAAATCGCGTTCGAGGCTATCGAGTCAGCCTGTGCGCAGGCACACGGCCCATGGACTAGATCACACCCAGCATCCAGCTGAACTTGCTTTAGAGGTAGGTTAGGTAGTTTGAAACTGTGCCAATGTGAGCAGGGAAGAGTAGCTTTAAAAAGCATGTTGTTCAGCAAATGGTCCTCTGGTCTTGCTGTGATGTTTTAGAAGGGATTTCCACTCACAGGTGTTGGCTGGGAATAGTTCATTAAACTGATGAAAGCATTGCACTGCATTAGCAGCTCGTACTTAGCTAACCCAAGGAATTCTAATGGTAAGATAGAAAGTAACACATGAGATGTAATTGAGTATGAACTGCATTCAATGGGGGAGTGGTGGGAGCTGTGGGGGGTGTGTGTGTGTAACACAATCCTCAGGAAGCTTCAGAAACCTTCAGGAGAATCCTCTAGCCATCAGCTCTGCCTCTGCACTCCTGTGTCACAAATTGCTGCAGACTGTTCTGTTTTCCTTTGGAGTCTAACCTCTTTGCACATTTATGGGATGAATCTTTGATAGATGGGTGCAACCCATTCATTAGATTATGGATCGTAGTTCTCCCAGGGGTAGTTTCAAATCCACATGGTGCTCTTAATATGCTTTATTTTGCATCTGAATCCATGATTTATTTGAAAGATGTGTAGATCTGTATGTAAGCAGACAGCTCCCTCTTGGACTATTATACCAGCTATTCATACCAGAGATTCATGTCTATTGTTTATTTCACCATCATACAGAATTATTTACATTCTAAAAATATACATTCCTCATTCACTCAGTGGAGATCATAAGGTATGAACAATAATATTTAAGAATACAGATTACTTCTTTGCACAAATCTTATCACTGGAGAAAGAATCTGATCCTCAAGACACTGTAGAGTAAAAGCTTTGCATGGAATTACCATTCTAAGCCAGCTCCTTCATTTCTGGACTCTATTCTGCAAGGTGAAAAGCACTCTAATCAACCAAGTACCAAAGACATGGTCAACTGTAAGTGTATGAATGATAACACTGATATAGGAGGAAGAGGAGATGAGGTCAACCCATTTGTGACCTAAAAAACTCAGTGTATCTGAGACATCTGAGAGAAGTGTCAGGACTTACAGATGCTTGAAGGGGAAAAAAACATAGTGTTTGATGGAGAAAATCCTGAGAAATTCCTTCCTACTATAGCATCTTTTTTTTTCTTCCACAGACCTGATCCATTTCTCATTGCAAATCAAAGGACAAGAAACAAAAAATAATACCCTCATTATTTCCTAAGATTGTACTTCATGTTAAAAGAAAAAAATCCTCAAAACACAGGGTTAAGATAATGTCTGCAATAGTGCATGCTTTCATTCTTCACAAAAATGCTGAGGTCTGCTAAATCCTCATGTTGCATACAGTGCTTGAGATACTGTCAGTAAAACTGCATTTAGCATATGTGCTGGTCCAGAGGCAGAAGCAGAAATTAAAACATGTCATCTAGGACAGTTAAATTTGCATGAACTAACCATTAAAGCAAAGAATGCATTCATAGGGATTTATTTTTATGTGCTTTTCAGAAGGATGCCAGTGTGCAATCTTTTTATCAAATTGCCAAAACCATTACCAGGATATTTTGCTGCAGTTACATTTAGAAATTAAGACTTTAAGACTTAGCTGGTTCATTTGTTGTGCTAGGATAAAGGCTCAGGAATTTGTATATTAGAAAACTATATTGGCTTCAGAAATTGGATTGCATCAGAAATTGAGTATCTGTGTTTGTACAAGATGATTTGTTGGCATTTATAGAAACCACAAATGTGTAATCAAAAAGGTAATAAAGCTACTTGGTAAGAAAAGTAATTTCTAAATAAGTATTGAGACTGCCTTTCCAGAAAATACTTCTAGAACTTTTTAGTTATGCTATTACTTTTTTATCTGATAACATAGTCAACAGGAAAAATATTTGACAATATCTGTGAAAGAGAAAATCTTCCATGTTCACATCTGAAAGAATTCCAAACCTCACCTATCATTAGTTAAACATTAAGGTGTCCACAGCCAATATTTCTAGAACTTTCTGGTACATAAACTGACCACAAAATACATACTGCATACAAGCTGAGAGCTAGCTTTCGGTAGGGAGCCTACACGGCATTTTATTGGAACACTTACAGTTCCACTTCGCAGAGAGCTGTTGTCCCTAAACGGATTTCAGAAAACCAAACATAGAGGTTTATTTTTTTTTTGTTGTTGTTGTTTAATCATAACAAAGCAAAGTAATTGATTTTGAAAACTGTTTCAGGACTCTCAAGGTCATTCACAAAAGGAGCCTTTATTCTTTCAGTTTGTACCAAAAGGTATTTGAATAAGACAGTTTATATTGTTGGAGAAAGATTTGATGAGTTATTGGAGGTGCATTTTGGTATAGATTTATTACATTAACATATTGGTAAATATAATGGAAGTAGTTTATATTACTTACCTGGTGTCCAAGCTATTTTCCATCTGGTCTCATCTCCCCCAGCAGATCATGGTACAGCCAACCCTTCTGACAGCTGAGTGAGAGCA
The DNA here is from genome assembly GCA_035590215.1 of Microhierax caerulescens. NCBI lineage: Eukaryota > Metazoa > Chordata > Aves > Falconiformes > Falconidae > Microhierax > Microhierax caerulescens. Next base: position 62,794,026 of record JAVJGJ010000059.1, on the reverse strand, counting down.
GGGTGGCTGTCATCTCCAGCTTCACTTCAAGAGGCATTGCAAACTCCAGTGCCACAGTGGCAGTTCTTTGAAGCGACCATCGGGTGGGTATGAATCTTTCTCTTAGAGAAAGTAGCTAGACCTAACTCCCTGGTTTAGATGTAAGCTTTCTAATTTTGATTCCCTCCTGGTTTCCCCACTAGCTCAGAAAGACTCACGAGCTGATGCTGTTAACTCTGAAAGTATCATTTGACTCAGGGTTGAGCAAGGCTTATAAAATGTGACAATTTAGTGCACCTTGCGTAGCTTGTGCACCTGGTCTAACTCTGGTAAAGCCTGGTGATTTTATACCTTCTCTGATATAGACTTCAACCATTTAGGCTTTTAAGGCTGCATAAAAATACATCAGTTATTCATGGCAATTCCCTGCAGTTATTTCCTTTCTGATTTTGCCTACATCAAATACATACCTGCATATATACATAGGCAAAGTATCATTACCATTTCTCATGCTCTGCATTTTCAGGGAACAGCCATCTTCACTAATGATTAAAACATAGGTCAGATGTGTGGCTGGTCAATAGGAGCATATTAAGGTTATTGGACGGTGCCCTGAGCACCATAGTATGAACTTTGACTATGAGAGATATAGTGAACAGCATCTCTTAGCAGAAGTACTTCTTGACCATATTAATTCGACTTTTACTTATTAAATAAAAATAATCAATAATGGTGTTCAATAAGGGCGTTTATCCATGCAATGAAGAATCATAGAGGTAAAGAAAAACCATATACTTTAAGAATATAATACTCTAAAATTTAACCTTTTGTCATAAAAATATTATAAAATATTTACATTAAAAACATTTTTTATTATAAATTATTGAAAATATTTTGACTTTATAATAGTTGTCTTTTCCTTTGCTACCAGTGTTTATAGTCTTTAAAGGGGTCCAGTGTAACTCATCAGTGGCACGGTGAAGGTGCAAGCAGGCATGTAATTTTACTAATGTTGGAAAGATGATCAAATGAGAGATATTCTGCATTTGATTTCTCTTTAACATACGATGAAATACTGAATACACCTTTCATAACTTTCCAGGGACATCCTTAAAGAAGCTGTCAATGTTATTATTACTGATGATCAAATTAGACTAACATCTTTTGGCAGCACTTGGAAAACAATAACATTTGATTTACATATAGCTTGAAACTTACCTGTGAAATATGTGACATTCTGAATTACACTCTGTTCTGTTTTATGTCTTCTCAGATTAATTGGATAGAAGTGAAAGTAAAAGAAATAGAAGAATGACACTTTGAACATGCACATGGATGCACAGGGTTTATGCGGTCATCACAATGTGTGTAAACCCTGTTTCATGAAAAAACAAAAGATGAGAAGATATATGATAGACAGGTTTTGGGTTTGCTTGTCTGTTACCTGTGCTATGGTCCTTCAAAAAGGGGGTGGGGGAGGGGGTGGGGGTGGTTGTGTAAAAAAGAAGGTTATTGATTGTCTTCTGCTAGCTGGTGAATTCTTGGGCAAGGAGAGAATTGGGGTGGCAGTCCAGACTGGTGTTACCTGGGAACAGAAGTTTCCTGGAAAATCAAAAGGTGGGTCAGAAAGAAAAGAGTTAGGGAGACAAAGCAGTAAAGGTATAACAGACTAAAATACATCTGAAAGGCCAGGCCTGAGAGATGATCAAAAGAGCAAGGGTTTCCCCAGGAACACAGAAGAGATGGTGTAGGGTTTATTGCAACCTGGAATTACTGGAATGGGAACAGGCCTGACAGACAAGACACAGTAGGCAGAGAGAAGTGGAAGACTATTGTTTCATTATGTCTCCTTTATTTGTTCTCAATTTTCTCTATTCTGAATTACCTACTATCTAGCTAACCTTCAGATTAACTGTATTTTAGCCTGTGATATACACTTTTCAGAAAGAGACACAGCTGAAACCTCTGGCAATCCCATGGCCTCAGGAATAACATGAGCAATGTCCGTGACTTTCATGCTAGAATCACCTAAATGTGCAGATCTGTGTATGTCTCTGTACACAAACACATCCATAATCATGGAAGGTATAGTAATAAAATGGTGTGGATGAAGGTATTTGTCTTTGAGTACATAACATTGGTAGGGTTTTATTTCTACTTCTTCCACATTTTTTTTTTACATTCAGGTTGATTTGTGGGTTTTTTTCATTATAACTTTTGAAAAGATATTTTTGAAAAATTGTTTCATCACACAGTAACTCATAATAGGTACTTAGAGGTCGAGAATAAATGGTGAGATTCAAATTAGTGTTCTGCCTCATTCAGACATGACTGACAAGTTCTGTTGTGTCTTGATCCATGAATCTTTGAACCTCTTTTTAGGATTGTGATGGTTCAACCCCAGCTGTCAACTAAGCACCACACAGCCACGCACTTATTTCCTCTCCAGCAGGATAGAGGGAAGAGGATTGGAAGGGTGAAAGTGAGAGAGCTTGTGATTTAGAGAACAGTTCAATAACTAAAATATAATAACAATAACCACGATAACAAAAATAAATGAAAAAGAAACTAGAAAAGAGAGAGAAATAAAACACAAGAAAAACAAGTGATGCAAATTAAAACAATTGCTCACCACCAAATGACTGAGCAGCAGCCCCTCCAGCCAACTTTCCCCTTAGTTTATTGCTGAGCATGATGTCATACAGTACAGAATATCCCTTCAGTCAGTTGGGGTCAGCTGTCCCGGCTGTGTCCCCTCCCCACCTGTTGTGCACCCCCAGCCTCCTCACTGGTGGGGTGGGGTGAGGAGCAGAAAAGGCCTTGGGGCTGTGTAAGTGCTGCTCAGCCAGAGCTAAACCATCCCTGTGTTACCAGCACTGTTTCCAGCACAAATCCAGAACACAGCCCCATACTAGCTACTGTGAAGAAAATTAAGACCCCAAACCAGCAAAATTACTATATTTTTTTTCCTGAAACTAGACACAGACTCAGTTTACCTGGGCAGTGAGTGACTGAGCTTTGGCTTTGACCTCTGCCTTTTTCTGAGCAGGAATCAGCATGAATTTGATAAACCGCTTGACTATGCTGCCACTCAATTAATTTTTTCTTACCGAAAACCTTGCAAAAAATCATGAACTTCCATTCACTTTCTGAATTTCTTTTTTTATTATTATTATTATTACTGTTGCAGCAGTAACATTTTTCTTTATTAATAATGAAGTTCTCAAGTTTCCTGAGGAAACAAAGCTCCAGCAGCCACGCTACTTGCCTTGCACTGCCTGTGTGCTCCCTCGCCTGCGCGTGCCGGGTTTTAAACCTGCCAGCAGATGTGACAGATGGTGCTCAAAGACATTGTCTTCTTCAGGTTGCTCGAGGGCTGGTGCCCTTGCAAGAGCAGCCGCACTGCACCTTCTAGCAGAGCAGCCCTGCAGGGCCAAGGCCTGTGTCCTGGCTGTCCCGCTTCCCCTGGAAGTCAGCAATGGAACGGTAACGCACCTGCGTTTGGGCAAAATAAAACACGCAGCAAAATAATGTAACGATAAAAGATAGTAAATGAACCAGAAGTACTTACAGGAGACATAATTTCTTTTTAATGACATATTTTTCCATTTCAATCTGGGTGTACAGAAAATAGCAGAGGCATTCCAGAGATTTTTGGGTTTTTTTCCTTTTCTATAATCTCAGTTATTCTAAGTGCACCACAAAGGTTCAGATATTGGTCAGGAAGAATGAAGAAGAGGTAAATCACTTTTTTGATGAATATTTTGCAACAGAATGAACTGGAATCATTTCAGGGTTTGCCCAGACCAAAAGCAGATGAGCCCAAACCTTATATGACAATGAAAGACAGAGAAAGAGGGAAGCTGCCATCCCTGTGTGGAAAGAAAAAACAAACAAATAAACAAACAACAATGAACCCCCACCAAAAAAACAAACAAACCAAAACCAAACACACACACACAAAACCCCACAACCCAAACAAACAAAACCCCAAACAAACAAAAACCCACCAAAACAAACAGAAAATCAAAAATATAATTCTTCTGATTCTTCTACCTACTACACCAATACCTTTTGACGAGATCTTAGGGCTGTTCAGGGAATATAATAGAAGGGTTTTAAATTTCTTTAGATGTAAAAAGCTTGTCATAGATTTCACTGAAAGGCTGTGGAAGCTTGAAAACAAATACAGTGAATTAAAAAAAAAAGCTCAGCTAGTCTGCTATTTCTCAGACCTGCTCTAAACCCAAACCCTAGAAATCTTACTGAAACATAAAATCTTCAGGGTTTACATAATTTTTCTTCTTTCTTTCCTTCTGATTTGGATTTCCTTTTCTTCTTTCAGAAGTAAGGATGAAAAGGACTGCTTTTATACTTCCCATATGAATGAACAATGCAAACTCTATCTTTAGAATAAAGGCTCTTTTGTTGAGGGATATATTTGTAGATATAAGAATTTGGTCAGAAAATATGCAGTTAGAAATATACAACCTGATTTTTAAACACCTTTAAATAAATAAGAATGAACTCTATAATGGAAGACAAAATCAAAGCCATTAATTCAGTTCAAAGATGCAATCCCAAGAAATAATGCAAACAGTCAAATAATTTTGAGGCATAGCAATCTGGTCTTGAAGAAAGATATTTGCTGAGGGAAAATGAATGATTGTTTTGTATCTGGTGGGGGGGTTGGTGGTTTGGTTCCCTCCCTCTCCCCTGCATTATTTTGCAGAATAGCCCACTGGGGGGTCCACTGAGTAGTGCAGATTTTCATGCCGCCAAGTTCAGTGGTTTCAGGGTTTTTTAATTTTTGGATTTCTAAATATTTTGATGCTGCTTATCCGTTAATAGAAATATGAGTTTACTGATATTGGACTTGTTTCTCTGAATTAGTTACCTTTCATGGTAGTCTCATGGGACTCCAGGACAACATCTATGGATGGCTGAAGAGTAATTTGGAAAAACATGTTTCATTCCTCAGGAATGTCTCTCTATGCAGTTGTCTGTTAAGTCATTAGCTCTGACTCATTGCTGCATTATCGATCACCTTGTGATGTGGGAAGGCTGGGGCTTGAAACACACAGACACATTCAACTCTTTAAAATTCCAGTTTGCATAACCAAATGATACAATAAAACATAATCCTTTACCTGTGGAAGCTGAGTTTGCAGCAGCAAGATGTGGTGAATGACAAATCAAAAAGCAGAGCTATGTAAGATATAAGGGTGGATCCAGCAGATAAATAATGGCATTAGTTAGGGGTGGAATCCTTAACCAGGGGAGAAAAGGCAGGGTAATTTGTCTCTGTCTGTTTTTCCTTTGTTACCATTCTTGTAGGGGCTGTAGCTGTCTTTTTTACTTCTTGTTAACTCCTTTGTGTTTTCACCACATATAGGAAGATTTATGTATGCTGAATACATTTTATTTTCAGTCTTTCTTATGTGCTAAAGCCAGTTCTACCTACTATGGCAGGTTGATATGAGCCTTTTCTGATTTGTATTTATAAACCTCATGCCATCTTGTGCCTGTATTTTCAAGGCTAATGTCACAGCATAATATGAAGTACATAATAAATAACTGGGGATGTGGGGGTGTGGGAGTGTGGGGGTGTGGGGGTGTGGGGGGGAGGGTAGGAGGGTGAAGAGGGGAAGGGGTTGAAGTGGTATCCAAATCAGAGATTTCAAACCATGTTTTGAGTTCATCTTTTGCTGCTTTTGGACTCCATTGATTCTTGCCTCTTAGGCTACGCCATGGCCTTACTTTACTGGGTTGTATGAGAGCTCTATTCAAGAAACTCCATAACATGGAAACTAGAACAAACTCCTGATGTGCGAGTCATGGATTCAAGCTTCTTCAGACTCTGAAGGGTCTAGGGAGCACTGTCCTTTCATATGGATATGTTAGTGGCAGACACGCAAAAGCTGGGCATTGCTTCTCCTTAGAGAACTTTTGGGGAAAAAAAAAAAAAAAAAAAAGTAGCCATGGCTATAGTTTATACTAATGCAGTCCTCTTGGTTCTCCACATGGTCACTAGATCAAGTCCTAGAAGGTCTTAGAGAGAAAATACATACATAAAATACATATATTTATATTATATTTATATATTTATAATATACATATATATATATTATATATACATAATATTCAGTGAATACATAGATAAAATACAGCTCATATTAATTCTCTATTTCTGTCAAAGTGGATCTCTTGAACACACTTTCTTTAACTTTCCAAGTGGGTAACTAGACAGCTTTTGATATAATGTGGCAGTCTGATTTGCTGTGTTGCTTACACACATCTACGCAATATGTATACACTTTCAGGTTTGCTATGGATACCAATCCATATGACTGCAGGACAGTATTTTCTATTTAGGAAGTCAATGAGTATAGCGGTGCTAGGGGACATTCAGTAAATTATGAGACAAAAAGTAGTGTACACTATTTTGCCTATCTTCTGAGAAGGCTCTGCTTACTTAGCTTTGAACATTACTCGATTGCAGACCACTTAGTATGACCTTGGCGAAACTCTCTACAGTCAGTGCTGCAGCTCGTCTACTACTACCATAAACATAACTGGGTTCTTACTGATAATAACAATCTCAGAGTTCAAAATTCAGTAACAACAACCATGTTTAGGTAATATACATCACTGAAGATGCATAAAGCTGACAGCAGGCTGCATTTCCAAAATGAATAATACAAAGACGATTATAAATGCAATAGCTTTCAAAATAAAGGAAAACACTCCTTCATTCATATTCTGGAAAATCTTCCCCCAGAAAGAGAAACTCAGGAAACAATAGAAAGTTTCTTTAATGATTTATAATATTTGATGTGAAAATAATACTTCTTTATTTCATTGTCAAAATATTGAATGAAAAAATCATGTTTGGTACATTGTCTCTTTTTTTTTTTTTTTTTTTAATAATGATAGCTATAAAATGAAACTGCGCCAAACTTACAAAACAGGATAAAATTTAAAAAAGTAATTTAGTAATGAAGATGAACATCAGATCATCTATTGACTGTGAACATTAAGCTTGCTACTAGCAGATGATAACAATTCACCTGCACATTACAAAATGATTCAGGTTCTGAAAATAAAATTTAATCTTTTAAACATTGGTTAATATTATCAACCACAAGTCTTCTGAGAGTTTTAATTGTCTCATATAAATTAAATGCTTTTTGCTAGCTTTTGTTACCACCCAATTAATTTTCAAAACCAATTAATGTAAAAATCACCCATAATAATATCATACTTATTATTAAACGTATAATTTTGCCAATCTCATTTACCATTTTTGACCTAGCATTAATGACTCTTGATTAGAGGTGAGCATAGATTCTGTGGTTTGTGTCTGTGAATTGTTGACATGTTTGGAGAAGTATGTCCTTTTGAATTTGATATTAGTTTTGCTAACTGCAGAGGTGAGTGAGTAGTTTACAATGAATAATTAATTTAACATGTGTAACTTATTTTTAGGCTAATATAATATCTGCAAGTAGATCACAGTTTCCTAAAAATACTAATTGAATGTGTGCAAGACAATTCTTTTTATATTTTGGGTTCTACGTGAGAGAATAGATACAGGTAAATATAAAGATGTTTACTGTTGATTCAATACTTTTTTCTGTTTCTTGACTGGGAGATTGCACAAGGATATTTGGTGTCAGAATTTACAGTCCCAGTGTTGCAAAGGTTTTTGTAAATACTGAATGATCATAATGGTGTCATTTCAAGTCCCAGTGGAAACAGTGTAATCCATACTTATTTTCTGGAAGCTTGCTTTCTGTAAGCTCTTGGTGCAAGACTTCAGGTGCTGCAAGTATGGATAAAATGGAATCATTTCAAATGAGAACTAACACCCCATGGAAACGTTCATATTCTTTCTCCAAGCCTAACTAAGCTTCTGCTTCCTATTTATACTAGCTCCACTGTCTTATTGTATTTCTGAGTTCTCTTGGAAGCGGTTTAACATTACTTTCTATTATGATTAGACTGTCACATTTGCGTAAGATACAACATGACATTAAACAACACAAAGTGAATAACCCAGATGATCACTTGTTGTCAACATAGTTCATGCAAATACAGCTGAAAAGCTCTGCATTTAAGAAGATGAAACATTTTTCTCAAAGGGCTGAAAGTCAGAATGCAGATAATTTATCATATGTTTTTCCATAACCTATTTTGCTTTCTGGTTGCTGAGATGCTTTCTCTGCTATCGTTTCTGTATCTCCTTTTCCCACAGTCACTAGCTACTCAGAGTAATTTATTTATGCCTGAAGATAGAATGTAACTGAGTACATGCATTTAAGAAAAGAATTTCTATAAAACAACTATCAATCCTTAAGAATAATCAGCAGAAATTCTGCACATCGTTTTTATCATATGTACCAATAATATAAATAAGTCCAAGAACTGAATTTATAATTTATAAACCTGAGGGGGTTTTCAGGTATGAATCTAGAAGTAGTTTAGAGAACCTTTATTTTTCTTACTGCAAACATTTTATATGATAAATGGATATATTTTTTCAGAAATATTTGTTGTTGACCGAACTACTGACATCCAATGAAGATTTTTATTTGGATAAATAAAAAAATAAGTTAGTGGTAAAGCATGAATAAATATTTAACTTAAAAAATGTTGAAAAAGTAGAAAAGATGAAAAAGAAAGCAACTGAACCATCACAAGAACCATTTCCCTGTTTATTTCAAATTGTTTTCTTCACCTAGAATATTTCTTTTCTCCCACTAAAATTACCCTCACTGAATCACAGGGTTTCACTTTATTGCATCAGATGAAAAAAGTTAGCAGCTTCCTAACTGGATCATTCTTGACTATGATCCATCTCTTCATTAAACTTAAAAATCTACAGCCAGGGAGAATTAAGCCTTAAGAAGAACTATAGAGGGCTCATCACTCAAGTAAATGAATGTTCTGCACGAGTGTTGGAAGGAGTAAGAGTGAAAAGAGTGAGCCATCTGTTTTGGAACTGACACAGGATTTAGAAGCCTATATCACAGGTATAGATCATAAGTCAGATCTGGCACTTACATGTTTCTGTGAATATTACAGGGCCTTTCTGAAATTAAACTGAGGAAAAGGCTATACAATCCAAGCTGCCCAGAGATTAAATTAGACTAGTTAGGGAATGTGGTGAAATACCGATTTATTTTAAGGAAAACTTTATTAATCTATTACCCAAGTACGAGATAACATAAATTAATCATCATAGCAAGTCTATCTCCTCTATCACACCAGCTGGTTATGGGGAGGGGGAGAGAGAGAAAAATTAATGGCTAGCATCCTTCTAGTCTAGAGAATGAGGAAGAAAAGTTTAAATCTCAGGATTTTTGGAATGGGGGCCCAGAGTTATCAGTCAATGCTCTTGCTAGTAAGATTGCATGGGCCTATCCTGAGACAACTCCAGCAAAATTTCTGAAATGTTAAAAAAACCAAAGCCTCGCTTTACTTGCTAGAGATGCCCAGTTACCATTGTTTCTAGACACTCTGTTCCAGATAGAAATAAAATACTAATATACCTTGATGAGACTAAGGAATAGGAAGATTTTAACCTCTGCTAGTCCACAGTGTGTATATGTTTCATATTTCAGCATGAAGAATTTGTGCACCAAGGCTCATTTATAGAAAGGAGTACAATGAAAGGTCATACCCGAAGTGTAAGCTTGGCCCAGGAGTTGTTCTAAGAAGCTTGAAGACCTGACTCAGCTAATAAGTTACCATTTATTTCAAATAATTCTCAGTTTCATTTCAAATGACTAATTGTAATGTTAATTTGCACTACCAGGAAGCTAATGGGTACTTCTGTGAATTTGCAAAAACTTATTTGCTGTCAGTACAAACTATATGCACATCCGTCACCTGAGCAAAACAGAGTGAGCCAGTGGAGAATAGTGTACAAGCAAGAAATCTCTTTCCTTTATATGAGCTCAAAGACTGTGGAACTTTATCGTTTCAATAAACAGTCTGTACCACAGGGCAGACCACCTGAAAGTGAACTTAAAAGGCATTACACCAAGGTGTGAGAGAACCGTAGTAACACTTCTAAGGCTTTATTCTCAGGAACTAAACTCCTCAGCCAAGATAGGGGAGGGTCATCTCCACTTCAAACTACTGACTCTCCTAACATATTAAAGTTTATGTACAAAACATTATGTTGCATATTGAAAAATCTGCTACCTGACAGTAAAGAAATCTACTGTGTGACAGAAAAAATCTTTATGCCTGATTGCCTTCAGCTTCAGAGCAGAGGGTTTTCTACGCTTCTTCACTTTCCCATCATACCTACTTCACTGTGCGTAATGCATTTTCCACAATATTAAACTACCATATTAGTCTCTTAGGTTTTTCTTCTGGTTTATCTACTGTTATGAAGGAATTTTTATTCCACATCCTAACTTTTGCATAAAGCTGGCTTAACTTCTCAACTAATATGGTCCATTTCCTTCAAGATACTTCATCAAGTATCAGAAAAATACTTTCTTATAACGTGAAAGTTCTGGCTGACTTACTGTACTGCTTATTTGATCTAGGTATTGCATTGCATATTTCCCAGAGAACCTGTAAATTGATGTAAATTACAATCTCACTGGCTAATTTTTGCCTCATACTTTAGACTGATACTCACTTTCTGAAAGGTAGGGTGCAGATTGGTGTGGGTGTCATCAGACTATCTTTGCATTTATCACTGAAAACATGTTACATTTTAATTTGTATATACACAAGCATTCGGTAAATCATGGGGAGCAGAATGAAGTAAAAGACTTAAGTGTTTGCAGGAACAGATGGTATTTAAAAGATCTGTTAACCAAGTAATAATTACCCCATGTTCCTACATTTGCTGTTTGAATATTTTAAACTTTACCTGTTCTAGGAAAAAAACCCAACATTTCAATATTTAGCTAGAAACTCATATAAAATTAGTAACAATATTTTTAAAAACCTATTTTAAAAACTAGCCATTTTTTTTCTTATAATACAAATATGTTTCAATTTGCACTTGTTAATTTTTCTATATAAAAGTGGACTTGCCTCTGGTACTTCTTTACTGATCCTCTATTGCTAATGAAGTCAATGAGTCTACATGAATAATAAGGAAAAATATATGCATAAGATTTTCAAACTTAGATGATTTCATATTAAATTAGTGAAATAAAATAACAAATCCTTATCTGCTATTCTCCTGCAAAGGCTACTGAGTCTGCAGTGTGTAAGAGGGTTCAGTCTTTTCTGTTACAATATTTGTTCCTTTTTCCCTGTGTGAAAGAGTGAAGCAAATTTTAAATGATACTGAGCAGGACAGACTGCATTCATTTATTTCTGACAGTGAGATAAAGTAAAAGGAGTCAGTCTGTTAAGACTGTAAGCTGTCCCCAAATATTAAGTCATGGATTGATGTTAAGAAATTTAAGCTTATAAGAAATTCAGGTACATTGATTTATATAAAGTTTATTTGAAATACAAAATTAATTGTCCAAATTACTGGACTAGAGAGGAGCAGCATAAGCCAATCAAATGAAAGGCAATCAAATAAGTCAATCAAATGAAAAGCAGAGCAGGAATTTTATGACAAAATGAGTAACCAAAACGTTGGATCACTGTCAAAATTCCTGTAGTCGGACTGGTATTAGACTTTTCCATTTGATTTAACCTTTGTATGTAAAAGTGCCTCCAGCAAACAGGGAATGAAATCCCAGTCACAAGCTGCAGAGCCAGCTATGTGTTTTTCTGTTTCTTCATTGCATACTCCTATAGGATGATGATTCAGTGTGAAAGAGCAAAGAGTGTAATCAGACATCTTTTATCTGGCAAACAGGTGCACTCTACATATGAATTTGAGTTATGAGATGCGATCTTAGACTCACTCATTCTAAAGAGGGGGAAAAAAAGCACTTCCCTTTCTGTGTAATTATCTGTTAATTATTTGTGGGAATGTTTTTCAAAGTCTATGTAATTATATGGAAGAACAGAAAAACGTCAGTGTTACCAAGATTGTCTTAGCTTCATTGCTATTTTTAATTCTGGTTTATTTTTTCTCATCTTCTTTTCTTAGCCCATAAATTTGATAGTCCTGAAAGGCTTTTTCCAATATTTTGGTATAAAAAAATTATGACCATGAGATGTTGCACTGGTGTAAGAGGTGTATCCACATGATAAATGTTCAAGGGAGAATATTTTAGTCTTTAAGACAGACATACGGATTTCAGTTAAATGAAGGACTATAAGTATATGGCCTTCTCTAATAATTGAATACCAAGGTTACAAATATAATTTCTATTGTGGTCAAGTCGACATCTACTAGACTGATGGTATGATGTACTGACTGGAAGATACTCATCTGCATATTTGTTATTCATCTATCACTAAGTATGGAAAAAGAGGACAAACAACAAAGCTGTTCTGGTTTTAAGAAGGATTGATATAAATGAGGTTAGCTGAGGGTGCTTGAAAAAGCTTTAGAGATTTTGAGGAACTAGTGTTCGCTTTCTTGGAGCTCAATTTAGCTAACCAAGTTTCACAGCCAAGACATCTGGGAAAGTGAAAACTGTTTACCAAAAATAAAATATAGGTATATAAATACGAATGTAAAAAATAGCTTGTTCAAAATGTCTGGAAACAAACGTGATGCTGTTGCTTTCATCATGACTTTCTGGGCTCAGCCTATCACAGATGAGCCTTTAAGAAAAACTGATAAAGACTCCTTGGTGGCAACAGTAATCAGAGTTTTACTTGAGTGGTTTCAGATATTTTCACAGGAAATCATAGTGGAGCTCTTGCTCCTCCTGCACCCTTGGGTGGCCAAGGCTGTCTCCCAGCTATTTCCTCATTAGTTATGTCATACATTCAGGCCCTTCTGTTTCAGTATACCTTAATTAATGCCATTCCCAAACAACCATTTCAAGAATAAGCAATGCTTGTGTTAAGACACACGGAGGACAGGCTTTTCTCCCACTGCCACGCCCTGACTTCTGCTGCTTTGGATAAAGTAGCCACAGGATGCAAGTCTTCTATTCTAGAAAGGCTTAATTTGTAAAACTGAAGTAAAAGTACACGAGTTGAAATTGAACATCAATAAACTCAGATATTGTCAGTATTTTCTCCAGAACTGCTAGAATTGCTTTGTTTGGAAACTGGAGATAAAGAAATCATGACATTATGAACTTTATATTATAAATGTAGAGCAATTGCTTAAATAAGTTACCAATAACGGGTAAGTAATCTTGCTCAAGACCTTTCCAAAGCCCCCCCCCAAAAAAAACCCAAAAAACCAAACCAACCACCCCTGAATTCTGTTTCCTTGATAATAAAACTAACTATACATTTTATCCAGGTGTTAAAGAAAGACACGGATGACCTTTAGCAATCATAACAATATTGTCAGAATCAATAAATGCAACGTTGGAATTGCAGAACATCTTTATGTACATGGCGATGGCCACAAATGATTATAGAATTATCAAAATCATATGTTAGTTTGTGTGAGATTACTCTGTAAATTCCCTAGTAAAAGAAAAAAGAAGAGTAGGCAGACTTCATGTAAACAGAACTAAAAACATCGCATAAAAGAAGAAAAGCAAAAGTGAGATAAAGTCAGTGTTGTTTGGATTCTGACAATATTCTTGGGAAAACTTAAACTGATTTTGTTTAATATAAAAAAGTACAAATTTTCAGAAGAAATTTTTTAATATGATCTGGGTTTATATATACATGTATTTGTTTATGCCTCCTTAAAATTTACTGCTTATCAGGTTGCTGTTACTGCACCTAATTGTATTTTCTATGAATCTTCTTTGCAAAATACCATGGGGTCATTCTTGCGGGTATATGATTCAATTTTCATCTTGCATATGTTTGAAATTGCTCTGTATTTCCATTAACAGCTCATGTGAATGGAACTAGTGAAGTAATTCCCACTCTTTTTTTTCTTCTGAAAAAAGTGTGATAATAACCCCATGTTTACATAGTGCTTTCAAGCCCTGCATGTTTTACAGACTGGTAATTTCAAGGCATTAAAGCCTTTAATTTGAATTCACACCAACATTTTTACCTTGACTTATTATTGTATGGTGCACTTTCAGATTAATTACAAAACATCACACTAAGAAAGAATACTGTGTGACTGTTTATATGAAGAACAGAAAAACAAACTTACAAACCCCTCAGGTATTCTTATTAAACTGTGGGGAGCTGATATAGACAGAATGGAGCTCCCTGAACTGGAATTTGACCAAGCTAAAAGGATTAACACTCTTTCTTGACCAGAGGGGTACCAAGGGAACTGTAACAAGGAGACACATCTGGCAAACAGGCAGCATGGAGGCTAAGTAACTCCATTCTTCATCAGCTCTTAAAATCCCACAGACCTGAAGAGTGTAGCTAGAAGAGTTTCTAGGAGTGATATTTCACTGTGCAACAATAGAATGACTGGAGTTATGAAGCCAGGGATAAATCACATTGATGGTCATATTGAAACAGTCATGCCTGGAAGGGAGGTGTACTCTCTTCCCCAGACACAAAGAAAGCAAGCTGATGCAAGAAGCAAAAACTCTTGTGCTCTGGGGACACTTAAACCTGCCTTTGAACAATGATTCTTCTTGTGAGAGGAATATGCTTTAGTTATGAAAAAAGGATTTTCAGGGCAGGCAATATGAATTAAATGTCCTTTAGTATTTGCATTTGTCTGCATGGACATGTTTCTCAGTCAAGAAAATCTGTGTCACAAATCCATGTGTAAAAATGGACCAATAAACATAGTGAAACTCTCATTTTCATAACTTTTATCAATTCCAGCAAAATAAAAAAAAAAATCCATTCCAAATGTCCATTAGATTCTACTTCATCTCTGTAACTGATTTATGTTTTAGTTAAAAAAAAAAAAAAAAAAGGGGGAAAAACAAATTAAAGAAACAAGGTGGAAAAATCATACTAAGCATATTGGAAGTGAGATTTAATCATCAAGTTCAAGCTCCATGGGAGTTTCAGGTTTAAATTCAATACAAGCTTCTTTTTTTGCCTTGGTTTCTTTTTTTTTTTTTTTTTTAATATGTTTTAGGTTTCTGTGAAAGGTCGCCATATGGAGATAAAAGAGCAGATGAAATAAAAAGCAATAAGACAAAACAATAAACCTGTCATTGTTTTCTTGACCTTTTTCAAACACATTCATCATAGAGTATATGGTAAATCTTGTTAGAGCTTCGAAGCTACTGTTGCTCTGAGTGGAATGATCTCCAGCATCCACTTACCAACGGCCCTTTCTGGCAAGGTCAGATAATAAGAGGCTTTTCTCTGAACTGAAATTCTACATACCCAGTGACTCAAGATAGGGATTGTTTGCTCTTTATTTTTCACTCTCTGGCAGAGATAACACAGGCTAGGCCCATTTCTGTGCTTCTGTCACTTGGCTTTGTGTGAAATTATCATGATAACATGGAAAAGAGCAAATGTTACATTTCTCAACTGTGTGGCATGCAGTAGGAGGAAAGGGTAGAAAGCAAGAAAGAAGCTTCCTTTGAAAAAAAAAAAAAGGCATCCTTCCATTAGCTTCATAAATATAGCAAAAGAGTGCAGTTCCCATGTATTACAAGATGATATCTATCATGAAGTTAAAGATGTGCCCAAGTGTTAGTGACGCTTACTGCAGTTTCTAAACTGAAATATTTGGCGCTCTGTCCTTTCACAGGGAGCTACAACAAGAAGCATATGTTCTTTTCCTGTTGTTTTCCCAGAGCTGGGTAATCCTTCCCAATGATCATACTTTGATTAAATATGAATTTTGTTCTCGGATCTCTTCCAACATTGATTTTGTTAGTGTTTCTGTTTCATATAGCTTGTATTTTAAACAGAGAACACATTTATTTGCTATTATATATACAAGCTGTATTTCTTAGAGTGTCAAATCTAATGCTAGACATGAGTTCAGAATAATTAACTGCTTGCTATGTATAGAGGAGCTTTTGAGGGCAACTGGCGGGAAAGAAGTGTTATTTTCATCATATGCACCGAGCTGCAAAGCCATGTTTGAGGCATCTGATAAAAATATCCTTATTTGCAAATGAAATAGCACAAAACCCGTATAGCCAACTCTTTTTTATTATTTCTTTGACAAACTCTAATTTCTTTCCAGCCTAGTTGGATATAAGGTTTTCCCTTTTAATGTGTTTTGAATGGCTTAATACCATGGTGTGATAAAGGCTATAGGACAATCACTCTAAGATGTGAAAATCTCAAAGTGGTACATTGCAGTATGCAGCTCCTACCTTTGATCTATGCTGAATGTTTTTAAGGTTGGAAGTGAAAACTAGAAATTTTCCAGGGGTTGAAGAGGAAGGAACGTTGTTGATAAGAGTATTTTTGCACTCTGGAGATCTTTATCCAATTCTATTCTTAATTAACTCACATAATTCTTCTTGCTGTATTTCCTCCATTGGCACTTTATGATGTCACCCAAGCACTTTAAACTTATCACACATTGACAAGGACCCCTAAGAGTATGCCTATTAATTCAAATTATACTTACATACCATATTCTTATTGAAATTTGTAGTGAGGTAGAAATTCCAAACTTTTCAATCATAATCTCCTTCCATTTGTAGATATGCTTCTTGTCACTGTCTTGCCTACTTTCTTACTGACCCTTCCAATAAGATTAAGTTATTCAGGATCTGGCATCTTGCAGGAGATTGTTGTCTGGCCTTCATTTATGATTACCATAGATGATTACATTTGGTAATGTACGGTTTTGGTAGATTTGGTAATCTACAGTTGGTAGAGAACCCTGGGGAAATGAATGCCATAGTAGTATCTGTTGCTACTCATAATTTTTAATACAGTGAAAAAGAGGTAGAAATTCCCAATAGACAGGGCACTGAACTTGGAAATCTTGTCTTGATTTGGCACATGTTGTACAGTGCAACAGTGAGCAAGCTGGCTAAAGTATTAGCAAGTTCTGCCAGAGCAGCAGAGTTTATGACCACGTGTGCTTCCCATGGCAAAGGGGAGCTGAAGCTGGAGGGGATCAAGGTGTATTCTCACTGCATAGGTAATTCATAATAATAAATAATGTTAGCTGACATTTTTTATTTGGGAGTCAAAATTATTTAATGGCTGGCAATCATGCGATGAAATCTTTTAGAACATTATATCCTGCTTTCTCTGAACACTAGTAGTAGCTCCAAAAACTCAGTGAAGGCATTTTGGTTACAACATTCTCCACATTTACTTTACCCTTTTATGGAAAGAAAAGACTCATCTGGGATAAATGGGGTTTTATGAATCAGCTATGGATTGAATTGTTCTGCCAGATAAGTTAATTGAAGAATTTGCAATTTTACACCTTTATACTGCAATGAGTTTGTGGAGCTATTCCAGAGAAGGAAACTCCATCTGCAACTTTCGTTACTTTCTGTATTTCTAGTTGCCACATTAGAAGGTGAAGGATGATGGATTGTTTGTTCAACCAAACCTCTCCCATAGCACTTCCACACAAGTTACAGGAACTTTTAATATATTTACCTGCTCCTGTTCTTACACAACTCTATCTTAAATCCCCCTTTGGCCTCAGCTGTGCAAGAGAAGACATGACACTTTATAGTATCTTCAGATTCTTTTTTGCTGCTTGTGGATGTCTGAGAGACCTGCACTAGTACAGAATTAGTGTACTTGTAAAAAATTAGGTTGCTTAAAACAAATGCTTTGGAACTGGACCAGCCACAAACTTGAGAACTGAAACAGCTCTGTCAGGAGACAGAGATTTTTACTTTAATAAATTCACTATTTGATCTGATTGCTTTCAAATGTTAAACAATCCAGAGTTTCCATGTGGAAATTCATTAACTGAGTTTTCTGTGATTTCTTTATAAGGCATAGAAATGTGAATAACAACACTGTCCAAATGGTTCTGGTGTGAAGGAACTATAAGTAACCGGTTCAGTACAAAAGGATCACATTTTTGGTGTTTTGTTGGTTGTGTTTAGCCCCCATTAGTCTTTGTGGTAGTTCATAATGGGAACATACGGAATAGTATAACTCAAACAGGAGTCTCTGGAAAAATATTTTCCATCCAGTTTTTCTGATCACAGTCTTTATCTTTACAGTATAATCTTCGTCAACTACACCAGGTTCATGAAGTCAAATGCTGACTCTCATTTCAAAGATGAAGCCTTTGCTATGATTAGAGTACACTATTCAGCAGGTGGTCATTTTTCCTGGTTTTGCTATTCAGTATAGGGGAAACAGTCATCCTATCTATTCCCACTTCCCTGCCTGAACTGCAATTCAGTTCAACAACCTGCTACAGCTTTCTGTAATGTGTTGCAAATGTCTCTCCATCTCCAGGATATGCCTCACAGTAATGAGCTTTGCTTAAATATGTAGTGGGGTAACTAAAACACAGCCTGACATTCAGTTGGTTTGTTACCTGATGTCACAACCTAACCTGTGACTTTTCCCAGTTCTTTACCTGTCTCTTCCATACTTCCTTGTGAAAAACCTGGGCTCTGCTCTCCACTTCTGCCATCCACCAGTGCCAAGATCTAGAGCCTCCTTCAGAAAATACATGGCCTGCACTTTACTTTCTGGTGAAGTTGTATTAGTACTACTCTATCCCTTACTTTGGAAGTTAACACCCTCATGTTCACAATGCACGGAATCACACAGTTAAAGCACGCTCAGAACTCAACAGTAGTATCTCACTGTCAAAAAGACACAATGTTCAGGATATTGTGTAAATGTCCCATGTCAGTGAAAACCACTGGTCAAGACCGAGGCAATCTGAGTAGCAGAACAGAAGTGCTTTTGTCATTAATACAAATAATGATAGAATATAAAGCTGGTTTATTATAAAATTAATTTCAATCACAGGCTTCAGTGAGGTGAGAGAAAGGTTCTGTGATAAAGCATATTCCTCTTATGCTGGAGTATTAGACAGTTGCTCTGAAGGATGAGGTTTTACATGTTCAGAGGTCAGGGACTTGACTGTATAGACCAATATTCTTAGTCTGACTCTCATCAAATAACAAAGGCAAAGGTTTTCATTTACAGAAAAATGACCCTGGCATTACATGCTCAGATTAGTCTGGTGTCTTGTTTGCATTTGCATTTGCAAGAGAAAACCATGTGCAGTCACTGCAGAGCTGGAGAGATAAAAAAGGGCAAACATCTATTTCCACGACAGCCTGAGTAGGTCTCCAAGAGTCAGATTCCGGGTATATGGAGTTTTACATCAGGCAGATCCAGCAATAACAATGCTAGAAGGGATTTAGCAACAACTAAGTAAGATTCAAACTCTTGCAAGACTCTTTCTAATGGTATGGAGGAGGTGCACAGAGGAAATCAGACTTTTACACAAACGTTTCTGAGATCACTAGTAGAGAATATAGGTATTGTTTCTCAGGTTTAAAGTTCCTGAAGGAGTAATTTTCCTTAGAAGATTAAATCTGTAAATTCAAAGAGGCAGAGTCAATGGCCAGTTATTCAAGAACCAGATTAAAATGATTAATGACAGTAAAGGGCTTGGTAATGGCTGAAGAAAGTCAGCACAATAATACATATGTTCCTCATGTGTATTTCAGTTTTGACCAACTTGATGAATTTTATTTGATTGAGTTACCACAATAACACAGCGAGGAAAGGTAAGTAATTTGTTAGCCACAATCACATGGGTACTGGCCTTATTTTTCATCAGTACATCTTTTGGTACTTAAGGGACTTATTCTGCACACATAACAGAAAAGCCTAATTGTCTGACATCTTGATATAGTCTCAGCACTAGCATCTTCCAGAGCCTGTGTTTTGAGACATGATATCAAATCACACAATTTTCTATATCCCATGGGCTGGAAGATACAATATTTGGAAACACCCAGGGGTAACAGACGTTTGCCAGCTGCCTCATTGCCACTGGCAAAATCCTAACAGAATAATTCTTTAATTGAAGCAGTGGTGAGATTGAACAGCATCAAGCTGTTACATACAAAGATACAACTTAGCCCCAGCTGAATTCCCTCCCAGGGCTTTGCAGCAGCAATAGCCCTCTGTTCCATTAAACACGGAGCCAGGTCACCATGCGGTACCACCACTCAGGCTGCCAAACACCATTATACTACAGACAGGGGAAGAAGAGGGAGGTGGTGTGCAAGTGGCAGTGGATTTTTAAACCTGATTTTACTGAAAGGATTGCATACTGCAGTTTCTAGAATGATGAGGTTTTCTTCCAAATGCTAAGCACAAAATCACTTTTCAGAAACTGATTTGAACAATAATCTTTGTGTAAACATGACATTGACTTGTATTTTGTTAATGATTTTTTGGGAGTTAAATTTCTGCTGTTATTGCAAAAGAAAAGAAAAAGTGATAGCCTTAATTGTACAATGTCAATTAAAACATTTGGACTGGTAGATTTCAGGACAACATTAAATGATAGCAGAAGTTGTTACTATGCTTTTAATAGCAAACCATTTAGCTGAGTCCCTGCACTTTGAATCTAGGTCATATCCACTAGCAGTTTCTTATGTAATATAACAATTTATCCAAATACAAACAAATTACAGGAATGTCTGGGGTTTTTTTTCTTCTTTTCTTCACTGCTTGGTTTCTTGAGAAATTGAAAACTAGTAATTTCTAGTTGTTGCACAGTGTCAAGTCTTACAGATCTTAAATGATAGAAATGCAAGAGAAATGGTGTCATTAAACAACATAAGTTATGGCTTTTTACACTAGTGGCCAGAAAATGGCTAATAAAAAATGAGCTTCACATTTGTGGTGGAAAATGAAAATGCCAGCAGAGGCAAACATGGAATAATATATTGATGAGAGTCAACAGAACAGCTGCAATATGATCATCCAGTTACAAATATTCATCCAAACTGTGGAAACATATATCAGCTTAGCACAGTGGAGAAGCTTTGATTTTTGGAAGTCAGCAAGAAGTGGGAGATGGTGAACATCACTGCATCCAACTTTAATTCTGTTATCTTACCTTATTTCTATAAATCCAAACAGGGCACAACCTGTCATTCATCTCTAATTGGGACCTAGTTTCATTGACAACCATGAATGTTTACTTATTTTAACAATTTACGTGGATATTAAAGAAGTGACCTGTTTTGTGAAACATTTTTTTTTTGTTAGCTGTTACAAACATAGCAAACATAGCGAAGCTCAGATGCCTCTCCCCAAATTAAATTCTAAGCTAAAAATATAGAAAAGGCAAAAGAGAAGGAAACATGAAAAGGAAGGAGAGTTTCTCAGAAATTAGTAATTATATATATACAGAATATTTGGAACAGAATATGTGTGTTGGAAGGGACCTCATGAGGTCTCTGATACAAGCTGCTGCTCAAAGTAGAGACAGCTTAGATGAGGTTTTTCAGACCCTTGCCAAGTTCAGCTCTGAATACCCCCAAGGGTGGAGATTCTAGTACTTTCTAGTCTTTCTTGGTACCTATTCCAGTGTTTGACTAACCATATGTGATGAGTGTTGTTATTTTTATTTTTTCTTACGTTGGTATTTCCCTTGTTGCAAGTTAGGACTTTTGCCTCTTGTTCAATTGCTCTGTGCTTCTGAGCGTCTGGCTCCAACTTACTTTATTGTGGATATATGAGGTAGCTGAGGAGCAGTAAGATCTTTCCTTAGCACACACTTTTTTCAGGCTGAACAATCCTGACTCTCAGCCTGCTATTACATGTCTAGCACTCCAGCCCCCTAATCATTTTTTGCCCCTCCATTGGACCTACTTCAGTATACAAGTATCTTTTTACTGTGTGTACAACTGTATGTGTATTTGCATATGTGTGTATTTGGAAATGAATGAGTTTGAACATACTTCTTCAGATGATTAAGTTTTAAATCCACTTTCTGATACGCATAAGCTACACACAAAATTCTGTCGGTGAACAAATGCATGTTATTAACATGTGAGCAAATGGTTAGAAGCAATCAGTTTAACATGGCTTAATAAGTTATCATGTATCAATGGAGCTACAGAACTCCCTCCCTCATCTGCAGAAAATGCTAAAGACATCATGAGGATTTTGTTGCCCATCTCTGTAAAAAAAACATAGCTGTTGTTGGAAGAGGTAATAACAATTGTTTGCTCAGAAGGGTCAAGTCTTTATGAAACAGATTTTCTTTTCTATTTTATGAGATAGATTTTATATCTGTGACATTTCTAGCTGTTGGCATCTACTAAATACACATGACAATTTAGCATGGCAGTATTTTGAGCTCATATGTTTCTTAGCCTGCTTTTGCCAACAGTTGGGAATTTCACGTGCCTCAGTTACAAGGCACAGTTAACAGGTGCACCTTACGAAGCTTAGGTAGTTCTACTGTTTGTCATTCTCTTCCTGTATCCTTCAAAACAGAAAATAAAACAAGATAAGGTTCTCAGACACTGCTCCTGTGAAGACAATGTAAATGCTGGTGTAGCAAATTAGGCAGATCATCAAACATAAAATCATCAAGCCTATTTTTCTTCTGTCAGTTTTGTATTTATTAAGAAGTGAAGGGGCTATTGCTGGCATTGGTGCCTCTTATTGTCAGTGCAGTTTCTTACTGACTACACTGATCTGCAAGGTGAAGAATGATGCTGTGGAATGGAGAACATTGGGTGTATGTGGGCCTGCCCTTTCTTATTCTGTAGCTTAAAATAAGTGAGGAAGGGAGACTTCCCTATTCATATGCAATTTTATCTCTCTTGGCCACTAAAGCAACGTGTCTTTTTAATAAAAAGTAGATCCATACTGTCTTTAACAAAGAAGCATACTCTTCTTCTTATGGAAAGATTAGGAAATTTGAAAAGATATAAGCAAAGATAATGCAAATTTTGGGATCTATTACAATACTCATAAGCTGTCATCCATACATAACAAAAGAACCCTATAACTGGGCAGCATATAAAAGTACATGGCAAATATTTTAAAACACACATATTTCAACTTTCTTAGGGAACCAAGACTGCTTTGCATAAGGTTCCATCCAAGGAAATATTTGGATCCTATCTATTCACATGCCTTTCTAATGTACAACATCAGAAACCTTTTTTTTTAAAAAAAAAATATTTCTAAAACTAGATTGGTTTATCACAGATCAGAATCCATGGATGTTTGGGTCATGTTCATTTCAAAAACTATACTTATCAAATTAGTAAAATATTTCTAACACATTTCTCTTGCTAGGTGAAGTTTGTGAAGTACTTGCTTTATTGATGAGTTATTAACTCATTTCTGAGAAATTTGCTTTGTGCTCAGAAGATGCTCTCCAAATGTCAAAGAACTGAGACAGGAAAGAGCATGTACAGTTGTGATAGTACTGTTATATTTTCCAATGTGATTGTTGTATATTCCCTATTTCCAAAATTCCAACCTTTTCTTTAACTTTTTATTTAAAAGCTTGCTACAAAAAGGAGGGAAACTTTCTTTTCACAACAAAGCCACATGAAGAAGATAAGGGACATTGGGTACAAGTTGCACTGGGAGGGGTTCCATCTTGGTATTAGAAATACATTTTTTACAGTAAGAACTATCAACCACTGGAACAATTTCTCCAGTGATGTTCTAGAGTCTCCGTTGCTAGAGGTTTTCAAGGTATGATTGGACATGATGCTCATCTCATCTAGGCTCCCTTTCCCAAGAAAGGTTGGACAAGATGATCTTTCGAAGTTCCTTCCAACCTGGGCTGTTCTATGCTTCTATGTTTCATTCTCAGCCATTTTAATAAACAGATATGGCACATACTTTAACTTTAGTTTCTTTAAAGATTTCTTTGCTAGCTCAGTAGATTTTTAACACTAAAAATGGATCATTCTGAAATTGGTAAGACCTTACATTGTACAATTTAAATGTACTCTACAGAGAGTCAGGCATTTGTTATCTTTTTTTTTTCTTTCTTTCTTTCTTTTTTTTAAATGAAAGATGCAAACACTGCACAACTGAGTTTTCCAGATGACATTTTTGGTTTTCTCTGTTTTAATAATGAAGTATTTGCATTTATGTTTGTTTGTTGTGAATCACAATCCTTCCAGTTTCCAGACTGGATCAAACATTCAGTTTTGTGTCAGTACAGGAGTAATCTTCCCTTCCACAATAGCTGTGTTTGCAGCCATTCATTCCACTCCTTTTTTAAAAAGCAGATTTCATAGTTTATGTAAGTATTCTAGACTCACTTTCATGGAAAGTAAAAACAAAACCACCCATTGGTTTAGATTTTCAAACTGAAATATTTTTATTCAGAAATGCTGACATATTTTGATTTTAGCAAATGAAAATAATATTCTTATAGATTTTTTTGTCCTGTTAAAAGTAGATTTTATATTTGTGGAAAATAGATCAATAAAATCATCTTTGTTCAACATTATTATTATTTTCTACAAATAAAAATTTTGAAAACAAATACTAAGATATTGAAGCGTAGCATTTTAATATCTGGAAATGGAATAGGAAAAAACACCTGATGTTTTCATACAAGCATAGAAATGTTATTTGGAAGGAATCTCCTGAGGTTTTCTAGTCCAGCCTCCCGTTCAAAATAGACGTACCACCAACATCCCTCTGGCTCAGCCTTTGTTTTTTCTAGCCCAGGCCAGCAAACCTCCAGAAAGAGAGGCAACTGGTTTCAGTACTGCAATACCTAAAGAAACTGGGTTTTTCCCAGTGATGAGCCTAAACCTCCCTAACTACAGCCTGTAGCCTGTGCCCCCTCTGACCCCTTCCAGCACTGCTGAGAACAGGTTGGCAGTCTCCTGTGTATCTCCCCTTCCAGATGCTGAAGGTAGCCAGCGTTTAGCTTCCTCGTCATCAAGTTAAACCTAGCATTCTCAAACTTTCCTTGTTGGCTATGGTTGAGGCCCTAAACACTGGCTTGATAAGCTCTGAAATCTCTTCAGTTACTCCTCATCCATTCCATGACCTGGCAAGCCCACCACTGGACACAGCAGTCCTTATGGAGCCCAGTATCCTGGTTAGCCCAGTGCAGCCTACCAGCAACAGGCTCTCAGGGGTGAGCCGCAGGAGTGGCTCATATTCCCCTAGCTGTCCCCCACAACACCAACGGGTTTTTTTCGGTGTGACTGATGCTCAAACTGTTAATGTCCCAACCTTTACTAGAAAAAACAACATTCTTGAAAGTTAATGGTCAAAGTCTTGAATTTAAAACTTTTTCTCCATCTATACACTCCAGTAGTCAGTTTACAGTGGTGTGGGGGTTTTGTTGATTTGTTTGTGGTTTAGTTTGTTTGGTTTTTAAGACCACTGAATAGCTTATTGGTATTAGAAACTGCAGATAGTTTTCTCCATTTCTTTTCTATATTTGACTGAAAACCATATTTGAATAACTTTTCATGCAGGCCTAATCTAGCTACAGTGACCACTGTGAGTAAAACATTTTTCTGTGGTTAGTGGATGCCAGAAATTGGCTTTTTACACTATCAGAAGTAGAAAAAGTCATAACACCTAAACTAAGCAGAACAGCTGAACAGAACAGATTTTACATATCAAAATAATTTTCTTCATTGCAGCCCCATGTAGTTGAGCCTTGATCTTAAGCACTATTGTTTTTGTGACAGGTAAATTAGATGCCCACACTTGTCAGTCAGAATTGAATCATGAGTGCTTAGGAATGAAACCTGCTTTATTACAGATACAGAAAATGAATTCTTAATTTTTCCCACCTTGTTGAAGGCCTCACTAGAGAGAAATAGAAAAGAGGAATTACAGCTGTGTTTGTTCCCATTTTACGCTTATAACGACCACATACATTGGAGAAGCTGCCTACCAGATTTAGTAAAGAATTTCTGCAGAAGGCTTTTCACTGGGAGATTTCATACAGAAAATTCCAGTGAAGAGTTTCACAAATTGGTTCAAGGTCTTTGTTTTTTCATCTTTCCAAAACTGAAGAATGCCTAAAATGATGAAGTATGGAAACTATTACAGTTTCTTCAAAATACAAATAATTCCAAGTAAGCTGTACAAGTCTGTTCAGATCCTTGACAGTGGCTTAAAACACATTGAATGAAAGCAGGGAAATAGTAGAGTTAAACTTTTTTTTTTTTTTTTTTCAAATTTGGGCAAGAAATACAGAATGGCATTAGTTTCATTGAAGGGCCTGAATTTTGTTTAGGATTATCACCTCGATTTCAGTGTCTGAACGGAAGTGCCTACATGAGCAGTGTATGTGTAAGGTCCTAGTAGGATCCACAGAGATCTAGTCAGAGCTGTCAGTGGAGCCGGCCACTCAGCTCATGCCAGTGAAGAGACCTGGGGGAGGATGCAGTTGCATAAGCACTGGTTTCTAATACTTTTGGGTTTGAGTTGCTTAATGTATCTGCTACTGCTATTCAGGGCGGCAGACACTGCACAGAACCTGTGGAAAATCTGCACGCTTTGGGAGAGGGAAGTTAACACATTTCTACGGTATCTAAAGCACAAAAAAGTTTAGATACTTGCTTAAACTATGGCGTTGACCCTTTCTTTATGGGTCCCTTCCAACCTAAGATATTCTATGATTCTGTGTTTCACAGTTGATCAATTAAATTCCACCGACTGCATTGACTGTGGGTGTAAGTTAAAGCTGTTACTTGTTTTGTGCTGTTTAAAATGTCATTAGGTCCCCAGAAAGCTCTAGAAATCCCAGAGTTCCTACTCATATCTGCCACCTGTATCTACAATACCTGAGAATGTCTCAAACAACAATGCTCAGCTCTGTGGAGGAACTCAGTCAAGTTCAAGATCTCTCTTGTTCTATAGAAACCTATATGTATATGCATGCATGTACACTTCTTAACCCAGGATTGAACCTCATTCTTGGGACTTTAAATGTGGGGGGTGATGGTTTTGTTTTTATTTTTTTGTGGTTTCTTTTTTTTTAATGTACAGATATTTTTCAATCTTTTTTTTTATCTCTGTTTTAATTAATCTTTCATCTTCAGGATATGCATTAAATACCACAGTGGGGAGAGAGTAACTATTTATGATAGACAACACATATCTAGGTAAAGTGACTTGCTACATGAAGACATTAATTAGCATGAAAAATTACTGAAGAAGCACAATTTAAATCATACTAATAATTTTGTTTAATTACTCAGATACTCCTCCCTGTAGTTACTACACTTTAAAAACCCCAAATTAATTTGCTAATTAAAAATCACATATCTTAAGTGAAGTCAAATTCTTAAAAGTGTAATGACTTCATTTTTTATCACATTTTACATTGTGAAAATCAAAGAGGTAGAGTTCAGAAATGAACCAGCTTATGTGCGACATTTCCAACAGAGCCATTGAATTTTCTTCTGATACTACTTTTTGTATTTTGCTAATTGCTTTGGAAAGGATTTGTGTTCAAGGTAAACAATCAATGAGATCCTCTTTTAATCTGAAGATATCAATGGTTTTCTTCCTCCTGAAAATGAGCTTAAACTGTGAAGTTGTAAAGGACACAAGATGACAGGTTTTAATGTTTTTGAGTACTGTCACCTCTTTATGTAACAGGGTGCCTATCAATCCTGTGCTCTGTTCTTTAGGAGTAAATGGGAAAGAGTGGGCCACAGCAGTTCTACAATTGCAGCTGAAATTTTTTGAAAAAAACAGAAATATGACAATTATGGAAGCCTATTTTAATACTTGGGTAATAATGATCAAACAGGAATTGAATTAGCTCTAACCACCCTTTGCTGGCTTATAAGGAACATGTAGAGACAAGACATCTGAATGTGTTTACACCAGGGTAAAACAAGATGGAACTGAACGATTTGGGTTGTATTTCCACTACCAGATGACTATGTGTCATGTGGAGCTCACCTATCAGACATACAGGTTGGTCATGTAAGCATTTATTATTATTTGATAATAACTGCTGGATCAGCTGAACTTTGCAACTAGAGATTCTAGGCTTGCATGATAGTAGGACTGAAAAATGTGACTCTCACATTTTAATATTCATCCCAGCTCTACCACATAGACTCCAGCTCTGCAAGCTACAGCTAGATTTGCCAGGTATTATATATATAATATAACTGTATTATAACACTAGCCTCCTAGCTTCATTTTTCATTACAAGCAGGGACTAGTAAGCTTTTTGCAAGCTTTTTGGTATTCTACGGTAAGCAGTCTACTCTGTAGTCCGTAATATATTTTTTAAAAAGAGTTTATTGTGTTACCGCATGTAGGTACAGTGTGCACGTGTCTCAGCCACTCTACGCAATCTTGATTTTTTTATTCCAAATTGTATGTAGTATAGCTATAAAACATCTCAGAAAGCTGATAAGGATGATTAGGAATATACAGTGGCTTCTGAGTAAGAAAAGATTAAACCGGAAAGGATTTTTCAGCCTGGAACAAAGACAACTTGGGGAACATTTTATAGATTTGATTTTAAATCATGAATGTCATAGAGATGGAAAATGAGGCATGAATTTTCACTGTGCTTCCTAACTAAACAACTCAAAAGCATTAGATAAAATCTATCAGAACAAACTGCATAAAGGGACCGCAGAACTCATTGCCACAAGGTAGCAAAGAATATGTATATCCAGAGGGAGGCTATGCCCATTAATGGAAAAAATCTATCAATGGCTCTGAAACAAACATTTAGACACAATTTCTAGTTCAGAATGTCCTTGAAAGACTTTAACAAGGGGATAGGAGCTACTGCTTGGCAGCTATGTGCTTGGTCTATTTTTATATGCTTTATTTAACAGTTCTGATAGTAAAGTGGTTTTGTGACCAAAACTCTGCCTACACTAATCGAGGAACTGTTCGATAACTCTGTTGCCAGAACAAAGAGGTCTCTCTGTTACTGTGATGTGGAAACACAAGTCTGGTAAGGAACTCAGATAATGTTCACTGGCTGAAAAATTTTTCAGAGCCTGTTACCAATCCAATATTTCACCAGTAGCTTGTCAGTGGGATTACAGTTTATTCCCTGTAAGACTCTTACCATTATGCACAGCTGGA
>JAVJGJ010000059.1:62734803-62764069 GCA_035590215.1 Microhierax caerulescens | reverse complement strand
ACCGCTCTGCAGACACCCAGCTCAGTGCAGAAGGGGGCAGGAGATGCTCCAGGCACCAGAGCAGAGGTTCCCCTGCACCCCTGGTGAAGCCCACGGTGAGGCAAGCTGTGCCCCTCAGCCCATGGAGGACCCCACGCCAGAGCCAGAGTGGGTGGACATGCCCTGAAGGAAGCTGCAGCCTATTCAAAGCCCACTCAGGAGCAGGCTCCTGGCAGGAGCTGCAGCCTGGGTGAAGGAGCACAAACAGCTGAAGTTTTCATTTGTTTTTTTCTTCCTTGTTTTCTTCTTTGTTTTACCACCTTTAATAATACCCGAGCTACATCTAAAACTAGAAAAATGCTAGTAGAGGACTTTTATCTTGTTTTGTAGGCTTGGGAGCACTTGCCAACATCTTACTATATTTTATACAACTAAACTGGCCTTTCAGAAATTAAAGATCCTTCTTTCAAACACCTACATTCCTCTTTCACTGCTTTGGTGATGATGTTTTACAGAGTGTAATCTTTCATCTCTTGTCCTTTATATCACACTCTACTGGAGCTACATAGTTAATGTACGAATCAGGATTTTTACTGACTTCAGTAGGAGCTGAATATATTCTTCGTATTATTCTACACAGAAACAGACAATAAAGAATAATTCAGTGAAAATAATGGTAAAGTTTTGAAATGTGACCACCACAAAATTAAAATTCAAAAGTTACTAGTCAGGAATTGCTTAACAAGTTCTTTTTGTGAATTGTTATCACACTATTCTTTTTATAACATTCTGACAGTGAGCAAAATGTCATGTTATTTTTAACATCAAACAAAAATTGAGTGCACAGGTAATGTTATTCACAACATATCTTTGTTTTCCACATTCAAGAGAATTCTGGTAAGACATACAAAAGTGATGAAAATGTGTATCAATACCTTTATGTGTTTACGTGTGTGTAGTAACAGGTGTCAGGTATAAAAATTTATAATATTTACATTTAAATATCTAATAAGGGGGATACCATTTTCTATGTGTTACATTCATAAAATAGAATAATCAAGGTCAGACATTTTCTCTGGACTCCTATTCAAAAGAACAATCACTACCTGTCAGTAAGTTGAATGTGAATTACCATTATTTTTTCTATAGCTCATTTTATTTTTACATACTTTTGCAATGCTTAGTATTAAGATCAATATTACTGATAGTAGGACCTGACCATATTTTTTTATGTGTAAGCCATACAAAAAGCATCATTTGCTATTCATAAACATGACTGAGTACTTCTAATAGCTTTTCCTACTTAGGTCTTTGTAATATGCCTTTTTCTTTCTTTATTTGAATTGTAATAGCAAAGTACCTTGTTCTTACTCCATAGAAACAAATTCAGATATATGGCTAATTGGTACCTATTATGGGCTCTTACCTAAGTTAAGCAGGTTATTATGAAATTAGCTGTGTTCCTACTGCACTATAATATCATTTACAGGGTGGCTGATTTCTCAAGACATAGCGACTCATCCAGAATTGATGGAGGAAGCTCATGGTATGATTTCCCATTAGTAATCAAAATTATTGATGTTTACTGTATTATAGCATGGCACAGATAATAAATATATTCAGTCCAAGATACCTTTTTGGCATGAAAATGTTGCCTCATGAAAGAATAGATTTAATATTTTTTTCAATTGCAAATGTTATGATGATAATCCATATTTTATTCCATAAACTCTGTTACTTACTTTTTCACAGAATGTAATTTTAAAAATATGCATATTTGAGGGCATAAAAGCTCTGCTGTGTTCGAGTAATCCAACAGATGAAAAATGAGTTTGCTAATCACAGCTGCCCCTTGTCATCAGAGTAATGTAAGCAATGATTTACAGAATACAGATACCTCAGGATACCTCTGAGTACTGGACAGAGATTATGTAGAAGGAATTAAAATCCTTCATACCCTATCATACACTTAATGTTTTCAGCCTGAGGCACCCAAACACAATATTAAAATGGTGTGCCTTATGTAGAAAATTTGTGATTGAAACATCACAAATATTTAAAACAACAACACTGTAAATTGTTTGGATCTGTAAGCATGGAATATCACTTCCAACGGAAATGGGAGAACACCGAAAGAATAGATTAATAGTAGTCTATAAGGATAATTTTGCATAGGGTAATTTTAAAATGTAATGATGCACAGGTAGCCAGGACCTTGCTTTTCCTTTTCATTTAAAGAAATCACATGTAAAAAACCCTTACACAGTCAGGTATTTCAGTGATTAAAAATTAAATTGTAAATTGGAACATGTCATTGCAAAATTTTTCTTTCACAGCAAAAATGTTGGAGTTACCATTGTAGTGCAGAGCTGAAAGGTCTTTAGAGGAAGTCAAAAAGAATTTGCATCTGCTAACATGAGCTCTTCTGCAGTAACAGGTCAGCCCCAGGTTGTTCCAGGGATGTTTTATTTCAACAGCTGCTTCTTAAAAAGACAAAAGTGAGATGGGATCACTCTCACATCAGCCACTAAGGAAAAGCAGAATCTGGGGACAAACACCATGTCTTACAAACTTTGTGTTTTCCTTGGCTGACTTTGCTCCAAGTTCTCATGGAATAAGGCTCTTGATCTGTAGTAGCATGAGAGGTCAACACGACTTTCAAGCTGGGACTACACACCCAAACACATAACAGATAAATTTAACTTCCACAGTTCCACTCTGAACTATTTCTGAGTCAACTGAAGTTATTTTAATCTGTTGGCACTCACTACTGCCCAGTAGAGTTAGAACTGGGTTGGAAGTCCATTTTGGAAGCATTCAAAAAAGCCATCAAACAAGCTGACAGAGAAACATCTATCCGGACAACTCTACCTCTCTATGTCGATGAATATTCACCTTTCAGATTTTTTTTGTAACATCTGCAGCTGCCACCAGAGAACATGATTCACAAGATGACCACAATTCCTCAGTTAAGGAAATAAGAACTGATATTTTTGTTTGTTTTGGACTTATAATTGCATTGCAAAGACTTTCAACTAACAAGAGTTTATAGGACATTAGAAGTAGATCTGTTTCATGGTTAGGAATGGGTCACCTTTTTCAAGAGAAATGGGTGAAATATTCAAACATTCAGCAGAGCTTCTGCTTCAGTCTTGTTGCTCTGTTTCTTTTCTGTTATATATATTGAGGTAAGTGGTGTGTTTTCTATCTAGTGGAGAGTTACTTTCTAGAAACCATTTGAATGTTGAAGTCTCTAACGCAGGACAGTAATATAGCCCTTGCACTTTTACGCAGATTTAGCTCCTGTTCCTTCTCACCCTATTGTTACTAAGTAATCTCTTCAGTGAATGAAAAAAACAAAACCACACCTTGCAACACAACAAACAAACAGCTTTTTCTTCTCAAAAAGACCATTCCTAGGAATGACTGACGATGGCAGAAATTATGTGTATTAATTTATAGGACAAGGACTCATCAAGTGACCTTAAAACCTTCAGTCCTGCAAAGATATTCACGCTGCTTAGTAAATGTACATAGTTCTTTTTATGAGATGAGGCATTCATCTATTATGCCCACTAGTGATAATTGCAAAGCTCCCAGGGACTTTAATGAGATAAGAATAAAGTCCCCAGTGAGTCTTTTCACAGGTATGAACATCTTTACACGTCTTCATACTTCATCTTCTTCCTCACCATTGTCAACTAAATATTTAAGTGCTTTGTTTTGCTACTAATAGATATCTCTAGCTGAAGTTGTATTTTTGGATAAATGGCTATTAAATGTGAACATAAAGAATATGACAGTCTAACCTGGAGGAAGCAAAAATTTTCGTAGAATTTGCCTCAGCTGAAATAGTAACACTTATGTAGGAATTTATGCTGTATTCATGCTGAAAATATTCATCCCACTGGACATATTTTGAGATCTCACCGTATACCCATAATCACAATTTTCAGACCATTTGCTATAAAGCATCTTACAAAATTTCTCCTTCTCTAATCCTGCCATCCTTCACCCCATGTATTTTTTTTTCTACTCTTTCCTTCAGTTGTCCATAAAGATTATGACAGTAGCTCTAACTTTTTGCAATCCAATTCTTGTCTGGGTCCATTAAAGCTTAATATATTCTAGCAGTAGAAAATCAAGCAAACCCCTAATTTGCATAAAACATGAAGCAGCATAAAAGAGACTTATTCTGTTAGGGATTCTCGCATGTATTATTGACTTTTGCAACCTTAATTCTTATGGTGTATAGAAAAAACTTTACCAGTTCAGACATAAAAAGCAAGAGAAAGCACACCCTTGGAAACGGCAAATTATTTTCTTATTTCTAGGCACTACAGAAGCAAGGTCTGCTTTCAGATATGAAGGCACTATGTGTGTCTTGTGAAATCAGTGACTGTGCATGCAGATGCAAGCATCACATAGGTTTTGGGGTCAGAGTTTGGTTTCATTTAATGCTTTTTTATATATTGAGTAGCCAAAAAGCAATTTACAGAAGAAGAAATTAAATATTAGCGACGCAGGAAGTCCTAGGTATAAAAGCATAATTTGAATCATTCTACAATATAACCTTAATATATCGTAACTGTTACAGTTGGATTTGAATCACAAATTCACTCCCAAGTCAAAAAAAACCAAAATCTAGAGGTTTTACTTGGATTACTGCACGGTTAAGGAAATTAGTGAATTAAGAACAGTCTCCCTGCAATGTCAACATAGCTGTGTCCGGCAGTTAAAGGGTTGAAAATTGAAATACAAAATGTAAAGGTATGTAAATCACATAAGCTCATTTTATCTGAGGTCAGAAATGGAGTCTGCATGGAGTTACAGAGAAAATGCACGTTAACGATGCAATATGTGAAATAAAATTAATTGTATTGCAGAACCAAGAAGGGCAGGAATATTTAGCCTTGCAAACATGACAAGTCTCTTTTATCCAGGAGTGCAAGAGATGCTACTTGGTGGTGAAGAGGAACGCTCATTGTTCAAGTGTCAGGACAACCCATCCAATAAGATGCTACTGTGTGCAACTCTTACACTGCCAAGGTGGAAATGATGAGTGAAAGTAAGTTTTTTGTTTGAGACGTAATTCTATAATAGTTTGCCTAAATAAAGAAGTCTTGGTAAAACTGAAAAAAATAAGATTAATTCCAAAATTACCCATGTATCATAAAATTAATGACCAAAATGCGGGGGGTGGCAGTTTATTATTTCTTCAGACGATAATTTTATAAAATCATGTGGGAAAAGTGAGACAGATACACAGCGAACAAATAACAAATACTAAGAAGTCCTAAAGAGTTTGGACCATTTTCGCTTGCTCAGTAGTGCCATTTGGCAAGCGCAGTTCTGTCCTATAGCTGCCAGGGCTTTGTAACAAAACATCAACCTGAATAAAAGTTTTACAAAGGTAGAGGGCCTCCAGCTAAGGCTGCCCTCCGCATGCAGTGCAAGGCTTGAAAAGTTCTGGTTCACCCTCCACAATTCACAGTTCTTTATGGCCTTTTAGTTATCACGAGCCCCCTGTGGTGCTTCAACCTACCTGGCCAATTTACCAAAGAGGCGGAAGGTACGTACGGCTATTGCTGCCGCCTCTCGGACATGCAGGCACACTGGGAACACGAGATCTACGGGATAACTTGGAGTATGCGGAGTAGGTTTTTCCCTTACTGTACAGGCAGTAGTTTTGTATTTTCCTTGGTAAGATGTAGGATCACAAAGGTTTACAGTTAGATTGTTTTCTTCAGTTTGGTAGCTTTCAGGTAGCCATTTTCTATCGTTTCTACAAATAAAATGGTTCTATGGATTCCAATTATGAAATAGAGACTTTTCTTACAGGACATTTCTTAACAGAATGTTGCCTTTCCTTTCCCATTCTAGACGTCTTCAAGATGTTTCTTGTCTCTGGTCACATCTCAGTTAAGTGACAACCTAAGACAAAACTGTATGGGGTAGAAACCCAGGGTACTTTGCAGTCCTTTCTGCTTTTAGACACTCTTCACGCAGAGACAAGGTGTAGAGTTGTCAGTGTACTTTTGGTTTTGGTGCTGATATATCCTGGAAATTCTCCTAGTTCTATCAGTGTAGGCACAGCCTTTGTCTGACTGTAATTTCAATTCACAAGACAAAGCTGAAGACAAAAATGTCAAAGAACATGGGTGAAATTTCAGAACTATTTCTGCAATGGATTTTTTGTACATTTGCTCTGTTTTGTCTGTACCTATGATTGTCAGAATTTTCTTTAACCTTTTTCTTGTACAGTCAGGACTAATAAGCTGGGGAAAAGGAAAGAAGTGGGCAGTGTCCAACAGAAATTCCTCTATGTACATATACATCAAGATGAACATTATCTGCGTACCAGCTCACACAAAATCAGTTTGCTGTCTTTTGTAATTAATGAGGCACTTCATCAAGAAGTGGAAAAGCAATTTACAGGATGCTCAGAATTTTCAAGACTCTGGACCATTATATTTCAAAGCAGAGTCTGTATAGGAGGCATACTGATGTTTTTAGAAACAGGTTACATACAATCAATGATCAATGTTACATACAAATGTTGTGAGCCTTGTTTTTTACATTGTGCGTTTTCTCATTGTGTCAGTTGCTACTACCAGAAGTTAAAGAGTTATTCCTGAGTTATTTCTGTTTATACCTTTCCAAACGGTATCTGGTTCAGTATGCTTCTGCTCAGCTGATTTATACAGATTAATATTGCCAAGATTGATCTTGTCTTTGTTCCTTCTATATAGAAGGTTGTTAGGAATGTTCATGAGATAAAACATACTTGAAATAAAGGTGACACTATGTTTTACAAGTCCTTTGAATCAGATGCAGCAGCCCTAGAAGAATGACTACACAGTGCACAAATGAAACCAGAGACTGGACAAAGTCTCACTGTCTTCGTTCATGGCAATAAGGAAGCAGAAAGGTTAGTTAAAAGTTGGCACCCACGATGAGATTCAGATGCAGAATAGCAAGTGTAACATCTGCCATTTCTGCCTTAGGTTTGCAATGGGATTTTGTCATATTCAGGCATGTTTGAAAAGATCAAACAACAGCTGTGGGCAGAAAGATGCTTTTTCATGTACTTCTGAGTAGAAGTTCATAGTATTTCTTTTCTGATCCTAAACATTACCATCCTGTATATTGTTACTACTTTGGCTTTTCTATCTCCGCTCCACAGGGGCTGTACACTGATTCTACTCAGAAGTTTAAGCTAAAAGAAAATACAGCTATCCAGCTGTTAAGATGTGAATGTTGCTGAAGACAGGACGGCAGTAAAGTGTGTGAATGTGTGCAGCTGTACCAAGGAAAATGTTCCCATGAATTTTTGAAGAAGGTAAGTTAAACTTACTAAACTCTTTTGTGGACACTGTTCTCTTGGCTAAGTATATTCTAATCTCCTTTTTTTTTTTTTTTTTTTTTTTTTTTCCAGGATAGTTAATATAACACACTCCAACATTCAATATGCAATTCAAAATACAATGCACAGTATTTGTGCATTTTTATTTTATATTAAATTCCCCATCCAAAGTAGCTTCAGTGCAGCTATAATTCCCCAAAAAATGAACTGAAAGTACTGCTTTCAGCATCACGGATGATGCAGGCATAGAGGGAACTATGCAAGCTGTGAGACTTCATACATTTGAACAAATAATAGAAGAAGAAAACTTAGCAAGTGATTTGAAGAAGGTAATTTATCTTTTGTCTAAGTCCTAAATCCAGTGGCCACACAGCAACGCTGAATGCTGACACATCTCAAAATGATAATATCAGGTATGTTTTTACAGAAACATAATTAACCTCTCACACCCCTGGGTAATATCAATATCATGAATTTAGAAAGTAAGAAGCAGAGATTACGGATATATGTGGATAGCGTATATATTTGTCATAAGGTTGTAGAGAATGTTCTAAAAACTGAAGGAGTATTCCGATTGCATGGAGATGTCACCTATTACTGGCTATGGGGAGAACAATAAAATTATTCTCTACAGGTTTTTATTGTACTTTAGCTCAGCTTGTGGGTGAAGTCGCACACTCACTAGGCTCAATGGCAAAAATAAGTATTTGACTTCAGCAGCTGAGTTTTTGCTTGGTGCATTTAGTAAAATGTAATGGATTTAGATTTCACAAATCTTTCGTTCTACTCTTGTCTCTTGAGGCAGCGCAGTCAGTACTGCCTAAATTCAGGAAGCCATTGATCAGATCAAGTCAATGTAAATGGGGAGAGGAAGAAAGAAAAGGAGCACAAGTGTAATCTGGGGAGCTGAAAAGTTGCAGTTATTTTTAAATCATATTTAAAAACTCTAAGGCATATGTAAATTTGAGATAACACACCTCCCTGGTCACAATGTCTCGAAGGCATTTACTTCAGTAATTCATATCTAATTCCATAATTATTAAGCTGGCGAGTGGATTTTCCATATTTAATACTATAAATGCTTAGGTGTTTTCAAAGTAATCTTTTATTTTGGTCATCAAAAGTAAAACCTTGATTAATATCTCTTTATGTGTTTCCTATTCTGTTTAGCGATAACTGCATCGGGTTTTCTTTTTTCCTTTTAGTGTTTCAGTACTTTTGGCCACCTGTCGGCAGATCAAAATTAAAACCAGAGGCTGATTAAATGACTCTCTATGGTGCTGTTCAGGCAGTTCATTAGTGCTTCAGTTTATGGCCACTCAGTGAGCCACACTGCCATAACTTCTGACAGTTTATGGAAGCCGATTTGGAGGCACAGGATGTGGGGTACACAATTTTGCACAGTTGCAAAGTTTTGATTGCATGAATTATACATGAAGTCCATTACTGTTGGTGCTCAATGGTGGTAACAGCGCTCTGATGGTGTAAAACTGTTTTTTCTTTGAAACAAGCAAAACCCAGCCGACCAAGTACTAAAAGCCCAATAAAAGAGGAAAATACAGAACAACAAAACCCCCAAAATATACCTGTCTTTATTTGACTATCTATGCACTTGATAATACAAAAAACAGCTGAGAGCCTTCCAGCTCATTTCGCTGGTTTTCAGGTATGTTGAGAATGAAGGTGGCAGGAAGGGAAAAGGTGACAGAGAGAGAAAGAAAGCTTCACGGCTATGGCTGCAGATTATTGCACACACAGAAGATTTCTCCAGCATGAACAGAGCAAGCATCTCTGAAAGCTCTCAGAGATGCTTGCCGAATGAAGCCAAATGCCAAAGATGTCTCCTCTCTTCACCAGTTGTCTATCTGCTCTGTCACATGTAACACTTTATTGAAGCTTTGGGTCTTTGAGTTCCACCCCCCACCCCCCACCCCCTTCCCTCTGTCTGCCTTTTCAGATGACAGGAAAGAAATTTCAAAGGCAAAAGAGATGAGAGATAAAGCAAAACTAGCTCTGATTTTCAGTATATACTTTACTCAGGTGACTTACTACCTCCTTGCTACTTTTTCATTGTATACTAAAAGGAAAATCTTTCTTTTGGTGAAGATGTGATGTTAACTGTTATGAAAATACAGCTTGGTGTAGTACTATATAGACGCCTTTGACCCTCCCTCTCACACACCACCTGAACAAATTCATTTATCTATGGCAGAGCATTCAGTAATGGCATCAAAACGTGTATACACCAACACTTACAGAGATGCTACTTCCATTGACATCGGTGGGTAAACTATGGAAGGGTGGCACACCTAAGCAGTGATATAGAAAGTAA
Source organism: Microhierax caerulescens (assembly GCA_035590215.1). Classification (NCBI taxonomy): domain Eukaryota; kingdom Metazoa; phylum Chordata; class Aves; order Falconiformes; family Falconidae; genus Microhierax; species Microhierax caerulescens. Next base: position 62,754,392 of record JAVJGJ010000059.1, on the reverse strand, counting down.
GCAAAACTGATCAGGCAGTGTGAGCTCCATCGGCTTCACACCGAGGGGGTGTGCTTCCTCTTCCTGAGCACTGACTTTAATAAGTAAAGCTGCACATGTCATACTCTGAGCCGTATTTATACTTGTTTCCAGTGTAAATTAAAGCAGTCTCCACTTTCAAGGATTCTTATTACTCATCCCACATGCCTAACATGCCCTTTCTGTCGGAGGCTAGATGTAGAACACTGCTCATGACTATTCATTGTAATGTCTTAGCAAGACATTCACAGCCTTAATGTGACAAAAAAAAAAAAAAAAAAAAGTTCATGAGGTAACATTTGTACCTTGAAGTGCTTGTGTTAGGGAAAAAAATATTGGCAAATTAGTGTAAGGCAAACTGCTTAACCCCTCAAAACTTTTTTCTGTGTTATTAAAACCCCAGGATATTTGCTTTCTCAGTATGTTCAAAATTTCTTTTAGTGTGCCACATTAGACCAAGTTCCACAGTTTTGCAGCTAGTTCCTGTGTAGTCTACTCCTTGTACATAACTTGCACTGCAGAACTTCTGAATTAATTCAGCTGTGGACTTAGCATGGGAAAGCAGGTTCACCTCTGCTGCAACTGCTTTCCACAGGCAAATTCAGACATGACTCTGAGAAGCCATATACCAAGTGTGCAGCAAGGGTGCTGTGCTTCCACAGTCACCAGTACCAGTTCTCCCCACTGTCGCGTTACCCAGCAGTACTAACCTGATTTAGGCCAGACATAGGCACACAATCGCATTCTGCAGAATTAGCCAGAACACATGATGCAGACCACCCCTCAGAGTATTCTGGCTCCCTGTTTTTATGCATACTTTATACCACCAGCACTCGTCAGAAAACATTTGATTCAGCACAAAGTTAAAATAGTGTGAAGAGATAAATAGTTGCCAAAAAGTTGCAAAAGCAGATTAGCCCACCGATATTTTTTGGACAAAGCTGAAAAAGAAATGCAAGCTCGTCTCACTCTGCAGCAGGGTGTCTCTGCTGTGTTTCTGACCCCACACTATAAGACCTATGTTAAGATTTACCATTGACTGTATTACTGAACCATGGTGTGAGAAGACTCATAAGCATCAATTTATATATACTAGAATTAGTAAAAGTTGTGCCTAGAAAAAGCTTTCTTTTTTTAAAAAAATATTTCTGTATTTTCTCATATCAAGCAACAGAAATCTTTCATCCTTACTCCTTACTTTTTCCCTATTTATTCAGTAGTAAAGACATCAATATGTTTTTATCAGCTTTTAAATCACAATAAAGTTGTATAGGAAAATGTATGTGCCTGTAAAGAAACTGGTGGTGTCTAATGCAACAGAAGTTCTTCCTTAACTGAAAGGTATAATTATGATCAGATAGCCATGACAAATGCTGATGCAATTGCTCTGTTTCTGCTGTGAGCATGCATGTTTGGGGGCTAACAGCGTACTTGATGTGATGACATGCCCCATCCCTCCCACCCCCCACACCCAACTACTGTAATGCTGTAATTCTCATTCATAATACAGTAGATCAGACTATCAGGAGATCAGTCACAACAAATCCATTTCAGTATGATTGCATTTTATCTGCAATTATATTTCTTTTGGAAATCTGGCCAGAATCATCTGTTCACTTGTTGGGAACATTGATGATACTGATTTTGCTTCTCTTTCCTTCTCTTCCCTTCCTCCCTTCTACTCTTTTATCCTGTTTATGGTCAAATTCTATTTTTAACCCTTCAGGGAAAAAAATCTGCACCAAAACTGGACTCTACTGCAAAGATACTTACAAAGAAGCAGAATATCTGATATGCCTTTGTGTTGGGTCTGCACAGCAAGCTTTTGGTAGCAGGGGGGCTTCAGGGGTGGCTTCAGGGGTGGCTTCTGTGAGAAGCTGCTAGAAGTTTCCCTTATGTCCAATGGAATCAATGCCAGCTGGCATGAGAATACATGAGATCAACTGCCCTGCAGACACCCAGCTCAGTGCAGAAGGGGGCAGGAGATGCTCCAGGCACCAGAGCAGAGGTTCCCCTGCAGCCCCTGGTGAAGCCCACGGTGAGGCAGGCTGTGCCCCTCAGCCCATGGAGGGTAACGCTGGAGCAGATACCCACCTGCAGTGCATGGAGGACCCCACGCCAGGGCAGCTGGATGCCCCAAGGAGGCTGTGACCCCGTGGGAAGCCCACACTAGACCAGGCTATGGCAGGAGCTGTGGACCTGTGGAGAGAGATGCTTAGGTTGGAGCAGGTTTGCTGGCAGAACTTGTGACCCTGTGGGGGACCCCAGGATCTTCTGTTCCAGAAGGGACTGTGCCCTGTGGAATGGACCCACACTGGAGCAGTGTGTGAAGAACTGCAATGTGTGGGAAGGACTCATGTTGGAGAAGTTCATGGAGAACAGTCTCCCATGGGCTCAACCCCACGATGGAGCAGGGGAAGAGTGTGAGGACCCTCCCTCTGAGTGTGAAGGAGCAGCAGAGACAACATGCAATGAACTGACCACAGCCCCCATTCCCTGTGCCACTGGTGGGGAGGACGTGGAGAACTCAGGAGTGAAGTTAAGCCTGTGAAGAAGGGAGGGCTAGGGGGAAGGTGTTTTAAGATTTAGGTTTTATTTCTCATTATCCTGGTCTGGTTTGAGGAGGGGAGTGACAGAGTGGCTTTGGCAAGCACCTGGCATCCAGCCAGGTCAACCCCCCACACCCTCATGTACTGAGCTAAGGACCTGTGTGTTTCTCACAGCTGTAAAAACGCCTCCACTGTGAGGACTGTAGGAGTCAACGAATGAGAAACGTTCTTCAGACGTGAAAGATAACAGCCATCCTTCCAGGTTATACTCTCTATTCCAAAGGCTCGGGGCAGTAAAGTTTGGGAGTTACTTGTTGTAAGTTTAGTTTTAAATATATTGAACATGTGAACATGAAATCTGCAACTCCTCTCCCTCTCTGATAGCAGGAATATGTCCCCCACTGAAGTCCAGGCTGACAAGAAGCTTTGACACCTAATAACCTAGAGGCCTGAGACATAAAACTTCCTCTGTTTCTTAACAGCGGCAGCTTCCTCTTTGTTTTCACTAGATTTTTCTTGTGGAACAAAGGAAAAAGAGATCTCATTTATCTGAGATGCATTCCAGGGTAAATTTCTTTGATATAAGGGATTCCTCAATGGCAGGAAACTATTGTTTAATTCTGTGCTACGTGTTTCTGTTCTGCCTCCAGTTCAGGAATGCACTGGTGGGAAGTAAGACTAACAAGGATACTACCACACCACACAATATTCCAGTGACTAACTACAAGCAAGGAAGAAGAATAACAAGTTCAGTCCCTTAAATCTGCTCTAACATTTAGTAGTCCTCAAGTCAACCTTCAGTAATCCACAAATGCCTGAGCTAATCAGTAGCATTATCACTGTTTGTGTACTGACCAGCTCGACAGTGCCAAAAGTGTGGTGCAATATTTTTTATTGTTTTTATCTAGCAATGTCTTTTTTTTTTTTCTGGAAGTACACATATAAAAGAAGAGTTGGGAGAAAAAATGCTTTTTTCAGTAGGACACTTGCCATTAGAAAACTGTTCTCATCTATATAGCTTTCATTTGCTGTTTTGATATTGTGAAAAAACACTAAGATTTCTTTTAATGCCATGGAATTTCTTTTAATGCCCATGGATAACTGATGGGAAAAAGAAATCCTCCATCTAAACGGTCAGGTAGATAATACATCCACAGAAATACCCTAGCAGCAACTATAGGTCATGGAGATAACTGTAAATTTGTTCCCTGTTACCAAGGTACTATTACAAGCTTGGGTCTGGCAAGACTTGTAGTGATCCTCTCTTTTAGCTGCGCATGCTGAGCTCTGAGTTGTTGCATGGGAAGAGGCAAGCCAGCCTTAGTGTGCCTAGGTGAGCTGCAGCCACTGCAATGAATGTAATACCCTAACACAGGTACCAACCATGCTGGCTCGGACCATGGTGTGCTGTCTATCAGATTGCATTACAGACTTCTTGGCTGTTGGGTTTTCACAATGCATGGAAACACTCATTAAAAATAAGGTCATTGACCTGAGATTCCAGGCAGTTACAATTTTCAGTAAAAATAATTGTAGATATTGAGGATCACATAAGGGTAAGACAAGGAAGCCAGCAAAGCAGTATGAATCAGAGAATCAAACCAGTATCTTCAGTCTATAAATCTCACTCAGTAGAAAATCTGTAATTATTGCAAGTACAATCTTACTCAGGGAAAGAAGAAATGAGTGCCTGCACAATACGTGTACAAAAATACTTTGCACATCTCTAGTAAGCAATGAAGCATTCAAAGAATGTGACCACTTCTTGGAATGATGAACAGACTGACACAAAAATTGTCTCATATTTTGTATTGAAGTGAGGATGAAAGACAGTGTTTGCTTTAGTTCAGGGTTTTTTAACGTCCGTTTCTAGAACACAACATTTCTTTATCTGCTTTCTACAGGTATTGCTAATTATATACAGTTCACTCATGTAATATTACGAAAGTTGGTTTTAAATGATCTGTGAGAAAGCTAATGCTAGTTTCCAGGAGTCACAGCCTTAGCACCTGTTCACACCCCTTCTCCTATGGCTCTCACAGGACTCTACAGCTCAGCAGGACTCCCAGGTCCTTTCTTCTTAGTAACTTAACCAGACTGTATTCCTGAAGGAGTTGGTCCATCCCAGATGCAAGACTTTGATGAATTTCGTAAGGTTCCTGTTAGCCCATTCCTTTAGCCTGTCCAAGTCTCTGAACAGCAGCCCTGCCCTCAGACATACAGGCTGGTCTTTCAACATTCATCTGCTAACTTGACAAAAAAGTACATTTCCTTCCCTCCTCCAGGTCACTGCTAAGGGTGTTAAACAAGGCTAACAGGTCCCAGGAAAGAATTCCGAGGAACTCACTTGTAACTTGCTGTCATAAAGATTATAAACTATCGATAACTACAATTTGAGTCTCGTTCAACACCCTTAGCAGCGACCGTTGGAGCCATGACTATGTCTGTTTATTCATCATGGGCTCCTCATAAGTCTGCTTGGTTTTCTGAGTATGAGGATGGATCATTCCTGTGCTTGGAGGAGACTGTTCTGAGCTCTTCTGCCCTTCACAGCTGCGTCTCACAGGATCCTGTCTACCATTTCTGAGCAGGCCACAGTCTGTTCTAGTGAAGTCCAGGATCTGTACTCTGCCTCTTGCCTTACTCACTTCCCTCAGGATTTTGAACTTCCCTATGTCATATACATTATATGGCCATAAACAAAGAGAGGATAAGGCCAGAGCACAGCACTACATGCAGAACTGGCTGCTTAACACTCAGCTTTATACTTGTTTTGCAAAGATGATAATGCTAGTTTAGTAAAGAAATGGGTGAAGAATGGAAGCCATCAGCTTTGGTATGAGGAAATCTTTGACACTGGGGTTCTTTTGCGTGGAGTAGCTGAAGCAAGTATCCAAGGATCATTATAGAAACCTAAACTGTTGAAAAGATGACACATTAGTGAAACCACAGTATGATCCCTTCTTCATAATGTTCTTTTAATCATTGCTCACATCTCGTGCTTAAATGTCATCTTGTCTGTTAATCTAAAATTTATCAAGAATATTCAGGTCCTCTAACCATCATTTCTTGTGAGGATTATTGAACTTAACCTTACAGGAGTTTCCTCCCTGGAAAGCGTGATCACAGATACATAATAGCATCAACCAATTATACATGAAAGGTGCATATGAGATCATTGGGAGTGTCAATATTGACTTTTCTTCGGGCTGTAATGGATGAGTCATTCTACCTGATCTAATGATTTTCATCATAATTCTAACCACTACATTAGGAAGGGGGAGCCAAATTGAAATGCTAGACAGATGTAACCTTTCCTGATAAAATATATGTATTATTAACTTCATTACAAGCAGTTTTCTTCAAAGTTTCTTGGAAGCTGCTAATGATGTTGAAAGAAATAATGGATAACAAGTCAGAACATTTTCTCACTGTATTTACCAAAGTGATGGAAAAAATATCATAGGATTAATTCAAACCACTAACAATTAAACATTCCTTTACCAAAACAATTAGACTTTTCCCCCTCAGCTGTTTTTCCATTTCTATAGGCATCTTCTGTATTTTCTCAGCTGCAGAATTATGAATTCCCTGAATGTCTTTTATTGATTAATATCTTGGGGGATGGGGTGGTTGTGGTGGGGGGGTTAGTCTTTTCTGTATTTTTTCAGAATGGCTTCTCTCAATCAGTATTACTTCTCCCTCACCACATACTCATCACTATCCCTTGAATAATGTATAATAGGCCTCATTCTAACCATAACCCAGAAAATGATCATTTTCAGCCAGATTTTGCTGGCTACATGGAACTTTATTAACTCTAATAGGGCTCTTCAGAGACCTAGCAATCAAGCCATACTCTATCAGTTCCTGGACTGAGTTTTCTTTCCGTTTCTAACTAATCGTTAGTCCAGTTTCCTTTTGCTGAAAACCATGAATGAGAAGTTCTCTTTGTTCTCTTTTTTTTTTTTTCCCCTCAGTAAACACATTCTTATTGCAAAGTTAAGTTCTTACCGGAAAACAGATATATACGCTATGTATGTATACATGTACATTATTTTATCCTAATAGCTTTTTTTCTCCTTTCATTAACTCACTTCAATATTTTGTATAATGAGCTGCCCAAATTTATTGCTCTTTGGCATAGTCCATGTTTCTAAAGCAGACAAATTTATCATTAAAATTACTGTAACAGATAAAACCAAAACTATATAAGAATGAAACATTCACAATATAATACAGCCTTGCTGAAAAGCATTAATAAATAACTTTAATTAAATTTTAAGGGATACAAGCAGAAAATTTCCAGCATCTGGGGTAAGTTTCAAAACCAGATTAGGCATCTGCATGTCATCTCATTTTCTAACTCCTATTAAAGGCAATGGAGCTCTAACAAGTAAAGTCTGAAGGACTCTAGAGGGCAATTCAGTTCACCTGAAGTTCTATTTCCTTGCCTATATTTAGCTGTCTAGTGCAAATTGAGAATTTATTGGATATGCAAAACAACCACACAAGGTTGAAAGATATGATACAGGAGCCATGGCAGAGCATTCCCCTTCTAGAGTAGCAGCTGAAGGGCAGGTGGTGCACCCCAAGCATCTCAAATGGCAGTAGGCAGTTATGGTGTTTCTATCACAATAAATTCAGCAAGGTTTAGATATCCTCCTGGCAGTGGAAAGCAAGTGTCTGCAACAGCAAGCTTAGAACATTTCCTGCTGTTAATTTGACTCATTCCAGCCATCATTAATCTTGGACAATTAATGGCATCTTCTAGCTATTAAAATGGTACAGGGACCATTACAATAGACAATTTGTAGGTTAAAACACATGACTCTTAACTGGCACAGACACATGCCAGTCTCTGCCAGGTGACCTCAGTGCCCAGAATCTGCCTAGGCAGATTTAATTTATTAGTATGAATGGAGCATTAGGAGTTGCTTATCAGAATAAATGAGCTTTAAATGTATTGGCATATCCTCTAGTGATTATAATCCAACCTTAGATGTCTACTCCACATATAGTTATTTCCATGTAGACACTTCAATTTATGTCTTACACCTTAAGAGCTTAAGTCCTCCTTCATGTCCAGGTCTGTATAATATTCTAACGATGTATGTGGTCAAGGTACTCCAGCTGACCCAGACTTTTTCTTTGACATCTTCAGAAAAACGTGATATGCAGGTGTACTCCTTTTCTTGGACAACCATGGTCAGGTGGTTGGCTGCTTGATCAGGTAACTACATACATAAGAGTCCTACAAACTTTCAAGTCAATTCTTAAATCAGCCATGTTACGTCATTTATTCTTGCAAACTTCAATGACCATCTGCTTTACTTCCAAATTGCTGAGTTTTTTCACTTCCCATACATTCACATCCCAGCTGTTAAATGACAGTATTCAACATTCATTACTGACCTGTTAAGTATGGTATTCATATCTGTGTACACTAACCAGAGAAATCCGGTTTATCTTCTGAATATATTCTAGTCTTTCTTTCTTTTCCACATTTTCGCTAGTCAACAAATGCAAACAAGATAAACCTCCTTCACGAGAACAAGCTTTGCTTTCCAGTAAACAAGGAATACTAGAACAGTATTTAGATCAGTTGTTCAAACCTATTGAAAGCTAGCAAGCAGAGCTTAGTTATACCTATAGTTATTGGCTGTGTGCAAGACTCCCAGACTATAAAAGCTGCACATTATTAATTGCCCTGAAATTCAGCAATGAGGAGGTAGTGAACCATTCTTATCATCAGTCATGAACAATGCTTATGTGCTGTCTAATTATGAGACATAATAGCATTGCTATGTAAATCAAAATTCCATAATACTAATGAAAAATCCCAGAACTTATGAATAATAATTAGAAATCTGATTCATAACAGAATGTACCAATTAATATTATTCATATTCATATATGTAATAATTTAAAATGTTTAAAGCTTACATATTTTGTAGCTGTAGTGGATGACAAACATTCAGCTAACAAATATAACCATTCAAAAAGCTGTATGGTCTCTGGGGATTTTTACTATTTTATTTGTTTTCTTTCTTATTTGTACTAAATGTTCTGAAATAAAATATTTATAAATTAATTTCTAAGGTGAGTGTTTGGGGGTCATTTGTGAAAATCAAATACCTCAAGATCAGATGTAATTTGATTGTTTAGAATAGAGTTTAACAGTTATTAGGAAAAAAAGTATCTTGAAGGCTAAAACACAGAAAAAAGACACATAGATATCAGGGTTTAGTTCTATACACCTACTTAAAATTAACCTCTATATATTAACATACAGTCATCTTGAACTCAGCGCAGGAAAATCTTAGTTTCAGTTAAGCCTAAACACATTTATAAATCAATTATAGTCAGTCCTGTCCTTCTAAATATGATCTGCAATTATATGATTAACCTACCCATAGTGATTCATTAAACCTTAAATTTTTTTAATTTCAACTTCACTGATCTTCATTTAAGTGGCCTTCTACAGCCACTGACATAATTTTCTACCCTGTTCCTTGAGTTTACTTAGCACACAAAACTCTGAAGGGAGTGTTTCGACACGGTGATTGTCAGCTGTGGTTTGGCTCCCCAACCTTTCACAACTTCTTTAAGAAACAGACATGAGCTGCTTTCTCACTCTTTTACAATTACATTGGAAAGAGCTGGGGAATGGAAGAGTGTACAACTGTTCCACCTACCGTTCTTGCTATGTAAATTGGTCAATTTCTGCAAGTAATTTCCTTCCCACCCCCCACCCCCCTCACCCCTTACAGCTATGTATATGTATGTCCAATGACAGTTCTGGATCAGCTATCAGAGAGGTATCCAAGTGAAGGTGGAGGTGTATCTTTAGAGGTGCCATGGTTCAAGCCCTTGTGAAAATACATGATCTGGTGGCACTCATAATCTTTTCTGTTCTCTTCGGTTCAGAATCTGTAGTGACTTGTACACTGTATGCTGATCACTACCACACAGTACCATCAATTCATAGAATAATGTAGGATGGAAGTTACCTTGGAAGATCACCTAATGCAACGTCTTCTTAAATCCAAGATAACTCAGACCAGGTTGCTCAAGAACACATCGAGTGAAGTTTTGGACTTCACCAAGGACAGAGATTTCACAGTGTTTCCAGCAACACCTTCCAGGGTTTAGCCAACCACTGAGTGCTTTTTTTCTTTTTTTTCTAATACCTGGTCAGAATTTCCCATGACACAACTTGTTGCCCCTCATTCTGTCACTGCCTATCTCCCACCAGACAGTGGCGGCTGGCAATGACATCTCCCCTAAACATTCATTTCAGGCTGAACAAACGTGGTTCTTTCAACCTCTCCTTGTTCATCACATGCTCCAGCTCCCTGACCATCTCTGTGCCCTTCCTCTGTATTTATTCCAGGTTTTCATTGTCTCCTTGTAGTGCCCAAACTGAACGCGCCACCCCAGTTGTGGTCTCACAGGTGCACAGTAGAGGAGGGATCACAGCTCCGTGTCCTGGCTCCTGCTGACACGGTCCAGTATTCAGCTGGGTTTCTTTGCTGCACGGTGCTCAGCTGACTTACACCCAGCTTGTCCAACAGAGCCCCCAGGACTTTTCTTGTAACATTGCTTTCTACTCGTTGAATAGCCGGTCTCTGCTATTGCAGGGTGTTACTCTGTGCCAAGTGAAGGAGTCTACATTTTATTTGTTGACCTTAAGGAAACTTTTGTCTCTTAGAAGGCAGCAGAAGCATGCCTGGTGTATGACAGAAGATAATCTGGAAGCCAAGGATGACACTAGCTCAGTCTCTGCCCTCACCACTTGGCACCATCTCACAGGGTCTGAACAGAATGGACAGACCCAGTTGCTGCTAACAGGGGTTGTTGTCAGCTTCCAACACAGTGAGTGATGAACCAGGTCCAGGCTCCATCCAGGAGGCATGACCAAATACATGACTTGAAACATATCTGTTAAGTAGGTCTGAGGTCCATCTGGAGAAACAAGGTCAGTTAAAGGGATGAAGACAGGTACACCAACAGCAAACAGTATTGGTCCCGCTATTGATGCCTGAAGGACTGCACTAGTAACCAGAGAGCAGATGGATTTTCTGACCCTGCTCACACCACTTTCAGCCTGGAAGTCCATCCCATTTTCCACCCACCTCATTGTTCTTTGATCGATATCTCACCAACCTGGCTACCAAAAAATTACTGTACACCCATTCAAGGACCCTGGGCCACAAAGAGATTAATCTAATTAGAGTGGACAGTTCAGACTGGTCAGACACAACCTGCCCTTGGTAAATTTATACCAGCTCTTTCCAGCTATGTCCTTGTCCTCCTTGTATTCAGAAGCAGGTCCTCTCAGTCTCTGTCAGCTCTCAGAACACAAACTGCAACATTTGCTCTCAACATGTTTGAACTGTGGCTTGTCCCTATGAGAGCATTTCAGATCCTTTGCGAGGTGAAATGGCAATACCCCCCTTCAAAAAAATGGGGCTTTTCCTAAGAAATACTTGAGAGTTTCATTCTGGAGCTAGTCACAGATTTAAAGACAGTCATAGAACATAAAGAGTTGGTGGTGTTGATGAAAAGTTTCTTAAAAAATAGATTAGAACTCATTCATCAGGTCCCAAACCAGTAAGCTTTTCTCTCTGGGACAGTAAGTCCAAACATTGTCCAGTAATTATGAACCTGTAAATTCTGTTAGCCCTTCCATCATATGTTTAGTATTTTCCATATGCACGTTTGAGTGTAGTTAGGGGAAGGAGGTGGTCTATAGTGTCATTGTCCTAAACAGTCCCATGACTGTTAAACACTAAGTACCTGGCTGTGTAGTGGGATGAAGAGTCTAAATTTGGAGGACTGTAGGAAAAGGAGGAAATAATAGGGAAAAAAAAAAAAATTAAAACAGTGGTTCTCCTTTACAGAGTGACCTTGTTTTAATGTTCTCCATGCCATTCACCCTCCATAGCTGATCAGCTAATTCCATTTATCATTATAATTAGGCAGCATCTTGCCAGTTCAATCAGGCTCAATTACTTAGGCCTCATTAGTGACTGACGTACTATAACAAGTGCATCTTTGAATGAACAAGGTCAGATAAAGAAAGTACAGTATGCAGCCAGAAAACACATTTATAGACCATGACAATACAATGCTTTGGACATTGAATAACTTTGCATTCCCCCTTTTTAAGAAGGCATGAAGATAATGAAGCTAAAAGTAACCTTGCTTAGCTTGCATTATTGCAGCTCCTACAAGTTCTGAGCAGTAGTGATAAGAGGAAAAGCTTAAAATGGTTCAGGAAAAACTTTGGGGCTGTTAGTAGCTCTCAGGTTCTGAAGAATGGCAACTTGTCCAATGTGTCAGAGCAGTGTAAGAACTACAAAACTGCAGTGTAGGGAACTGGAAGTTGAGATTGCAGTGCTACAAATCCTTCCATATTAGTGACAGCAGGAAATGGTTCTGCTTGTAAAATGTGGTAGATTGTAAAGGGAACTGATTGCCTTTTACAGAAGACAGTATTCTGGAGTTTAAAATAACAGTTGAAGTTAGAGGAAGGCAAGTTTGAAGATATTATTGCTCTCTGTATGTTATGTAGCTTGAGAAGCAACCTCCAGAGATGAAGAACTGTATTTTCAGTATATATGTATATGTATATGTATATGTATATGTATATGTATATGTATATGTATATGTATATATATAAAATGACATCAAACATCAAAGGGAAAAAGACACATTTATGAACTAGAAATTAGAGTTACTTTCACACAGGAAGGTGAAAGTGATGATCTAAAACTATCTTCCAATATGAATAGTGGAGAAACACACCCACAATATTTAAAGATGGTGTTTGAAATGTTTATAATTTTTTTTTCTGTCATATTGGTGCATATGCATATGGAGCAGGGATCATAAATCATTAGTCTATTGGTGTGCTCCAGCTATATATCTTCTAGGTATGACCAAAGTCAAACTTTCTAAAGGAGGTCATGGAATCACACATGACACTATTCCATATTTAGGCAGTGGCACAACTAAATTGTGTGTTTTACATGGCAAGAGGGTTTTTTTTATCTAACCTACTTCACTGCAGAAATCTATTTTTTTCCCATTTGACCATGCTCTTTCCTTGGCAGACAGTGGTAATCCTAAATCTTTTTTTTTACCTCTAGGGCATGTAAATAGAACTTGCTTTAGTGTTTTTGTTTTATCCACAGTCATGATCCTTGGAGATGAAATTCACCTTTTGCTGAGAGCATGGTACTCAGAAGACAGACAAAAATTATGATCATTATAGTGCCTGTATTTCTTTTTATTCTAAATTATTTTCTTAGGTTTTTCTTAAATTTTTTGTTGCAAAGGTAGTGGTAAAGAATACATACACCAGTTTTCTGGGACATCCTTTTACAGTCTTTTAAATATTAGTAATAATTGTTTTAAATATTACTTATATTCTAGTTATATTTTTTTTTAATTTTGAATTAAAGTATCAAGTTGTTCTGCAGTCATAATATTTAAAGGTAAATGAAAAATATACCAAATCCACATAGAATATTCTGTAATATATTATGCATTAGAGAAAGCAAATAATATCTGCAGTGGAGTGATTAGTATGCATCTAAAAATACAGGATTTGATTATCTCAACAGATACGTTCTGAGTCATTATTATATGGTTCCCTTTTATTCTTCTACACAATATTTGAGTACATTATAGCCAATTTCATAAGCTGGAAGTGTGCTAGGTGAAGTGTTTCTTTCATTTGTTCTTATTTAATCTTTTATTTATTTGTTTGTTTGTTTGTTTGTTTGTTTTCCTAGGTAACTATTAGCCATAACAGCCAAGTATTATAAAATAGGAATAACAACATTCCACTTTTCCTTTTCTCCCCACTTGAAGACAGATGAGCTGAACTGGTTTATATGTTCTTGAAAACTTCACTGAGTAAAAGAGGATTAAGGGAGAGAATTATGTACATGACTCAGAAAGTGGTTCACACTATGGTTATTCTCAACCTTTGCAGCAGTTAGTGCTCCAACCTAAGTTGAGATCTTAGAAAATATCAACCTCAGATGTTCATGAGGTAGGGACACTACAGAATGATCTGACACTTCCAGCCAGTGTCATTACGTTTGTCCTTTAACAGGTTTTGATCAGAGACAAAATATGACGTATATAGTACTGTGAGATAGGGCTGTTCTGTGCAATGGACCAGTGGGTTGCTTCTGCAATGACTGTTAGAACAAGCACTACAAACCACAACAGTTTACATTCCCAACAGTTTGCCATTGCCACCTTCTTAAAAAGAAATGTAAACATTTACATAGACAGTAAAAACAAAAACAAACAAAAAACCCCACAAAAACACCCCAACAACAACAAAAAAACCCCAAACCCAAACAGACAAAAAAACTCCCACCAAAGTATTTGAGAAAACAAAGTATTCCACTACACTTTTCTTCCCTTGGAGAGAGAATGAGAAAAGGATTTGTGGCGAGCATTAGATATGTCATTAAAGGAACTCCTGGGAAATGTTCAGATAGCACAGAGGCGAACGTGATGGAGGTATAGAAAAATAGGTGAGAGAAAGGGCATTCTTGTGGAATTATGAAGGCAAAATTTTGGTGCATATGTAAGCACAGTAACTCATAACAGCCGTCATGGATCCACGCAAACCATTTGGAGGATCCTTTTGGAAAGCCAGTCGTATTCTGAGCTGCATAAAAAGAAGTGTGATCAGCAGGTAGAGTGAGGTGATTCTCCCCCTCTACCCCACTCCCATGAGACCCCACCTGGAGTACTGCAGACACTTCTGGAGCTCCCAGTACAAGAAAGACATAGACCTGTTAGAGCAGGTTTAGAGGAGGGCTGCTCTATGAAAATGATCAGAGGGATGAAACACCTCTCCTGTGAAGACAGGCTAAGACAGTTTGGGTTGTTCAGCTTGGAGAAGAGAAGGCTCCAGGGAGACCTTATTGTGGCCTTCCAATATATAAAGGGGGCTAATAAAAAGGAAAAGAGAAAGACTTTTTACCAAGGCTTGTAGTGACAGGTCACAGGGCGACAGTTTTACACTGAAAGAGGGTAGATTTAAGTTGGATATAGGGAAGAAATTGTTTCCTGTGAGGGTAGTGAGATACTGGAAGAGGTTGCCCATAGAAGCTGTGGATTCCCCATCATCAGAAGTGGCCAAGGTCAAGTTGGGCAGTGCTTTGCACAAACTGGCCTAGTAGATGTCCTGGTCCAAGGCAGAGGGGTTCGACTAGATGATCTTTAATGTCCCCTTCCAATCCAAACCATTGTATGTTTGTAGGATTATAGGATTCCTTGCTCTCTGAAGCATCTCCCCAAAAATGTGCATGTGCTTGGTGATTGTGTGCTGTTTCATTGTTGTAGAAAGGGCTCTCTTTGTGTAGTGTTCTGGTCAACATCTCATTAAAAAGTACTCAGGAATTTGGCAACTGATAAATCATATTTATAATTATCACTTTCTCTACTGTTTTTTCTTAAATATTCTTGAGGACCTTACATGGAAGAAAGGAAAACATCATCTGTGGCTAGCAACAAGATTGCTAGAAGTGAAGATAAGGTTCTTATAAACTGATCCTGAAATTTTTTGGTATTACCCATGAACATGTGAATGGAAAGTAAGATTAGGATAACCCTGCAGCAAATCACAGCAGCACCAGAAAACAAATGAGTTTGGTGCACATTTCAGATTGTGAAAAAGTTATTAAACTGTATACAGAAAGGTCAATATTTAAAAGTGACCAGTATGGCCACCTCTCATCCATTGCACATTACCACATTAGGGGTGGCGCTAACTTGCATTTTCAAATGTGGAAAACTTTCAGGCTTCACAGCTTTCTGAAACGGTGGCAGTGTGATTTATAGGAATTAACATGCCCATGTCTCTAAACCCTTATTCAGATCATTAAATTGCCCTTATCAAAGAAGGCATCAAGAATTTATGTTTGGAAATTTTCTGCATGCCCTTTATTATCTGCAATTCCTCAGTTAAAACAGAGGTCAAATTCATAGGCTCTGAACTGTTGCCATCGATGATTATATTCATCTGGTGTAAATGAGATAGGCTCCTAGAAATGGAGTATTTGATATACCCTTTGTTTTATGAAGTGAAAGGTCATAGGTGGATATGGGTGAATCGCTTTAAGCAAAGAGTTCATAGTTCTTTAGAGTAAGGGATGCTTTGTTCTTTCAGGGGCAGTCTTTGTTTACAGAGCAATTTATAGCTCAGGAAAATTGTGGCACATATGAGCTTTATATTTACCTGCCATTATTTGCATTGTGCTTTTTTTCTGTATCACAGCCCTCTCGCAGTTAAACTCTACATCAGTTCTTACCATACATGCCTGGGTCTCTTGATTTCATAATTTCCCACTGATGCTATTGATTTACCTCCCCTATATGCTACATGCTATACACAGAGTACCAGATAAAATCTGAGATTCTAAGTGAAGTGAATTTAGTAGTTTTATCTCAATCCCCAGCCAACAGCAGATAAAAACATATGCAACACTGTTCAGTTGACACAGTTTCTTTCATCTGTGCTGAGGAAATGCACTGGAACGCATCCAACACTGACACTAAATTGATTTGCACCCTTGAGATGCTGGCTACTCCTGTCAGAATTGAGTTTGTTGACAGATGGCAGGCACCATGGAGAAACTTTCTGCGGAATTGCTTATATGTTACCCAGAAATGGGTAAAAAATCGAATAGGATTATGGCAGTGGAAAAAAGACTGAATAGCTGGATTTATTATAGCCTCAGGTTTTTTTACTTCCTAACAAAATTTCTGGTTGTCCAAATGAAACAGTGTTTCAACACTTATTTGAGTTATTCATTTTTGTTCTCTTTTACATTGTGGTTGTGCATTTCTTTTTACATGGAGGAATTAAGAAATATATCTGACATACAGAGATTAAAGTATGCATTTAGTAAGCAAAGAGTATTTTGCATTCTTCAACCATGAAAATCCTCAAAAATTTGAAATATTAGTGTAAGAGTATTTTCTCTGGTAATTGAGGTAACAGTAAAACAATAGACATTAAACTTTCTATTTCTGATTTTAAAATTAAATCTTAGATTTTGTGGGAAATCTTTTGTCGCAATGTGACTAGGGATTACATATTTTACCTAGTTTCTAATCATAGCCTGAAGACTGATGTTCCAAATTTCTTTATTACCTTTGACATGTATTCTGTGTTTCCTGCTCCCATGCAGATTCCTCAACCCAAGAGTTAATCTTAAAACTGTGTCATAGTTTAACCCCAGCCGGCAACTAAGCACCACAAAGCCACTGGCTCTCTCCCCACTCAGCCGGAGGGATGGGAAGGAGAATCAGAAAGGAATGTAAAACTCAGGGCTTGAAATAAGAACAATTTAATACGTAAAGCAAAAGCCGTGCATGCAAGGAAAGCAAAACAAGGAATTCATTCATCACTTCCCATGGGCAGGCAGGTGTTCAGCCACCTCCAGGAGAGCAGGGCTCCATCACACATAGTGTTTATTTGGGAAGACAAATGCCATAATGCTGAATGTTCCCCCCTTCCTTCTTCTACCCCCAGTTTACATACTCAACATTACATCCTATGGTATGGAATATCCCTTTGGCTAGCCCAGGTCAGCTGTCCTGGCTGTGTCCCCTCCCAATGTCCTGTGCCCCTCCAGCCCTCTCGCTGGCAGGGCCCAAGGAACTGAAAAGTCCCTGACTTAGTACAAACACTATCCAGCAACAACCAAACCCATCAGTGTGCTGTCAACACTGTTCTCCCACCAAAGCCAAACCACAGCACTGCACCAGCTACTAAGAAGGAAATTAACCCTATCCCAGGGTTGATGAAACCAGGACAAAGTGTCAAGGGCAAAAATATTCCTAAACAGTGTACCCTACCTAATTTTTGCTATTAGAATTAAGAAAAGCTATCAGACCATTTCATTTCCCCATAGTGCTACTGACTGTGACATCAAATTAAATCCTGAAATCCTTTATTAAATTTATTTTAGATTTCAACTAGAAAAATTGCACACTAAAACAAGTTGTTAAGTGGCAAATGAATGTGACAGTTGTG
Organism: Microhierax caerulescens; assembly: GCA_035590215.1. Classification (NCBI taxonomy): domain Eukaryota; kingdom Metazoa; phylum Chordata; class Aves; order Falconiformes; family Falconidae; genus Microhierax; species Microhierax caerulescens. The sequence goes on along the minus strand of JAVJGJ010000059.1, from coordinate 62,736,746 downwards.
AAAAGGGGCTATGAAATACACTGGTAATACTTGGGAGGAATAACATGAATTGTCAGCTGGGTTTATTTTGCTTATATTGATGGTTAATGGGGATAGGGGACGAAAATTCAAGACTTTGCCTGTTTACATCCCCAGTAAATTTTATGGTTCTAAAATGGTTGGACCAAGCTCAGATGCTGCAAGAAGAGGGGAATAGCTAGTTACTCAAGAAGAAAGGATGTATCAGTAAGAGACAATTAAGACACAAAGAAAGAGAAAAGAGCAAGAAGGAGAATAATGAAAGAGGGAATGAATATTGAGATATGACAGCCATGAGAGAGGCTTGTCTTACCCTTAGGTGTAATAATACTGACAAAATTTCATATATTCCAAGAATGGGCTTGTTAAGCATAAAGATGCAGGGACAGATGGGATGAAGGGGAAAGACAGAAACCTTTGAATTAGAGATTGTACAATGTACATATGTACATATTCTGATGGGATACTGTCAGCTTCATTATTTATTTTTGTTGATGCTGATGAAAATCATACAAGGAAATAGGTTGGCGAGACCAGCTACTCTGCCTCCTGGGCAGCTTTCCTGACAGCTAGCTGCTTGATGAGTAGACTGCCAATCTTTCCAGAACATCTGATTTCCCACCTGCTCACCTGGTGAGCTGCTGGCCTCCCAGGCTCTCCAACTGGCTGTTCCACAAGCTCTCCAGCTGGGAAGGGGGTTATCTCGTGTCACAGGAATCAAGCTTTCTTGCTGGAGTCTGCGCTGGCTGGGGTCTGGGAGCATATTTATTTTGGAAACTCTGAAATGTTCCCAGTGTTTCAGCAAGCAACCTGGACAATATCAACATTTTACTGCTCTCAAAACAAAATCTGTCAAAATTTGCAGTGTCCCAATGAGAATCATAGTTTTGTTGTTGCTGCCATACTGGTTTTCCTTTAGAAAAGTGCTATTTTTTGTCACAAATCAGGATGAAGAGAAAAGAAAAACACTAGATTTCTTGTGAGAAAGCAGTACCATTTCCTTGTCATATTAGTGGTAGAAAGATATCTTGATTTCAGAGAATGGAAAAAATTGGAAGTATATTGACAATTGCTTCAGTAAAAGACAGTTTGTTCAGTTTTTGTTCTGAATGGCTTTCATTTCAGGGGACATTTTCTGAAATACCAGGGGTTTTGTTGTAAAGTGAAAAATTGAAATCATGGTCTTATTATGTGAAATTAACACAAAGTAGCCCTAAAAATCACATATCTGTAAGAAGTATAAAACTGCCCTTGAAGAACACTTTTAATCCTTTTCTTGAGGGTATGAGAAGGAAAGCTGGTGTTTTTTTCAGAGGTAGCTCTTAGCATTTCAGGTCATTTGCCATTTTAGGTAAGTGTCTGCCTCTGTCTGGGAGTTGCACTGGGCACCTCTCCTGCTGCCAAAACAATTCAGAACAGGCTTGAAGAGGGTGAGATCACTAAATGCTGAATTAGCTCATACATTCTGCAGAACTTTAAGGTTTGCATAGAAACTATCCTCAGACCGATAGTTCATATTGATTTCTGACTGAAAAGGGCAGCTGCACTGCTGTTCTTTTTAAGTGTTACTCTCCCAACATGAACATTTACAAATTAATGTGCTATTTTCTCACACCTCTTAACTTCTTTTTTCTCACTTTTCCAGTAGAAAATGAGGGGGAAAGGATTTTTCACTTCCGAGTGAGTTCAGCACCTGGTATTTCAAAACTAGAAAAGTGGGTTTGGAGCAACTTTTGTCTGTCAGGTTGCATATTTAAGCATATAGATTGGGGGCAGTTCTGTTTAACATCTTTATCAATAACCCGGACAAGGACATTGAATGCACCCTCAGCAAGTTTGCAGATGACACAAGTTGGGTGAGAGCGTTGATCTTCCTGAGAGTAGGAAGGCTCTGCAGAGGGACCTGGACAGGCTGGACTGATGGG
>JAVJGJ010000059.1:62704167-62734084 GCA_035590215.1 Microhierax caerulescens | reverse complement strand
CTTGGCAGTGTTAGGTTAGTGGTTGGAATTGATGATCTCAAAGGTCTTTTCCAATATAAAGGATTCTATGATTCTATGATTTTATCTCAAGAGAGTCCAGAATACATGTTAAAGCTTTACTTGAGTAATTGATTCTAGTTTAAAAAGGAAAAGTGTAACTTGGTTGTCTGTGAACATATAGAGGCAGACTGAAACACCATAGGGTATGCAAGACACCTGAAGGGAATTATTTGGCGTAATGACATATTTATGTATGTTCCCATGTCCTTCAGTAACAAGAGAAAGGCAGTCAGGACTTCCTCACAAACAGTAATAGATGCCTACATATGGCTAGGCAACTGAATTCTGCCCAAATGCCATTGATCAAAATTCTTAGCATAATCATTTTCTTCTTGTTCTGTTTTTCTATCTGAACCTTAAAAACATGCAAATTTATACTGGTCAGATCTGAAACACAGTCTTATAAAATTGTGCTTCCTCTTGTAAAGCCATGGTACAATATGTTCTGGTTCTATATTTCCTAACAATCATCTATAGAAATTAAACTTAATATTCCATATAAACTCACAAATCAATAAACATAAAAGCGATAATTAATAAGGCATGAGAAAGGTATGGAAGACTTCATAATGGCTGCAATTAAATTTACCCTTCACTGTGGGAAGGACTGCTCCCAGTTACATGTTGATGTCTGTAGTTCTCTGCCCTCGTGGAAGAGAGATGTTTCCCAAAATGAAACAATGCACTCAGCTTAACTAACACTTTTATGCATGTAGTCTGTTTGGTATTTTGCACTGATACACTGTATGCAAACACTAGAACCGACCAGCAAGGCATTAAATCCTTAGCATTAAAGGAAGACTAAGCAGTTGAAAGTTGTGATATGTATTTACAGTCAGCCAGTACACTTCAACAGGCTTATCCTCCACCCTTAAGAAACATTGATCACAAAACGGGTAGCTCATCTACTCAGGTTTTGGAACTCACTAAAAAGAGCAAGCCAAGCTCCAGCAGTTTTGGGACAGGAAATCCCAGCTTGAAGCAAAGCTTCAGACACATTAGTGTTATGTTTATTAATGGATTAATAAGGAAAGTATCGGTTTGTACCATGCTGTGTGTTTCAGAACACTAGACAAGGAATTTGCTTGCATGGAAAGAGAAAGTCTGTCCTTGTAAATAAAGCACAGTGTTTTCACCCATCACTATGCAGGTGCCTACAGAAAGGACCAAAGTGCCTTATGTGAGTGCAAACGGGTATAACACAGCAGCACGGAGCAGGGGAGTGAGTATTTGTTATGACAACTTTCTGTATAATGCAGTTACCTTAAATTAGTGTGTGTATATATAGTATATAAAATTATTGAATTGATATTTTCAAAACCATTGTATCTAAGTCTTGGCTCTGTCACTTCCTGCACTTAAAAGTAGTTTGATATCTACAAGGGCAGAAAACGGTTTGCATTCAGCCAACATAGATATCGAGGTGCAGTACTGAGTTAAGGTGGTGATGGTTGAGGTATCTGACTGTGAACAGGTACTTTTTTTGAAATGACAGAAAATTGTCTCAGACTATTTTTCTAATTAAGAATAGCTTTTCTCATTTTCTTCATGAATATACATGCATGCGTCATTTTAATAACATGTCTCCATGAGTAGCTGGGAAATTTATTTTTTTTTTTATTACAACTTCCGAGCATTCCAGTCCTGAGTTGAAAAAGTAACAGGCAGGAAAACAATTTACTCTTGTAAATTTACATTTAAATTCATTTACAACAAAAGTGCTTTGTGTGTGTAAGAGATTTCAGTAACTGGTGACATTCTATTACACAAAACCACACAGCAAGTAGCCGTCTCATGATATCCAAGCTGGATCATAAGTGAATCATTACGAATATTCATTAATTCTTCTGCCAATTTGAAATACCATTTTACAAGGGACTGAGCAGCTGCAGTACCTACCCAAGTCCCAGGAAGCTGGTAAGAGCAAGCACTTTGCTGAACTGGGAAACATGAATCAGTATTAAAAGCAGGGCAATATATGGCATGATTGCATAGCTGAGGAAAAATAACTTTAATTAAAGCCAATAAATGTTTTGGGTACTGAGAACACTGAAAGACCTTTAGATATCTCAGTTTATCTTGCCTTTTAGCTCAGGTTGCAGTGTGGAGCCATGCAATGATTAACTATTATTTTCTTAATGTTTTAAAAATTGTGTTAATTAAAATGTCTTTCTACAGAAAATATTTTGGCTAACATGAATGCTTCCCTTTTTTTTTTTTTTTTTTTTTGCTTGCCTGTGGCTTCTGCAGTTACTGAAATTGTGTTTGTGTATTTTTATTTTTCTTCCTGTATAACAGTACATTGTTTTTAATCACAGAATTTGGATTCTGTGGAAATGGAGGGGAAGGGGAAGCTGTCGAATGCATTGTGTTGGGAGAAAGGAACTTTAAGGAAAGACCAAGAAGCAAATGAAAATGGAATGAGGCTGTGGAAACCGTGGCTGTGGTGAGAGGTGCAGGGGAAGATAAAAGTAGGCTTGTGCACATTGGTTATGTGTAACGCACTGTGGACAGCTGTGGAAAAAGAACATGAAGGGATGCCAGATGAAAATCAGAAAGGAAGCATGGAACAAGTGAGAGCAGAAAAAAAGAAAAAGGGCTGGGAGAAAACCAATATAATCCTGAGGAAGGGGAAGAATCTCATTGCATTGGTTTGAGTATGGGGAGCATTGCTGAGGTCAAGAACTGTCACAGCACTGTCCCAACCATCACGCTGCAACAAGATCTTTTACCATCTCATACTGGCACACTCTTCATGCCAGTCCCTCTGCTGCCTTCTCCTCATCTCTCCTTCTTACTCAGGGCATGCTCGCTCTTCTTACTCTCTCCTCTTACTTTCTTCCTCTCTCTCCTTCCTCAGCTGCTCTCTCCTCACTGACTCTCAATCCTTCACTTAACCAGCCACAGCTGCACCTTATCTACATCAGCCAACCCGCTGCCCCTGCAGCCAGCCCACAGTTGTATAGTATTGATGCTAATTAACCCAGCTTCATTCCTCTACAAAGAACAAATAGGGAAGCGAGGACTACCTTAAAAAATTTATATAGGTAAAATAAAAACAAAGGGCTTTCACGAAAAATTTAAAGAAGAAAAATACAGCATTCTTTACCTTGCTTATCTGACAGTCATTGAACTTTGTGAGCATTAACTAATTAGAGCAAATATCTATTAATACATAGAACTGTCAATCCATATGGTATTTTTCTTGGAAAAGGGAAATGCAACATCTTTCAAACTGCTTTAATGACATTTTGAAGATACAGAATACCATAAGAGGAGTGCAGATTCATCATGATGCTGAAAGATCTCCATACAGTCTCTCAGAGGGTACCCTGAAGCTGTTTCAGGACTAGCATCGTTTTCCATGAAGGTAACAAACCTGCAAGCAGAGTGCCAGGAGGAAAACAGCAGGAGGCTGTTTTCCACAGACAGCACTCTCCATCTGCACCTGAGCATGGTGCTAGTGTGACAGTGGGCAGCTCTCCACACCGCTAGGCAGGTTCAGAAGAGCTGTCTGTTACGGGCTTCCTCTTCTTGAGGTCACTCAGTGCAAAGTCAAGACAGCCTCATCTGGGATCACAGTAGGTCCCTTGCTTCCTGAGTGACTACTCATCAGGACTTCAAATCCAGATTACAGAAACATTAAAGACAAGGGATATGGTTTTGGTTCATAAGATGCCACGTGGCTTTCTGGGTGGATGAGTGGCTTTTGGAGCAGAGAGGTTCCCAGCTACTCCAAAGGTGGTTCAGGCATGTGTCATGCAATATAACCTACCTAAGGTAGCCATTACAGTGTAATGCAGTGTCACAGGGGTTTTGAGATCTGGTTGATTTTTTTACATATATCAGGTTTTTGTTCTCTTGAAAGCCCGCACCACTGAGATGAGGTACTAAGGGTCTATCTGGCAGAAAGCAGCATCTGTGAAAATATATAACCTTAAAATCTACATAAAATGATTTTTCTGTATTCTCACATAAAACAATAAGCACTTGGCTCTCAAATAACATCTAAGGAGGACTTGGCACTCAACTCAGACAAACTGCTATTATTTACCTATAAGTCAGCCGTTAATGGTGTATGCTAAGATCATAATGCTGTTTCCATTTACATTTGCAATTCAATCTTGCCATTTGTACCTTTCTCCTTTTCCCTAAACTACAGCCATAATTCTTTATATCATGGATTCTGTGTGGTTCATCAACTTCCATTCCCATTCCCTCCAGTCCCTCCCTCCCCTGTTACTGTGTGGAGGTTCAGCAGAACCAAGAATGGCCTGTTATTGCAAAAGCAGATTATCAACTAACGTTCAAATGTAGATTATGAAGTAACTGTTCAATCTGCAGGTCATTCCAGTATTAATATCTAATATTCTAATTTTCTTTCAAATTAATATTGTTCTCGGTGGTCCTCTCAACTTCTTCTTTTGGATTTGAGAGTTAGGGGATCCACAGGTTATTGTGTGTGCTGGTTTTGACTGGGCTGATGTTAATTTTCTTCATAGTAGCCAGTATGGGGGTGTGGTTTAGATTTGTGCTGTTGATACCACAGGGATGTTCTAGCTCTGGCTGAGCGGTGCTTACACAGAGCCAAGGCCTTTTCTGCTCCTCACCCCACCCCACCAGCAAGTGGGCTCAGGGAGCAGAAGAAGTGGGAAGGGGACACAACCGGGACAGCTGACCCCAGCTGGCCAAAGGGATATTCCAGACTGTATGATGTCACGCTCAGCATGTAAAGCTGGGGGAAGGAGAAGGAAGTGAGGGACATTCGGCATCATGGTGTTTGTCTTCCCAAGTAACTGTTACACATGATGCAGCCCGGCTTTCCTGGGGATGGCTGATCACCTGCCTGCCGATGGAAAGTGATGAATGAATTCCTTGTTTTGCTTTGCTTGTGTGTATGTTTTGCTTTACTTATTAGACTGTCTTTGTCTCAGTCCATGAATTTTCTCACCTTTACTCTTCCAGTTCTCTCCCCTGTCTCACTGTGAGGGGAGTGAGCAAGTGGCTGTGTGGGGTTTATAGAATCACAGAACCATTTAAGTCGGAAAAGACCTTTAAGATCAGCTGCCAGCTGGGATTAAACCAAAGCACTGTGTTGTATACTGACAGACAGAAATAAAGATTGTTGGGTAGTAGATCTACATAATTGTTGCTAGTATTGCAGTAGCATCAGAAGTTACACTTATGCTAACAAAGGAAATAGACTGTGCACCATTTTCTAACTTAGAAACTGCTTACACTTTAGCCTCTTCTCTTTCAAAGTGACGTGGCCTTGCCCAAACTACTGATTGGAAGTGGCCATTAGTATATGAACATGCTACTACAGGCTGAATGACTGTGGGACTTATTGCTACTCTAGGCATTGCTAGATGGTACCATTCAGGGGCCCAACTGGACCAGACTCTCGTCACATCTGAAAAAATATTGAGCAAACAGAAACTCCATATCTTAAAGAGTTCACAGCATGTCAAGGGTTCTTCAGGAAAATCTGAATAAAGTTTTATGGGAAGAATACACGCTTGCGGCTGCTGAAAAGTGCTATAGTCCACAGACTAGCTATCTCACCATAACCTGCCTGTGTTGTCACAAGTGAAGGAAGGAAATTACATTTAGATAAAATAGGTAAATAGGTTCATAGATATGAATAGAAATTATACAGCTTTGGTCACCATAATAAGTGATGGTCTTAATGCACCTGAACATTAAATTCCATTGCTTTAGAAAAAGGGAAACCTAAAAAAGGGAGAATTGTGGGAAATCATTGAATCCTTCAGGTTGGAAAAGACCTTTGAGATCAAGTCCAGCTGTTAACCCAGGACCATCAAGTCCACCACTAAACCATGTCCCTAAACACCATATCTACATATTTTTTAAAATACCTCCAGGGATGGTGATTCCACCACCTTCCTGGGCAGCCTGTTCCAATGCTTGAGAACCCTTTCAGTGAAGAAATTTTTCCTGATACCTAATCTAAACCTTCCCTGGTATAGCTTGAGGCCATTTCCTCTTGTCCTGTTGCTTGCTGACTGGAAGAGACCTACCCCCACCTGCCTAAAAGCTCCTTTCATGTTGTTGTAGAGAGCAATAAAATACCCTGAGTCTCCTCTTCTCCAGACTAAACAGACTATTTTCTATCTATACATGGAAAGTATCTTTCATGTCTGAAACAGCATTTTGGACTGCAGAAAGATGTTTACTTGAAAACATAACATGAAGGCAAAGAGTATCATCATTGACCAACCAAAGAGAAAACTGTCTTCACAATTTTGAAATTGATAAGTAAGCCTACTGAAAGGCTTATGATTAAATGGTAGTAAATGATACTACAATTAAATGATGTGTTAGTCATGATGTGTTAGTCCGCAAAGGGCATGAACGTTACAAAAGTACACTTACATGAACTTGTGTGCATCCAGAGAATTAGAAAGACAGGATGTAGCCAGGAATAGATTCAAATACATACACTATAGAATAGTATCAGCACATTTTCTTTTTTGTTTTGCTACTTTTTACTTATTTTTACAGACTGAATAAAAAAATATATTCCTATATGTATGTAAATATATACATACATAAAATATCATGCGTAAGGCACAGCCAGATACATGTAGAAATACAAAGAAGAGACACGAAGGTTTTTAAAATTAGTGCCAATCTTGTACTTGGTAACATATATACAGTTCTCTTAGATTTTGGCAAAAGCTACATATCTGAAGATAGAATTCAGCTACAATATCCATAGCACACCTCACAAGACTGTATCTTGTAGTAATGCAATGCTTCTAAGCATCATCATACATTCTAAAAAGATTTTTTTCCTACCCTGTACATAAAATTCTGCAAAAGATAATATCTGAAATGTTTACATTTATTTGGGAATGTTTTTTACACCTCACAATGTCCCAATTATATATTTTCACTGCATTTCTAGACAATTAGTCTTTTCTAACTCCTTGTATGAGATTTCCAGATTGTAATGAATACCAAACAGAATTGTACTCAAAAAATCACAATTTTCGTTCCATCAAAGTGGGCTTCATGGGATATTTTCCTTGATAGTTTGATTCTTGTTCATTATTTGTTCATGAAATAATATGTTTTACGCATGACAGGTGGAGCTCTCTCTATGAAACTTTTTTGGTTAAAGAACGGAAAAAGGAGTCTGGGAAAATCATATGGAGGATCACAACCCTAAGTAGTCCTGAAGTTCTGGGTATAAAGAGTAACATGATCTTCTGTATAGCAAATACTCTTTTCTAAGACCATATACCCAGCCATTTCCATTAGGTCACTTTTACCTTTTTTTTTTTTTAATTAGTCACTCTGTATTAAACAACATTAGCTTGAAAGTCTCTTGGTGAAGTACCCCAAGGACCAAATATCTCCAAAGTGAGTATTAAAATATACAGTATGCATATGAGACTGCAGCAATGAATTTTTGTCCTATTTTTACATGGCAGCAAACTACAGATTTTAACATGAAAATCAGAAGTGAAGCAGAGTTGCATATAGGCATTGGGCCAAAACTGAACTGTGAATATTTAAACTCTTGTGTAGGCTGCAAGATTACTTTCGATGGTGTGATTTTTGGACTTGATATTTTCCCCTCACTGTTACCATAATCTTTATTTCAAAAGACAATAAATTTATTAAGACAGTGTTTGCTCTAACATTCTTATCAATGTACAGGATTTCTTGTGTTAATTGAATACTGCATAGCAATATCGATCTGGGGAGAGTTCAGATTTACCTTTGCCTTTTCACAGGATTTTGTCCTGCTTTGTTTTACCATTTTCTTCCCTTGTGTTCTGGGAAATACTTTTTCAGGTCATGTGTCAGTCACATGCAGGTTATCATCAGAAAACATAAATAAAAATTTAAACACAATGACTGTGCTAAAACCTGAAAAGCTAGGACACTTTCACAAAATTGAACTGAAAGTAATTACAAATTGCACTTTGAGATCTTTGCATAAAAAATATTGTTCCAGTGATTATTTCTGTACTTAACAACTAGAATTCTATAAAATTTAATTACTAAAACCAGCAGTGACTGAGGGATGTGAGTGTAAGCACAGGTTTATGCTCCTTATTTATCCGTTCTGTGATAATGAACTTGGCATTTGTTAGTCCTACGTATAATCCTACTCACCTAAGTGCATATGTAGACAAGACCCATTATCTAGGTCTAAAACTGTGTCATCAACCCAAAAGTTACCATCTCTTTTGAAGATACTGCTTCGACAAACAAAATGAGCACAAAGACACTAAGTGTAGTATGTACTTAAAACAAGCTCACTAATTGCTAAAACATTTGAAAAGTAAAAAAAAAACAAAAACCAAAAAAACCCAAACCAAAAAACACTTCAATTGCATTCAGTAGGATATTCTATAAACCAGTTGCATCACTTAGTGTGTCTGAAATAGAAGCAGAAACTCTTAAGAGAAATTCCTGCTAGTAAAGATACCATGTGCAGAATTCATTAAGGACTCACACAGCTTTCCAGCAGGCAATGGCCATGCAAATTTATACTTTCTCTGACAGAAAGAGGACATAATTTGGCTTTGAGGTGATCTTTTGAGGAGATCTTTCACATCTCCTGATCTGGGTTAGCAGAAAAGCTGTTTGGGTTTTGTGTTGTTTGTTGTGGGTTTGGGGTTTTTGGTTTTTTTTGTGGGTTTTTTTGTTTGTTTGTTTTTTTGTGGGTTTTTGTTTGTTTGGGGTTTTGGGGTTTTGGGTTAGTTGTTTTTTGGTTTTTTTTTAAGCAAGGAGTACTATTTCCATTTAAAGACTTTTTTTTTAAGCAAGTTATTTGTTTGGGTTCTTAGACATGGTCTCATTAGGCACCACACTGTTTCTTTTCTTTATTTTGTTGCTGATAAGCTTAATTGAAGCACAGTGGGGCAGTACTGTGTGCAAAATAGACAACATTGTTTCTGCATCTCTCTGGCACGAACGCAGGGGAACGTTTTCAAGGCAAATAGCAGAAACCTGTATTCATTCCTGCACAACAGAATGTGAGTATTCATGGAAGGTGCAGACATTTTTCATATGATTGAAAAGAAGCCCCATAGGCAAAGAATATGTTCCTAGCTAGCTGGGTACACAGATCTGAGAGTGATAGGTGCTACAAAAGGTGTTATGACTGACGAAAAGAACAAGCCAGGACTCTTACAGAGAAAATAATTACAAAATGTTCATGAATAGTTACTTCCTATTACAGTGCCCAGTTGTAGTGGAAGCACTTAAAGCGATTCATTGTTTCTTGAACATCTTCAGAATGCAGAAACCTTCACTGAACAGTAAGCTTTTTCTGATTGCCTGTGAAGGCTTACTCTCTTCATTCCTGCGATCAGTCTCCTTGGCTGTTTATTCGAAAACAAAATGCTCAGTTGGAATTGGAGCAACTCCTAACAATGTCAGAAATATAAGTGTAGAGATATCTTAATCATATGTGCATAATACTTTTAATTTGTTTTCATAGCTTATGTGCCCTTCTGTTTTTGCTGGTTCCCCACTTCACAAGCTGACTGACCATGGCCACATTTGCAAAGAGATTGAGGCATCAAAGATATTATGTTTCCACAGTTTTCCTAAAAATCTGCAGCTGGGAGTCCTCAACAATACAAAGTTAATGAGTCCTGTATTAGTTTACAGTATGATTTTGAAATTAGAGCATAACTGTAACAGCCATCAATGCTGTTTAAGTGCCCTGCCAACTCATCCTGTGTTATTGCTACAGTGCACGATGTCTCTTGCTCAGATGGCAGTGGGAGGGCACAAGAAGGAACTGAGATTTTTGCAGTGGGGTGGTGAATAAAAGAACACTGGTTGGAAGGAATCTCAGGGAAAGGGAGAGTTATAAAGAGTAAAGGACTAGACCTACCATGATAAGGATACTCAAGGAACCTTGGAGAACAGTTGTATACAGCCCAGGATTCTTGACTGAAGCTGGCTGCAAAATGGTCTCCCTAAAATTCTGAAGAAAATGTTGTTAATAAATTCCACAAGAGAAGGGAGAAGTTAAAAATATTAATCTCATTCTCCACTCTGTCACTGTGCAATAAAATGCCCGTGTTTCCAAATGCCAGTGTTTATATGGAAGCTATCAAGAAAACCCTATGCAATAGTTTTCAACTTTCCATTAAAATTCTGCTTTTTGTTGGAGGTTTTGTGTTTTTCCTTCTCCTTCAGATGTTTAGATTGATAAAATGACTAACAAAGATATACAGGTCTATCAGAGCAATGCCTGAGTGATTATAGATAGGTTTATGAAGATATTAGGAACCAGAGAAAAACACAAGGAGAGATAGACAATATCTCAACAAAGTCTTCAGCAAGCAAACAAACACGCAAACTGTTGCTGCAAGAGGAATCAGGTATTCCTGGAACAGAAATAAGGGTTCCACCTGTTTCATGACACAGAGTACCCAGTGCCTGCCTGTAAAGTCACAAATGAAATGCATCAACAAATTAAACAAAGAAAAATAAAATCAATGCAGTATGTTGAGATGATGAATACCACTAGGAAACTTTACTGTGAAAAGCAATTCAATAAAGACGTCCTGTCAAGAACCACAATTTTGAAAAGGTCTGTTGTGGTTTAAGATTGAAAAAACATCTTCAGACATTTTAAAACTTCCAGCTTCTGATGGATGGGAATGTGTTTCCTCCATTTACAGTCCCCTAAGTATTTTAGTCCGTTTAGTGTTAATTACACTGATGAAGTTAGCTGAACAGACCCCTGCCTACTCACTCCAGCACCCACTCTTGTATGCAAATGTCCCACACTTAATGAAGGTATGAACAGGAGGGAAAAGAACGATGTCTGCCTCCACCTTAATTATCTATAGATGTGCAGGAGGAGAAGGGAGCAGTGTACAATCTACTCAGCTGAATGTGACCGCTCTTCAATTCCTGTGATATGGTCTACAGTTTGCTATGGGACGGATTTTTGTCAAAGACAGAATTTTTCAGTCATGTCTAGTCTGATGTGACTTATCGGTTATGGCATGGTTCTCAGGGTTAGCAAGCTCCTCGTGGTACAGCTCAGGAAACTTTCCACTGGAATACTCCAGTATCACCAGTAGGTAGATGTTGGTTTAGCTCAGACGCAGAGGCATGGTGCTGCTTGGGCACAGAAGTAGTTCATGTGAAGCAATATATGAACAAAGAATTCTTCCTGGAACTGGGAGCATGGAGGTATCTAGAAACAAATTCAGGTCAACTCCAAAAGCAGTTTCACCTGCTTTGTAAGGATGTTTATATTTCCAAAGATATTTGAATACTTATTAGCCCAGAGAAAAGAAAACTTGCTTTAATACCTATTGTTTCAATGAAACACAATTAGTCACGTTGTTCTATAAGTGTGTTTGAATGACACCACTGACCCAATTAAGATAATGCTCTAGCGCTCCCACAAAACAGTGTTTGACTGGCCAGCACAATATAACTTCATTTGGCACCTAATCATCTCTAGTATTTCATGCTGAGAGTCTGGTATGAACCAGCTGGAAAACTTACATCTCAAAAATAAGGCAAAGAGATGAGGATATTCCAATATAACAAAACAAGATTATTGAACTCTTCTTTAACTATGACTACTGATTTGCTGTAGTTTTGGTACTGTCATTCATGATGGATACAGTTAATTTTTGCTGGTTTGTATTTATATTGCATGTTGTCATTTCTGTCATTAATCATAAACATAATTGTCATAGAAACAGAAATGTCTTTTCCCAGACATTTCATTCTAAAATATAATTATCCAGACTTCCTGCTGTTAATGGCACAGAATTCTAATTACTTCAAAATGAAGCCATTATTCATAAACTTCAGGCTTGTAACACACATGTTTACAGTAGATGGAAACTTACAGAATTTATCACTGTGGAGCTCTTACTTGCCACGGGGTTATTTAACCACTCTGTTCTTTAGTACTGCTTTTGCCCTATCCCATTAAGGAATGATAAAGTACTTATCTCCCTGTTTACTCAGAAAGATAGGAGCAGAAGTCCTCCTTCACTGACAATGGGCGTTCAAATTTTCTGCCTGTAAATAAACTACAGCTGTGCTTTCCTGTTGTACGGAAGTTGGAAATGGCAGCAGTTTAATTAGCAGCCTCTAGTTCTGAGTTACATAATTCTCACCGTGGCTAATGTATATGGAAAACTGAAAATACTTAGGGTAGTGCAAACTTAGATTCATGAAGAAGAAAGAGAAAAATGTTGAATTAGGTACTTCTTCAATATTTTCAAAGCTAAGTTGTAAAACAAAAAAAGTGTTGCATACAAGGTTTGTTTTCATAGAACAATGCTCAAATTTTGAGAGCAAACACAATAATTAGCATGTGAAAACAATATTTTTATTGCTACAGACAAACATTTTTTTATCACATCTAGAATTCCTGAAATCTTGTTATTCTTTTCTAAGATTATGTCCAAAAGCAGAACACCTGTGATAGAAGAAAAAAATAAAATACTATCAGTTAAAGAAATATAAAGTAAAAGAAAACAAAATGTAAAGCAATTCCCAAGAACAAATATGAAAAGACTGTAAGACTGAGGAGCTATTTTTTTTTAAGATTAATCATTCTAGTTTCTGGAAAATCCTACAGATATGATTTAGACTCATTTGTTTTCCTTGGTCTTAATACACAGCAAAAAAGAACATTGCAAGATTTAAAATGTAGATATTATTCCATTTGCATATATCATGCTATTATTATGCATCAGTTTGGAGAACAATGAGAGATTGGAAAGTATCAAAAAGAAGATATCAATGAATGGAAAACAAAAGAAGATATAGAAGATAATTCAATTTTGGAAAAAATCAGGTCTCAAAGAAACTAATAAAATAGAAGAACAGAGAAGTTTGCAATTCTTTACTCTGTGTTTTGGAACACAAGCCTCACATCCTAAATATGTTCTGAGGAAGCAATTACTATAACCAATTCCAAAGTTTTCAGCAATATCTCCATAAATTAATTTTTAATAACTATAAAGATGTTGAATATTTTGAAGACATTTAACATATACAAAAGTACCTTAATTCTCCCTTCACAGTGAGCTTATATACATAAATACATAAAAATGACATGTAAGCAGTTTTACCATTCATCTTATGAACAGACAGACTGATAAATGAAGAAGGATGGAAGAGAGCTGGAAATATCTTAAGTATTAAGCACAGAAAAGGTAGTTTCCAGATAACTCTTAAAGAAGGGAGAAAAAAGACCCAAGATAACCAAAGATAATCTTAGTACACTGGATGGAAAATAACACCCCAATGACTTTTGGTATTTTCTAAGATTTTACTGGGGAAAAAAAAAAAGAAAAAGAGACATTTAAATTTTCTATTAGAAGCTCTGTAATGAATTATTCTTTTCACTCTCTGCATTATTAAAATATTCTCAAACAACAAGACTCTTATTAGAGCACCATGGCTCTGTAATTTTATCATATTATATATATATATGTATATATATGTATATATACTTTATAATTATTATAAATTAATTCCTTTCATGACCCTGGTAACCATAGGTATATATCCTGTTGTATAAACATCAGCAGGGTTTTGAGCAGTTAGAACATGATAATTAATTTCTGTTAATTTTTATGTGCTTTGATGGACTAAATTGATTATTCTGTGTTTAGAGATCTCTATGAGTAAAAGATTCAGCTATACTGTGTCTTAAAACACTATGTCCTACCTAGTACATTATATATATTGTGTTTGTTTCTTAGTACTATACCAAGGAGAGAAACAGAAAGTAGGCTCCTTAAAAGGTCTGTTTTCTGGCTAGTTGCTATTTTAGAGCACATGTGTAAAGCTGTATGGAATATAAAGATTATAAGAAAAGTAAAGGTTATGTGAAAGTTAAAGAAGTAAAGAAGATGTAGAAGGTACAGGAATATACAGAAGGCACAGAAGATGCCTTCAGAGATATAAGGACATTTGGGTTGTGAAGATGTCTAGTAAATGGTTATTCAACATTCAAGAAAAGAAAGAAGAGAAAAAAGACACCCATCCATAGACATATTCTAACAAACAAGAGAGAGCACAGAAAATACTGAAGATTTCAGCTTTCATATCAGTGGGATTGATGGGTCATCAAAGCCTTGTTGAGGTTGAGCTAGACTTGATAAGAAGGGGGAAACAAGGTGTCATAGGAAGGAGCACATTTATTTTGAGATGTTTGAGGAGGGCTGGAGGGTTTTTAGGATTATGTAAAGTTTGATGTAAGACATTTTAAGGAGACTCAGGGTGTGTCCAAAACGTACTGTGAGATACTTGGGGGAAGGACCGAAAATAGGGAAAGGGAGGGGTCCAGGTGGATCTGCATCTTTGGTGTTCTCATTCAGCCTCACTGTTGGCTGGCCCTGCAGGCTGGTACTGCAATAAAAGGATGTGAGAGAAGAAAACCCTGCCTCTAGTCCACTGGATCTAGCTCCACTTAACATCAAGTGTATTTGAACATTGATGTGATAGATGATGACTACTGATCTTTTACAATTCACAACACTTCTTTCACTAATAATAGCAATATTTCTGGTATCACAGTAATTATACATCTGAGCAGTTTCAGATTGATAGCATACATACGGCTTCTAAGCTGACAATCCAAAAATATGTTTAACTGTGTCCATAGTACTTTATATTCCGCATGCAGTTCGTGCTGTTCATGATCTGATAGTGCTTTCATTCTCCTTCAAAGAGATGCAACTTGTACTGTTTTCAAAAAAAACTTACTTTTTTTGCTCCCTTCACACATGCTGTGTCTGTATGTGGTTTACAACATACAATAGTATGCCTGAGACTTATGTAACAGTCTGACAATTACTCTCGTCTACTTGATTCAATGGCAATATCATGATATCAAGTGCTTTGAAAATAATTTCCTATAGTATATGATACATATTTCCACACATAGATATCCAATCTAACCTATTAATCTAGTTAGCAAAGACAGGCAGGTACTTCCAGGGCATGGTTGAGCCCATGGCAACAAAACTAGCTAAAGCAGAAGGGAAAAACCACCTTCTAAAAGTGTTGATTATTCTTTAAGTAACTTGAGAAAATCCAGTTGATTTGATCAGACAGTTTAAAACACTGAGATGAACCTTATATTCTCTGCCAGTGGGTGATACTAACTACCAGTAGCTACTAATATACCAGGACATCTCAATCAATGCCACACACCTGAACATGGCTTCCAAAAAGCCTAAGAGCTGTTATATATTTCTTCCACCTTACCTCCACAGCAGAAGGATGTAGTCAGCACAGAAGCCAAATCTAATTCTAAAAATTTGAAAATAAAAGGTTGATTTTTGTAAACTGAAGTATATATACAATATTAGTAATTGTACATGTTGGAATATGAACTCATTCACTGTGTTTAATCTTTTCCTTTAATGAGTACTAGTCATACCTGACGTATCAGGAACGATAGGTTTGTAGCAGTGCTGCTTTTACCTCATTTTACCTTCTACCTTTACATTCTTGACCTGCTCATCATTGAGAAAGATCACTATTTCAACTGAAAAGTAATATAAATCCTAAATGATGCTGATTATTCACACATTGCTGTAAATGAGGAACAATGGTTAAATAACAAGTAAAAGTCAGTGAAAGTAGATATGGGGTCTTCACTTTGCACCTTATTTTTAGTGCCTCCCCTGTATATTCTACAGATCTTGACAGCTGGTTAATCAATGAATTGTGGGGAATTTATTGTTGCAGAGCATTTGTGCTTGGTTTTCATTTTCACATCTAACCAGGAGTTCTACTGCTACACATACTGACCAGCATTCACACAGCATTGCAAAGGAAAGTGAGAAATATAAGGATTAGATCAGGCCCCACCTCCCCCAAAATTCATGTGCAGTTTGACTGAGATCTGTTACATTAATGCCCATCTCCACTTGATCCTCATTACTGATAGCCTGATAAAACATGGATTAAGATTAAAGCAGGAGGAAAAAGTGTTAGCATACTATGTAATAGTTGAACCTTACCAAAATACGGCAGCCCACAGCCATGCCCTGTTCTATCAAAGAAGCACCCTCTCTTTCCCAGAATTACTGTTATGGGAAAACTTTACATATTTAAAAGTGCTGGTTTAAAGCAAGCTATAGAATTTGGAAAGCAATACCTGGTTTTAAATGAGCTCTATCTACAATATTCCTGACATATTTTTGCAGTAGATTACACCTTCTTTTTAAGCTGTTGATTGTAAAATAGGAGATTTCTATAAACACCGCAACACTGAAAGAGAGATCATGTCACTGAGATGTCTGCTCTGAGTGGTTTGTATTAAAGGTTTGAGGAGCTGAGCACATCAGTTTTAAGAAGACTTAGATAAATGGGACACCTGAAAAAATACAAAATGGAAGAGAGAAAAAGTAATTTTTAAAATTTATGTTTGGACTAAGCCTATAGCTCAGCATAGAGCTTGGGTTATGTTTGAACTTCAGGTTAGTTTATGTTTTTTGTGTATGTACCAAGTCTGGCTGGGATGGAGTTAACTTTCCCAATAGCAGCACTCATAACGCTGTGCCTTTTATTTGTAGCTAGAACTGTGTTGATAACACACCTGGCAGCCACCCAAGGTCAACCCACCACAATGTAAAAAGCTATTTGGAGAGGTATTTAACTTTTTATTTCCTCAGCTACATTTTTCAGTAATTCTTTCGTTCACAGCTCAGATTGTAAAGCCAGGTTAGTAGCATACAGGGGTATCTATGGATTTTACTTTTTTTTTTTTTTTTTTCCCCCTCTAAAGGCTTGTATATTCAGAGCTCAGAAATGTATCACAGCTTTCATTGAAAATATGACATAATCACAAGTTTCTCATAAACGTATTCAAGCTAAGCTTCTTACCTGAATATCTAAATATGTTTTTAAGGAACACGGTTTTGAAGTTTTTATTTCTTTTACAGGAATACTGAAAAATGATAGCTGAAGCCAGTTCACTTAGATTGCATGACAGGGACAATAGAATACTGCCTTTACATTTTTTTTCAGTGTGATCTGTTCTTAAGATATTTCCGCCATAAAACAAGCTGTTAAATATGAAAATCCCTTTCCAACTGGTTTAGGTTTCTGCATTTTTTACTTAGGCAGGCCAGGTCTGAGGCCAAGAGTCCAGGTTATGGTGCATTTAAAGGTCTGGACTGCTCATATCTCACCCTCCCAAGGGACTCCTTGCAGCACTATCTCTCGGCCTGGAAAGGAAAGCCTGTCTACTGTAGAGGTGGAGGCTTAGGCAGGTGGGGAATGGCCGGGTTTTAACCTTTTTGACTAAACTCTTCTCGCTCTCCAGGCACTAAATACTTCTTCTTTAGTGAACCGTCTCATTAACCCCTTCTTTTTTCCTTCAGAAGAAGTGAATGAGGAAGCACAGATTTCCATACTCTTTCTGGAAGTACACAGTAGAAGCAGGCTATTTTTAATCTTTGCCTATGGTTTTACCTAGAAAACAGACTCAGTCCTTCAGATCTACTGCTTAAAAGCTAAATACAACTTCATTCTTTGTTACAGATTTACAAGTTCCATTTAAGTCTAATATATTTGCTTGGTTTTATTACTTATTCCTGAACCTGATTTTAGGATTCATCTGTCTACAAACTTTACCAGCTCATGGTAGGATTCGTTGAATACTTTATCTCTGAATAATGGATTATTTTCTTTAATCCACTGTCATAGCCATGCCCACCTCTAAAATATAGAAGTTATTAGTGCAACATTCAAAATAACATTAAAAAAACCAAACCAAAACCCACCACAAGTTGCCTCAAATTAACATTCGGAATGGCATTTATTATTGTTTTGACTAAAACAAGAATCTGAAAATGTGAATTAATGAATCACAATTTTAAATGATGATTGAAATAAACCATTTCATACCACTTCAAATGGAACTATTTGATTTTAGGTTCTTGAAGTAATTTTCAAGATAATTAATGGCTAGATTAAGAAGTGGAGTAACAATAATAATAGTAGCAGTATTAATAGTAACAGTAATACTAATAATAGCCAATCTGCTGCACATCACCTGAGTATGGGCATAACCAGGATGTCCAAAAGACAGGTTTTCTTTTGACTGGACTTCAAACCCTGTGCGAGCTTTCAGGAGAGGTAGCTATATAAAGACATAGGTAGACACAGGTGTGGGGACTGGAACTTAAATGTCTCACTGATAGTGTAAGTGACATAACATCCATGCTACAAATTCATTTCTCAGTCTGGCTCTCCACGTTTCCTATGATGACAGGCTGAAAGGGTTGGGGTTCTTCAGTCTGGAGAAGAGAAGGCTCTGAGGACACCTTACAGCAGCCTCCCAGCACCTAAAGGAGGCCTACCAGAGAGCTGGAGAGGGACTTCTTACAAGGGCATGTACTGATAGAACAAGGGACAATGGCTTTAAGCTGAGAGAGGACAGGTTTAGATTAGGTATTAGGAAGAAACTCTTCCCTGTGAGGGTGGTGAGGCACTGGCACAGGCTGCCCAGAGCAGCTGTGGATGCCCCATCCCTGGAAGTGTTCCAGACCAGGCTGGATGGGGCTGTGAGCAACCTGGTCTGGTGGGAGGTGTCCCTGCCCGTGGCAGGGGCATTGGATCTAGGTGATCTTTAAGGTCCCTTCCAATCTAAACCATTCCATGATTCTATGACTGTACTTTATTGAATATTTAAGCAGCCTGTGCTCAGTGGACTGGAAAAACAGTGGAGATTGGTAGCCTCCTCCATCCCCTCACAACAGAGCTTATCACACCAGAGGGAGCTCAGAAGCATATGGGTGCCTTCAGTCTGCTGGTGGGTGAAAGGAGGCTGCAACCATCTCCTTCAGATAGGCTTCTGAAACTGTCATTTCTGAGTTTTTACCACTCAAAATTACTCAGTGAAAGAACTCCTGAGTTCATGAATGATTTTAGGATTACAACAACTGCATTTCTGGCTAAGACCCTTTTTACCAAAGAAGTTCTCAAACACACTATTGCACTTTAAGTAGTTATTCTTTCTAATTGACCCTAGATGCTGGGGTTTTTAATACATATCTTCCACTCAGAGGATTTATGACACTCTTTCTCATTCAGTTTAGTATTATAAGCAGCTGATACTCACCATTTACACATAACAGTGACTTTATTAGTAATTCTTATACTTTGTCAATAAATAGTTTTATAAATAAATAGTCCAAAGATTGTGGGTTATTGGTTTTGTTGTTTTTCTTTTCAATCTGTTTAGAGGGTACTTAAGAAGAGTCTTAAAAGAAAGCTTTGGCAATCTCATGACCAAACTACCTGAACTGAGCATCATTTTAATTCTGATCTTCTGAAAATATGCCAGAATTTTAAGTACAAAATAATATAGGGAAAAAGTAACTGCTTCTTAATATTTTTTCTATTCCTGAGCATGGATGTTTTATCCAATCTTCCACAGTGCTTCTATCCTCAAATTTCATTGAAAAAAACTTTCACTTTCATGAGTTTGTATATTTTGCTGCCTCTGTACAAAGCATTGCTTCTTGAAAGGGATACTTTCTATGTGTTAGGCCAAGATCTTTCTGCTCTACTGAAGCTTTGCCATTTCTTCTCAGTTGGGGATCACCCCTCAGATTTGTAACATGAATCGAATATTTCACAATATGTGTATCCACAAACTTTTTGATCTTTTCCACACTAGGAAAATCCCAAGTCCTTTAAAAAAAAAATCAGACATACCATCCACTTGGAGTTTAGGAGACCCAAATTAGTGCCTCTGCTTTACTATTGTCAGGACAAAAGTAATTTAAAACTTTGTCAATGTGTAAGTCATGTTATACATGTGCACATGTATACAGAAACACACATGAACAAATACAGGGAAAGTATTTTCTGAAATATTTATATTCTTCCTGAAAATAAAATGGCTTCAGAGAACATTAATGCTACTAACATGAATATGGAACTTAGATATTAAAATTCATGAGGACCTGTCAACTGAACTGATTTAAACTCTATTTGCCAGAAATTCATGATGACATTGCAAGCTGGCAAAGATGAAAACAGCTCAAGAAAGCTCTTCTTGGTGCTATTTCATCCCCCTGAATGTCAAACAAGCTGTCTTTCACCAATCTGGAGCTACATACAGAGAACAATTCTGTGCTATTTGGTGAAAGTGTTCTCCTGAGTGCAAGGGATGTGCCTCTTTCTCTGCTTCCCAGACACCAGACGGCCTAGGAGTTGGAATGACAGTAGGCTGCCAACCAAATTCTGTGTTTACTCAAACATACGTTGTCTTCTCTTCCAGATGACTTGTAGTGAAATTTAACAGGCGTCATCCATATGTTCACATTCATATTCTACACAATACTTGCACGGAATATCAGCAGGTCCCTTTCAGAGAGCCCTAGATGGCTTCCCTAACAAGGGAGGCACTATGCAATATAGAAAAAAAAAAAAACTGACAGAGTCACCATCCA
This sequence comes from Microhierax caerulescens, assembly GCA_035590215.1. Classification (NCBI taxonomy): domain Eukaryota; kingdom Metazoa; phylum Chordata; class Aves; order Falconiformes; family Falconidae; genus Microhierax; species Microhierax caerulescens. Next base: position 62,713,559 of record JAVJGJ010000059.1, on the reverse strand, counting down.
GCTAGCAGGACTTTCTCAGTCAGTGTAAGGATTTAATGTAAGGACCTATTCAAACATGGTTGTCATGCTGAGTAATTTAAATTGTGGACCATTTAGAGTTTATACCTTACTAGAGAAGTTTATTCAAAAATAGTTTAAAGTCTACAGCTTTGTTACTAACAAATTTGTTACAAAAAATCAATGAAACACTGTTCTCTGCTGCAGCAAATACTGTGTATAACATGATATATTACGTGCAAACATCTGGTATATCTGAATTCACAGATGGTAAAGATGCTAGACTGGAAAATCTGAAGTATTTTTAATATAAGTTTTATTAAGTTAAAGTATTACCTCTCTCATCTAGAGATTTTGTTGTTACATTTTTATGCAGTGAACCATACTGAAATTATTTTTTCAAAGACATCTAGTTATTTCAAAAAAATCTGGGTAAGTTTTTCACTGAATCATAAACAGTTGCTTGAGTGAACCATTCTTTGACAAAGTCATTTTGAGGCACAAGAATTATATTATTCCCCTCTTTCTGTCTCTTCAAAGCATTCAGTTACCCTGAGAACTTCAGATAGTTCATCTGATAGCAGCCTGGATTAATAGTTTTTCTTTTTGCTTGTGGCCAGTGATCACAGGTAAATTTTATGGCCACTGAAACAGAGTTCTAGAGAGCATCATCATGCTGAGAAAGTCAATGAACCCTCTCATAAAACTTGATGTCCTCTCAATTTTGAATATTAAATTAATATTTTAAAGTGCCAGAAGGGTGAAAAAATGAGGAATTAATACCTCATAAGATAAATGGGTGGGACTGAAGGCACGGGTCCCCTTATATGTCATCCCCTGGAACAAAGGTTAATCATATTACATAATTTTTGTATTTCCAGCTCCCTTCTGACATGAATTTACATCTCAGAAAAGTAATTAATTGTCACTGAATTTGTCCATCTTAAATGTGAAAAGTTCAATTTTCCTTTTGAAACAAATTATTTCTCACCTATTAAAAGGGATATTTGAAAATGAACTTTACTGGGTAGACTTAAGTCCCTTATCCCCCAAAATGTGATTTACCTTTAACATGTATGGAATAAGAGGAGAGAGATGCTCTCAGCCTATTCTCATTCTTAAAAGTTTAAGCTTTAACATCTATAACTGTGAAAAGTTCCCAGCTCACAACAAAGATAATATAGGCAAGCAAACTACTTTCCTTGGAGCAGATTTTCACACAACATCAGATGGAAAAATAATATGCCAATGTTAATGACATTCCATAAGACAATCATTTTCAGGTTGTGTTGTGAATAAGGTAGGCCACCCTTGCACAGAAAAAGCCAGCATGAAACAATAAACAGCTTAAGAAATTGATTTGCTCTTTACCTGAAAGAATGTAAATAAATAAAAGCATCAGTATTGCAAAATTCGCTTTAGTTTGTATTCTGTGGCATTTACAGACATAAGGATGACTGAGATGCCATCAGCACAGACGCCATACAAAGGCAGTAGTGGCACTGAAGTGTTTACAATTTGTATTGCAGACAACATGAAATGAATATCAGCAAAGAATAAAGGAAAAGACAAGCAGAGAAGACAAGAATGGCATTGCACTACTCACACACCACCTCCAGATCATTTTTATAGATACACACACATCTGTGATGCCACTTGCATGAAAACAGTGTTTATCTATTTCCAGTTCCTATGCTCAGAGCTTTAATTTTCTGTCATTACCTGTATTTTGTATCTACCAATGCCAAATAACACAACAGATCACCAAGGGTATCTGTTCCCCTACATGTAGCCCCTCAACAATTTCAAGCACATTCTTCTAAATCCGATGAAGTCAGATTGTACTACTCTATTCAAATCTGTTTCATTGCTTGCTGGGATAGTCATTTGTCTGTGAGCTGTTACAGTCCCAAGGTAACTACCAGATACATATTTGGAGTTTACAGGTCAGTAAGTAGAAAGAAAGGCCAGAGCTTCTTGATCAGAAGCGTGAATACCAGAATCAAGCTTTCAAAATACTTTTTTTTTTCTTTTTTTTTTTTTTTTTTTAAACACAAGAAGAAAGAGAGTAGGACAACAATATAGAAAGATGCTTAATTTTCCAACCCAAAAGTTTAGTCTACTTATTACACTTGCTTAACAAACAGGAGGGGAAAAACATACCACCAGAAGCTGCTCTGCAGGTAAATTCAGTGCAGAAAACTAAACTGAAGGTGGTGGCTCCTCCAACAGTTAGGTGTCTTAAGTTACACTATATAAATAATCACTCATTCTCAGAAACAATAATTTGGCTTAATGTTTTGGATAGGAAAATGATTAATTAACAATAAGAGGGACAAAAGGCAAGAAAGAAAAGAGGAAGAACATGGTCTGGCCAATCACAAGTAACTGTACCATATTTTGATATACTCAGGATGAAATGTATATATGTCTATAAATGCAGATATACAAATGTACATATCTATACAGTTATGCATTTGATTCAGAGATAAAAAATAATCTATTCTGTGTTTTCAAAATAAATCCCAGACAATTTCAGAATATCAATATCTATCTGCCTGGTACTTTCATATGCTAGTACCCGAGAGCTGCATGTACAACCATGGTACCTTGTGTCCAGCTGTGGACTTTTAAGTATTTGAAAATTAAGTTTCGCAATTTCATTTGACATTTTCACAAATAGGGAAACATTGTCTAGAGTAGCAGAATTCACAGTTAATATTTTACTAGTTAATAAAGAAACAGCAGGTGTTCTTTTTTAGGTCAATTTGTTGCAAAGTGTTTCTACCCCAGATATAAAATGAACTGACATGTCCTCTTGAAAACACGCTACCTCTGCACTTTTTCCTGGATTACTTAACCACTTGACTGTTGCACTCTTTAACAGGGTTTTCATGCAGAGAAAAAGATTGTATGAAAGTTCCAAGTAATATCTGTCTGGCTCTTCCTTGTGACCTAGAAAGTCATCTGAACTTCCTTTCATGAAGTAGTCTTTCAATGTCATGTTACTGAAACTTATCCCCCTGCACTGGAGAAAAGTCTTGAATGACATTTATGCATATGCAACCAAGTTAGCCAGCTATTAACTGACTTTTTCTATAAAACTATAGTTTGGAAGTAGGCTTAGTACATGTGTTCATGCATATATATAAACTGTTATTCTGGCTTTTTCAGGATGAGAGAAAGTGTTACTGTCCTCTTGCATTCTTCTGCAAGGGAAACAGCTACTGCTCTTACATGTGAGAAACTTTAATATTACTCTTAAATTTTGTTTTATTAGTAATGTGGTATTTACCACGGATCTGACCCAAACTGGCTCATATTATACTAGGCATCATAGGAAAATGTAATCCAAAATTGTCCAGCACCAGGAGTTTACTACATAAAATGTACTGGATACCTCACTAATCATTACTGTCTTTATAACTAAACCTATTAACACAATTCACACCCGAAATATAAATATTTAATTTTCTGTAAGAAAACATATTTTCGCCTTGCAAAACACATCTCACCATGGGCACTGTAATTCAACAGGCAAGTCTGGGTGCACCTGCTGCGACTTGGCTGACTGTGACCCAGTTTCTACCAAACAGCACTGGTCCTTCGCTAGTGACTTCTGCCAGCGATCAGGATATGCTGGGATCTTGGAGCATGCAAAACATGGAGCTCTGCAGGTTTTGGTCAGTCGAGATCACAGTCACAGACTGCTCGAGACTACCTACAATATGGTGGCAGACAGACCCCATTTGTAGATATCTTCACTTGGGAAACATATGATCTGTGGGTCTCCCTTGTTAACTCCATCTTGCAAAGCCTGCGTGAAGACACTTAAATAGCAGCATTTTATACTTTGTGTGTGAGGTACAGGGTAGGAGGGAATTTATAATAATAATTTCTATTTAGAATGATGACAGTCTTAAGCTCTCCTTGTTTTGAATGTTTTTCAACTTCCCATATGCAAGAGCTTATGTGTTGGATGATGCAGAACCTCCTAGATCCTTCACCTCACTGTGGTTACATAATATTTTCTGTTCCATGTAAGAGGTCTGTGGAATCTGCTTTGTAGCATCAAGAATTGATAAATGGTGTAGAAGATAATCTATATACGACTGCCATTAAAGTCAATATTTGCCAGTCATGGTCTGTTAAATACCATTGCTTGCTTCAATTTTCTATGTAAGAAACAACTGTTGAATAGATGTTTGGCAAGCATGATAGCCATTTAAATAATTATTATATACTTTTTTTTATTGCATCCCTATAATTTACATTGTTATTAAAATGTCAATCTTCCTTCTTTTGCCATGAAAAATCTCAGTTAGTAGAGCTATCATTTTATTACAGAAATCTGATTTTATAACAGCAATTATTTGTCACATGCTGTTTTTTTAAAAAAGTATAATAGCAGAGATTGTGGAAAAGAGAGACTTTTTCTAAAGGAAAATAAAGAGAAGTAATCATTCAGAATTGCTTGAATTTTGGTAGAAATATTATTCTTAGTAATGTGAAATGTATTGTTGTGGATTTGAAACATGAAAGTTGACAGCTTTGCTTATCAGTACCTTCAAACAACCCATAATTTTTGTGTGATAACATTCAGGAAACATTTCTCTCAAACCACTCATAGACACATTCTTAAACTAAACTAAACTGCTTTACTTCATGAACGGCTAATTCAGTACTGAGAGGACTTATGTATGTAATTATGACTAATGATGGTGGGGTATCATCCCTTTAAATCTCCTGCAAAGGACTGGAATAAATCCATTAATAGTTTTAATCAGTCTTCAGTACAACAAAATGTATGTTCAATTTAAATACATTCTTCAACAAATTACCATTCCTTGGCATTATTTGTGCTGAGCATGAATCCAGTAATCACACTGTGTCCATACAGACATGTAATGTTATAAAACATATTTGATGGCTGGATTATCTTTATTGTTCTATACTCAAACAAAAATTAATCCAAAACTTTTGAACAGAACCCTAGCAAAATTTAAATTTTGTTATGAGTAAACAGAAATAATGCTTCCCAGACAAAAACATCACAAACAGGAAAAGCATTATTTATTTGCTTAAACACCTGACAACAATTCAGCAACCCTTATATAATGTCTCCATCAACAATTTCCACCTTTGCCTGATTAGGAAATACGAAGGCACGAAGAGGCATAGAATGAAGGATATAGAAAAGATTTTAGAATATCAAAGATATGAGTATTTGAAAAATATGTACTGTCTTCCAGCTGTCTTGCAGTAAGATAACAATCACAGTTATAGTAACTTTAATGTTCTAAGTAGATCTTAATATGCTTTTGGTGAACCCAGAAAATAGCAAGATGTTCACACAGTAAAAAAGACAGCTCATTTCAGACACCATAAAACAGATACTAGGTGCAGACAGTGAGCAGACAGAAGGAAATACCAGCAGCAATTCACATTAAGAGAAAAGAGATTCCATGGTATTTTGAGAGCAACAAAAGAAAATTGTGCAGTCAGAATGGCTATCTACATGCTAAGTTTGAACACTCAAAGAGCACCAGTAGAGGCTGAGATGTGCAGTGGTGTTTGTACAAATTTAATTTTCTGAATCTTTTCTTCTTTGTAATGCAACTCCTCATTAGTAATTAGATAAAAAAATTATCACAGAAATTGCAAATAATGATTTGTGTACTCTTAAGTAAAGAAACAGATGACAAAACTTCCTGCATGAAATGTTAACAAAAGTCTAAGCCAGGACAAGAAAGAGAATGTGAAGAGATACTGAGAGGTAAGATGTCTACTTATAGCTGACATGTTGTTTTCCAGAGCTTTATTAGATAATAATAATAATAATACAGAAAATGAGGCCAGCTATAAAATCAATTAACAAAACATATAATTGTAATCATCAGCAAAATTTTCCAAGGACCTTTATGTGGGCCTTTAAACAAAAAAAATCAGTTTTGTGATGCCCAGTAAGGTAGAAAAAAAGGATCTCCATTTTTCAAAAATTAGCTAGCTAGTTTTGCTGCCTAAAAAGCTGCAAAACCTACTAAGAAACTGCAAGTTAGAAAATCTGTATGGATAGTATCTTCGCTGAATTACTTGTACATTAAATATTCTCATACAAGGCACTAACAATGTCTTGACCTTGCATTCTATTAAAGTTAAGAATCATTTCACCACTGGATTCATGACTTAGCTCTGTGTTCACAGAGCAGTGAAACATAGCAGAACTAGCAATTAAATGCACAGAAACTAATTAAAAATAATCAAATGGGGTAAAATTATAAAGAACTCAGATGATATTAGAATAAAGTGAGATGCCACACATGAATATCCACTCTGTCATTCTGTTCTGCAGAGGGAGTAAACATCCGGCTGTTGCCTTATAATGTATAGTAGGACATAAGCACGCTCAAGAAAATGAAATAGTAAAAGAGAAGTTAACCATCTGCTTGCTATTAAGCAGGAAAGAATTGGCTTTCAAACAACATAGAATTATGGATCAGCCTCTAGTTCCCTATTCCTCCTATAAAATTCCTGCATATAAAAACATCACAAAGTGTAAGCTATTTTAATACACAAGTAGCAAGCAGGAAGTGTGTATGTCATAATGGAAATTATGGGTAAAATGAAGAGGAGGAATGTAAATGGAGAAAAAATTACTATTTTATTAAAATTCATAGAGGGAGTTCTTGTCTCTGAATAGACACCATGTCACAGTAAGACACAGCTCAGAGATCCAGCCAGCACTAAAACGGTCTATGCAGTACTCATGATTGGAACAGTGATATACAGAAAGATGAGAGTAATGCAAGACTAATATTTCATTTCACAGATTTCAGAGCAAATATCATCATCAACAGGTATGTCAAAATCTTTTCTGTCACCAAAGAAAATCTCCAGCTTGGCAAAGTAGGTAGTGAGTCTTGCTCACACAATGAGTTTCACAGAATCATGGAATCATTTAGGTTGGAAAAGACCCTTGAGATCATCAAGTCCAACCACTTGCCACAGACTGACCTAGAATCAGGATACTTCTGAAGTGTGGGAGTTCAAAAACATTTGATTATTAAAAAGCCATCTCTTCCTCCTGGGAAGAGGAGAAGAGCAATGTTTGTAGGGCACTAGCAAAAATGTAGTATTTTATGCTATAAACATATTCTTAGGAACCGGGTAAATTTTCAAATTTAAAAGAATAAATACAGTCTCTTCTTTTTCCAATGAATATGCGTCTTACCTGTGAGTATGGGAAGTTTTATCGTGGAAGCGGAAATAGGATGACAAGGTAGGAGAAGAGAGGAACCAAACTCCACAACTGTACTTTTTCTACAGTTGCTGACTATTAATTTCTCAAGATAACACAGGAATCAATTATTCTGAACTCTTTCCCTCTATGATAGCACAAGTATATTCTGCTTGAGCGTATGTACACAGTTTGTGCTTAACCAACCAAAAGTGTCAGGAAGGACAATGGAAAGACTCCAAAGCTGTTTCTCTAAAAGCTTCTCTAATGCCATCTGAACAGAGCTTATTAACATGTACATAAAACCAGGGGCAAAACATGCAATTCGTTAGAGCGACTAACTGTCATAACAACAAAGAGGCGATGGTCCCACTTTTCCAGCCAAGAAAAAGCAGGTTTGTTGCTCTTTTGGCTGTTATTTCAATTGCAACTATTTATGAGGTTGGGGAAGAGGAAAGAGCAAATGCAGAGTGAAGAAGATAGAAGGTTATGCTAAAGTGGCAGGGCTGTCTGCACAGTCCTGTAGTAAACTGTATGGATTTGTCAGCTTAGTTAGTTAATAGTAGGTTGAGGACATTTTTCCCATGCTTCACTGTGTGCTGTAGACATCTCTATACTCAGCTCTACCACCACACCCAGAAGATTCGCTGAGCTTACTGAAAGGACTGTGTAAAACTAAATGAAAACTTAACTGCTCTGTAAACTGTACTGGAGACTAGGCTCTGCATCTGTGATAATTCTGCAATTGACAGAGTTTTAGCAAAGACAATGTACAAGTATATTTAGGTATTAAGATGTCCATTACTGCATTTCTTTATTGCTATGTAAGTCTGCACAGCTACCATTTTTTGCTAGTAAGAACCAACACTGGTAAAATATACAGGCTCCTCTCTCATGCATGCTAGTTTAAACAGTTTCTGGGTGCACAATTTCTACAATTCTGGTGATGGTAGATTGAAAGAGCTTGAATTTCAGATCTCAGTGGGATGTTCAGTAGAACTAACAATTAGGAAAAAGGGAACAGATCTCCTGTGAAATAACTGAGAGACTGTGAACATGGATCCCCATGGTCTTCTTTTTACTGTCACTTTTCTAACCTGAACTGCAGTTTAATGAGACCAGGTTTAATTTTTAGACATGAAATCTGAATCAGCTGCTAAAGGAGTCTATGTCATATCTTTCCTGTGCCCCATTTGGGAAGCAAATCAATCAACTGTTATTGTATTGCACACATTACAAAGACATTGAGATCATCCTTTAGTCTCTTAAGCTTACCTCAGCAAGGTCTAGGAATGGCTCATGTATGAATCAGAATTTTTGTTGATCTGAGTCTCGATCATCTATTTGTTTGTCTCAGGCTTCTACAAAAATGACATTTTTCATAATTCTCCAAAATGAAAATCAATTAATGTGAACAGAAAAGTGAGCTATACTCCTATCTGTAGCTATGCTTAACACCTATGTTGTTGAGCAAGTTATGCAAGCTAAACAGATGGTTATACCCCAGTCTCCTAACTCTTCACCATTACAAATCACGACCTTTTCAACGGCACACTTCTTGTTAAAATTTCCAAACTCTTTGTTAAGCTGCAATAAACCCCCAGCAATTTAAGAAGGGAAGTAGCTTACTGAAGTTCTTCCACGTATTTTGTATTTTAGCTGTTTTTCGTATAGCTAAATGTGACACAAATGTGATCCTGACAACCTGCAAGAGTAAGAAGGGTTCAATGATCTCCAGAACTTCCGACTTTTAGATTATGTGTCTCACAAAGACCATGGAGATTAACACCTTGTCCTGTAAAGAAAAGGATCATATAAAAACCAAACCAAACCAAAAAAAATTAAACTGAAACAAACTCATTCATTCTTCAAAATGGGACAGAGTGACCTTTTCTGGACTTCTGTCTATGAGCTTCTACATGTACATGGGCAGGAATGCTCCTAAGGTGACCTGCAAAATGCTTCCAAAGTAGAATAGCCCTGGTAATCCATTGGAACTGTTCCTCTCTCAAAACCCGTAGAGCTTTTATATGGAGACGCATTTACTTTGTGATAGAAAAGACTTCCTGTCACATTTGTTTATAGAATCATAGAATCCTTTATATTGGAAAAGACCTTTGAGATCATCAATTCCAACCACTAACCTAACACTGCCAAG
>JAVJGJ010000059.1:62653384-62702986 GCA_035590215.1 Microhierax caerulescens | reverse complement strand
TGATTGTCCTGTACATGCTGTGTGACAGCACATAACCTTCCCAGCACCGAGGTCAGGCTGACAGGTCTGTAGTTCACCGAATCATCCTTCCAGACCTTCTTGTAGATGGGCATCACATTTGGGAACCTCTCCGGTTTTCCAGGATTGCTGATAAATGATTGAAAGTGGCTCACTGGGCACTTTCATCAGCTCCATCAGCACCTTTGAGTGGATCCCATCTGACCCCATAGACTCGTGTGTGACTAAGTGGTGGAGCAGGTCTCTGACCATTTCCCCTTGGTTTATGGGGGCTACATTCTGCTCCCCATCCCTGCCTTCCAGCTCACAAAGATGGGTACTTGGAGAAGAACTGGTCTTAGTATTAAAGACTGAGTCAAAGAAGTCATTTAAGTACCTCAGACTCTTCCTTATCCTTTGTCACTATCTTTCCCCCCACATCCAATAAAGGATGGACATTCTTATGTTACAAATGTATTTATAGAAACATATGGGTTTTTTTCTTTTATGTCAGTAGCCAGATTAAGCTCTAGCTAGGCTTTGTTCCTTTAATTTTCTCCCTGCATAACCTCACAACATCCCTGTAGTCCTCTTGAGTTGTCTGCTCCTTTTTCTAAAGGACATAAACTCCCCCTTTTTTTCCTGAGTTTCAGCCAAAGCACTCTGTTCAGCCAGGCAGGTCTTCCCTACAGGCTCATCTTTTGGCACCTAGGGACGGCCTGCTGCTGCACCTTTCAGATTTCCTTCTTGAAGAATGTCCAGGCTTCCTGGACTCCTTGGCCCTTCAGGACTGCCTCCCAAGAGATTCTGTCAACCAGGCTCCTAAACAGGCTGAAGTCTGCCCTCCAGGTATCCAAGGTAGTAGTTCTGTGGTCCCCCCTCCTTACTTCTCCAAGAAAAAAATGCTTATTTTTTCATGACTGTTACGTCCAAGACATCGTCCAACCATCATATCACCCACAAGTCCTTCTCTGTTCACAAACAGGTCCAGCGGGGCACCTTCCCTAGCTGGCTCACTCACCAGCTGGGTCAGGCAGTTATCTTCCACATGCTCCAGGAACTGAGACTGTTTCCTCTCTGCTGTGATGTATTTCCAGCAGACACCTGGTAAGCTGAAGTCCCCCATGAGAAATAGTAATATTACACTAATAAGAAAGGATATTCCCATTTATGATTAGACAGGGTTAATTATGATTACATAGGGTTGATAAGGCCTGTTGTGTTTTTAAACACAACAAACAAGCATAGCTATCACATTAAAATAAATATTTTTTAAAAAATTCTAACTAGATAAGATCTTTCTTTGAAGTTCAGGTACAAAAGATAGATTCTATATTAAGAATGTGGCTGGGTGCCATAGCTGAGTCAATACTAGCTTCTTTGATAGCTTTAAGTGATCAATTAATGAGCTTCAGTACAATTGTGTACTGTAATTGGTGTATGCCAATAATTCTCCACAAAGTCAATCTTCCAGCCTCTAATTCTGGAAATTTAAGATCTTCTGCTTAGAAGATGATGATACTGACATGCTGAAACCCTGATATGAGAACAGCTAAGACCACGCATCTTCCTGATGTTTTTTCCCTGTATTTAAATTTATAGACATAATTTCAGAGAAAGTCAAGTTACACGGCGAACCACAAAGGTAGTTTCTTGGACCTTAGCAAAGTTCTAGAAAAGTGCAAGTCACCCTTGTCTTGAGCCCTTCGTCTCAAGACTCTGAACAGTATTTCAACAACTTTATTAATTCTCCAGCACAGAGGTGAAAAATGGTCTGCATTCATAATATCAAGCTCTCCAACCCTGCAACATATAGTGGCAAAATTCTTTTTGATAATGGTCTCTGTCTTGCATCAGTTCCCTAATATTGTCCAGGAGCAGCTTGTGAAAGTGCTAGCTGCTGAAGCCAAAATTGTGCCATAGATCACCCTAACAATTTAACTGTATAAAAGATCATTTCCAGTGTCCAAGAACACTCCCTGGCATTATTTCTTTTGCTAGTACAGACACAGCCTATGTCAAACACCAGATTCACGTACAGACTATGCTGTTAAATGGATGAGAGCGAGATTAAAATCTGACTTTCAGAATGAGCTCCACGTGCTACACATACAAAGACATTAAATATAGCTCAGAGGCTATGCAAGCCAGAGGATTTGTTACTCTGTGACTCCTTGACCTGTGATATTTTCCTCATATTTGGGCCTTGGCAAATACAGATATAGGGCCTCCTTGTAAAATAAAGGGTTTGTTCTTTCTATTTTTCCTTTAAACTCAACATATAATATCTTAAATGACTTCCTAGCATTCCTCACCTTCTTCCAGTAACAGTGTTATGTCCTCAATGTGAGATCTTCTCCATGGTTTCAGCTATCTCAGGCCAAGCCTTTCTTTAGATGTAATTCTCTTTCCCTGGGGAAGTAGCAGCTATGAATTTTAGGGGAGAGAGAGGCAGACACACACACACAAGGCCCTATGGCCCTACTGGGAGATTAATAATCACACCTGACCATGCATGTTTTTATCCACACCATAAATTATTAACGGATGCACAGAAATAAGCTTACCCTAAGAGTTCATAATTAATTAAAAACTAAAGGAAAGCATTTGTTTCTGGACATGACACAAACACCTTAATGATGTGAACCAGGTGTGATAGAGAAATGGCCATTAACAGCAATATGTCTGTATTTCACATTTCATGGAAATGTCACTGTACGTTTATTTCCATACCGTTTTCTTCATTCTCCACAGAACCAGCACGTACAGCAAACACCACATTCAGAGTGATTCTGAATTTGAACACTTAAATGTGGTGCTGGAATTATTTTACCTGCCTATAATATCTATATAGCAAGCAGAGATCCACTTTACCATCTCTCCTCTCCTTTCCTCGCCAGCTGGATGTTAAATTCATTTTCCTGAGATTATAAAATGTGATGAGAATTAAAAGCAAAACAAAGCCCAGATGAATTGCCCTCCATCTGAACCCCAAAGTGTGATAAAATCCTTAAAAACAAACATGGCCCCACTTGTTAGAATAAATTATTTCTGTTTTTGTCCATTCCATTACACTGTAAAGGCTTTCAGATTATTTTGTATTGGTCTTGGCTCAACAACAATGTTCTTTACTCTGAAGGAGTTTGTCTAGTTTTCAGACCTCTTAAGTATAAAATAAAGACAGTGAAAAATAGCTAACATACAGTAGCCACAGCATCTGTATCAAGCCTTTGCACTGTATCACTGCTCCTAGAGTCTTCATTAAACCTAATCCATTGACAGTGCATGTAGAAGCTATCTTTCCTCAGGAAGTAAGCCTGTAGAAAGCCTTTTACAAAATCATACTGCTGGAGAAACCAAAAATGGAGATGGAAGAATTAACTGAAGCTAGATTCAGAGCAAGGCATTTGTGAGAGATTAAAATTGATAAGCAAATCTCTGTGGGTTAACAGGGTTACTAGTTTTTAAGTATTCAAATGTCAATAATGAATGAGTCTTAAAAAATTATTGTTGACCTTTTGTGCACCACCAGCAGGTCAGCTGGAACGTAACAGAAAACAAAAACTAAGAGAATTTAATTCAGTTAGAAATATCTCTGATATTTGTTATATCTGACACACACACACACACACACCCCAAGTGAAAACAACTAATTCACTCTCTGTTAAGCACAATTACCAGAAGCATAACAAAGTCTTAAAGACATGAAGTAGGTGCAGAGTGAGATTTAAGTTGTAATGACAATACTTTCTATATTATCTGTGGTCCCTCTTCTCAGGTATACAGGGCACCAAAAATAAATGCCACAAAACAGTGATCTTCCAGGCTAGGAGCTGGAAGTAACCCTTAGAATGAATTAAAATTTCTTTATCCCCTCCTCAAATGGCACATAGTACAGAGGCATCAGCACTTTATTGCAGCTGGATCCGTTGATTTGGAAACCATGAAATTCTTTTGTATGGAACCTCAAAGTAAAATGTTCTCTTTTAGTGGCTATTCTAATATCAACCAATAAGAAAATTAAACTAGTGCTCCCCCTTATAACATCCTGATTTTAGCCAGTCATTACTTTGCCAAATCTCAATTGATTAGATGTAATTTTCCAACCCATGTATTTTAAGTGTTGCTTTTCTGTTGCTTTTGGGTTTATTTCCTTTTCTAGATGATCTAGTCTAGCTTTGTTACTGAAAGATCCATGTTATTTTTTGTTTTAATTTATAATTTAAATGGTTTGGCCATTTAAAAAATTGAAGAAATATAACCTAATTTTATTTGTATAATGTAATGATTTTTTCTCTTCTTGTGAGATCCGGCATGATTGTACATTTGTGCAGTGTCTCGTCTGGCCAAAGCCTTTAGCTACTACTATGAAACAACTCACCCCAGACCGACATTAAAGCTAGATTATGCCTTTCAAAATATTTCACATTGCACTTGTTTAGTGGAAGTTCTATTCTTCACATTTTCTGGTAGTCACCAGGAGATAATAGTCACAGAATTTGCTCAGCAAGATGTAATTGCCAAGCTGTTCTGGAGAGTCATGACCCAGATGTTTCAAGAAGGGCATAGAAAAACAAGTGGGTACCTTGTACTGTACCACTTATGCCTAGGCCACTGGCATAGAATCAATACCAATTATCTTATTGTGCTGTCATGAAAATGCATTCTTTATTGTTTAAGAAAGACTGAGAAATTCTGTATTCTGATGAAAGTACAATTAATCCATTCAGGGATAAATTAGTAATTCTATATTGAATGGATTTGAATCGACATGAATAGCTTTATACTACATAAATAAAAAAATATTGATTTCACTAGTTAATTGATTCAGAGTCTTATTAAAAAAATAGCATCAGTGTAAAACTCTTCTGTAACATGTATACACAAACCAGCAAATCATCATTTCAAGAGGCAAGTGCAAATTTACCATCTTCTAACTTTTGAGGGCTTAACTTTGCAGACTTAACAAATATTGCAATTATTTATATCTAGACAAAGATACACAACAATGACTTCTCCAGATGTCAAACAAAACAACTTGCATAAAGATGAATGGAGCTATTAGTATTTTATTCAGTAGACAGATTAAGAGTGGAAAACAGAAGAAATTTATTGGACTTTTCTGCAAGAACAAACAAAAAAAAATATCCGTGTGGTATGAGAAGAAGAAACCAAACAGAGTGGAAATGTCTGTTATGTTAAAAGGGCTGACCAAAAATAAACAAGCAAGCAAGCAAGGTATATACTACCTCTATATGCTGAAAACAAACTTGTATCAAAGGTTTCTCCAGACTATACAGCAAGCCATCATTTACATTTAATTCGTCAATCATTCAGAATTCCTACTTTCAGTGATAAGGGAAGAAAGTTCCCAGAGACTACAAACCTCTGAAACAGAAGAAGGAGATCCATCTGTGACACCTGTACAGTCCAGCTCTGCATTTTGGACTCTCTCAAATCTTTTCAGTGCAATGGCCAATAACATCCTTTTTGCTGTAGTTTAATGGGTTTGGGCAGTTTTGTGCCTGCAAAACAGGAAAACACTCCAGCTGCATACCTAAGCACTAGGTTCCCATTCTCAAATCTTCAATAGAGTTTTTAAACTTTAAGCTATGATCGAGTAATATTACTGCCTTTTGATATTCAGAGTTGGTTTACAAGTTGGGAAAAAAAGAAGAAAAAAAAAAAAAAGGACACAGGCAAATAAACCAAACAAGCCAAAAAAAAAAATCCCCCTTTCCTTCCTTTACTTCCCCCAGGTGCTGTAGACACCCTGAAATTTGTCAACCTAAGTCAATCTTGCAGAGTTGGCACAGTACCACCGGTACTCAGGAGGCTGCCAGATGCAGATTCCATGGGCAATTGCACTTGTGGTTGTTAATTGTCCTTAGAGTTGGTTATGCATTTATAATGTCTTTAAAGGGTTTGCAAGGTGAATTTAACAACTTTGGGCGAACACCGCTGGCTTTGCAGTACAAAATTAGTGGAGCTGATGAAGCACACCCCTTTTCTCAATCCAGTCTAAAAGCATGACAAAAAGAACAGTTCTGTGGGATCTAAACTTCCAAAGTTTTTTTTCAATTCACTTTCTTTTCAATTACTGGTTGCTGAGAGACTCACACAAAGAATAATAGAGAGGGCACCTGGAAATCACAGCTTCTACTCAGCCTGAGTTTCCAGAAGATGATTTCACTAAACTGCAGTGATTATTTTTCCTTAAGTGTAAGTAACAACGATCTCTTGCCCTGAGGTCGCTGATAACCCATGGAGAAGTTTCTTTTTTATAGTACTACCAGTCTGTTCCATGGTGGAAGAATACTGTATATCAGAAGCAATAAAATACAAGCAATAAGTAAGAGCTTTTCTGGAAACAGTTTATGAAATAAAAAAGAGATGCTGTCAAACATTTAAAGCTTTCTCTTTCTCCAACATTTATTTGGTTTTCTCAAGCAAGGGGAAAAAATTTCCTTGATCAATGAGATGGCCTGAATAACAATCACATGGAAACTGTCAGAAAAATTGTCGCGTTTTCTGGTGCCAGACGTGTTGATATAGTATCTGATGTTGACAGCTCAGTACTGGTGTCACATCAGTTGAAGATGAGAAACCACAACGGCAGAGTAAGATTTTTTTTTACATGTATTCACTGACATAGTAGTCTTACTTAAATTTTATCTTATATTTGGAGACATCAGAAAATATAGAGATGGTATTTATTTATAGAAAAACAACCAAGAAAAGTCTTGCATCTGCGTTATAAATAAGACACAGCATTTTCTTATTTTGTCAAATTTTCATTCTCAAAAAAACAGGCTGAAGTGGAACAAAATGCTGGAACGTAAAATAATTTTCTAGAAATACTTTTACACAATATAAAAGTAATTTTATGTCAAAAAAAAGAATCTGTAAAATGTTGTTGATATTTCAGTTCAAACAATTATTTTAGATGTCAAAATAGAATTTTCATTTTGAACTGATATTTGGAATGAAATATTGGTTCACAGTGTTGATTAAATACCAAAAATCTATTCTATTTCATCAACTGAAACAGTAAACACATTTGAAAATTGGTATTTCTTACAGATATATACAAATAATTCTGGCAAAATTGGGCTTTCCTGATCTGAACAGTCAGTTAATTCAGCGGGATGTAGACCTGAACCTTTCAGCATCAGACCTTACCACTTTATCTGTTGCCCTAGTTACTCCTAAGGAGAGTTTAGGTTTATCTGCACAGTTTATACAACAAAATAAACATTTACAAGAATAGAATGTATTGGCGTATTTTGAACTAATTTTTAAGACATTTAAAAGCTCATTGAGTTTCAGACCATAGTCTTCAAGATGGTAATTTTCCTATAAAAGTATAAAACTAATTGTTCCAGCTGAAAGGATAAACCACACTAGAGTATCTCAGGGTGGAGGACACCAAAAAAAACCAAAAAAACAAAAAATGCCTAACAAAACAACAACAAAACCCAACAAACACACCAACAAACAAACAAACAAAAATTAAAAAATGACAAACAAACAAACAAACAAAATTAAAAAGGAAGGCGATTCTTCCAAGACCCAGTTTAACTCCCAAGGAAGCTAGCTGAAGTGCACAAGGTTCGTGTCTGCTTATTTGCATATTCTTAAGTTTGCGGTAGAGGTGCCCAGGTACATTTGAAATATACATGGGCACTTACATATGAGAGGCAATCCCTAGATCCTGTGTTACCATGTAACTGAATATTTCTTCTTCTGTTAGCTCACTGCAGCAGGTTCTGAAGGAATGCAGTTAGCTATGTATTTCAAAGACAGTGAATGAAGAGTAAACTACCAAATAGCTGCAAAATAATAGCGTTATGGGTTTAGATACAGAATCATAGAGTCATTTAGGTTGGAAAAGACCTTTCAGATCATCCAGTTCAACCATTAACCCAGGACTGCCAAGTCCATCATTAAACCATGTCCCTAAGCACTACATCTACACATATTTTAAACACCTTCAGGGATCGTGATTCCACCACCTCCTTGGGCAGCCTGTTCCAGTGCTTGACCACACTTGCAGTGAAGAAATTTTTCCTAATACCTAATCTAAACCTCCCATGGAGCAACTTGAGGCTGTTTCCTTTTGCCCTGTCACTTCTTATCTGGGAGAAGAGACCGACCCTCACCTGCCTACAGCCTCCTCTCAGGTTGTTGTAGAGAGCAATACAATCCCCTCCAGCCTCCTCCTCTCCAAGCTAAACAACCCCGGTTCCCTCAGCCACTTATAAGATTTGTGCTCTGGCTCTGTTGCCCTTCTCTGGACATGTTCTAGCACCTCTATGTCTTTCTTGAAGTAAAAGGCCCAAAGCTGAACACAGTATTAGAGGTGAGGCCTAACCAGTGCCAAGTACAGGGAGATAAACATAGAAAAACTAGACAATTTATTGCTCAAATTGACCATACCCCATTGGGAACTTATAGAGAAAAACCCTACAGATAAAGTGATTATGTTTCCTACCACATTCTTTAGTAATTCTTTAGTAATTCTGACAGAACTTGTCCTCTTTGTAGTTTGTGAGAAAATGGTCTTTGATGAACATGATGTAATCTTAACACGTAGCTCTTTAAAACTTTAGAAAGCGTCATGAAGTGAATGGGAAACTCCTGGTTTGGGCTTTCAGATTTTTAGTGCAAATAGTATCACTTTAAATACAAAACAGACATTTTTTTCAAGAATGCCAGAAGAACAAACCTGAATTGAAATATTGCTTACATATTTAGGTACTGGGAATAACCATGAGGTAGTATCTTTCTACAAGAAAAATGGGCTTTTCAGCAACTGGAGACCACGTTTGCCAGGCTCACCTGTAAATAATTTTTTATTCTGAAACACATTGTAAACACTCCTTTTACTCAACTAACTATCAAGATAACTGTAATTATATTGATTTTTAATTATTTTTTTTTCTTTCATTTGAAACCTTAATGGACTTAGAACTTCTGTAGAAGGTTCTTACAACAGAAAATTTTTACAATTTGTTTGCTTGAATTTCTGGAGATTTTCTGCTTAAAGAAAGTTTGCTAAACAAACAAGATTCCTCAGTTTATCAGATTTCCACTTAATGAAAGTCTTGCAGAAGCACTGTATCGCCATGTAATTAAAGGCAGTATGATAATGCATTTGCACAAAGAAGAGTCTGGATGCAAATTACGTGCAGACATTTTTACTCTTGATGTTATTTAATTCTTGAGTGCTAATCATTATAAGCTCAAAAAGAGCTTTTATGTTTATTTTTTTATTGTTGTGTATTACATTTATGTGAGTGATTAGCTCAGTAATGGTTTGAGGATCATAGCCCTTGAACACTAAGTCCATTGATGACTAACAGCACAGAGGGTGGTAACTGAGTTTATCTGTCCTCCATTTTTCCACTAGGATTTAGGATGTAATCACTTCAGAAGTGAGAAGTGTTACTGAAGCATTCTTTGCTATTATTATCTAGGATGCTTGCCTGGTTGCACTTTGTAAGGAAGACATCTCTCACTCTCTGGGAATTATCCTAAAGCCAACCAAGTACATTACAGGAAATAAGGGGAGGTTTAATGTAATTATCTAGGGATAAAAACATATAATACTTTGTTGAACACTATGAGTAAGATGGTCAATGAGACATTAATTCATTCCTATATTGGATTGCTAGATTTTTTCTGTATTCCTATATTGAACTTAGCTAATGGGGTGATGCTGGTAAAAACAAACAGCAAAGTAAACAGCAGTGGCCCCAACAGCCTCCAAACAAATGCTCATAGGGTAATTACAGGGTAACAGGAGAAAACAGCAAATTAAAAGACTGTAAGAAAGTAGAAAGTGAGTTGGCCCTAGGGAAAATAATGATGAAGAATTAGAAGCTTTTAAATGAGGTATTCCCCAAGTAGAAAAAAGGGAGTTGTACATTAAGTGATAGATTGAACCAACTGAGGTCTATAGAAAGTCTGAACAAACATCAGCCTTTTTAGAAAAATGATTAGATATTTGCTAAATAACAGGGGGGGGGGGATTTTGTTTGGTTTTTAGCAAAACATTTGCTTCTAAATACAGTAAGAATCTGTTTTGGAAGTGTCACAATGAATGGTAAAAGCCATCTGTCTCCGGAGAAGTACAAAGCTGAATGATGGTGTCACCGTAAATGCACAGACTCTCATAATGTGTTCCCAGAGAATCACCTAATTCCATGTAGACACTGCTCATGGCATGAGGCCTACATAACAATCACTGAAGTTGCATGAATTAGAAAAGAACTGTAGCTGACCCATCAACTTTGACATTAGCATCACAAAGACATCTTTTCAGTGTGAGCTGGATTTGACCTGACAAGCTAGAGGTGAAAGCTATACATCCCATTACCAATCTCCAGAGACCCAGTACATCTTATATATCTTATATTGAAAGTTAATGGCCCTGTAGGACATTGCTAACAGATTTATAAAACCTCCAGGAATTCTTTAATCAGGTTTCTAAGGTACTCCATGTTCAACTTCTGGCCTCCTAATTTTGGTTTTCTCACTTTATGTGACTTTCAAAGTTGTGTCTTAATATAAAAAGGTGGAACATTTTTAGATGAAGTTTTAACCCATTCCACAGTTTCTGTAAGCAGTGACTTACACTACTCTTTGAAATACATTGTAGCAGCAGAAAATGTCAAGAAACTTCACTGCCACCACATATCAGCTCACATTTTTTATATTCTTTCTCTTGCTGCACTAAGTTCAGTAACAAGTTTAAATTCAGGTCAGAGACTTTACATATGTTTATGGCAGATTAAGCTTTCTCTCTTTACCCCCTTATTTTAACACCATAGCCTTCAGGAAAACAATCCAGGTTGTTATGAAATACTAGTGTTTACTGAAGCTGAAAGAATACTCGATTCTTTTAGGAGAATGCTTCTGAATACCTCTTCACTGGTTCTGGACTCTGTTTGCTTTGGTCAATGCAATCGTCTGTGGTTGCAGGAGGTCCTTGTATTCAGGCTGATTCTTCTCTAGATATGAAGAGAAATCTGTTCATGGTCAGCATAAAGTAGCAGCCTTGCTTTTCATTGTAGTATGAATTGTGTTGGGGTTTTATGATTGGTTTCCAGAATGCCTCTGGCTCCACTGGTAATGGTTCTTCACAGTAAGAATCGGGTGGAAAGGGAGGAAAAGAGTGTACAAGAGCTACAAGAAACAAAAGAAAGGGGAATAGGAGTTAGCGTGCCTCCTTAATTAGTGTGTCTCCTTACCTGCCAACAGAGAACACAGATCCCTTTTTCCCACTGTGGTCAACAAACTGCACTGGCAAAAGCCTTGAGCAAGATCATCTGCCCTGGCCCACTAGACATCAAAAACACTAGAAGAGCTGAAGAGTGAAAAATGAAATGTGACAACCACTCCATTGCAAGCATCTCACTAGATTCCTCTGTCAGTGCCTTCACCTTCCTCTTTGGGAGATTTCTCATCTGTCACAGCATTACCGTTTCAGAACTTAGGAAAGGAAGATTACCTTTCTTTCCACTGCATAACTTTCCTCATGCTTTTCCTACAGAGTGGATAAAAGTCTTCTCTATAGTAATGAAAATTCACATTTCATTGTAGGTGATGACAAGTTATGATTTGTCGATTCAGCCCCCGCTGCTAATCTACAGTAAAGATACTTGTACAGTCCTCGTTGCTCCCCTCTCTGCTTTGGGAAAGGTACATCTGTTCCTGCTAGGCAGATAGCTCCCTCTTCACTGAATGCATCTGGCTTACTCTGTATTTCTAAAGGGCTTATTTTTCCAAGCTTCCTGCTTTTTTACTAGGCATTTTTATTATCAATAGGAGAAAAGTTGCCATATGCTAGTCTTCCTCTTACACTCTTGTGTTTTTCAGAATCTACCCCAGGAGATTTCATACAGTACCCTTGGCTTCTGCTTCAGGTTCTGAACTGTCTTGTAGGAAAGATAGCTAGGATTATTCCTTAAAGGTCCTAAATAACCAAAAGAAATAATCACAAAAAAAAAAAAGTAATATTGCCAAATATGAAAAGTTTATAGTCAGAAATTAAAAAATTAAAGACTTATTTATAGCTAACTGCATTAGGAAAAAGAAACAATTAACTGAAATTAAGATACCAGTTTAGAACTATGTTTTTTTGACAACAAAAATTGTGTTAGCAAATATGTCCTTGGTTGTAATATTATAAAATGTGCTTGAGTGATTTAACTATCAGATCAATAGGATTATTCCAGTTCTGCTGAAGTCTCTTCATTCTGTTAAAGCCAAGCTATTATCTCCTTATCTGCAACACACAGAGACATAAGCAATCAGGCAAATAAAATGTTATTCACCGATTCTTAGAGACATAGACTAATTTATGGTCTCTGGAGGTCCCTGGCCCAATCCCCTGTTCAAAACATGACCTGGTCCAGTGAAGTTTTGGGTATATCCAGGGATGGAGATTGCACATTCCACAGCATCTTTGGACAATCTGTTCACTCACAGTGAAAGACATTTCCTTGTACTTCATCAGAATTTCCATGTTGAAGTTTATATTCATTTCATTTAATCTTGTCAATGCACAACGAAGAGGAAGCTGGGACTATGGACTTCTGTGCCCAATTTACTAAAATGCTTCTGAACTGTCTTTCCCTTCTGTGGATAAAAAGCAAAAAGCTCTGTGGTCATCAAAGTTAGAAGCTATGGAGACATTCTAATGTAATTAGCAAACATTTCTGCATTTACTGAACTGTAATATTTTCTTTGTTTTGACCACTCTTTCTCACCTTAAGAGCCAGTTCTCAAATGGATCCTGCAAAGAGAACAGAGCAAGGGGAAGTAGCCTGACAAAAATCAGGCTACAGTTAATATGCAATATTCATTTTCACTACAAAACTACCTTTATATACAAGTTTACTCAATATTCTTTTTCCAACACTGTTGCTACAATTGTAATGCCAATATGTTCAACTGTTGTTTCACTTTTCCTGTCAACAACTCTGCATTCCAAAATTCTGCACTGATTTACAGGAAATAAAATCTTATGGGCACATGTTTACAATGTCCAGAATTGAAAGTGTAACAGATAAGCCAAAAATTAGGATTAAGTTTTCAGTTGAGATCTCATTAAATTTAAGAGAAATGTTCCTCAAGAAAAAGCAATGTGAAATAGGTGGCACATTCCTAAAAGATTATAAAAGTTTTCATATATTTAAGAAGAAAATAAACATGATAACCATAATGTAATGTGTTCAGGATGTCACTTGAATTTTTTTTCCAATATGCCCTATGTTTTTTTGACTATTCTTTTTTCAGCTTATGAAAATGTGATGTTGACAAGCCGGTGGCAATTTTTGAAATCTCTTAGTCTGCTTTGGATTACTCATATAAAGCGGAGTAAGGAATAGAATAACAGTGTCTATAATGAAATTTAATGAAAGCAACATTTTTCTTTCTGATTGGTACCTGAGAGATAATATATGGGTCAAATTGTATAGTAATAGGTGCAAGCTAAATTATTCACAGTATTCACTGAGGAGTGACTAACCTACTATTTATATTCTTTCTGAATACATCATTATGTCTCAGGCTCAATTTGCAAGGTTCTATTTGAAGTCAATGGACTCCAGAGTATATATTCTGTTCATCTAAAAATCGGATAACTCACATTATTGGGTTATTGCTTAGTGTTGGGAATAACCGAAGAAGATTTAACTACTATCAAGGTTGCCTTCATCACAAGAGAATGTATTGAATACAAATACATTATATTTATATGATGTATTTGTATTCAACAGGTATAAGCAAAACGTTCAGACATATCTACATTCAACAAGTGGGGGGAGGCTGCTTACGCTGATGAATTCACTTTAATGAACATCTAGAAAATAGACAATAAGTTACCAGTTTTGTAAAGCAAGATATGCTTTACCTATTTAATTATTTTAAATACAATTCTTTGACAGAAAACAAACAAAAAAGCGTAAATTTAATGGTCTCCATTTTTTTTCCTTTGCAGGTATAGAAATAGGATTTGAAGACTGCTAACACAACAGATTTGGGAAAGTTTTCTGTTTGTGACTGAACAAAACCAAATATTTAGCCAATTCTGCTCTTGATTTGATTTCATAGAGAATGTCTCCTTGAATACAAAACACCAAATATACAATTTAAATAGTTGCTTGAAATATTTTGATATTTAGAAAGTATTTAGAAAGAAAACATGCTGCAATGATAGCTTTGACCTTGCTACCAGTTGCATTCTTCTTTAGCTTTGGAGTAGCATATATGAACTTGACTGCAATGGGAATGCCTTTGTGTACTGCAGAAGCATAATATGAAGTGTTTTCCACTTCAAAAATCAGTGTGAAAAATTTGGTATTCAAGATGAAATTTATTTTCTAAGGACAGTGCTCTTTGCTTCTCAGTGTGCCTCTTTCTGAATAACATTTAGCTAAAAGGAGAACAATATTTTTAATTAAACACGCCAAAAGGGCTTAAATTAATTTAAAAAAAAAAAAAAAAAAAAAAAAACAACACAACTAAGTCTCAAAACAGGGATGTATTATACAGCAGCTATTTAAAGATTATTGGCTAATACCTCATGCTTTTACTTAATCTGGACTAGAGGCTAAAATTATTTTATAAGAGAAATGTAGTTTCACAGACTCTCCCTTAAGATCTGACTTAGGCTGAGTTAGTCAGAAATCTTTCAACACCTTAAACAGAGCCCAGTCTGCCCTCGCTTTTTCTTAAGACCTTGATATCCCGATGAGCATCTTCCTCAGCTCCTGGATCAATCACTTCCATGTCTGCACCACTCACTCTTGCAGTCCTTGAGATCTGAACACCAAGGGCTGCCAGGGAGGCTGGAAAGCGAGTCAAACATCCAGAGGTACAGGTTACCATCAAGTAGTTCAGCTTTTGATATCGTATGATGTCTCCAGATCAGAGGGAGAAAAAGAATGTATTGTTAAAACAAAAAGTCTTAGGCAGTGTCAGACTGTGTTCTGTATTTCTAAACATGCAACTGCAGAAAAGAAGTGTTTTGTTCAGTACCTGTGATCTTCTAGGAAATATAACAACAATGTGGGGTATGGCATTAGGTAAATATATTGGGAGTCTTTTACTAAAAGTCATGTAAAACACATACTTTTTTGTACAATCATGTTTACATCTGCTTCATTTATATCTTAAAAACAAGTTATATTGTGTATGAATGTATTAGGGGAAAAATACATTCTTCTAAGAAGTGCAGTCAATGAATAATTCTTTCTTTTATCTGATTACACCTCTTCTTACCTTATTTTAATGCATCAGAAGCTAGGTTATGATGAACTAGAAATGTTCTATCCTCTGGTACTGCCTTTTTCATCTCAATATGAAACTCCTGAATGCTCTTCATAAACCATTCAAGATCCTATCATGTTTTTCATTAACTGCTTTTAAAATTACAGTTAACTTCCTAAATAGCAGCTGGTTTTTATCTTATTGAGGCAAGAACTGGTTTGCAAGAGTGACTATGTAGTGCTTAATCTTTTATTAGCACTGGTGAGTACTGCACCTGCTGTAGCACTTAAAAATGTAGTCAAGCCTTCGTGGGGGGTTCAACTCCCCCTGGCCTGGTTTATACACATTTTAATTCTCAACAAAACCTAGACTACTTGAGTACAGTTTTAAAAGATGTCAATAGGCATCTCTTCCTTGCAAATATATGGAATTTGTTCTAGTACTGACTTGATATTTATTTCCTGTTTAAGTTTTCCAGCTATTCCATTTAAATTGGTCATAGATTACGTCCCTTCCAATGTAATCCTACAGTCTGTAAAATGGGGAAATTTTGTTTGAATTTCTACTTTAATGTAAATCTCAACTGGAAGAGTATTGTCCAAAGTATCCTGCCACACTCAGCAAAAAACAGTATATTTGATTCACAAGTTATTTACTTACATTGTAAGCTCTTGAAAGACCAGAAAGGCATTTTATTCTGATTCTGCATCATATGACACTGTATGTTCAGGTATTTGGGTAGGCCTGTTGTATACTGTAATTGCAGAAGTAATAAATATCAGCATATTTTAGCCATTATTTCAGTGCTCTAGCATTCTTTCCGGGGGGGGGGGGTGGGTGGGGGGGGGGGGGGGGGGGAGTGCACACATTCAACAACAGAGAGAGAGAGACAGAAGTAATGCAACTGCCAAACTGCCATTAGGAAAAGAAAAATAAAATTATGTGTGTCTTCTGGTAAAGTTCATGATTAGAAGCGAGTATACTGTAGTACCTAATTTGAGTGATGTGGAGAGATACCTTATTGGAAGTTAATTTTCAGTAGTAATGGTTCACTTCAGCTTCTGTTTCAGCTGCAATATGGAGCTGTGTCCTTTAGCTCTGTTCGCTGTTAAAGACGACAACTAAATTCCCATAAAGAAGGCAGCTCTTTAAAGGTAGAGTATTCACTTATTTATACTCACTCTTCTGCCATTTTTCCTTGTTTGCTGCTTCATATTGAAAAAATAGGTTCAGTCTAAGAAATACACAAACAAACCTACAGAGCTGAACAGAATGAAATAGTAGGCATTTTTACAGTAAAGCACAGAGCAGAAAGTTATCATTTTTTGTGCCTCCTCTGTTCTTTTGAAATGGTGTTGCAAAACAGCTTCCCTGAAGTAATTTTTTTCTTTAGAGCTGTAACCAAGGGTATTCTGTCAGCTTCCCTTTTCTTTTGTACAAGTTTATAGTTTTCTATAAGCAGAATGCTAAAAGCAGGTACAGTAAAATGTCAAGGCTGCAGTCATTTCTCAACTATGGCAGGTTGCCAGGTTATTTACACATAATTCTGAGTATTAAATCATGGAAAAATTAGTCTCTCCATGTCTTTAAAAACATGCATAGTTGCAATACATAGATACAAATGGATGAAAATAATAATTTTTAGTCATTATGCTTTTTTTAAAATTTTAACATACTAATGATTTTTCTAGAATATATTTTCTGTAAGACTTTTAATATACATTCATAACACAACATTAAAATTCCATAATTCAGTTGTGTTTTCTCTTACAGATAACAAATGAAGGATTATCCCTTCACATTAGAATGCACTGAAACAGAAAAACACTATCTGTGTTGATGAAAAGGATGTTATGAACCTGAGCATTACAGAATATTGCCTGTAAAAGGTTGTTTGCCTGAGACACCAGATACATATCACATACCCTTCCCCAGCCAGTGTGGGAGCACCAGGTTATCTTGTTCAGAAATAGAGACTTAGCTCAGGTGGGTGGCGGCAGTGACACTGTTCGGAATTACTGTCATCTCTATGCAATAGCTCAAAAATGTTTAAAAAAAAAGGCAATTCATACAACATTGACAATAATTACATGTACAATATCCTGTTTAGGTCAAAAGGACTAAACAAGTTAGAAGACTGGGTGTAGATCAGGAAAAGGGATTAACTGGAAGCTCCTTTTAGTAGGAAAATAAATTAGTTCTCTTTCAAGCAAGTAACAAATATTCCAAGTTTATCAGATACCATGATAATAAATGGTTAAATGCTCAAGTGGTCAACAAATTTCTCTCCCTATCTGAACAGGAAGAAAATTAATCTAAGAAACTCTCTCTGAAAACGTCTGTTCCCAGTACATAAAATTCAATGTGGAGGTTGTAGGCACATATACCTCTACAAGCTGAAGCATGGAATAAGCATCTTGGAAATTCTTAAATGAAATCATTGGTTAAAAGCCATTATAAAAATGTTGCTATTACAGCAATGTAATTGTACATTACTGATGTCGTAGTCACATCTTAAGTTCCAAGATAAGCTGATGCTTCATTGTTCAAGCACTGCACAAAATAGTGTTGAGCATGATTAGCTCAGTTCTGCCTCAGCACAGGCAGACCTATGTTTAAGGAATCTCTTTTCTCAGCACATTTCCTCCTATCTATACTCCCTAGTAACACCTACCCAAGAACACAGTAATTACCTAAATATCTGAGGAACATTTGAGGAAATATGTTGATATACAAATGTATACCTGAACATCAGCCTGAAAAAAAAAAAAAAAAAAGTATGATTATTCAAGTTACAGCCTTTGTAACTGGAAAGACAAAAGGAGACAAATGGATAAAATGGATACTGTTATTAGAAATAACTTCATTTGAGCAGCAAACTTGCACTGGAGCTTGCATGGCAGCAATACTGCTTTGGTGAGTAAGAGGCTTGGGCAGACAGGCAGTTCTTATGAGCTGTAGGTATCCCAGCTGCAGCAAGAAAGCTGCTCAGCAGCATGCCCAGATGTGAATCTCAGTTCTGCACTGCACACCCACCTCACCACAACTCATTTTCCCAGTCCTGTCTATTCTGCCTCTAAACAGTAAATCTGGTGCTTTTCCCTCCTCAGCTTGTATGCTCAGTCCCAGTCCTGCAGCTGAGATACTCTCCAGTCAGAGCTTTCAAACCCTGCAACTGAGATACTCTGTAGTCAGAGCTTTCAAACCTTGAAGCTTAAATTTTTAAGTTCCCAAGTCATCTATAGGCTTTTACGTGATTAACAAAAGTGCTGAGGCCTGAGAGTTCCTGCTATAATCAGGTCAACTCCTACTTCCTGATGCTGCTAAATCACAGTAAACATCCCTTTTGCCAAAACATTTTTGCTGACAGCAGATGATGGGGAGAAGGAATATGCTTATTTATATTCCACCTTCTCCCCTTACACGTACCTAATGCACTTACCCATAAGCAGCACTCGATTCCTTCCCTGCTAATCCTTCACTGGCAGTTGCACAGGGCCAGCCCACGGGCAGCTAGATGCCTCGGGAATGGACAATTTTGCGTCGTGCTTGACTGACAATTCGTTTTTCCTCTTATGTTACACCATCTTTCACTACTGCAGCTATGCACATTGTTGAAATGTAAGGTTCTCATCTATTGCTTGTCTGTTATCCATTCATTGGGTCAAGGCTGTGGTTTAACCCTGGCCTGCAACCAAGCACCACACAGCCGGTCTGCTCACTCCCCCCACGATGGGGTGGGGGAGACAACTGGAAGAGTAAAAGAGAAAACTCATGGGCTGAGATAAAGACAATTTAAAGGTAAAGCAAAATCCAGGCATGAAGCAAAGCAAAACAAGGAATTCACTCCTTCCCATGGGCAGGCAGGTGTTCAGCCACCTCCAGGAGAGCAGGGCTCCATCACATGTAATGGTTACTTGGGAAGACAAATGCCATAATGCTGGATGTTTCCCCCTTCTTCTTCCCCCAGCTTATACACTCAGCATGGCGTCCTATGGTATGGAATATCCCTTTGGCTAGCTCAAGTCAGCTGTCCTGGCTGTGTCCCCTCCCAATGTCCCATGCCCCTCCAGCCCTCTTGCTGGCAGGGCCTGAGAAACTGAAAAGTCCTTGACTCAGTACAAACATCACCCAGCAACAACCAAACCCATCAGTGTGCTGTCAGCATTGGTCTCCCACCAAAGCCAAATCCAAACCACAGCACTGCATCAGCCACCAAGAAGAAAATGAACCATATCCCAGATTAAACCAGGGCCTTTTCTCTCAGATAGGACTAACCGCAGCTGCACCGAAACCCCATAATTACTTCTTATTTGTTAAAAATTGCTTCTTGAACCAGTAAAGTATATAATTAGATCTATGTACACCATTTTCCTGCCAAAATAATCTTGATTTATCTTCAAAATAGATTCTACTTTCTTGCACGAAAAGTACAATTAAAAGTGCAATTTTTAGAAAACACATAAACAGAATCAGAGGCAGCATATTAAGTAAATTAGCTCTCTTTAGAAAAATAATATTTAGAAAGTTTTATCACTATGTTAAACAGTTGTACCTGGGAGACTATAATGAAGGTATAAAAGCTCATTTAGTAAAAAAAACCAAAACAATATCCTGAAATGTTTAGGTTTTCTCAAAGTCCATTAGACAGTGAAATAGTTCTCTCAGCACGTCAATAAAGCAAATATTCTATATTGTGTATGTAATTACTATAATGAGAATAAAAATAAGAATGAGAAAAATAAGACTATTGACACCTTTACAATGAATGAGATCCTGTTCTCTTTTTCTTCTGACAATTTGGGAAATTACAATATTAATTTAAAAGCTTGGAAAAAAAATGTCTCTCACATGTTCAAAGAAATAACAGGATTCCAGCTGTTTCAGTTTTAATGGTATTTCTTTAGTTCTACACATCTAAATAGAAAAGAACAAGGAAAATTCCTGTCTCTTCTTTTTATATATTAAATTATCAGATCAAAGTATGAGCTTAGTTACTTTCCTGTATTAGGGGAAAAAAGAAAAAAAGATAGAAAAATAAAAAAAAAAAAAAAGAAAAGAAAAGAAAGAGGGAAAAAACAAACTAAAAAGACCAGTCAATGCTTCACAAGAACAGATTTTTCTGGCAATACAACTAATCACACCTTACTTACTTCACTTATATGTCTAATTCAGGCCAAGGGGATTGTGATACATCATTACAGCCCCATTTGACACCACTGATGCTGTCAAGGTCAAGACACTACAAAAAGGTTGTCCTTACCTGATGGAAACCAACAGTTATTTTCTTTTCAAATTGCATTTAGTGCTGCTGAATGGATCCTACATATCATTCCAGAGATGAAAGGTTTGATCTAATCTCTGTGGGGAGTCTTTCCATCAGGCTTGGTGTGCTTTGTTTGGATCAAGCCCCAGGTATTTCGTTTACCTCCAGCCAAAGAGAATGTGACAGTGGGTTTGTCCTCCAGAGATCACTCCTAGGGAGGGGGAGCTGTGTTCTGTCTTGGTTGAGGGTGATGATTGTTCTGTCCTTGGGCAATGCACAAATGCATAGACATTTAATATTCCTTGGAAGCCCCTAGTTCTAAACTTAGTGATACATCTCAGATGCCTACATTCAAAAGAGAAGCCTACATGCTCCTATTCTGAGAAAAATTTGGATTTTTTTCAAAACAAGGCAAGATTTATTAATTGGATAGCTTGTGGTGGTCTTAAATAGGAACAGGAAAACAAAGCCTAGGTGCATCCCCACCTCCCAATGAATTACATAGAAACATTTCTTACAATCCACAGCCAAAATGTTTAGTGTGAGGTTTTGTCACGCTTCTTCTTCACTATTGCCAAGTAGTTATAAAAATTAATATCTTCTCAATATGTATTGTGTCTCCAAGAAAATTCAATTCAGACATTGAAAATACCTGAGATACCATTCATATCTGTACCAAACAAGTCATATAATAGTTATCTGTCCCAAGAAAATCATAAATGTTTCATATCCACTGGATAAAAACACAGTTAAGGAAACGGAATACAGTTTCAAGCAACCAGCAGAGAAATTTACAACATGCTCTATAGGGACTGTAATTCTCTAAATTAAAGGTTTACACCTAAGTTCTTAAGTGGGCAAGATGGGTGAGAGAAGGAACCCAGGGTAGTGTTATCAATGTCTGTCCCACTGTACCAGAGACATCAGCATCTCAGGCCAGTTGATCTAGCAGGCACTTCACCACTGAGAGTGCAATGCAGCACCCGGAGCCTGGCAGCACTACTCCTTCCCACCCCGCCTGTTTGATGTGATGCATGAGGGAGAACATGTACCCTGTAGTGACAGCATCAGGAGCTCTGTCAGCCTGAACGATCATCAAGTACAGTGGCAATTGGACATGCCCCAGAGAAAGCATCACCTGAGCCATAACAGATACAGATAGAGCTTTGTTAATCTCTTTTATGGACTGATGAGCTCTTTGCTGTATACCAGCCTCAAGGTAAAACCTTACTACAGAAAATGGACTCGGTAATAGCATATGCCATGCACAACAGAAACTTCAGGATTTGCACATATATGACCAGGAATTAGAAAAACAAAAAGTATGTATATCAATCACTTTATTTTACATCTAAAATAGCTCTGAAAATACCATCTGTAGAAGAGAAAGATTTCTTTAACTGATAGTACAGAGGAATTTAAAATATGGTTATTAAGACCATAGTATTACTTTATCATGGCCACACTTATGGTGATTAATCTTACTAATCTAAGTCATTCTGCATGAAATGGAAGAAATATTCCATGTGTTAACAAAATTTCTTTAAGTTATACATTTTCTGGAAATATTTCATATAGTCTAAATGAAAAAGGAAATACATAAACTCCATTTTTAACAAGCACATAACAGATGCATAGAATGAAAATTAAAATCTTAACATCTACATCCTAACCAAAACAGTACTGCTAATTCTTTTCACATTGTTTTATTGCTTGGTACAATTTTATAGAACATGTCTATTATGGTTCTCTGTTATTTACAAGAAAATTTTTATTTTCTGATTTGTTTCTCTTTACATATTTTTAAATGAAACCCTGGGCAACTTTTGACCAACACCATAATAACCAGTGATGTTCAACCAAAAACTTTGCTGCTGATGTAGATCACTTTGTACAGCTTCCCTGCTTTTCCTGATGTACAGCCAGCGTAGTCACTCACCCCATGGACTATTTAGTCAGGTACGCCATGACTCCTGTTTTTGGAATCTTCCCTGCCATGCATACCCACTACTGAGAAAAGGACTAACAAGAGAGAAGAAAAAAGTGGCAATGAAAATACGGATTCTTTCTTGTGGGAAATAATCTTTTCTATCAACGTACCAAGACAACCAATGTCAGCCTTAGAGGTTCAACTTATTTTTCAGCTGTGTGGGGAAATGAAGGCAATGGAAGAAGAGCTATAGCAAACTGCTGGGGCATCTGGTGAAATTTTACAAGCAGACCCCACAAAACTCTCAGCCTCTAGTTTTTAGGCTTATTGCTATTCACTCAGTAGGGGCACTCATTATAACAGTCAAGGCCCTATGAACAATGTGGTGCATTAGAGCTAAATTATGCACCAACACCCTGATTTACGGCTAAGATCTGTACTAAATTAAGTAGGAATTCTAAATTAAGGAGAAAATCGGAAATTAAAAGGCAAGGCTAATTTATTAGGAAATCATTTTCTAACCTCCAGTATTATGGAAATAGTTCTAAAAATAAAGCCCCAGTGGAAAAATATATAACTAATGCACAGGATTTTTGAAATGCAAGAACTCTTGGAAAGTTTAAGGACTCCCTAGGGCAGCTGTGCTTCCCCACCCCCAAATTGTAGACAATGAACTTAAAAGTTTTACAACTAAGATTTCTGAACAGCTTAAAGAGAAGATCTTTGGAAGTTAATGTTAATTCATAATAAATCTTGGAATACCGAGGAAATTCCAGAGGAGTTGAAGGAAGCTAATTTTCTTCCAGTATTTTTAAAGGCTGCATACTGACTCAAGTAATTATAATCCTGTCATCACAGCATCAGTTAAAGGCAAAAGGATAGAACAATTTGTATGAAGCTCAATTAATTAAAAAAAACAAAGTAGTATAATAATTTAATTGATATAAATCAGATCTTGTCAAAATAACATAATATAGGATTTTTATATATATTTTAAGTGTCTGATAAAAGTTTTAGTTTTAATTTAATATGCCATAGCAACCATGTAATTTTACTTGCTACCCAAAATTAATATAATATAAAATTAATGGAGCATGAGGTAAATGGTAAATTAATTAAAAACAGGCCAGAACATCTCTAAAAATAAGTGTAAAGGAAAGAAAGTTTATAACTTTTAAGAAAATATATTTCTTAATTATATTTTTTTTTGCAACCGTCTGAGAGAAACTATACAATTGTTTGTTGTCAAGTCAGCAGTAATAAGATTTTTGGTGGTAAATAGTAAAACCAGACCACTGGTATCGAACAACATAAAATTCTTAATAAATTTCTTACAAAATGTATAATATCAATACTATGAAATTCAGGGTCGTATATTTAGGACTAAGATTACTAACTGTACTTAAAGGTTTCTGAAAATGACTGCAATTTCAGTGTTTCTTATCAACACACAAAAAAGCTCCAAGAGTAAAATTCAAAAGATTATTGCAGAACTTGAACATATAAATAGAATCATAAACCCAAGAAATGAAGTTATACAACTTCCATTTCTACCGTTGTCTTGTGTTTCGATCACTTTCCAATCTGATGTCCACAGCTAAAGACTTGTGTTCATAAACTGGAGTTTTAGAGGAAAATCACAGAAAATCACAGAATGACAGGAAACTATTCATGATTATTTAATTTTTCAAATACTAAGTTAACAGCTGATTTATGTCTTTATATACAGATGGAGGGTGGGAAATCGCTGTCTACCTCTTCTCCTGCCTACCATATCTGCTGTATAAACATTCACGTCCACAAACTGAAACAAGAGAAATCCAGACTGGAAATGACAGTTGTTTTGGTGGGTTTTTTTTTTTTTCCTAGAACATTGAGAAATTTATGAGTATTGGAAGCATGGGGTGAAGAGGAATAGGAAATTTTTCATGAATGACTATTTTTGTATTCACATATATTTTTCATACATACAAAATATATAAGGTATTTCAGAGATTAATTCGAGAAACTTCAGTGATCTGGCTGATATTAATGAAATCATGGTCAAGGAACTGCATGGTTCACCATTAAAGTCTATTACTCTATAAAAATCTCTGGAAGGTGACTTCATTCATATTGATCGTTCATTGCCTTGCACTTTAAATAATGCTTATGTGATTTAAGTGGGCTTCTTATGCATAAGCAGTTTTAGGCTATGAAACAACCTCACTAGACCTATTGTTTCTTATAGTAAACAATATTTCCTAAAATCAAGTCCATTTTTCTAGAGAATGAAGATATCTGGATATCCAGATATGCATCTGGATAAAGCACATTGCACTCCTACAATCTACACAGCATTTATTTTCTTTCCATGGCTAATTCTGGAGCTATTTAGAGCTCATCTTTGCAATGAGAATTCTTAATAAACTCTCCATTTGCAAGCAGCAGTTATATTTTTCCATTTGAGTTATTCTAATTTAGCTCACGCTTTTTTGTTGTTGTTGGTTTTTTTGTTTATTTGTTTCTGAGACTTTCTTCTGTATTTAATGTGGTTCAAAACATAATGAACACAACAAACTCTCAGAAATGGAGCTGTGATACACAGAAAACCAGATCATAGCTATTATATTGTCATGTCAATCGTGTTTGCTAGCCTAGATAAAGGTGCCTAATAACAAGCTAAATGCATGATCCATAACACAGTCCATGCATAATATAACATATGATATAACATGGTCATGCGTAGCATAATCTATAAATGAAACTGTGATGCAGTTGTGTGACCCTGGAAATACCATCCAGCCAATCAGTCTGTACAGATGGCTGGAAAGTCAGCATAATTGTACTGTCACTGAATGTGGCCACAGATTTGAGGACCTTTTCACTAATTGCACCACCTGAAGATCATGTGCTTGTTCACTCCCTATAGAGAAAAACTCTAGGAGGGTCTTCAAGACAGGCATATAGGTTAGAAGTAGGCTCTTGGGGTGAGCAGGGATTCAGTTACCTTGGGAAGTGATGCTGTGGTGGAACAGCTGATCTTTGGATAGGACACTCCCGGCAAGGAGTTAACACCTGAAGGCTCTGCATACAGTTGAATAACATTTTTCTTCTACAGGGGTATCTTACTGAGGTAGAAAGACGACATGGGCTGTGATTGTCAGGCAGGCAGCATGCTAAAAAATGTCTGGGGACTCCTGGGCTGTAAAAATAATGTGTATGGAAGAAGGGTGATCATGGGGTTGAGGAGCAATAAAGCTCATGACAAACCATTCTGAGGAAGTGAGCTATACAGGTCACCTGCAGGAGCCTGGAGAGAAGTCCACAGTAGTTTAAGGGCAGAGCTGCTAAAACAGAGATATACTTGAATACATTCACAAAAGCTATTCATGTTTTGTAGAGGTAACAAGCCCAGTAGACTAAAGTGACATGTATAAACCATGTGTCATTTTCTTTCCTTTCCATTTTCTCTGGACTTTCAATTGGTTGGAGTAACTCATTCCCTTACAATGGAAAATTAACCATACCACCAGGTTTATGCCATCTACAAAGTCAGGTTGGGACAAAATGTGTCCCCTTAGAAGATGACTTTTCTTGAGATAATATATCAAAAAGGAAAACTGCATAGACTAGAAATAGAATAACTAGAAACAGATTTGTCATTTTGATATATTTCTTAGAAATAAGAATCAAAGTATTCATTAGGAATTGAGAAAAATTGGTAGCAGGCCAACAGATTATTTATTCACATGTATTTTTGTTGGAAACAGGAAAGTTGTTTCTCAGCTCGCTAAATATGCTCTTGCAATCACAGAAAGAAAGACAAGTTTAAGTTTGCTGATGTGCATTTTAACACATTACAAGAGAGGAAATGAAGCTTAGGTTAGCAGCACTGCAAATCAGAGTAAACATGATTAGCTGGATTATTTATTAATTTCTGGAAAATAAATCCACATTGGTTCACAGATCTGCAAACAGAAACAATCCTCCAAGACCAAATTGCTTTCTTTTTAAAGAAAGAACAGATCTACAGAGATACTCTAGGTGCTAAGAAAACACTTCATACTGCAGTGTCTAAGTCACCTAAGAAGTTATCAGAATGCCTTTAGCATTTTCTAGTAGCAAATGGGAGAGCTTATTTGAGCAGTGAATCAGCTTTGAACAAGAGGGCGAACTCAGCCACAAGACATGAAATCAATTTGTAATAAATTTCCTAGAGAAATGGGCAATTTACTAAAGGGCACAAAACACTAACTTGTTAAGAGTATTTTAAAAATCCAAAGAGGGATCAATCCTGCCCATTCTGTGGGAAATGACACATAGTGCAAGGAGAAAGGAGAAGAGGCAGCAGCCAGTATGTTGAAGTCGTTTGGCTCTTCTGTGTGTAAGGAAACTGGACCCAAAGCTGGCAAAAAATAATCAAGACTGTGGGTTTCCCAAGGTGGCTGCCACGGTCATAGCCTGTCCTTGTCCTGTGTGCAGGCTGGCTGGCAGGCTGGCCTGCAGGCACTCTACTGATTTAGAGGGTTGGAGGGACGCTGTTATTACTCATATACTCCTTCTCCACATTCCTCCATCTATAGACACATAATTCAGTGATATTCATTAATTGCAGCGGTATATTTGTTAATTGTCTAAATATATGACTTCATTATGCAAGTTCACTTCAGTACATTTATGAGAGGAACCTTAAAGCACAAGACTTTATTACTGGTTTGACAGTGGCTTAATTTATGGTCACCAGTCAGTTGCCATTCAGAAATCAATGAAAAAGCTTTTCAAAGAGTATGGAGCAGTGTTTATGCTTATGCAAACATAAGGATTGCATAATCTATTTAAAACCCTTTCAATACCTCCATATTAAATCGGACTTTCCAAGGGAATCAAAATGACATTTAAAATAAAAATAAATTCCAATGTTTTCAGTTGGTCTGCTTAACGTTTTAGTCATCTTGATTATGCAGATTCTCATTCCAGATTGAGCACTGTATAGTCTGACATGTATTTGACCCTTTAATAATTAGGAATCAGGAGCAAGACTGCTTCTCAGATAGACTACAAAATTACCTGTACATCCCAATGTAAATGTAAAACCACTCAAAGTCAATATTGCACATAGAAGCATTTTCTGTTTCCTCTACTGGAAGAGGGGGGTGGTTTTGCCACCTCATTCACAAAGATTTTGCTTTATGTCTTAACATTATATTACTTTTCCTTTAAGTATAGGCTATATTTATTTACAGAACAAGCAATAGGTTAGTTGCATTTTTTTAAGTTATGTGTTTGCTGAATTCTGATTTTTACAACATGCCTTCCACTTGTACATCTCTCACTTAAGTCTTCCCACAAAACTTTATTTCAGTGAAAAGATGTAGAAAATTACATCTCTTTATTATTTGTATTTCAAGAATTCTAATTGTAATTCAAGGATGTCATTAATATTCTCTCTGAGTAATGAAGAGTATTACTCTTTAATCATTGCTTGATGGATTACAATCATCATGTCTAGACAAAATTCATATTTATCTCCCAGGAAAACTAGCAAGCAACAATTATTCAGCTTGTCCACTTTTAATAAATATATAATTATTTATTTAACAAGGAAGGCTGGAGCACCTCTCTGCTTAGAAAGAACAGTTGGTCACACACAGAGATCAGCTGAGGAGCTGGAACAGTGGTGACACTAAATGTAAAGATAGTCCAGAACAGAAATGCTCTCCAGTGTCCTGGATGATGAACTGGTAAGTGGCTCTTTTGGGTTTGACTGCAAACAGTATTTCAAAGGACAGAAGTTAATTGTGTGCAATGTCAATTTAAGCTTTAAAGAACAATGATACAATGCAAGGCCTTCAATTCTTCTTTCAGGTTAGGGAAACCCTTTCTGCAGTGGGTTGACCCCCCCAAAAGCAGGAAAGGTTGACCCCCCTGAAAGCAGGAAGAACACCTACCCACCCCCAGGCTTACTTTCTTCTCCCACAGGATGAAGACAAAATAGAAGGAAGGCAAGAAGACTTGTGACTCAAGATAATGACGGTTAAATAAGAAAAACAAAAGCTGTGCATAAACGCAAAGAAAAAAAAAATTAATTCATTCACTGTTTCCCATTAGCAGGCAGATGTCAAGACACTTTGAGGGAAGCGTGACCTCAGCACACGTAATGGTCTGTTGGGAAGACAAAATCCATAACTATGAACATCCTCCCTTTCGTTCTCCTTTCCCTGGGCTTCTATGGCTGAGCACAATGTTATATGGTATGGAATATCCCTAACCAGTTGAAGTCAGCTGTCCCAACCTCTTGACCACCCCCAGCCTTCTTGCTTTGGGGAGCAGCAGGTAAGTGAGAATGACTTGATGCTTGCAAGCGCTGTTCAGCAATAGCCAACACACTGGTGTGTTATCAACACTGTTTTAGCAAAAAATGCAAAGCACAGCATCATAGCGGCTGCTATGAAGAAGTTGCCTCCATCCCAGAGAGACCCAGTACAGGAATAGAAAGGTGGCTGTCATTTTGAATCGATGGAGAAATTGAAGTTTCCAGAACACGGGAGAGATTTGGACTTCCAGCATAGGGACCTGCCAGTCCAAGGGAGAAAAACCATCTTCCACTAGAGAAGAAAACAAGCAATTGGGAAATGTAGCAACATCAGTAAATTAAAGAGCAACTTGAGTATTTCTCGGCATCTGTTCTAACTATATTTCTGCTAAGATAAAAAGTGATACTATGCCTCTGTCTAGTGTTCCCTACCTTGATTGGCTTTGTCTTCATGCTAACACAACATATGTCTCAAGAAATAGAACATAATTGCTGGTGATGTTTTATTTGCATCACACCAACAGGCAGTATCATTTTATAAGGCAAATGAAAGATGACCTGTGACATTTTCAGTCTAAGCATATACTTACGGAGCAGTCAGTAAGATACTTTCTGTGAGAAGCAGAGATAACTGATAAAATATTTCAAGTACTGGACACAATTTCACAGCAGTAGCCAGGATGTGGTAGGCTCATAAATCCCGTCATAATCAAAATGTTCTTCCTGTGCCAAGAAAGCTGGATCCTTCGGATGTGTGTAATGGGCACAATTTCTGCTTCCATGGGAAAAATACATATCTAAACTTCTTCCCCTCCCAGAACCTGCTCCCATTCTGACAAGTTCCCCAGAAAATTGCCAGACATACACGAATCACAGAACAGTTGAGGTTGGAATAGAACTCTGGAGGCCATCAGGTCCAACCCCAGTGCTCAGGCAGGGCCATCTAGGCAAGGTTGAACAGGACTACATCCACTCCAGTTTTGAGTATTAGCGCAGATGGAGACTCCACAACCTCTCTGCACAATCTGCTCCAGTGTTTGACCACCCTCACAGTAAAGAAGTGTTTTATTCTACTCAGATGAAGTGTCCCATTTGTTTTTTTTATTTATGCCCATTGCACACTTTCCTGTCAGTGGGGACTACCTAGAAGCATCTGGCTCTCACTTCTTAGTTTCCTTCCATCAGGATTTTATATACCTCCCCCCAAGCCTTCTCCTCTCCAGGCTGAACAGTCCCAGCTGTCTTAGTCTCTCCTCATATGAAAGATTCTCCAGTCCTTTAAGAAGGGGTGGGGGAGAAAGATGACATCTCAATATTAGTGGCACAAGAGCTGAATGCTGTTTATATTCATTTGTTTTAAAAGATTGATTGAAAAGTCTTTTTCTTTCCAGTAGTATGGATTGAAGACACCAAATGAAGCTCTAACTTGCTGTTTGTGCATGCTACTCTGTATACTGTATTCTGACCAACATTTTTCTCCTGCCCATGTTCATGCCTCTAGTAAGTGATTAAATGTTTTCAAGAAAATATAAAGAGTGTATTTGTGTGTGCGTTTTGGGGTTTTCTTTAGTAGATTTGAATCACTTTAGATGTATTTTTGGCAAACTTCATTCACTTCATCTTCTTGGCATTTCATTATATTTTACGATCACAAAGTCAACTCTCCAGCAACAAAGCGAAACGCAGCTCTTTGAAATAAATGTTGTCATTAACAAACCATGCCAGGCGCAGTGACAGATTTGCAGCTGTAATGAATAACATTTCCCACAAAGTTCTCCTGTCTGACAGAAAAGCTGTGACATTACTGCAGGCAACAGTGTTGGAAACTAAAAGATTGATTGATGCAAGTAGATAATTGAAACCTCAGTACTGTCACATGAATGTCAACCTAACAACTAAGCTACCACTCTAAGATAACATTTATAATGCAACAGCCTCTCCATGAATAACACACACACACAGACAGAGAAAACATGGAATATTTCTTCGTGAACATAATTTACGTGTTGATAATTTATCCTAAGTGACAAATTAAGTCTCGGTCTCTAAAACAAAAATTAGTTCAGTTACTTCTGGTACCTTAAGTTCACAGATATAGTTCAAAGCTGCTGGCAAAAGGCAATACTTAACAGGAGATAGAGATGAGTATCAGTGGATCTTTGACACAGTATGTGATACCATCCTTGTCATGTCTGAGTGCCTGAAGTTAGATGTGATAATCCATATTTATTCCTGCCCAGCTAACTGGCTGACTTTCAGAGGTTCTGTGATTGTAAAAGTTATGACTAATTAATACCTATGAAAAAATGCTTAATGCAAGTCATCTAAATGATTGGATGATGGTTTTATTATTTATTTCAATGGATTTCAGATCATCCTCAAATTTGGTGTCATAACCAGAATTAACTTAGATCCCATGGTCGTACTTGAACCTGTCTGTAAGGATACTTAGAAGAACCTGTTCGTAAGGATACTTAGAATAGTTCTTAATTATTTTTTCTTAATCCTATTAAAGCTTGCAACAGATATTTACTCATTTAAAATAAATTTTGTACTTTCACAGCTGCTGTTACAGAATGTTTTTATTATATGTTTTTCCCTCTAGAAAACTTACAAACCAAATAACCTCTAACATATATCATCCTTGGAATGATAGGTGTAAAATGGATCCACGTGGATCCATTTGCTTTAGTAGAATCACACTGGTTTACATCATTGAACAGTAATTTATATACCTACCTAATCTTAACAAATGACTGATGAAAAATACAATGATATTTACAAAACGAACATCAGTGCATGTGGCATTAGCAATTTATCACATAGTAAAAGACATAATGTGGAAAAAGTCACTGACAGAAATTCCAAGTGAAGAGGACTGACATGATAAAAGTAAATCAGAAATAAATTTTAAAAAACAACATTCCATTTGTTTTTTTTCTGATGCTTTTACAGCAAATGTATTAGTTAATACTAAGAAGAAAAAACACACAAACCTGTTGGGTTTAGACCTGAAACTAAACATACTTCCCCTAATAAAATATAGCATGAAATAATACTCCAGATTAGTTGTATAGATTTTACCCTGCTATTGATGCTAATTGTAACATATTTGACCATTTGTCATGATTCTATCATTTACTTACCACTATTCTACATACACCTCTGACAGGAACAGCTCATAAGAAGGGTTAAATAGTCATCCTCTGCTGAGAATCTGGCCTGTCTCTTTCTATTTTTGTTTTTCACTGATTCTTTCTCTAGACATATCTTTCCTCAAGTTCCCCTCAGGCTTTTTTCAATCTCCTTAAGTTTGTTGGTTGTTTTCTTTTTTTTCTTTCTCTTCTCTCCATGAGCTTTGTTTCAACTGTTCTGACAATCTGTGGACTGATTCCTGCAGTTCTTAAGCATTCATCATGTTCTCAGAAGCAGCTTTGGTTGACTTCACCAGGGGCAGCACAATTTTGCCTGTGGTTATTCACTTTTCCTTACAACTCTTTTCCATTTCATTTCATTGACTGGAAATTTCATTCAATTTTTTCTGCTCTGGCCTGGCTTCTTTCACTCCTGCCATTTTTTTCTTCTGCCTTTATTCTTTGTTTAGATTTCTGTCTCCTCTCCTACAGGCAGAGTAAAAGAAGATCAGTGAAGTAGGAAGCAGTCCGTTGTTCGAGTAGGACTGCTAACAGACCAAGACAAATAGTGCCTGAACTCAGCAAAGAATTAAGAGCCACGGAGATATTTCTTTCAATGAAATGTCTTGCTTCCTAACTTTAAAAACAGATCAGCCATTAAAATATTCAATATAATATTCATCGTGCCTGTTTTTATAAGGATTTTTTTTTTCTCACCATCACATTACAAGGAGTGAGTAAATAGTGGTAAAGGGTAAATACATCTATGTTCTCTTTGAGTCTGTTTAAAATCAGATTTTAATATTACAAAATTAAGTTAAATGAGAACTTAAATTTAAAAAAAAATAAAAGTTTCCTTTTTTGATCAAATAATCTTTTAGTTACTTTATACTCTGATAAATTTTTCTGAAGTTCCTGTATGTCAGAAAACTGTCAGAAATGTGTTTTTATGAGCAATCTATCTGAGTTAACTCTGATTTAATCTTAAAACAGGATCAAGGTACTGCTGCAGGGCTCAGTCTCAGCTGGCTTTGATGCTTCACTGGACACAGCTCCCAGCTCCCTGTCTGGTCCTATTCTGCAGTTGTAAATCTGCCAGTGGAGTGGGAGCCATCCTCCTGGGACCACCAGCTCCCAGCCTTCACCATCATGGGAGTCTCTATTTCCCAATCCGATAAGCACAGACTATCTTCTTCTTCAGTACAGCTGGAGGGCTCAGACTCTTGAAGCTTTACGGTCTCAGAGGAGATCCAGCTGCTTTCTTTCTCATCATCTCTGATACTGCAGCGTGCTGACACCCTCTCACAGCTCCTTTGCTTGGTGGCAGAGACCCTCCACCAGCAGTACTTGGTCATGCAAATCTGCAAGTAAAATAGATAACAACAGCTGAGGCAAAACAGGATATGCAATGTGCTTTTCTTAGTAAAGGATAAAAAATTCCCTTGAACTCTCCTCACCTCTATGGAGACTCATTATATGGACCCACAGGATGTGTTGTGGAAGATCCTAGTCCTGTAGGTGTACTTTAATTCCTTAATTACTATGCAAAACAGTTTTCAAACGGCAAGAATACTTGAAATTAAAAAGCATGATTGCTAGTTCAAATTTTAAATAGGATATTGCAAGTGAAAAAATGTACACAATTTCTATGAGACAATACAGAGACTATATTTAAACATATTTGAATACATAGTGGAATTGTCATTAGAAAAGCTCATTTCATAATGTATCAAAGATGCAAACTATGAAAAGGTGAGAGTAGGAATATCTTTTCTTTGCCTTCCTGCAAAAAGGCTGGTTTGACCTCAGTCTTTGCGTTTCCCTTACATTTCAAAGTGATTACCCAAATCTTCCACTATCTGCTCATTGCCAGCACTCAAACTGGTAAAAAACAGCCAGCATTCCTAGAACTGCACTGTAAAATGCCAAATGCCATAAGAAACATAAAGCTCCTTTATGAAAATTGCAATGTTATATACAATAAATAAATTAATAATGCCACCAGAAATTAACTCTTGGTGCCATTTAAAGTAATGAGGCATAAGGTCAAAGGAAAGAAAACGGAATTTTAAATTAGTATTTTCACTGCGATGATGGATCCACTGCTGAGACCCCTAATCCGATCACGCTGACAGACCCATTATCTGCAATTATTCTTTATTCAAGTGTAAACTACCACTATGCATGGAGCTGTTGCTACTGCAATAAAAATTTTAAAAACCTTGTACTGTAAGTAGTAGCTGACTTCACCAAGCTGCAGGGGCCTACTATAAAAATATATCCTTCCATTTCCAGTCACAACTTGGGTCTTATTGGGCCTTTTCCAAGAAATGAAAATAAAACACTTGAAGCCTCTGCTTGAATCACAAATTCGCACCAGAGGTTAGAGTCGAAGTTTATTTATCTATATCCATTTATGTATACAACATTTCTCCTGTAATATGTGGACTCATGTGAAGCTCATTGTTGAAAAGCATTAAACAAAGATGGATGTTGTTCTGAGCAGACATAATGCTTTTCAGAGTTTTATGTTGAGAAGAGCTGATCCTGTCTGCTTCCACCTCCTGCAGAGAGGAGAAACGCTTGCAGGTTATGCTGCAGAATGAAAACAAGGCTTCTTCACATTTTCAGTAATCTCATTAATTTCCAGTCCTGACCTTAAAAAGATAATTATCTAAAAATTGTTTGAAATCAAGGGCATATTTGTCACAGCACTCTCCAGACTATCAAGCTGCAACAAGGTCTTTCACCATCTCATACTGGCACACTCTCCATCCCAGTCCCTCTGCTGCCTTCTCCTTATCTCACCTCATTCAGGGCCCGCTCTCTCTTCTCTTACTTCTTCCTCTCTCTGCTTCTTCCTCACCTGCTCTCAACCCTTCACTTAACCAGCCACAGCTGCACCTTGTCTACATCAGCCAACCCGCCGCCCCTGCAGCCAGCCCACAGCTGTATGTTATCAATGATAATTAACCCAAGCTCATTCCTCTACACTTATTCTATATGAAAATTTTGACACTTCAATACAAAATGTTTTACAAACTTAGGAGAGACTGAAGAAATTTACTTTTAAAGAAATATTGCCTCATATATTTAGAAGAATTGCCAAGCATTAGAAAATTTAGGGGGGGAGGTGGGGGGTGGAAATA
Source organism: Microhierax caerulescens (assembly GCA_035590215.1). Classification (NCBI taxonomy): domain Eukaryota; kingdom Metazoa; phylum Chordata; class Aves; order Falconiformes; family Falconidae; genus Microhierax; species Microhierax caerulescens. The sequence goes on along the minus strand of JAVJGJ010000059.1, from coordinate 62,667,936 downwards.
GATCTTACTCCTGTCACAACCCTGATCAGCTATAAGCAATCAGCGACAAGCAGGGTGAGAAACGCTGATTTGGAAGTATTTTCTAGTTCTGCTATACACACTACAAGTGACTCAGTTGCCCATTGCAGGGACAGTTGTCTTTGTGGATACAGGACAGAGATTTCACTGTGGCTCACCTGCTAGGATGAGCTGATAGCTTCTGGCAAGGGCTACAAGAAGACTCTTTAGACCAGGGGTCCTCAAACTTTTTAACCAGGGGGCCAGCACACAGATTAAGTGGCAGGCAGTCATCTGCGGCTGCTTGGTTTCCCCCCAACCCCTGGCGGGGGGGGTCTGTAAATGCTGGGGGGCTGGATTGCGGACCCTGGGGGGGTGTAGTTTGAGGTCCCCTGCTTTAGATGGTACTGGACAAAAACACATGGAGAAGTAGAATATAAAAGGAAGATGGCATGGCTGCAATATGGTCCATACCACACAGGCCTGGCATTTCTCCATTTTTCTCTAGAGAGAGCTTGCTGGTTGTATGCTCTAACATATGCCACATGGCATAAACATGTCTAATTCAAGTCACATAATACAGACATGTCCTATGAAGCCATTTCAATACTTTTTAAGTGGTTACTCAGATAGAAACATTTTGTTAAAGAAACCAAAGTACATTATCAATAAGTTGTACTTGCATTGCCAAGACTGGGCTAGTTATACAGGGAGAGCTCTGAATACTCTAGCCTACCCAGGTTAACCCAAAGCACTTTTTTTTGTTACAAAAGTGACCCTTCCAGAAGAAAGAGTATAAATGTTGCTTTTGGTTGGTCTAAGGCCACAATTGCATATGGATCATCTTTCCAGAAGAACCTATAAAGATCCAGAGTGGATATTGCAGCTCAAGAATAACAACTTGGAGCCAGCAGAGGAATTTCTCTGAATATTCATTCTTGTAATGATCAAAAGACTTTATTATTAATTTTGGAGATTACTTAAAAAAAAAAAAAAAAAAAGCCTGCACTATGCCACTGTACACATCAAGATGTATCCTAACTTCTGGTCATATCATCCAAAATGACTTTAGCTAAACTGGAAAAACTAAGGAGCTTAAGTTAACTTTCTCATTTCTAACTTCATTCCCGAGAAAAGCATAAAAAAGTACTGATAGGAAAATAAAGGAAGTATATATAAACCATTCTAGTGTAGAACTGTTACCAGGAAAAAACAGATATAGGCATAATTATTGAAAATTAATAAAAGTCATATGGTCCAAGGTGTAAGATAGACATAGAAAGAGAGAGAAGTAGAAACAATATCAAAAATCCTCCTATATTTAACATATATAGCTTTTGATCTCATGATTAGTATTCTGGCCTGGTTTTATAATTTCTCAAGTCTGTCACAGCAATGTTATTGCATCTTCAAATCTGAACCCAAATCCTATAATAACATATTAGATATATAGACTTCCTCCCTGATACCAGAGAGGTCCTGTCTGAGCAGAAGTCTAATTCATACCATGGCCATTGTGTAAAGACATATTGCATCAAAATTAATACAGGTAAAAGGATTATAAGCAACTCTGGAAAAGTAATAAACTGAAGAAGTAAGGCTGCCATTTACCTTGTTCAAAATTCCAGCTTTATGATGCAAAGTTTTTAACTTTACAGTCTAAAGACACAGCTTTTGCCTGATTTTAATATTATGAGTCTGCAGGAAGGGTGAGGAAGCCAAGAGTGAGACCACCTCCTAACCCTCATTCCTTGTGCCCAGCACAGTGATAACACCAACAGCAAGACCCCTTTCAGTCACAGAAAGGCACGATGGCATGCTGTGAGGAGGACAGCATCTGCACTTATGCACACAGAGCTTGTCTCTTGAGTAGATGTGGTGGAAAGGTAAGATGGGCTTCATGCAGATGATGTCTCTAAAAAGCCTGACTTACAAATGTGGAGAAGTCTCACCCAAGGAACTTATAACTTCGCTGTAGACAAGCATATTTTCACCAACTCAGCAGAAACTACATCCAAAAGTCCAAGGCATCCAGTTTCCTCTGCCAGATCGAAACACATGGAAGGCACTAAAGAATTTCAATGAAAAAAAATGAAAAATCTAACAAGAAAAGCAATATACTCTTTTCTAATCATGCTTTAAAAAAAAAACAAAAACAAACCACAAAAAAAACCCAACCCACTGAAGTTTTATGGAACTGTTTCCAAAAAGCTCTGTTCTGAACTGACACTAATGATGGAGGATTTCAACCCAGATTTCATAGCAAAGTAAAATAAACATGGGGTTTTACACTGAAAAGCATCAGGCAGCCTGAACAGGCTGAATCTGTGTTTCTTCTGTCAAAAAACATACTGTCAAGAAACCAGAAAGAAAAAAAAAAGTGGGCATCAGACATCTTCATACTTCTATGCTTCTCAGACCCTCTTTTCTGGAATACATAGCCCTGAGCATGACAGAGGCATTTGGACATTGATGTACATCCTACAATTATTAATGTAACCTACTTCAACTTCATCATAGAAAGGTAATGGACAGTGCAAAATAGGCAAGCTATTGTTATGACATCCAGTATGCTGACTTTCGAATGTCTACAAACACTACATTAAACATGATTTCTATTTAATTAGTGTAAAAACTAATCACATCCTGAAACTATCACATCCATCTCCCAAGCACCTTTGCTGCTGAGCAAACTGCTTGTACTGTCTTCTCCACTGGAAGAAAGGCTATTTCTATAGTAGCCATGCTGACATGAGGTATCATTTTAAAGGGAAATAGCCTGTACAGCAAGTGCACTTTGAATTGTGCAGCTTCATTTTTCTTACACTTTCAGATGATAAACGCATTTCTGGGTGTGTTAAATGTAAACCATTCACATAAAGAAATATGAAATTCAATCCTTTTGGGGATAATATGATACGATTTCACAATTCTTTAAGTAATGTCTAAAAGGTCAAGCAAGTGTGAAAATTGTAAAGGTAACTCATCAGAGATAGGAGTAACAGCAGTAGCCAAATAGAAAAACAGCAAAAAGAGATAAAAGACACACTGGGTAATTTATACAATAGATGTAATTTTTGGTAGATTAACTGAGCAATTTATGCATGCAGCTCAGTGAAAAATCTTACTGTGAACTTCAAAATTCTTTTTTGAAATAAATTCTGAAATACTTTTTGATAGTTTTGCATACTGTGTCTTGCACATTTCCCTCACAGTTATACAGTTAAATTACACTGCATGCTAGTCTTTAGTATTTTTCTATATTGAAATAGACAATACAGAACTATATTTTTTTATGCTGTGGAACTACTAGATAACATTTCAGAATATTGGTTACAGAATTGTTTTTAGAGAAGTGCTACACCCTGTCACCTGTGCAACCCATGGTTGAGTTTTGAAACCCACAGGGTGTGACTTCACTGGTAACGGTGGCAGGGAGAGACTCCAATAAGAGCCCAGTAGAGTCATCACAGCAATGTTTCTAACAGAGGGAGTATAGAACAGGCAGAACAAAAACAGAACAATGACAGGTTTAGTGATAAATAAGTGTGTGGCTTTCATATTTATAAATTTTTCTTTGAGTCTTTTCTCTCTCCCATCACGTCTTTCATTCACCATCAACACTTGGCCATTTCCCTATCAATCAAAACCTCTGTATTGGTTTTGTTTTAGCATCTTTCATTTTTTTTTTTCTTGTAGTGTGGTTTGATCTTCCATCCTAAGAAATAGTCATGTTGACCCATGTCACCTGCTGATAGATTTGTCTCAAATATATTGCAGGAAAGAAGAAAACACAGACTCATATTTCAAGGACTTAATATTTCATTGATTTTACTCTCATGGTTTAAACAGGAAATATTAAGATCTTAGAGAGGTGATTGCTCAGTATAGCAGTTTATTATTTGTGCATGTATGAATTATAGTGCCTTCTTATATCCACTGCACTTTTATTACCATTCTCAGCCAACACCTTTTTCAAAATGCTCAACAGAACCAGGTTGTTTTCCAAGACACAGACAGCTTCAGAAGCTGAGAAATCAAGCCTGACCAAGGTATTTTCCAAATTAACCAAAACTGAAGTAAATGCAATTCCAAAGCAACTTAGAGGCTACTGCAGATGTTAAATATGGAAAAAAAAAAAAAAAAAAAGGAAAAAAAAAAGGGGCACACATGTGATTAGTCTAGGACAAGAGGTGGGTGAACTGAGTGAGGACCTAGATCAGGGGTCCTCAAACTACGGCCCACAGGCCAGATACGGCCCCCCCAGGGTTCTCAATCCAGCCCCCAGTACTACAGAACCCCCCCACCACACCCTGCCAGGGGTTGGGGGCGCAGGGGAACCAAGCAGCCACAGATGACTGCCTGCCATTTCATCCGTGCACCAGCCCCCTGGTTAAAAAGGTTGAAGACCCCTGATCTAGATGGTGTTTTGTTGCACAGTTAAATTCAGTAGCTGGCTTTCCCTGTGCAAGGGCTTGTCTAGAAGCAATTGGGATCCAGATGTCTGCAGGAACAGCTCTCCCAACAGCCTCTACCACATGCCTGGGTGCTGCCAAACTTTACTTTTGCATTCAGCTGCTCCTCACCTCAACCATGTACCTTGCCACAGCCCAAAACTTTGGAAGAACAACATGCTGTAATCATGCTTTTAAGCATCCTTTTGCTCAGCCCATCTACCAGGCTACACAGAGTATCCACAGCCTCTGCTGCCATATCAGGGGAATGGGTCTAGGGTGAACAACTTAGATTTTTTTTTTTTTCTTGGGAAAATGACAAAACATCTGAAATTAAGGAACTTTTCATGCCAGTGGCCCAGAATGCCTGACAACAACATAAAAGGGTGGAAGCAACTGTCTGCCAGTAACCTGGACTAGAACTGTTCCTGAAAAGCTGAAAACCGTTACTTTTCTAAACATGGAAAAGCAAAATGAAAAATGTTTCTTTTCCAAACATTGTACAACAGAAGAAAAAGTCATTTCACATCACTATGTTATCTCAGGAGACTGCCCTGATACTAACCATTCTGGCAGCCTTCCTACTCTGGGTGTTCATCCAAATTAAACTTAATTATACATTTTAGCAATGCAGCTTAGAGGTTACTAAAAGCTATAAATCTTGTAGAACAGCACAAAAAAGGGCACAATTACATAAGCTAAATACTGCTTGGCAGGTATTTGACTGACTGATATGCATCCTCCAGCTGGGATCTGATAGCTTCTTTGAAGGAGGACAGTCAATTTGTCTAGCACCTTGTTTTATTCCCTTTCTCCACTTTAGTCGCAGCTGGTTCCACTAGCTGAAATAATAGAAGTTACAACACAGTTGCTTAATAACTAGAACAAAAAGAAAAAAAAAAATTTAAACCTTTTCTTCATTCATTTTTCCCCGAGGCAATGAGGAAGAAGGGATTTCCTGCAAGCCTCGTAGGTAATTTCTTTTTAAACCAATAGGAGCAAAGATATAAAAATCTTAGCCAACTCACAGTCCTAAGAAGTATGGAAATCCTACTCCATCTTCTGAAAAAGCCCATTCTGGAGCAACCTTTTAACAGAATACTATCTCCTGAATTTTTATTCTTTTTAAACTCTTCCAGAGCACATCATTAACTTGGGTATCTCACCATTCCTCCAATTCATTCATCAATTGCCATCTAATACTGAATAATTTTGTTCTGTTGCATGTTTTCTCATTTGGAATTATGTTCTGCCATAGTCTATGTTAGTGTCTTCAAGAAACCACTGTACCAAATTGCTGTTCTGGCACAGTCCCTTTCTTGTTAAATGAAGGTCAAGAACAAACTCATTTGTATTTTTCTAAATGACTCTACTTAATTGCTCTTCCTTTCCACATTGATTCTGTGAAGGATTCCAATTACATCACCTTATCGTGGGATATAGTGCAGTGGATAGCGGAGGCCAGCTTTACAGGTCTCCTCTGGGTTAGTGGGTCCTCATCAATGTAACCAAGACAGTTTTCTATGGTATAGGTCAGACACATTAGTCCATCTTAATATTAAGAGAAATCACCAATAATATTTCTTACAAGTCATGTGACCTCCAGTTCCTTATTTGTCTTTTTTAAAACTATCCTTGGAACGTGGAGAATGGGATGGCAGACAGGTGAGAATGGAATTTCAGATAACCATTGAAGGCATTGTAATGGAACAATGAGAGCAAAAACCTGGACCAAGGAGCTGATCTCATAAGTTTTAGAGTATTTTGTTCAAAACACATTTTAGACTTAATACTATAGGCTTTTCTAATAAATATTTTAAAAAAATAATTTACAGCAAGCTAACAGATCAGGGATTGAGCTTTTAGGGAATTTTCAATCATTTGTTTGCAAATTCATTTATGTCTGAGTGAAACTAACCTGGAAGATGACTCCCAGGAGTGGCGTTAATAATGGAATTTACTGCAGAGTCTCAGATTAGAGAAAATCTGCAGTAAAGCCCACAAGTAACATGGATTTCAGGTTCTAAGCAGCAGTGGGTTTGCAGTCAGTATTGCATTTTGTATTGCATCACCCAGCTTACTAATGTAGACACAACAACCTTTTTTGTGCAGCAGTCTAACAACATGGTTAATATTAACTGTTAAATTTAAAAATGCAGGAACTACCTGAGCAAACACTATAGAGTTTCTATAATGTTTTCAAATCTACACATCAGTATTTGATAATAAAAAGAGAAGAATAAATGAAACTCTGGGGAAGACAGCAAAAAGTTGAGGTTGAGTTCCACCTTTATGGTCCAGGCAGCTGTTTCTCCCTGTGCAGGGCTCAGTAAGAGTTTTACTTGTGAAACAGAATTAGATCCAAAATGTATATAATCCATATAAATAAGAAAGGAATCTTATCTCAAATTCTATAAAGAAAGGAGACCACAGGAGAAAGAGGAGCATCTGAACATGGAACAAAACTGTGTTCCAAGGAAAGAATAAATAACACATATAGCAAGCCCTTTATACATTTCATGAACTATTCAGTCTAAAATCAAAACACTTTCTGTAGCCTTTTTTTTTTAATGTTATGTTCTTTTCTAAATCAGTGTTGCCCATTTACTTTGGGGAAAAAACACAGGAAAGGAAAACTGAGAAGGCAGATAGTACACAGAGTTGGTTGGTGGTTCTTTATCAGCTGAAAAGTGGATCTGAGCTTCTACAACAATATTAAATCAGGTGAAACCCCTTTCATATGGTAGAATCCTTATAATTGCAAATCCCAGTCAAAATTGTATGGTAGTGGTTACTGTCCCACAGAGGACTTTAAATACAGCTTTTAATAAATGCTATATCCAAATCACTAAAACCATAAGTCATTGTGTTCTCCCTACTGGTTTGATAAAAAGAAATGGTCAATATCATGAATATTAAACCAGAGATTTCTAAATCTTCACACTCTTACTCACTTTTCTCTCTCTCCAAGGACTGATGAACAATACAATAAACAATTTCAGTGCTGTGACACATTGACAGTTTTGTGACTAAATGAAGCAGTACAGACTAAGGATTCTTAGCTGTTCTGAAGTAAAGGTGGAATTTCTTAAGGCTAAACTATTCATGTATAAGCCACAAAGTCATGCAAAAAAGATTTGAAAGGGAAAAACTTGCTATTATCACTGCCTTGTAGCAAGACCAGGTCTGTACATGACAGGTCCAATCTCTAGTTACTTCTGATTATTCTGAACAACTAACCTGTTCTAGGGAATACTATTTGTCTTATCAATGAGCTCCAACAGAGCTCTTGCATCTTGGAGGGATTCCCATCAAGCTGTAAAGAATATTTCTGTGACAGATTGGCTCAACTGCCTTGAACCTAGAAACCGGCCAAAGGTAAACAGCAAAATTATACAATTGTTATAATATAGAATCGAAATTATTTTATCTCTAAATGCATGTGATTTTTTTAAGTGTTTTAAAATCTATTATTGTACACAAAATCTTATTTGTTTTTAGACATCATTTAAGAAGTGCATCTGGGACTTCATATGCAAGCATAAGAAGTAGAAATAGTTTCTGGCCTGAAGATCAGGTGTGAACATCACTTGAAAAACCTAAGAACATGATAATGGAGCAAATGGAAATGGTCTGGATAAAACAAAAACAAACACATGGGTTGTTAGACAAAGGCATGGGTCCAGATAGTCTTTTTTAGTAACTGTTGGTATTTTAAATAATAGCATCTACTTTATTTCCCTCAGGAGATAGTCTCTTCCACTTTGCAAATCTGGTTAGATTTGGATCAAAGCCTTGAAGTTCACTTATATGCTCTTTCCCAATCAAGCAGCTGCAGACTGCTGGTGGCAGGTTCAACCAGTAGCAAAGCTGAGCACTTGTCTTGGAGACAGACACAGAGGACACAGGGACATACCACGGAGGATACTGACACAGCCAGTCACAAAGACTTCCAGACAAGGTGCTGCCTTCAACAGCACCCACATACAAGGCTCACATAAAACACAAGTACTGACAACCACGTCTCCTCCTCCTCTTCAGATGGCAGAGGGCTACTAGCACAGGCACACACACATATTCACAGATTCCCTTGAGTTCCAGCATGGTCCCTTTTGTCCATCCTGCACCCCCAGCCTGATGCCAGCCCATCTTACCCACCTCACAGGTCCCTGGCTCACCAGCTGGACCAGCCCACTGCTCCCCGCTAACACACAGCGCCAACACATTCATCCCACAAGCACCCGCAAATATCCCAAATCCTCACATTGCTCTCCTTTCCCCTTTACAACAAAAGGGAAATTTGGAGTTACAAAGTTCAGTCTGGTCCTCTCCAAAGCTGTGCCTGAAGTTTCTTAATGGCTCATCAGCTAGTGCCTGGAGACTTTGGATCTTTGGCACAGTCTCCATTATCCCTTGCCTACCAAATTTGTGTCACTATACATTTTTGTTTATCAGTTCTCCCTTTACTTATTATCCCCTTTACATTTAACTGGTTTTCCTTGACAGGATAACCTGAATGTACCCTTACAGTACCCTCAGCTCCTCATTCCCAGGGTGACTTGTGAGTTCTGGAATGGAAGAGAGCCCAAGAGAGCTCAGCAGAGCCACCTGCTCCGTGTTTCTTTTTCTTAGATCGGACACAGCTCCAATCATGATACAGCCTCTTCTAACAGCTTTGGTATTTGACTCTTAAGGCTGTTAATGACCACTGCACTAAAACATGGGGCATGTTCCCTCAGGCACGCTCACTATCTTTTCTGTTGCCTGTCCCCCTGCAATCACTCTGCATGCAATTAGAAAACAGGATGCTTGAAGCCACATGGCAAGGCTAAACATACACCATCGATATCTGGCAAGAAGCTCTCACAATGGGGTCTGGCCAGGGAAAGGATTTTGAGTTCATTAGCAAAGAAGCCATTAGGATCACCAGTTAAGAACATAATTATTTTTATAAGTAAAATAAAATTATCACCATTTTTTTTTCATTTACATCTTCAAATAATGATACCAGATTTAAAAATTGACTGCTATGCAACTGAGCCTAAGAAGATTAGCATAGTTATCTAGAGAGGCTTACAGATGCTGTTTTATTCCAACTCTTCAGCAGTGATAATTTTTTACTATTTGCAAGTGGTAGCATTCACTCTTCCTGTGTAGTACAATTTCATTACTAATTACTGTATTTCAGTACAAATTCATCCAGATTTGTCAGAAATTCTGAAGACAAAGCTCAGCTCTATCACAGCCATTAACGTTGCATTGAGCAATCCTCCAAGATAGTTTTTAATGAAATCTTTAGGTGACACTACAGACTTTTAGGATTCATTCCAACTGCCAATTTTCAGGGTTAAAGGAACTTCATTTTGGTATCAAGGATGTTTGACAAAGACTTAATTTTTACTCCCTGCTTCAATTTAAAACACTCTTCATTCACCCCTCTTTACAGATGCTTCTGTTAATATTTAATAACACTTAACAGAAGACTACTCTACATACTTCTTCTTTTATAAGCCTAGTTATATTCCTCTATCACTTTTTATATTTCAATACCGATTTTGTAAAGACTTTAAAAAATCTGGCTTGGTCATCATCTTCCCTTTCTGTCTTCTTTTGCTGAACTGCTGTGTTTATTTGCTTTTTCTGAAACAGAACACATGCTTCAAGCTGTTGCCACAAAATACAGAGGAAGTGCAAACCATATTCTGCTTTGTTAGCACAGTAAGTCAAAACCATTTACAACCTGCTGTTAAGCTTCCAAACTACGTTATTAAGTTAAAAAAAAGTGTTACATGCATTGTATTTTATTTTAAAAAAGAAACAAAAGAGGATAAGATAATTTCTTGCTTCTTTAAAAACAGTTAAGAAAGATCAGGAAGCTTGCAGACTGAGGTCTCAAGTCATTGTCACAAAGGTTTCAAAGTTACTGTGGATATCTGGAACTGTAAGTCTTTGCTGTTCTACAAAATGCTCATAATCTTTCAAGTTAATCTTTCAAAGTCATGGTAGGATTATGTTTTAAACATCCTTATAAACTCCCATCAAGATGTTTTATAGTTTATTGGAGTTATGTCAGCAAACACCACCTATCCATTATCATGGTGTTACCATTGCTAAGCTTAAAAATCACAAAAAATTAAGAATTCAACATTCTCCAGATTTGTAGGTTAAGTTAGTATAGAGGAAAATAACCATTCTCTTTTTTTTGTTAGGGATTGCCAAATCCTGTAACCTGACAGAGGTGAGATTGCCACAGCTCCATGTCCCCAGGCCCAGCCAGCAGCAAGTCTGAACATGTATTCCCGACAGGCACTGATGCACGCATGCACACAATACATGAATACACACAGAAACAGCCAGCCTCACAAAACCAGAAATGTTCAGCACTCACATAAACACAAACATCACCAACAGCTTCATCACATTTCCCTCTTTGGTCAAAACTAGTGAAAACCATTAATGAAAAGCATATATGTTGCCACATCCACCAACACATACATGTAAACAGTTCTCTCCTGTAGCTAGCCCACACTCATGACCTTACATGTAGCTGATCACCAGGCCCCATGGTCTCTCCATCACCCAGATTGGGCCTCCTGGGCCCTCCAGTAACCATCACACAGTCCCTCTGTTTTCTACAGTGTGTGGCCCAGATGCACGGCTGATCCAGTATTTGGGTCCCATACCTCCTACCCGAGTCCCTATCTAGCCCTATGTGGTATTTGTCAGTAATCACACACTGGCCCAGGAACAACCCCCAATGTTCACGCACCCCAGTCTCACCGGGTGTTTCACTTGGCTGCCCAGGTCCCTATGACCTGGTCCCACTCCAGCAGCTGCACTCAGACCCTCCACACACACATGCATGAGGAGCCCCTCAGCCAGGAAAACAGGTAGAAATGAAGCTGAATGAGAAGCCAGGACCACCAGCAAACACCAGGTGCAGGGCATGGCCAGGCAGGTGTACTGCTCTGTCAAGTTTACACCCAGCAAACCCCTGTTATGTCTTATGCCCTCTATATTCCCAGATCTGTCCCTCCTCAGCCAGCCCTGATTCCTCCCTTTCCTTGCCTTTGGTTCCTGCAAAAATATAAATAAATACATAAACATAGCATAAATTTTGTGCAATCCCAAAATGCTCTTTCCCCATCAATAAGCCCATGCCCCCAGCAGTGACCCCGCAGTCTGTAGGTGATCTCAGGACAGCCTCTCCCAGTGACTCACAGTTAGCAGGTGTCACCCCAGACCCATGGGGGCTGTTGTCCTCCTGGGATGCCCTCAGGGGATTTATGTCTCCAACTTGGTTATTGGGGTTCCCCTGCTTGGCACAGTGCTGCTCTGCTTCTTCCTGTCTGGAGAGAATGGAAGAAGGCAAGTGTCACACCTGTCTTCAAGAAGAGCAAAAAGGAAGATCTAGGAAACTATAGGCTGCTTAGCCTCACCTCGGTCCCTGGGAACGTGATGGAGCAAATAATTCTGGGAACTAGAACACACAAAGTGTTGCAGCATTGTCAAAACTATCTGGCTGCAACAAGGCTTTTACCATCCCATACCAGGTTAACTTCAATAATTAGCTCCTGTGCCTTGCCCCTGGCATAGCCACCAACCCCCAACAACTTTTCAGAAGTTCATCTACTGTCCATGCTGTTTCTCCATCTTTTTCAGGACAGTCTACCCTGCTTCTTGCCTCTGCATTACTTCCTTCTCTGGGCTCCTCTTCCAACCAGCCTCTCCTCAGCCGAGCCCTCTGCTTCTCCCAGGGCCTTTCCTACACCTGGGGCTACTCACTCTCTCCTCCCTCTGCTTTTTCCATGTCTCTCTTCATCTGGTGTTCCTCTTCTCTCCCCCTTAGAGCTATTTAACTACTTAGCAGGAACCAGCCACAGCTACATATTATCCAGGTCAGCCAACCCACCTCCCCTGAAGCCAGCCCACAGCTGTATGTTATCAATGTTAATTAACCTGCCTGCATTCCTCTACAATGAAGGATAAGAAGGTGATCAGGAGATTTATGAATGGGAAAGCTTGCTTAACCTACTTGATGGTCTTCTACAACGAGTTGAAGAGTTTGGTGAATTAGGGGGGATGAGTGGATGCTGTTTACCTCTCTTCTAGTGAGTAAGACTTTCAACACTATATCCCATAACATCCTCACAGGTAAAGTAACGAAATGCATCTAGTAGGCAGTGGGGTGGATTGAAAACTGGCCGAACAGCTGGGCCCAGAAGGTGGTGATCAGAGGCAAAATGTTTAGTCTTTAGTGGTGTACAGGGATCAGTACCAGGTCTGGTACTATTTAAACTCTTCATTAATTATTTGAATTATGGGGCAGAGCAGACTCACAGCAAGTTTGCAGGGGATACAAAACTGGGAGGAGTGCCTGATACACCAGAGGGTTGTGCCAGCATTTAGAGAGACCTCCACAGGCTGGAAAATTGGGCAGAAAGGAACCTCATGAAGTTCAGCAAAGGGAAATGTAAAATGTTCACTGAGAAGCAATAATCCCAGGCACCAGTACATATTTAGGGCTGACAAGATGGAAAGCAACACTACAGAGATACTTAGAATAATGGTGGACACCAAGTCAACCATGAGCCAGCAAAGCAGCCTCCTGTCAAAGAAGGCCAAACTCATCCTCAGCTGCATTAGGAAGGGTGTTGTCATCAGATCGAGGGGAGGTGATCCATCACTTCTGCTAAGTACTGGTGAGGCCAGACCTGGAGTGATGGCTATATAATATCCAGTTTCTTAACGCAGAAAATTGCTACAGACCTCAGAATTCCATTTTGATGATCCAGGGAATGTATTACTAATTTTAAATATTGTGGTACTTGCAATGCATGCCCATTCCTTTTACACTACTGCCAAGATGTACAAATCAGTGTATTTTAGACTTTCAGTCGGTACATATTTCTCTTGGAGCCTCCATTCTCTGTGTGGATGCAGATTTGTATGTATGTATGTCTTTTAGGAAAGGAATATGTGGTTGAAGTGTAGCAAAAAATAAGAAAAAGTGACAGATTACTTTTGAGAATTGTAACATCCATCCAGAACCACCCGAGCAGAAAAGAAAGAGCAAGCAGGGACACAAAGGACTGAAGAAGGGGAAATGCTTACTTAACTGCATCATCCCAGCAACATCCCAAGAATACTCTCTTGAGGCCCTCTGCTTCTTACTCTCCTCACAAAAGTAATAATTTCCTGTGGCCTGCGCTAGTAATAGTTTAATATTAATTTTTAATGCATTCACTCATCTTCTCTGAACACTACATCCTCTCGTTCCCACATATCGTTCACCCACTTGTTTTGCAGGAACCACGCTCCTCGCTGTGCATTGGACAACTGTGGAGCAGTGTTATGCAGAAGAACCATGTTCCTCTTCTGCTCCCCTTCATGGTATGGCTATCTCAGTGAAAGCCTAGCTTTCACTAATCTGGAAATCCTACCAGGTTTGTTCTTAAATTGTGTTGGAGCAAATGCAAGCTATCAAGATAGACCAGTCTTAAAAGCTATTATTCTGTCACCTGGGTATTACACCCTTCACTGAAATACAAGAACTGGCCTTACACTTAGTGTAAATTTAACAGATACACTGCTGAGTGCATTGCAATATGAAGTAAACAAATTAAGCTAAAGCTGCCACTGAGAGTGAAGTAGTTCATGCAAAATATTGATAAAAAAACTGGAACTATTACAACTTTCATTATATCATTAACTAATTTCAACTGATTTGTCAAGAAGGTTTTTTCTTTTGTAATCAGTCTAATTCAGTATGAACTCTAGACCATATTCTGCTTGATGGAATCGTGATAAATACATGATCACAATACATTAATAGAAATGTTTCAGCCTAATGGATGTATAATCCACGAACCAAATATCTTTGAGATCTCATGATCCTGGAAAAGCTAGGTATTAATGGTATCAAGGGAGCTATTATTATCTAGTTTTCTAAAAAGAGTGTTCCGATTACTCAGATTCAGGGCAATAATTCTCCTGTAAAGAGTAACTTATACTTGAGCTAATATAATACTAGAACTCCCTTCACACAAAGTTAATTTGGAATATTGTGGATGGATCTACAATATATATATTTATATTTAT
>JAVJGJ010000059.1:62617901-62650307 GCA_035590215.1 Microhierax caerulescens | reverse complement strand
CCTTTGTTGAACTTCATGAGGTTCCTCCCCACCCAGCTCTCCAGCCTGGCCAGGTCTGGCTGAATGGGGTGTCAGCCTTCTGGGGTGTCAGCCGCTCCTCCCAGTTCTGTACCATCAGTGAACATGCTGAGGGTGCACTGTCCCTTCATCCAGGTCACTGATGAGTAAGTTGAACAGGACAGGACCCAGTACTGGCCCCTGGGGATCACCAGTAGCTACAGGTCTCCAGACAGACTCTGCACAACCCTCTGATCACAGCCCTCTGAGCTCTGCCATTCAGCTGGTTCTCAGTCCCCCTCACTGTCCCCTCATCTAACCCACACTTCCTGAGCTTACCTATGAGGATGTAATGGGAGACAGTATCAAAAGCCTGGCTGAAGTCAGGATAGACAACACCCACTGCTCTCCCCTTATCTACCCAGGCTGTCATTCCATCACCTCTGCCGTATTCCCCCAGTAACAATTTTGCTTTGTTAAAGAATTGTGATTTTATCCTGCATTATATTATACCTGGGCATGTATAATCTGATTTCTTCTGTTGACGCTACTGAGGTTCCTTTCAGGTCTTTCAATATGTTTATCCCACTGAAATCTACAGGAATAATCAAATCAGTAACTGGACATCCACGTCAAGCTGGAAATTCAGAGGACATTCTGGGATTGGGTACCATTCTGAAGAATCACCTGTTCTAAACGTTAAATTTGAGCTGGGACAAACCTGCCTCTGGAACTTGTTTTGTTCTATCACAGACTGAAAAAACAGACTAGTTACCTATCTTCTAAACATCTACCACTAAGTGAGATGACTCCTGCTTCTACATGATGAACTGCTTCTCTCCAACCTTTTTCTCTTAGGCGAGGTAACATATCTCATCAATTAAGAGTGCTGACCACAGTGACTGTCATTTAATAATCTCCCCATACCCTTCCCACCTTATTCTCCCTAGGAAACCACATGCTAACTCAAGACCCATACTCAAAGGCTCCAAGTTCTAAGCTCTTCTGTGAGAGTAGGTCGTAAACTAGTTCCCTTATAATAATTTTTTGAAAACTTGCAAGATCCTGTTTTGGAATTACATTCTTAAACTTTATAGCAGGTTTTAAGACATTTTTTAACACTCTGACTGCCTCATAAAACCTTAGCCAAGCTTGGAGATGTTCAACAGTTCAAGAAAATTTGCAGGTTGGTTTAGTGCTACCATGATCCTATTTACAATTTCCAGCTTGAGAGCTGCTAGTGTCACCTGGGCAACGTACAGGAAAGAGCAATGGCGAAGATACCACTATACACAAGAGGTCTGATAATAACACAAAGACCCTTTCTGGCTCTCAGCACTACCCTAATTCTGCATAGCGTTAGTCTTGCATCTCTGTGCCCTGTGATCAGGACAGCAGAAAAGGAAAGTAAAGCCACTTTGTAACTTACCTGGCTCTGGTGTATCTACGCAGACAAAACGCATTTACCAGAAGAAAACCTGAAGAAAAATGCTAATGCAAAGTAGTAATTTATCTGGTACGTGTTTTTCTCATTTTTGGCCCCCATTGTTTATAGAGTTTTCTGTTCTATACAATTTACCTATCACAATCAGCAAACACAATATGAAATTACTTTGCACATATACATTAGTTCCCATCCTCTTACTGCTCATAGGTACACCATGTGGCACAAGAAGTCTAGTGACTTCAGTATAAAACTCTTCTCAAAAAGGAGGAGAAGCAGGGAGAGAAACCCCTGTATTCAGATGACAGTCTTCAAGCTATCTCTGTTATTCTGACAGGTGAAGGTGATGATGAATAAGACCTCCTGTGGCTCACAATACCACCATAACAATTTACTAGATGACTGAAAGTACAAAGAGATCCTTTGACTTGGAAGGGGTCAGTGTTCTTTATGAATGAACTGATGAAGTAGGTGCCTTACCATAACAAAAACATGGGATAAGCTTTGAGCACAAACTGAATGGGCTATCTAGATATTATGGGAAAAGCTAATTGCTATGATGTTGAAACTTCTGCATGTTTTCAAGACTGCAAATAAGATGCAACAGTCTTTATGATTAGCAATCACAGTGACACCAGAACCAAGTACAAAAACAGAAGAATGACTATTTGTTTTAAAACAACCTTGCTTAATCATCCTGTGATCACTTAAAGAATGATGAGACCTTTTAGAAAATCATTAGCAGTGCTGTCTTGGCTAGCACCTTAATTAGACTTTCTATGAACTTGGGAATTTCGGTAAAGGTGACATTTGCATCAAAGGATTTTTTTTGTTTTTCAATGTATGATCATTTAAGAGAATACAGATCATTTATACTGGCATTAAGAGCTTTTCATTCTTCTGCAGGTTTCAGGTATCATTCATGCAAGTTAATTCATACAGCCATTAAAAACCTTATTAATCTCTTTAATATCCAAAAGCCTAGTAACTTAATCATTTTTACCTTTTACTATGTTATAAGGGTTTGCCAGTTTTCTTGCTATTAACCTACCGATTCTATGCACTGAGGTAAAGCCAGTTCTTCGAGTTAGAAAGGCAAGGATGATACAGATAAGTTAAATTATTTCCTTCTTAAGTTATTGATCTTTAAGTTGAGATCTACTTAAGTTATGACATTCTTTTTTCCTTCTTTCTGTAAATGACATTTCTGTCATTGCACTTCTGATGTCAGAACTTTACATAAAATAACTGCCTTATATGAAAGGAGTTTACTTTTTAAAAGAAAATCCAGGCATTAGAATATAACGGATATACATTTCCTTCTATTTCAATGGAAATTAATGTTTATTTTAATGAGAATTATGAGGATGAAAAGGAAAAAAAAATGTTAGACATAGATTACATTAAAAAAAAAGCCAGACACAGAAAACATCAGAAATAAAATTTTCAAACGTTTGTCATCTTAGATTTTTTCTCTGCCTTGTTTTTATCTAATACTTTAATCAGAATAACGCACCACTTCATGTATGTGAACAGCATGGCCCTGTTGCATAGAAGAGGTTATTAGTGTCTTTATAAACAAGGCCTCATTTATTCAAGTACTTAAATACAGATTTAGGAACTTTGGACATAAAGTTTTAAAAATACTGGTTCAAATAAAACATTGTTCTGTCATGGTAGCTCACTAGCTATGTTCTCTGAGGTATTATTGAGGCATTCTGATCCTGAGTTCATAATACTTGTGAAGTTTTGTTCTGTACAGAGGAAGAAAGCATTACCTGAAATACCAAAAGAAAGATATTATGTGTTACACATCTATAAACTAGTGATACACTATTCAATAGAGCATTATATGAGCTTGAAGTAGCTACCTTTATTGTCACAGGAAGATCATTTAAAGCACTATCCCCTGCCCCTTTCTCAGTAGGTTTTGATAGATGAAGATTGTTTCGCAATGGTGTCTATATAAAAGGTATAGAAAATAAATTTAATATGATGATAAACATCCTGCCAGTGACCTATGTACAGCATGTTTTTTTTCTGTCCTTAGGGCTTAACAAGGCTATTGAACCCCTACAATTTCCAGGAGGAGGTTGGTTCAATATATCCAGACATGCCAACCAGTTTAACACAGAAATGACGAGTGATTCATAGCACTATAGGACATCCCACTCAAATCAAACATCAGGAAAGCAACTGGATGCATCATTGGCATAGGAAGGATGAAGACAAAATTGTTAATGAGGTTCACCTTGCAGTCATGAAGCTGTACTATCTAAAACAGACTAAGAACAAATATTTGCTTTTTCATACTTACTTCACCAGTATAGTATTGCTGCATGAATGGAGTAGTAGCATTTTATTCACTCTTACACTAGCATCAATAACAGAACAAGGCAGACAACAGTGGAAACAGTGGAGCATCAGCCTGCAAAAATAGCAGCCCAGATAATTTGACATAGATTATCTTTTATTTATTTAGTTATTGCATAATCCCATTATTGTCATGTTTGAATGTTTAACCTCAAGACCTTCCTCTCTGCTTCTATTCGCTACCTACCCTGCACCCTCTCAAGAGAGATAAACACACATCCTCAGTCATTTGGCAGCTTGAAGAATGGAGATGCAGAGGCATAGCAATTTGCCAAGGGTCAAGTAGGATACCTGTGGCAAAGCAAAGAATCATATCCATGTCTCCTTGGAGCCAGATTAATTGGATAAACATTGGACTAGACACCCTTTATACACATTATCCATTTTCCATAGAGAAGTTTCAAGCAACTGATTTTCAGTGGCAGAATCATTCTAGCATAAAAATACAAAATCATTCAACACCTTACTCGGATGCCTAATAATAATACAAATAAGTATAAGACAAAATGGATACATATACTTATTTGTATAGCTATATATATATATACACATACACACAAACACAGATGAAGAACATCTGTTTATTCAAATAAAATAGTGTTAAATAGAGAAGTAGCTAATGCTTTTGAGACATTAATCCAAATAAAGGTGCATGTAAAATAAGATATAGACCCATAACATTAGGCCAGGAAACATTAATACATTCCATGTATGTTAATTTAAATCTCTATGTAACCTGAATGAAAAAAAATGCTTGGGTTTTGTTTTGGCTTGGTTTCTAATAACCAGGGAATTCATTTATTGGTGTGAGCAGAATCTCCCTCAATACGGCGGCATTAAAAAAAATAAAAATTAAATTTTGGATTCTGAGCTCCACAGTATATCAAGCTTTCAATGGGCAATAGGTTTCCAACCTTCCAACATCTATCAAAATTTTTATGGCATATTTGATGTAACTGAATGTGGCAGAGACAAACATTTTGATTTTCAGTAATTCTAATGCTGTTAACCTGTTCAGTATAACAAAAGAGATTGCTCAAAGACAAGCACACAAAACAAAACAAACAAAAATATTAAAAAAAAAATCAACCAATCAGAAAATAAAATAAAGGTAAAATTCTATATGTAGTAAAGGTTTCCCATGTAATGTTGCCTAAGCCACTAAAGCAAGTGTCATATCTGATTAAATAAATGGCTAATGTTTTTAAGGTTTCTTTTCCAAATGATTGTAAGATTGCAGTGATGCAGAGGAATGAAGCTGGGTTAATTATCATTGATAATATACAACTGTGCTGGCTTCAGGGGCAGTGAGTTGGCCGATGTAGACAAGGTGCAGCTGTGGCTGGTTAAGTGAAGGGGTTAAGAGCCAGTGAAAAGGGAGCAGGTGAGGAAGAAGCAAAAGAAGAGAGAGCAGGTCCTGGATAAGTGGAGACCAGGAAAAGGTAGCAGAGGGACTGGTATGAAGAGTGTAATGGTATGAGATGGTAAAAGACCCTGTTGCAGCTTGATAGTTTGGGGAGTGTTGTGACACAGTGAAACCATTACCTAATTAAGTCCTCTAGATTTCTTTAATCATAGCCTAAAAATCTGCTTCACAGTCCCTTGAAACCAGTAGAAAGAAGATAACTTATTTCTTTGGGCCATAGATCTAGGTCAGGATCTTACCACTAACAGTAGTTCAATTCCACTGTTTGTCTACTATTGGTTATTCCACCTCTGTTGACACACACTGTTGACTTTTTCATAACCCACTGAAATATCTGTGTGGTGACAACTATACTTCTGAAGAAAATAGGGGGGTAATGTTAACTTGTTGATTGTCATCATGGCACTAGCATTAAGCCCTTAAAATACACAGAGAAACAAAAAGAAAGTCGAACTTTCTCATCAGCTTTTTTCCCTGGAACAATTCAAGAGAGAAAAATGTCACCACAGTTAATAGTGTAAAGTCTCTGAGTGGCCTGAAGCAAAAGCTCCTGTCAAAATTGCAATCACAAAAAGAAAGGGTCAGCAGAAGGACAAATGCTGTATATAGTTGTATAGCAGTTCTTTGAAAATCAAGTTCAAATATGCTGCTATTCCACTATTACACACAAAAAAACAGGAATTATTTTTTTAATATGGAAATAAAGATTGTCGCTATGCATATGAAGTCAGTGGGACTTGAATTGAATATCATTACACAGTAGGCAAGCTACATTACTGAATGCCCAGTTGCAGTATTGAATTTGTGATTAAACTTGAGTTAAATGGAAGAAAAAATGCTTGTGGAATTTTAAGCTCCCATGGCAAGGAATTAGGCTGTTTTCCTACATTTTAATGTCAACCTACCTAATGGATTTACTGTCCTCCCTTGTGAAATTAGAGACCAAGGAGGGAATGTTTTTTTCTTTCAGCAATAAGACAAGAATGTAGAACAAAAAACTTCCCCTCCACAAAATTTCAAAATTCCACCTTAACTGCTTGTAAATGAAGGATTTTATTAAATGGAAAAGGCTGGTTTATTATAGCACTGGAAGGAAACATGTCATTTTCACTTCCTTCCCTCAGCCAAGCCTCAGCACTCATAAAAACACAAACTGCACCACAACAGCCTCATCCTGTTCCCTTCTCTGGCTGATTAGGATTAGTGGGGTTATATATATTTCTAGAGAGAGATGTAAAATGTGGATTCTTGCTATAGCTGGACTCAGACACTCAGTGTGCCCAGTAGCTTCCCCTGTATCCCAATCATCCTGATAGATGTCACACCTGAACTCCAGGGCTGAGGCTCTCCTGGGACAGCCCTGGGAGTGGACCCACCAAGGAGTCCTTCCTCTGAGTCCTTAATTACTCCAGGGCAAAAGGAACAAGAGCCAAGGAGACCTGTTCTGTGACAAATAGGCTCACCCGAGGAACAGATCCCAACTCTTCCTCATACTCTGTACATCTGTTACCTGATGAAGAACTGAAAAAAAGGGAAGCAATTGTATCAAGTACTTCTGCTGTTTTCTTTTTCTCTTCCAGAGAAATTTTTGAGATATATTTGGTTCAAGTGGTGGGTCAATCAGAAGCCAACTGCTGTGAAAGGCTCTCAGGACCTGACTGGGTAAGGACTAATGTGAAGTTTCTTCTTTGTTTCTGTTGTTCATAGGCATAAATCAAGAAAGTTTTCATAAGTATTTAATCCAAACATTAATCTACCTTCAAAGTATTTAAATACCAACTTCAGTTATTGATCTAAAATAAATTTCTTTTATAGGGAATACTATTTCATGTAAAACAAATTAGTAACTGGAACAGTTCAATAGAAGATAAACAAATAGCCATAAAATGAAAGCTAGAATACTGTGTGACACCAAGAATGTACTCATAAAATTCTATAGAGATTTTTTTTTCAGTAAAGACTAAATCTGCTTTGCTGTGTGAGGCCATTTAACCCAGGGCCCCAAGCACTCCAAGAGGCTGCTGCTCCCCTTCCCCGGAGGTCTGACCACCCACACCCACAGCCAGCTCTGCTGTTGTGTTGCTGTGACATCCAGCTGCTTGGAAGGAGCTGCAGGGGAGAGTTACAGCAGCCTGCTGGTAGAACACAGGTTCCCCCATCACTCAGGGGCTTGTAACTCAGCCCCAGCCCTTGGTCCTTGCCTCAGCTGCACTGCAGGCACCCTGGTGCCCACCCTCTTACCCTTGATCGGGACCCTGACCTAGTGATGCAACTCCCCAGCTGGACAATAGACCTGCCTTGGCACTGTGAACTTGTGATCTGGACTCCTGGGTGGTCCCAGTCAGTGTCTGCAGACGTGCCCTGCTCCCCCCACTTGGTTACTTACCTCCTTCAATGCTCCCACACCAGTGGAGCTGCTGGCCTGCTGGCCTTGGTACCCTACACTTGCTGAAGTTCTGAGCCTTGTGCTCATGATACCAAACCAAATTAATTTTCAAGAAAATTAAAATGATGACCTCAGAATTTTCTTTTGCTTAGAGTTTACATGCAACCTTAATGATAACAGGTTTTTAATGTACTAATATCTGATTACATTATATTCACAACTTGCAATTGCTCCTTTTCATGACATTCTTTCTTTGCCTAGCTACTGTATTAAATTATTTTTCCCTATATTATGAGATAAAATAATTTCAATCTTGCTGAATGCAAGCTCTGCATAGCATACTTCGTTTGAGACACTCTCGTTACTAGAAAGTCTTAAAAGCTTTCTTTTCCCAATTAATCTTTTTATTTCTTGTCAGACTTTCTTCTTGCATAGACAATGTGTGGAATAAATTTATATGCACAAAACTTGCCAAGCTGAAATAGCTGACTGTTCTCACAGTTCAGTGCTTTAATCTGAAACTCCATCTGACAATCCATCATTAGATTATTCAATAGAAGGTATAAGAAGGTGCAAGGATTGAAGCATATGCTCAGTTTTGGCCTTTGGAAGTACTTAGCTGGAAGTCAATGGGACTGTTCTTAGCCTCCAAATTTAAAAACATGCTGAAATTTTGTGTCAGAATCTAATTCATATATATGTCTATTTAAATTCAAGCACACATATAGTTCTTGTCATGATTGTTTGGGTGGCAGTATGTAGCTGGCCATCAAAATGGATGGGGAAGATCAAGCTGTATGAAATAAAAATTTCCACTGATTTTTTTTTCCATCTATATATTTCAATCATAATATGACAGGTTATTTGCATTAAAAGCACTTTATGATATTAAAATTAATATATTAAGTTTCACAATTAATTTATCCTCAGTCATACAGTGATAAACTTCACCACTATCTAAATTAGCAAATCAATGCTAATAAGAGAGATCCCAGCCCAGCTCACTGGCCTCAAGCACAACATCCACAGAAAGTTAACACATGAGATTTAAGAGGAATGTACTTTCTAAAAGGTTAACAGGCATAGGTTACATGACACACTACTAAATACTCTGTAAATGATAGATATGCTAATAGTATAAAACAGCAGTTGCAAAGATTGGGTTCCTTCAGAAATAGTCTGACTATACAGCCCCTAGAGAAGAAATTAGAATAACTTAACAATGAAATTCACAGGTAGCAGTGCTGGGGTCCAAGTGTGAGAGGGAACGTCAACCTCTTCTAGTCAAATGTACCAGAAAATTTTGGCCATAGTTGTTACCTCCAGTACCAGGAACCTTGGGATCTAATAATGCCCAGTTGTTGCGTTGTGTCACATTTGTCAATCACACTGCCTCCTTACAGATGCCAATTCTGATTGGTTTTTTTCCAGTCTGTGGCATCAAAGTAAAAATCACTCCAGTTTCTCTGTATTGCAGAGAAATTAAATTTTTCAGTGTAAAATAACATTCTCACACTCTCCCCCAAAAAAAAGACAATGAGATAAGAACAATCTGTAACCCCATAGCTCCTTGTTAAAGAAATATTTATGCATTTAAAGTCTATATGCATCTGACAGAACCTATGAATAACAATAGACTGAAACAAATTAATGCAGGCAGTTTATCAACACCCCAAAGAGAAGGCTGATGACTGCTGCGCAACAATGGGGTTTCTGTTCCATGAGTAGATCTAAAACAGAAAAAAAAAAGATTGCACAAACCACCTCAGTCTAATAGTACTCTATCAATATTTGAGATCAAACTACATCTTGTATTTCAATCTGATACGAAGTTCAGAAGGGAGACTCCTACCTCCCCGTATTAAGGCAATGACAAAGATATCCAGTGTGATTGCCAGTGCGTTCCCACTTCTCTCCTGCCAGTAGGGGTAGAGAAAATCTTTATCAATTACAGCACACAGACAGTCCCTGTGCAATTGCCTGACAGTGCACCAGACACCTTTTCTCAGAGTTATGGGTCAAGAACGTAGTTCAATCCCTTCCAGTCCACAGAAGTGAGACCCCTGATTTTCAGCACTTCTTGTAAAGTTGAATGTCAGAGACCAGATGCCCAGGGACTAGATCCCCAGGTGGCACATCCCCAGTGCCCACCCGTAAATCTAACTGTACTTTTTTATCTAACCAACCCCTTTTTTCTCTTACTACTGTGAACAGTGGCTGATTGAAAGTGGTCAAAAGCAACCACTTCAGAGCAAAATGGTTTGTAGCAATCTACCCAAAAGCGTGTAGCATCCACAGGGAATGAAGTAGAATATAGACTATTTGTATAATTTCCTTCTCCTAAAGCCCACTTTTTCTTTGCATGGTCATTCAGCCCACTTACATCCAACTTTTGATCAGAAAAGCAGACTGCTTTGCTAATTCTTCCAGACACTCCCTTCCATACGCTCCTATTAATCATTCCATTGTGTTTTCCCTTTTACTGGGAACTTTCTGAAGCAAGGGTTGGTCTTTCTGTGTATATTTAGCCTTGACTAAGTAAATATGTAATTCTGCCCTGATTCTCAAAAATAGCATTTTCCAAATTAACTGTCTAGCTGCTATAATCTGTCTCCAAATTTTGTACCTTGGCTCCCTATCTCATTATAATCTCATTTTCTGTTTGCACTCCCTTTAATAGTGTCCTCTGAATTCAATATCAGCAGGAAGGATAGCATTAAACATGTAAACTAAGTTGCTTTTAGTACTAATTTAAAAGAAAAAAATCCTGATTTTACAGTTATTGTTTACATGTTTATATCTAGATTGTTTGTTTCCCTTTTTTGTGTAAAACTCTGTTTTAATTATGTAAGCTTCCTTAAGCAGCTATTTATTATGGAATACAATGGTAAGCTAAACCTGAAACAAGTATGATTGCCCCTTCTTTGTTTGCAGGGATTGCTTTATGTCTAGCAGCTCATACTGTCAACAAGTATGATGCCAACTAAGAACAAGATGTTCTTCAGAGGCTGAATCAGTCTTACGGATTTTTCCTGTATTAGTCTTTGTGTTATGGTTTCCAGTTTCTGTATCAGAATTCAAGGGAAAATTTTGCTTTGTTTGGTATTTTTTTTTCCGATCACAGCCCACTGGGTTATCAGCAACACTCTCTTCTATCGATTCTGACTTCTCCATTCAACTGTTGTCATTACCGAATTTCATGTAGCCTCTAATCTTCAGTCCATATTAGGCTACTGCATTTCTAAAGAGGACACATGTAGGGGCAAGGCAGTTCACAACATCCCTAACCTGAAACTGAGAGTTCCAGATTCCCATTTCTCCTTCCTCAGATCTACCATTTTGCCTAGTCAGAGCAGGTACCCCTGGCCTACCATAAAACTCACACTCATTTCACCCAGTGAACTATATCTCTTTTTTCACATCATCTCCCCAGATTCCTCACATCTCCAGTGTACTAAGCACCTTATTCATACCTTTACCTATTAACCTTCTAAGTACCCTAAAGCTTATGACTCACAATATTAAAATAGGGGGCCAGGGTGAGGTATAATTATAGATTTCATTTAAAACATTAAAAAAAAAAAATAGATGTGTGTTGAACTATCTCCATCTTCCTACTGCTACTTTGTTCAGGTTCAGCTCCCCAGCAATTCACTTCTAACCTCCTGCTCACCACATTCCCCAGGATCCTGGCAATTGATGCCAAGCTCCCAGTGACAGCTGAAGCCAAGCCCACAACGTTTCATAGCCCTTCTTGCAAAAAGCAAGTGTTTCTGGCAGGAATATCAAGTAGGCGCTTCTGAGGAGGAACCAACATGGCCAGGACTCCAGGAGTTGAAAGAGATGATGTGTCCAAAAAAAACCCGCAAACTGATCTATAGTAATTTTAAACTCATGCGAATTTGGAATATCTTAAAGGTCTCCAGACGCAACTGTACCTCATCTTGCATTAAAAATCCATATAATTATACACTTTAAAACATATTTCTTTGAAAATGGTCTGTATTTTTTTTTTAGCAAAACCTTAGGTTTAGTTGCTGTTTCTTTGTGGTATTTTGTGCCAATACTAGGAGATATGTATGAGAAGTACTACTGGATATACCTATGTGGCTATAAATTCCTCTGAGATGTTTTTCAATAGCAGCTAACTAGTTAATGCTCTAATTTTTTTCACACCATAAAATAAACCTCTTCCTTTCCTGTTCTGGCATTTTTTATTATAAACTCGATTTCTGTTTAATAGACACTATTAAGCCAGAAAAGATTAGTCCAAAAAGCTACCCTTAAAATGTACACTCACAAATATTTTGTCCAAATCCATCCGCTTTTTAAGTGATTATACCCAGAGTGGATTAGTGCCTTGCAAATATAGTGACTCAGCTGCCTTTCCTATTTCTCCACCACTCTGCATTGTTGTCACACTCCACTGTGACAGGGTCTCATCACACACATTTGGTTTAGTAAGTGAATCTCTTCAAGTAATCTTCAGACATGCCTAAGGCTCACAGGCTCTCTGCAGTCAGCATTCCTTTGGACTGCTCTGTCAGCAGGAACTGGAAGAAAAGCTCTCACTTATGTTTTGAATCTGGGGCACTGACTACCTTGAAACACCAACTTGATGCTTAAATGCTGCACACTCAAAAAAAGGAAACATTAGTTTTGCTAGTTTGGCTTTTACCTTACACATACCACTTTTGCTGTGACACCTCAGAGGCACTTGAAATTAAGAGAAATACCACCAAGAAATATGTCATTCCCTGAACTGTTGCAGTAAGAAAACAAAAAGATTAGTACTTATTTCATTATGATAAACTACTTGCAAACTGATTTAAATGTAAAAATGTTTGATCCAGCATTTGACTAGTCATTTCAGTAGAGGAATTACATATTTGTTTTAAAATGAATGTACAGCTAGTAGTGATTTTGACAATTAAAAACATGCAGGAACTGCTTTAAGAGTTGTAAAAATAGTTTTTGAACAGTTAAAAATATAGTATACTTCATGGACCAGATTCCCTAATTAAAGTTGTATCGTTTGTAATATTCAGTGGCCAGAAATCCTTCCAGACCAGGTCATGCATTTCTGAAACTACAGAAGCTGCATTGCATGTGTTGAGGTAAGGGAGGAGTCCCAGAACATGGAGAATTTGTTCCTTTCCTTTCTACCTGCTCTCCAGTAGTGTATGTGCCTCAAGCCAAGCAGAAGAAGAAACTGATACTAAATAAAAATAGCTTCCTGGAAACAGTTGAAATTCTGTGTGCAGATCTATGACACTGAACAGAGCCTGTCTCCAGATATTTATTCTTTTTGTATCTTGCACTTCTACGTAAACAAATCCATTTGCATAAAAGACTGAACTTTTTTTTCTCTGTAATTTATAATTTACTGCATGTTCTTTGCTGAAATGTTCCTCTTCAAATAGAACAACTGTATGATGACATGAACAGAAAACCGTCTTATTGAGAGGAAAGCAAGGATCACTGATAGAAAAAATATCTGGCAATTAGATTCTGCGTTGCATTTTCTACTGCTCTAATCAGTGTTTGCACTTCTGTTGACTGAATTAGGACCAAATTTCAAGAGGTGGCACTAGCACAAGGAGAAACGCACGTGGCAGTTAAATTCTGAAAATCTTTTTAATGTTTCCAAGTAAGATCTTTTTAAGACAACTTTAATTCTAACTGAATAATGCAGAGCAGTTGCAGAAAGTAAATTATAAATTAATAATCACAAGTCTTCACAGAGAAAACCTGATTTTCTCTGAGTTTCATGTGAACAGAAATAGCAACGTGACCTACTTTGCTAGTCAAAAGAGTCTGAATAACAAATACTCCCAATGAACTTCTCATGGATGTCATATAATCTATGCATAAGTTTATTGACAGTTAGAATCTGAAAAATTAATAATTATTTGCCTTTCTTTAAAGCAAACAAATACAACACATACACACATAACATATATGCTTGCATGTGTATGCATATTCTATATATACTTGAGTATACTCCATAGACACTTGAATATATGTGCATATAAATTTATATGAATGTCTTACTGAATTATAATTTAGTAATGGGAAAACCTAGACTTCTTCACTGTAGCTTCTGCTTTTCTGTTTGATGAGAAGTGATGTCAGATGACTGGCAGAGAGTGGGTGAAGGCATTCAAGTACAAGATGATTTAATTCACTCCTTACAGACAGTTCCACTGTGCTAGGAAAATATGGGCTGATTCAGCTAAAACTGCAGCCACTTTCCAAATGATCTGGCATAAATTTCTTTCCAACCTCACACATACCTACACATGCTGTCCCTTCTCCTTGGAAGTCAAACTATTCACAGGTGCCTTCTGCCTTTGCTGTCTCCTCTGTTGACCCCAGAATTACATAGCGCTTGAATAACTTAGCAGGAAGCTTTCTCACTTTCATTATTTCCTTCTTGTTAGGTTTGGACCTTTGGGCCGGGGAAACCCTGCCTGCTCTCTTTCAGTGATCAAGCCATGTTTTCATGTGTCTTGGTTGCACCCTTAACTGGAGGTTATAAACAGGTAGAAATTCCTGGAGGTAGCAGAAATTAATTTAGGTAGCATTTCTGAAAAAGCAACACTAAAAGGTTGGCAGATACTGTCCTGGAGAATATTTTTAGCCCCACAGGGAAATAAGTCTCTGGCAAACATTTAAAATTATTCCACTAACATAAAATTATATTAAGCTCTGGTAGTTGCCCTTATGATTATGTAAGAAATTATATTTTTTTAACAAGCAGCCAAATTTTGATCTTTTCCAGGAGGCATATGCATTTGAATTTGAACGCGCTAAGAAATCAATTAGTGGCTACAAGGTTTTATTCTAAAAAATGTATAACATTATATTAATTACATGAAATTAATGTTCAAATATATATGGTTGCTTTTTCCCATTTTTCAGTATTTGTAATGAATAATATATGGGGAAACTAGGTGCTAACATTTTTGTCTGTTACAGTCACTGTTATATCTATGTATCAGTCTTTTCAATGTGAGCCCAGACTCAACTCCACATAAGCTTATTTATAGCTGCAGCAAAGGTATAACTGGTCTTCCATAACACTGTGCACAGAATCATTTTTAGACATTATGGTATAGCTGAAATGAGAAAACATAGAATATTTCATGTCTTTTGGAAATAATGCCAACATATTAATATGTTGGCATTCACTGACGTTTAAGCCTCATGCCTCAGAGACAACCAAGATAAACAGCCAGCACCATGTTAATCTTCAAAAAGAACTTGTTCTTCATGTCATGAAAAATTCTTTCTTTCAAGTGATGGAGTTTACCCTGTAAATTAAATCTCTAAAGTAATGGAAGAAATAACCCATGACACTGGTGGGGGAAATTAAATTAGAGTCACTAATAGCAGGTCAGCACAGTCCAAGCAGAGGTAATAGAAGTGACCATATGAATGATAAGCAGGCCTTCACTAGGCTGTGACATCTGTCTACCAGAGACTGTGACAAACATTCATCTGTATGGCAAGCAATTCACAATTCAGACACTAGCATGTTCATATTGCAGCCCGACACTGGCAGTCAAAGCACACTAGTCTTTCTCAGTGGGATGCTCTAATTCCCTAATGAAGACCATTAAGACAAGTAAAAGTCTTTGACCCCAGTCTCTCTGCTAAATCAGTCTGCCACTGCTCCAGATAATCTTTTTACTTGGTTTATTTATTTAATTAATTATAAGCATGGAAGATATTTTCTGAACTAGCAAAAATCCCATTCCTCCCAACATTGCTCAGCTACCATAATTCTACCCTGAATCAGTAAAATACAAGGGGAAAAAAAAGTAAGAAAATATAAAAACATTCTGTTTTGGAATTGCAAAAGATCCAGTGCGTCCTTTCTCTAAAGACTATCATCACTGCAATAGCCATTGGCAAAACAGCAGGGTAAGCTGTTAAGGTAGAATGGACTCTTGCATGGCATGCAAAGCACCTCTGAAATTCAGAGCCTGATTTATTTCCTAATACCTGAGCATGATCACTGATCGTTTGGTGCAAATCTAATAATGTAATAAAAAAAAACATGTCCAGAGAAAATAGAGATTTCTATAAAATACAAGGCTAAAGGCTAAGGTCATACTCTACAACCTCTTTCCTCTGCGTTAAAACAACTTATTAACACACAGCACCATCATTATCAAATATTTTCAGGGGGAATTAAGAATACAGACAGTAGAAGTAAGGGCAGTAGGATGATAAATATCAAGGTGCTTGGCAAAGTAAGTATGCAAGTAAGTAAATAAATAAATAAAAATCACAGCATATAAGCCTCTGTTCAGATAATAAAAAAGGCTGAAAGCAATGCTTGTTTATATTATCCACAGGATATATGTGATCTTAACCTTTTAGTCATTACGTTAAAACAAACAGCATATTAAAATGGAAATTTCCCCAGAGTTACTGATTTGCAAAGTGAAATAATGAACTTCACATCCCTCGTTTACTCACACTACTTGTTTCCATTTAAATGGTGATTAGGCTTACTAAGTACTAATGATCATTTGGCAGTATTATTACACGGTTTAAAAATTCAGAGGTACAACTGTAAGGATAAAATGCTACTAAAAATGCCAGTCAACATTTTCTGGTGTTGCAGTAGACACTAGTGCTGAGTTTGGCCTTTCCAAATAGCATTCTAGCACAAAAGTAGCCCTTGTGCCAGGGCTCCGACATTCTCCAGAGGTCTCTCCAGCTCTGCAACACCCTTCCTCCCTGCTGGAAAGTTTCTCCTGCAGACACTGCATCCCCCTGCGTGCACTGACGTCTGTCCAGAGCACGTTACAAGCTGGCATCACGTCCAAAACCCCACTGCTGACAACAGCAGTTCTGAAGAAATGGCTAGCTGAAGATACACAAACAAAATGAAAATAAGGCATGCTGTGGAGGGCAGGTGATACCAAAAAGAATGCATTAATTAGTTAGTTAGTTAAAACCTTCTCAAAGTCTAACTTTTGCATTTTCCTTAGGCTGGATTTCAGAGCCTGCTAACATACAGATGCTCTTAATTTTATTTTTAAAACTGTTAACTATCAGGTGCTATTAAATTTACTTTTTAAATTTACTGTCTCCTTTACACAGGGGCAGGTAAAGAGCCCCGAGGTCAATACACAGTCATGTCAGGTACAATTCAGTCATGACAAAAAAGAGCCCAACGTGACCAGGCCCTGAGGGCATCCTGGGGCCTGCCAAGGGCCCTGGACCCCACGTCAGCCCCTGGGGCTGTCAGCCCCTGCCCCAGCGATACCATGGCAGGGCCAGTGTCCAGCTCCCCACAGCCCGGCTGGCCCAGACATGAGCCCCCTGAGCCAGGCCCACCCAGGGGCCAAGGCCCTGATGCAGCCTCAGCCAGGGCTGGCAAGGCCCCCAACAGCCATGTTACCACAATGACCCCGTCCCTTAGGGATTGACCCTGTCCCTTAAGGAGCTACCAACACCAGTCTTTTCAGTCTCTGGTGTTTTGACAACAGGTCAGCATTTTAACCATAAAAATTTTCCTTGTCAGACAGCCCTCCCCTAGATGTGAGAAGCACTTCTGTGCTGCTGCTCCTCAGCAGTTCCAAATTTACTCCACGCTTCATCCCCTTCATCAGAGAAAGAAACTGAGACTAACCCTTCTGTGAGGAAAAAATAGAGGAAAACAGGCAACACCAGCCCTTAATTCTTTCCCCCCGGAAGCCTACAGTAGAGGGCAGAAAAAACTTGGATCCCAGAGTGATTTCTTCTATGAAAAATGGCACCACAATTAAAAGTTTTGAACTTTTTTACTGGATCCAACATTCAGAAATTGAAATTATCCTGGGATATGATTCCTTAATGTTGCAGCTATTTTACAGTTCTCCAGCTCATGGTCCTCAGCTGACAAGAGCCTGCATGACAGCAGCCCATCAACAGAACTGACAGGTGTCAGAATGTTTTGGGTAATGCATCCAGGAGTCCAAAAGAAATGGACATGGTCATGCTCACAGACCAGAAAAAGGGATGAGTACTAGCTTGTTTATGCCTACTAGCTGCCTCTAACATGAATTACAGTTATCTGTAATTGATCAAAAAATCAAAAAATTGATCATAAATTGACCTTCTGGGAGATGGTAAAGTAAAAAGTGCATTATATAAATGAAAAACAGTTGAAAATATCTTTCTCCTTTTTCCACCATATCCAAACTTAAACCTAAAAACTGAGCAACAAGGGGAAAAAAACTGACATGCCTTATATCATGTCTAGTTACTTGAGTGTATTTACACTTGTACTGGCTTGAGATCAGACTCATTTTCAGAGAGACTTAGCTAATGACTTAATTTAAAATTCAGCCTAATTCAGTTCACTATTCTTGCAATTTTGAGCAAGCAGCATGCAAAATGTAAGTTTTAAGGAAAGGTGATAACTGTGGTTTAGTTCATTAAGGTCTAAATGATGCAAAAAGGGACAGGGGAAAAAACAAAATTAGTTTGCCATAGGAGTACAAAGTCCTAGAAAAGAACTTACACATTTAAGTGGTATGGTATATACAAAGGTGCTACCCATGCTTTAGACCTGAAGATTTTACAGTCAGCTTTAGCTGATCTAACTGTGAGTTGTGGTGCAAAAAAATGGTCTGCTTTATTAGTCCGTCCTCAGGTGTGAGTTGCCACTCATCCTTTTGTGATGCCTCTGGACAGTGTACCTTTGAGATGCATTCCACAAATACTCTCATCTAATTTTAAAGGATTTTTCATAGTCATTTTTAGACCAGCAATGAATCTGAGTCATGCCATGACAAGCACCATGAAGAGAAGACTCAAGGGTGGAAGCGTGTGGCCAGGATCAAGTGAGGTTTCCCCTTTTCACATGGACATAGCCTTAGATCAGCAAGTGTCAGTCCATGAGAGTGCACACTGAGTGGTGTGCCCACATACAGCTCTGATGGATTTCTAAAATTTCCTCAAAGACAGATACATAACACAGAGCAGAAGTTAATAGTGTTATTGCTGGATTATACTGGCCTAGAATCAGGCCCATAGTCATATGCATGATTGTATTTAGGCATATATGTATATATTTATTTAGATCTTAATGGTGTGACACATCTGTTTGTCTGCATAGGTTTATAAATATATGCCAATACATATATATACAGACCAGATACAAGATATACACAGTTAGTACACACTCTTGAAAGCCTGCTCTCCTGCACTAGCAGCAGACTATTTCCAATATCATTTTGATTTGCAACACTTCTCTCACCTTCTAAAGTCAATTAAGGAGGGAAAAGTTGCACATTAAGTGGTCCCATTATGAATTCATTTGCTGGGTTTTTTTATTAGCACAGAGGATGATGAATTAATTTTGTATTCAAGTAATGCTCATTTCTACCTCCAACAAGAGTTCCCTTATAACGCACCATTAGTTAAATGTACCATCACAATAAAAATTAACCAAAAAAAAAAAAAGCCTTTATGTTACTTTAAATAATGATCTAAAAAAAAAAGCTTTTATGTTACTTTAAATAATGAGCCCTCAGAGAAGCTAAATTAGCACTATAAATTAAGAAATGTTGCATTATGGCAAGAATATATTCTTTAGGTAATGTCTGTTCACAAGAGCAACAGCCAAGTTCAATCGTTCTGTCTCCTAATTTAATTGTAAAAAAAAAAATAATTAAAAAAAAAAAGAGAAGAAAAAAAAAGGAAAAAGAAAATCCTTCTCTAGGGCCCACACATACTCCCCCATATACCCAGATGGATAAAATGAAAATCATAGAATCTAGCTTCAGTATTAAAAGAATAAATGCCAGCCACCTACTTACTCATGTGCTATTATCAAATTTCATTAGTACACACCTACTTGTGTGCCAAAGACTTTAATAGAAATATTATGTAAGATAACATTGAAGAACATTTCTAATCTATCCAGATGCAAGTTCTCTGTTCAACATAACCAGCTGGACATGTCTTCTTGAGCTGGCTTCCTAACTATCTGACAATGTCTGTACAAATCACCCTCTTACCCTTTCAACTGGCACCTTCCTGTGAAACAGCTTTAAATTCAAAGAGATTAGTTTTACTACATAAACATCCTCTAGTGTAACAGAAATGTGACATACAGTTCTTACTGTTTGTGCCCGTGGCATACAAAAAAAGGTAGAAATTCAGGTATGTTTATCTTACTCATTAATAAAACTCTACAATACTGTGAAGGATTTTTTTTTCTTGTTCTTGATACTTCACAGCTTTTCCTAAAATTTAAAGCACTTACACCGAGATTTTTGCTCAGATTTCAGATTGCATCAGTCTGCAGGTTAGGCAGATAGAAACAGTGAATATTTGTCCTGAGCCACAGTAATTTTGATAGATTTATTCTAAACAAACAAACAAAAAAAAAAAAAAAAAAAGAATTAAGTTTAGCGAGGAGATTCAATGAGCCTATGAATTTTTAATCCACACCTCACCTGCTCTCTCACACACTTATGTAAAAATACAATCCAGTAACTAACACTGGCAGCATGATAAGCAGAGAACAAGACCCAGTCTGTATATACAAGCTACATCTATGCTAGTGAATTGAAAACATGAATATGAGTTCCATGTTGTAGTTTTCCATACTGTTAAATGATTAGTGCAGTTTTGGCCTGAGTCAATCAGTACTCTCCTTAGCAATGCCCAGGGTACTTCTAGAGTTGATCAGACTGAGAACCATTGCTAACAAACCTGTCCACTGTGAAAAGGAGCAGGAGAGTTTAGACAGGTGAATGTAAATTCTGCCATGGCAGGCAGCCTCAGGGCAAGAGAACAACTTCTGGCTCATTTGATTTGTTTTCTGAGTGTAAATGTAACTACTTAATTGTGCCAGTAGTATACACCTCCTAATAAATAGAATTGTTCAGGAAATTCCAGTGAAATAATTTCTTCTTTTCTTTAGAAAGCTCTGGTTCATTAAAACTGAGACCTTTTTGCAGGAGTTAACCATTTCTGCAAAGTTAGAATGGCTAATCAAAATTAGAGACAAGAATGACATTAGCAACCAGAAAGGTCAACAGTTGACAGGATATTTACCAGGCATGTCAGATAGTGAAGCTGAAGTCCCTGTTTGAATTGCGAGAACAAAATCTCATGTTCTCTTCATATTCAGCCTGCACCACTATTTTGAACTAATAGCTACTCTGAGATGAAGTACAGTTATTTTTTCATTCCCTGTTTTTTACCAGGTAAAGTTTAGATTTCAGTCTATGTGGAAGGGATTTTTTTAACTATTTCCCACAAAGCTTTAACCATATATATCTCCGCCTATATTCATTCTTATTCTTTACATCCACCAAACACCAACTCAATCATCTGTATGTTTTCTTATAAATACTTAGGAGTTAAGCGCATAATTTTGATCTTTTATCTGATCCTGCAATGGGATCTAAGTATATCTCATAATCAGAACTGATTGACAAGAATGGCATATTTTAAAAAAGGAAGAGGGGGGGAATACCTAAA
Source organism: Microhierax caerulescens (assembly GCA_035590215.1). Classification (NCBI taxonomy): domain Eukaryota; kingdom Metazoa; phylum Chordata; class Aves; order Falconiformes; family Falconidae; genus Microhierax; species Microhierax caerulescens. Next base: position 62,629,181 of record JAVJGJ010000059.1, on the reverse strand, counting down.
GGAAACGTAAGCTATATGTAAGCTATATCCAGTTTCTTAAGGACATCAGTCAATATAATTTCACTTAGAAAAGATGCACAAAAAAGAGTATGTTTCTGAACACAGAAGTTAAACAAGGACTCCGTGAGAGGTCATTGGTAAAATTTGTGAGGTATGGACATGGATACTTTTCTCCAAAAAGACAACATTTCAGTTGTCTTGGGAGCCTGGGAACAGGATGACTTCAGCAGTGCAGACGTAGCTGTATTAAATCACTGAGCAGACACAAAAATAGATAGCACAATTGAAATGATGCACATGATTCAGTGAGGTTATACAATAATTTACTACAAAGTAGCTTTCTTAAATTTATGATGAAGCAAACTGCTGAAAAAGGGAAAATGCACAGGTTGTGCTGCAAAGTATTATTAAAGCATTCACTTGTTTGTTGTATTCTCTTAGATTTTGTTTCCTACCAGTATTTATTGTCACCTAATTTTTCCCTAGATTAGATGTAGGCTTTTATATTTATGCTGACTCAATTGAGTTGCACTGGGAGCAGAGATCATGCTGTAGCTTTGTCCCAAAGAAAATAATGTCTTCAAACTCATTCTGGACTGACGACATCTGTTGATAATCACAATACCTCATAGTCATTCCTGTACAATTGCCTCATCTTCTGCTGTACAGCAGATTTAGGCAGTTTCTTCAAAGTCATAGTTCCATAACACCTCAACCACCTCCAGTGTTCCTTGGCAAAATGTCAGAAGGCTCCTGCTACATTTGCTGGTATATGAGGCCATGAGATGTGAATGAAGGCAGTCCTCTTTACTCCTTTGCATGTGCATGTGTCTTTCTTCTCTGCGCAAGGCTTTCCTTTCTTATGTTTTTTTCTTCGTTTTACTTTTTTCTTCTTTTGACACAAAAGAAGAAGCTTACATCTGTTCCTTTGTTCTCATCGTTTCATGCTTTAAAAAAAAAAAAAAAAAAAAAAAAGACTTAATTTAATGCTTCTGTACTAGAAGTTTTAGCATGCTTTTCAGCCTGTCACTGAACTGATGAAAGGCAGCACAACTACACACTTTTCCCAACTGAGCTCAGATAGGTTTGTTCACTAGAGTTCAAGTCTCCTGCCAACAACTCACTGCAGTTTCAAATTATTCTCTTTCCATATTCAATCTCTAGGAGTGGATCAGCCCATTCCCCTTCTTCCAGGCTGTAAATTTGCCAGTTTTAAAGATTTAATAGCAGGGTTGTGGCAGTGACAGCTCTATTTGTGGCACACCTCTCTTCCCACAGTTGATAGAGGTCTGCTGCTCAGCCATAAAGTTCAGCTCTCCAACACTTTATCAATCAGCCTCCCTGTGTGACCCACTTCAGGACAGATTTAAATGAGGGTGCAGATTCTTCACGGTGAATATAATAATTATAGGGAAGAGCAAACCTTACATTGTTCCTCTAATACATCAACACTTTCAATGGATTGTTTGGCCCTGATATTAATTCACAAATGGTACAAAAGTTAGAATCTCTGGAAAGATACAAAACAAATTCTTAAAGAAAATAAAACAAGTTCTTTTTTGAGAATCCTAATGGCTTCTCCTAGCCTTAAAAATGTCCTGTTCATGTCATGAAGCAAACATCATTCTTTGTGCCTTATGCTTCAAATCAGCCCATCATGGTTCCCACTGTGAAATTCACAAACAATGGGCTTTGCTCCCAGTCTTGGCTTATGTCTGCTATTCCAGAAAATCAAGTGCAAAGGGATAGGGTAAGACTACAGACCTGCTGAGAAGTGGATTTCTTTCTCAAGAGCAAAAGAAGTTATCTGGCTTAACCAGTATAGATTTCCTTTCTGTCTGTATTGGTACAGACATGGCATATTTAATGTAACTTACTAGGTAGGTCTGCCTGAGATCTGTTCTGAAATGACTTGTTGAATAAATGAAATTCTAGAGTCAGAGAGTGGCAAAAAAGAGGACACTTGGTCTCCAAAAATGGAGACAAGGGGTAGGGCAAGCACAGTCTGCAAATCTCTCCTACCCCTTCATGATAAAGAGAAGACTGTAATGAGCTGTTTGGAAAAGGAAGCAAGGTCACCTTCCATAGCAGCTACTTTCAGACCTACCAACTACTGAGCAGTTACTACCGCTAAAGAATACAAGACCATCTATCGTAATAAAGGATATGACAAAACTGTCAGTGTTAGGAAACAACACTCATAAACTAAGCTGTAGCCAGGAGAAACACACAGAATTTCAATCAAAACATATTGCTTTACTGATTGTTCTACCTATTTTTGTCTGTCACAATCTTTATTGTGAAAACCCTTATAATCAAGAGTATTTTAGGGTAGTAAAGCAATCCATTTTGCAGATAGCATTACTGGGAAGAAGCAGAAAGTCAGACAAGAAAACTAGGAAATATAGCAAACAAGAGAATAAACCAAAAGATTCTTACATCACACTAAACTCACCTATTTTACCTCCCCTCTTCACATTTCACATTCTTCCTTAACCTACTCTGTTACAGTTACAACCTTTGCTCAAGTCCCTATACATTCTCATGCACTCTTCCCTAAATCAGTCAAGAGGTTAAAACTTCTTTCTTTTTTTTTTTTTTCATTTTTAGATATAGTTACTTTAATATCATTAATCAAACAACACCTTTTGAGAAGGTCAGTAAATTCTGTTTTTGTGCATAAGTATCCACTTTGAAAATGGAAAGGAGCACTCACTCAGGTCTCAACTGCTTTCAAAATGTAAAGCTTAAAATAATAGAAAAAATTTAAAAATCAAAGTCAGGTCCAGGTACAAGAGTAAGGGTGTTATTTCAAAAAGAGAATCTCGAGGATCTAGGTGGAGACATAAAACAAATAACGTGAGGGCAGCTAAGTTATGTATTGACCATTTGTCTGAACAGCCACAATAATTGAGACCTCACAGATTCAGCCCCTGTTTCAAAACAGGTCATTCATTTCCTACGTATTTGAAATGAATCCTGCACTCCAGCAGTAGGGTTTCTTCAGCTTCCAGTGAGAAATAGAGAACTGATCTTGAACAATTAACTACAGAATATGAAAGACTAAAGATCCCAGACACAGTGAGACTCCAAGGAGAAATCCTTGGCACATTCTCTTCAGTAGATTGAGCCTGTTAATGAATTCCTTTTTCTGGGGCTGTCATAAATCTGAGCTCACCAGTGGTTATTTTATGTTTATGTTTTCAATTTTTCTTATACAATAAAAGACAGGTGACTTGTGCCTTGCCTACATGTCTGTGTAGACATTCTCAGCACTGTGGGGTTGTGGTGCAGAAAGATATATGACCTTAGTAATGTTAGTTGCAACTTCCTTGCTAACCTGTTCTTGAGGAGAATTAACACTTCTCCATCTCATTCTGGTTCTCTCAGTTTCAAGTCTGTCCATGCATCTGAAACTTCAGATCTAGATATTTTTTATATGTGTGAGAGAAAAACATGTAAATTAGTGTGAGAATGATGGAACAGCAAGATTTTCATACAGTAAGAAACATACAGTGAAGTTGTACATAAGACTTACTATCAATTCATTAATTTCTACATTAAAATTGGTTATGCTTCTATTTGTTTCATTTTCTGTGGGTTTAGTGTTCTTCCCACTCATTGTGGTTTAACCCTAGCCAGCAACAAAGCACCACACAGCTGTGCACTCACTTCCCCTCAGTGAGGTGGGGGAGAGAATCAAAAGAGTAAAAAAGATAAAACTCTTGGGTTCAGATAAGGTTTAATAAGTAAAGCAAAAGCTACACAAGCAAGCAAAGCAAAGCAAAACAAGGAATTCACTCACCACTTCCCATCAGCAGGCAGGTGTTCATCCATGTCCAAGAAAGCAAGGCTTCATCACACTGAATGGTTACTTGGAAAGACAAATCACTCTGACTGTATGTCCCCCACCTTCCTTCTTCTTCCCCCAGCTTTATATGCTGAGCATGACATCACATGGTACGGAATATCATTTTGGTCAACTGTCCCAGCTGTGTCCCCTCCCAGCTTCTTGTGCAGGCCCAGCTCACTTGCTAGTGGGGTGGGGTGAGGAGCAGAAAAGGCCTTGGCTCTGTGCACACAGCTCAGCAATAACTAAAACATCCCTGAATTATCAACACTGTTTCCAGAACAAATCCAGAACAAAGCTCTATACCAGCTACTATGAAAAAAATTAATGCAAGCCCAGCCAAAACCAGACAACCACTCCCCATCAATAGTCATCCTCCCTACCATTCCCTACCCACTACTGGCAGAAGATATATTTATAAAGAGAAAGCAGCGCTTATTTGCAAATTTGTGCTTGGAGCTGACAGAAACACTGCCAAAGTCACAACAAATGTTTTGTTTTCCCTTTTAACACCACCTCAAGGAAGACCTCACATCAACAACTCAGGCAAAAGGAAGGCAAACTGTGAGCTCTGGCTGGTGGGATGCTGAGAACTGGCCCTTTTGAATAGAGGGTTACTAAAAATGAGCAATTAACCAGTGCTCTCCTCATTGTCATGCATTTTGTGTTAATGAACTGTTAAGTCCTACATCAACTCAGAGATACTGATTGTATTAATAATCAATCATTGGAAGTCCCTCATCTCTGTTTGTAGTTCTCCTTGAATACACCCTGACATCATCACCTTGTTTCTTTGCCTCCATGAATCAATTCTGACAGCAGCCCTCAGATCTCACCCGAGCAACATGGCTGCTTGAGGTGCTGAACGGAATGGAAAAGAAATGTTTGGATGGAAAAGGCAAATTGAGAATGACCATACTGAAAGGTCTGGGTTTTATTAAAAGGAATGAAAAGGCAAAATAAAGCACAGTTGTTCTAGCTGCTTTACAAACATAAAAATTGTGCACAGGAGACTCAGTTCTTCCTGGTAGGAATACAGAAGAAAAACAAGTTTCTGGAAGAAATACGCATTCCATGAAGCTCAAAGCATCTTTGCATCTTTTCTTTACTTGAACCAAGCAGCAATAGCTCTTCCTATCTACTTACCTATATTTCTTTTACACAATGACCCTCATTTTTTCTCTTACTGCCATACTTTGCTCTATTTTGGATCAATCACGCATTGGACGCGTCGATGTTGGAAAATATTTTTTCATGTATTTCACTTCCTTTCCATTTCTCTGCCTTGCTTTCTTATAGAATAGAAACACTAGAATGGAATACTATGTTATAGAACAGAAACAATAAAAAACTCCCTGAAGCAGAAGTCTGAATAGGTTTTCAGAGATGCTAAAGACTCACACCTCACAATCTCTGAATATCGTGGCATTTGTTACATTTCAGTTCTGCACAGTTCTGCAAGATGCTTACTCTCCCTGTTTCTCTCCATCAGAACACATCTATTCCTCTGGGTTTGTTTTGTTTGGGTTTGGGGGTGTGTGTCCGTGTCCGTTTAATTCCTTGCTTTTTACCGTTTACATATACTCTATCAATTTAACTTAGCTTTTTCCTTTGATGTTTTCAGTAAAGAAATACTCATATGCTTTTATCATTCTTTCATTTTCTCTCACCACAGTCCTTCCTATTCCCTTCAGGCTGAACACAGACACTTTTGGTCTGTCATTCATCCACATTAGGACAAAGTCACCTGTTGCACGTATGATGCATTCTGGAGTATGTGCTACAGCTCAAAATTTGCACTGCACTCTGGGGGGTATGACTTTGCTGCTCCTGCTGCAAAGCCTTGGTAGTTAGTTAATGGCTTGTACTTTTAGTTCAGGAGACTGTTCTGTAGTCCCAAGTGAAAGATAGCACCACACTCCAGAGCAAATGATCTCTTGCCCAAGGTATGAATTCAACAGTTTCCCACCTGAGCTGCAGAGCAAGCGTACCACTGTAAGCAGATACGGCTCAGTACTCTTCCAAAGAGGTTTATATCTTCCTGTAGTATTCTCTTACTTTATCCAGAAAGATTCTGTAATATTGTGACTGCATGTTTCATTCTGAACCTGAGGAACTTTTCCAGGAGAATGCCTACAAATTGATAAAACTAATGTAAAAGGATATGTCTCTGTAACCGGCATATTCTTAGAGCTCTGGTTCAGTCTCATGCTGTCAGCCAAGAAGGCAACTATCACACACACACTTTCACAAGTCCTGTGAACAGGAGCAGGCAAAACAGTTTCAACTCAAAGAATCTTAATTTAATTTATTCCCAATAAATACAAACTCGTAATCACTGATTCCAGTATAAAGAAAAAAGAAATATCGAAAAAAAATTAACACTTAGACACATTTAATTTGCTCAAATTATTTATTTAATTAATTTTTAATTACTCTATTTGGCTTAATATAAGCCAATCACCTCTTCTTGCACCTTCCTAGTCTTGACAGCCATTGTTTTGGCCATACTTTATGTCAGTCCCTCCCAATTCCTTTGAGGTGACAGGCAACACAGGAGGTTGGAGTGGAGTCTAACGGTAGCTTTCTGCTGCTTTTTATTTCCTAGTGGATTTCTTCTGCTCCTCCATGCTCCTTACTGGGTTTCCTCCACTCCTCTGTGCTTTTTAGTTTCACTCCATGAGCAACAGTACTTTGGGGGCATACCTGCCCTGCTTTGGGTTCACCAGCAGGCCAAAGCCCCTTCAGGCTGGAGTGCTCCTTCCAAGAGTGCACCCATGGCCATGTTTCCTCAGCAGTCCCCCCTCTCTCTCTGTGTCCAGTACGTTCCTCCCAATGTATTGCTTCACATACCTCCTCATATGCCTCCTCCCCTTGCGACTGCTGCCCCTTCTGAAGTATGCTTGAGCAGAAACCCCATGTGCTTTCCTGGTGGCTGAGTTTCTGGTACATGATGGGTTTGGGCATGTGCTTGTTTAATTGTTTTATTTTTAAAATGTATTCCTGAATCTATTAGAAATAAATTTTAAAATTTATTCCTGAAATAAATAATATCACAGATACATTGTGCAGCCCTTTTTTAAAAATTGCTGAGATAAAAAAGGCACAAAGTCTCCAGTGATATTAAAATTATCCTACAGGTTAGCCATCAGAATTTGCTCAAAGAATGACATTGAACATATTCTTTTGTTTTCAAATTACAGGCCACAACATTAATTTCAGGGGTGTCTTAGCTCCCTGCCTGCCTATGAAGTCTACGTGAAAGTCCTATGAATCAACTTTTTCTGTGAGGATAACATAATATTTTGGTGTGAATAAGTGTTCCCTTAGTTCTGGGTACATTTAAGCTTTCCTAATTTAAACTTGTCACATGCAAAATATTATAGCAAAACCCCCTGAAATAAATGCCCTAATTACAATCAAATAAAATATTCAAGGAAAAAAATTAGGCAAAGATGAAGTTTCTATTCCAAACTCTACCTCTAATAGTCACTGTCAGCTCTTTCAATAAACACTTCTCATAATGAAGCCCAAATCATATTGCATGGCTTTGACTTTTACAGCAGCAAGTCTACTATCCATCACTATAGCACCCAGAGCTGTAAACTCAGGAATGGGCATCAGCTTGTCAAATTCTCACAAAATATGTCCAGCATCTCTCATCAGTCACAGATGTTGAAGGACAAATGTTACAACAGCTGCCTGGTCAAAGTTATTGAGATGCAGGGGCAATAAAGTTAGTTCAAAGTTTCCTACTTTTCACCCTCTCAACTAGGAGAGATTTGCATGTTTGCAAGATAAGCTGACTGTACTCTGTAGGTTGTATTGACTCAGAAGTAAGGATCAAAGGGATTTCCATATTCAATTATCCTTTATTCTTTTCTTAATAATATAAGAGAAAGGAGTGAGAAGGCAAATCAGCTCCTTCTCCTAATCTCTCCGGGTAACTAGGTGGAAATCCATACTGAGAAAATCCATGGACAATTGCTATTTTGCATGAGTAAAAATACTATTAATCTGTCATCCTTTATCATACTTGGATAATCATTAAGACAAGCAGGCAAGCTGTTAATGTTTACAGTATCTGATATTCCCCAACAATACACACAGACAGATCGGAGGGAAACAATTCTAATCCTGCCCTACTGCCAATGGGGATGGATTTCATTCAAATAAACTTGTTTATGAAAATAAAGAAAAATTCCATCTGCAAACAGCTGGTTAAATTTGACTTCTTTTTTAACTCATCCAAAAAGACCAATTAGACTGGGTGCGGTAATTGTTCTTCTCCCCCTGCTGATGCTTTACTAATTGCTAATGTTGGTGTGTGTAAATACCAATTAAATCTGTTCCGATTTACTCTTTTTAACTGGTGTCTAGATTTTAAGGGGAAAAATGTTTTTTTAAATTTATATAGACAGTGTGTGTCCTTTGTGATTTTCACAGCCTGTTCCAGTTAACAACAAATGAAGATAAATACCAAGCAAAATCTGTTTGGTGCTTCTATAGAAAAAACAGCCCTATTTACAAGGTGTTACCATCTACTTGGTATTCTATTATCCTTTATTTATTTATTTATTGGCCATTAAATTCTAATCTTCTAGCCCATTTGGTCATTTGCTTGTGATTTCCTATGTATCAACCACAGAATAATGACAATGACATCGCAAATGTTATCTCACCATTTTACCTCGGTGTTAATTGCCAGTGATTTGTTAGTGAAAAGTGACAGTAATGACAGTGGGGGTGACAAAGAGGAATGTAATTCACGTGCAGCTAAAGAAAGTAAGAAAATACCTCCTTGGGTTTTATGTGTTTTACTTGACCCAAGTAAACATCATTCCTTTAAATCATCATTTCAGGTGGCTTTCTTCTGACATTTGGAGGATAATTTAGCAAGCCGGTTTGGTAAGGCTGATTGACTACATACGTAATAGTGGGTAGACCAAACCTGGGTCGAAACAAAAGCAATAAGGAGTAGAAAAAAAATATTACATTAAGTTCACAGAGATAAGACAGTAGATTACAAATAAAAACTGTATATGACATGTTTAGACTTAACGGCTATTAAATAGTGAAAGCTGGAAGGAAGCTGAAAATGAAGTTTCCTCTGTGGTGGTTGTTTTATTAGGTTTAAAGCAGTGAAGCTCCATCACAGTCTTTTGTAATCAGCAGTCCCATCAATGCACCTCATTCCTGACCTGTAGGGTTCAGCCTATAGCAGACCACTGGGAGCCATGCAGAGATTGTAGATGCAGCCAGATCTGAGATAACCTGCAGCTGAGGGCAACACTGGGAACTGGTGGGCAGCAGCAGAGTGGAATTATGAAATCAAAGGAGCTTGTTCCATGCTGGATCCCTCACAGATGACTGAAGTTTTTTCTTTTTCTAATTTTTCTCTTTTTTTTTTTGGCATCTTAGGTCATCATCTTTTCCAGCATCCAGTCATTGACTGGGGTTGCAATGGTGCAAGGTGGATCTGTGCACTAGAGCTGTGCTCACTGCACCTGTTTAAACCAGAACTGAAGATGGACACAGCAAAAAAACATGCATTAACTTCTGCTCTCAGAAAGAAGAGAAGAACTCTCTGGTTTCTGTCAGGGACTAAGATTAAAAAAGTCTCAAACATTTAACAACTACATGGCTAGTTTTTGGTGTGGGACTGATTTCTGGTAAGCAGAGCATTTGCTCTCACTCTTAGTTTTAATGCACTTCTAATGCAGCCTTCTCGATTCACCATTTCCTAACATGCTAATAAATCAAGAGCAGCCCCACTGAAGTCCTTATTTTCAAATTGCCTACCCCTGTGAAATATTCTTAGTGGGAGTGAAGGTCTTCTGTAGTGTCCTGAGAGCTGTGTATAGTAGGCTTACTTTTTTTTGTTATCTTCAATGAAACCTTTAGAAAGATTTAGGGGATACCTTTTAAAACAGAGCATGAGATTCCTTCTTCACAGGTTGGATGCCAAAATAAAAAGGTTGTTTATATCCAAACCAGGATCCCCATATATATTTATAACTCTGTAGTACCACTAGTTATGTAGTAAATTCCAACCTAGGTCAAAAGGAATGCTGGTTTCTGTGGTGGGAGTTTGTGAGGCTCTTCTTCAGAGATCGGGCTATATTATCCTGCAGCTTTTTCTGGGATTTGGTCAAATCCTATGTTAGAAACACAAAAGTTACAGCATCTTGAGATTGTTCTTATTTACACTCTGGTCCAAACTAGGTAGTAATCAGTACGTGAATAAGGAAAAGCTAGTTAGAATAAAGATCCCACACCACTTTTCATATCATATAAGCAGAGACAAAGTTGTAGCAATGGTAAAGTACAAGGGATGTGCCAAATGGACAGAGTGGGAGCCTTCAGAAGACTTCAGAGTGTGACCATTACTTTCTGTCTTCATTGTCCTTAATCTGGCTTCAGCTTGGAGTGAGACAGCTCATCAGTGAAAATGAGGGGTAAGAGCATGGTCCAAACTGGTATATTGCCCTAGTACAACAAAACACTTTACAGAACAGCCTAGACAAACCTCCAAATCAAGGTACGTATTTTCTTATTTTCAGGCTTTTCATGTCTCTTCATGCTAACAGTGTGTCTCTGTATTCTATTTCTTCTGCTTTTTAAATAAGAAAGATAATTTTGCCAGCCCAAACCCAAGGACTTCAATGCTCCCTCAAAATCATATTCATAAAGGTATAAACACTGCTATGTATATTTATTAGATTGTAGTCTTCTTTCTGCCTACATTTGCATGACTATCTTGCTCTCTCCAAATGGGCTTCTGTTTGCAGGACATGAGGGATAGAATACAAATCCTCAGGATTATTTTTCCTTGTTTATGTCTTGCACCATCACAGACATTTCTGTACTGAATAAAACTATATATATTCTGCCATTGTGTAAGTGTTCCTTCTCTTCATATAATTTTATATCTTACTTAGTATATTGCTTTATTAAGATGTGCAGTGTATTTTCAGGGTAACCCTATATATTAGTGGGCTTGACTCTCTTTGTTGAAAAGTCATTTTATATTTCACCTTGACAAATGCATCAGAGGGCTTTCCATGGGCACCGCAGCCCAGAATTGTCTTGGTTCAAACATGATGTGTAGCACATCACAAAACATGCAATAACAAATAGATGCATTGGTGAATATAAAGGAAAAACATGAATGATAATGGGGACTATGTCATTGTCTCAAGTGGTGTTCCCCAGGGCTCAGGATTGGGGCCAGTTCTGTTTAATATCTTCATCTTTTATCTTTTAATATCAATGATCTGGACAAGGCAATCAAGTGCACCCTCAGTAAATTTGCAGGTGACACCAACCTGGGGTGTGGGGTGTTGATCTGCCTGAGGGCAGGAAGGCTCTGCAGAGGGATCTGGGCAGGCTGGACTGATGGGCCAAGGCCAGTTGTATGAGGTTCAACA
>JAVJGJ010000059.1:62602863-62617826 GCA_035590215.1 Microhierax caerulescens | reverse complement strand
AAAGCTGCCCAGCAGAAAAGGACCTGGGTGTCCTTTCAGCCAACAGCTGGCTGACTGTGAGCCAGCAGTGTGCCCAGAGGCCAAGAAGGCCCACAGCATCCTGGCTTGTATCGGAAACAGTGTGGCCAACAGGACTGGGGAAGTGACTGTCCCCCTGTACTGGGCACTGGCGAGGCCGCACCCCAAATACTGTGTGTGGTTTTGGGCCCCTGACTGCAAGAAAGACTTTGTGGCATTGGAGCGTGTCCAGAGAAGGGCAATGAAGGTGGTGAAGGGTCCAGAGAACAAGTCCTGTGAGGAGTGGCTGAGGGAATTAGGGCCATTTAACCTAGAGAAAAGGACTCATGAGAGACCTTATCCTTCTCTACAACTACCTGAAAGGATGTTGTGACAAGGTGGCTGTCGGTCTCTTCTCCCAAGTAAAAAGCAATAGGACAAGACAAAACGTTCTCAAGTTGTGCCAGGGGAGGTTTCAATTGGATATTACGAAAAATTTCTTCCTGAAAGGGTTCTCAAGCATTGGAACAGGCTGCCCAGGGAGTGGCAGAGTCACCATCCCTGGAGGTATTTAAAAGATGTGTAGATGTGGCATTTGTGGGCATGGTTTAGGGGCAGACTTGGCAGTGCTGGGTTAATGGTTGAACTCAATGATCTTAAAGGTCTTTCCCAACATAAGTGATTCTATGAAGCTATGATTCTATGATTTGTTGACCTCAATCCTTATCTTATAAATTTAATCGAAATCAGTACGAAAGGTTCCATTTATTTCTCAGTCAACCCTCCAGCAAGCCTGCAGCCCATATCTACTAGGTAATAACTTGCAGAACCTGTATATGAAATAACATTTTTAATAAGAGTAATCAACATCACATCCTATGCCAGTTTTCTTCCTTCCATTTTCACCATCTTCTTCCTACACTGTTGAGGAAGGTTAATATTAAACATTCTGTTAATGGTTGTCAAATCAATCATGGTTTTCATTGAGTTATGCTAGAAAGAAGCAACACACTTTATAAGAAATCAGAGAAGGGCTGAATGAGATAATGTAAAATCACTTATACAGGCACTCTGGAGATGGAACCCCGCTTAATATTTAATGTAGTCATTAACCTGAGAGTGGAAGGAAGAAGGTAATGGATGGCCTATTGCTTTTACCTACAGGACAAGTTTCTAAAGCGAACTGTCTCCCCTGGGGCAAGTATCACACATGCCGAAAATCTATAAAGAGGGTCACAGATGAGAGGAGTTTGAGCAGCTTCAAAATTCCCATGAGAGCGTTGTGAAAACTGCAGGCAGACCAGGTGGTGAAACTTGCCGTACTATGCACAGCTGTGGGCCATTGCCATCCAAATGTTCAATTAGTTTATTATGGCAACAGACACACCATGCTAGTCAAATAACCGACACATCTGCAGAAACTACAGAAAATAATCAATTATTGAAGAAAACTATCTACAAGCAACATTACTCCCACCCTTTCTTATTCTTCTCTTTCTTTTGTTTTTAATTCTGCCTAGATGCCCAGCTGTTAGAGTTTACCTCTGAAAGCCAGAAATCCATGAATTAAATTTAAGTTTGAGAAGCACAGGGGTGGGAGGATTGTTTGTTTTGGTTAGTTTGTTTTGGGTTTTGGCATTGTTTGGGTTATGTTTTTGTTTAAGAAAAATACTCAAAAGCACATTAAATATTTCCAGGTGACCTTCTAAAAACTGTAAATATTTCCTGTCTGGCAGAGCACAGCACACAGTATGTTTCTCTGCAGCCAAGTTACGTGGTAAGCATTGCAGTAACAGTCAGGGCACTGCCTCACCGTCACAAGGATATTGTGCACAGATATGAATTTGCCCCAAAGGCTCGATGGGTTGTAGTGCGTGGCTCCCCCACCAGCACCACCAAGCATGGCACCCATCCTCCCAATCATATAGACCACCCAACAAAATGGCCAACAAAAATTTGCCCAACAAAAATGGTCAGCATCCAGCCCTGAATTTTATTTCTCTGCCTCCTGCTAATCAGACAAGCTATCGGGTTCTCCCACCTCCCTTGAAGCTCCTGTTTAGTAGCTTACTGATGAAGTGGGGATCTGCTGTCATACTGGTCCATCTATTCTCACAGTTACGGAGAGCCACCATTGCATGTCCTCCTACAAAGAAAGAGTGTGGAGCCTGATGTGTTCCTGTACATGAATGGCCTTCCCCAGCAAAGGGGATATGGTGGATGATGTTCTTCACTGCTGCTCTGATAGTTGTGCAGCTGATATATCTGTGGGTCATACAGACAAAACAAATATCTGACCTAAAGGAGAGTGGAAAGGTTGGCATTTATCAGCAACATGAGTGACAAATCTGTTAAAACTGCAGAAATAAAGGTTTGGGTTTTTTTTCCCCTGTCTAATCCCTAATTTATAGCACAGTACAGGGCATACATTGAGCTACAAGGTAAATATCATGTGGTATAAAAATCCAGAAATTACTAAGTACTACCATTTAATTAACTTTTGCCGCAATACCTTATATTGCACTAAACTTTATGTAATAGAGACAGTTTCTTCCCTCAGGAACTTACTGCTAGAGGGAGCAAACACAGAAAAGTCAAGATCATCCTTGGTCACAACTTAATTGCTATTTTTCAGTAAATGGATAAATTTGGTAAATACTTAAAAAACCGATAGTAATTAATGCTGCAAAAGAAAGAGTAGCTTTCTTAAGAATGGTCTCTTCCTAAAGAAGTTTCTTTTCCACAGAATCCAAGACCAAGGTCCTGTATTTTGAAATATCATTTTTTAAGAAGACTACATAAAAAAAAAGTAAAAAAAAAAAAAAATAGGGGGTGTAGTATTTTATTTCCAGAGATGAGCAGAATGTTACTGCATCATTAAACTTCCAGGATATGCAATAAATCAATTTCTGATATGACGGAGAATCTACGCAAAGAAAAATGCTACGGTTGGATCTGCCATGCTTTCACATCTAAAATCCAGCCTGTGTAGGCAGCTCTGAGATGTTCCTATGAATTTGCTTCACAAAGATTCTGGCACAGCTCTTCATCCACAATTCGCATTGGTTTCTATGTGAATAGAAAAAAAAACCCACACCAGCAGAAGCACATCAATGTAGGAACATAAAAAAAAGCACCTTTGCCTGTTATGAAAGGGATGGCATCATCTTATCCTAAGTGTCACACCGTTATTTGTCATGTGTACTATATGCTGCAACGCTTTCCAGGTAAATAAAAAAGGTATTTGCTATGGGGAAATTGCGATCTAAATTTGCTACGGGGAAATTGCAATCTAAATTAGGCCCATGAATGACAATCAGCAGTGAAGTTCAGAGACAAAAAGAAGCTAAAGACAAGAAATACTACTCTCCAGGGACAGTACATTATTAATAATGAGTAAATCAGCACTGCATGCTTACTCTTAGCTCAATTAATTTATGATTACTAATACAGCAACAATATTATGGATGCTGTAGCAAGTTAGGTGACAAGAGCACAAATACACATAGTCAAGAGAAAACAGCTGGAAGTTGGCATATGCTTTTAGTTCTTAATTTTGTTTAGCAAATATCCTAGTACCTATGAAATTCTGTCTTTGCTGGTATGGTGACTCAAAGAAGTTGTTATCCTGTGCCTCTCTGACTATGAGGATTGTTTTCACGGCTGGGACTTTGTGGAGGCACTGACTGTACAGTGAAACACCTACTCATTCAAGCATGCAGTACCCAGAGACAATATAAGGTAGGGATCCACCGCGTTTACCCTGCTTATCCTGGGGGATTGGATAAGATGGCCTGCAGAGGACCCTTCAAACCTCAGCCCTTTTGTGATTCTGTCTAGAGCTGTAACCTTAACACTGGGTGCCTCAAACAATTCGGTCATGCATTTGTGCATGAGTGGAGAGTCCTTTGGAAGATGTGGCTACTGGATTAATTAGCATAGAGTGTATGTTTCTGGTGGCTTTGTCTCCATTGGACCCAAATGTCTACAGCAAAGAAAGCCGATGAGTTCACAGCCAATATTCACTGCCATGAACATAATAATATATAAATATTATTTTATTATAGATAAATAAATAGAATAAAACAGCCATGTCACTGTTTGAGGACAGGGATCTAAGTGAGTTTATCACACAGCTGCTTTACTCTCCTGATGTTACGCTAGGGAGTCACTTGTTAGAGCTGAAGATTCTGTCTTTCTAATAACTGAGATTTTTCTCTCCAATCTTTCAGCTTTTCTGGTTGCCAGACTACACTGTTTACTGTATTGGGTAATAAGAACAGCATGTCGAGCCACAGCAATAGAAAAACTATAAATCATTTGATAACATTAAGAGATTGTGATTGAACTCAGACATTTTCATAATGGTTTAGTGAATCTAAAGTGGAAAATAGCTATATTTCTGTACCTGTAATGTTTGCCCACATATGAAAAATGCTAAAAGAGGCAGAGTTCAGAGCCAGAGGGAAAGTGGCCTTTACCATGAAAGATTTTTGTATAGCAATAATTAAAAATATATTTAATCACTAAAAGAGGCTGATGAATCACAGCATTAATGAAATCATCTAGTAAGGTCAACTGTGTTATCCATACTCATAGAAAGCAATGGGGACATTAAGATGAAATACTAAACTTTCAGTAGCTAGGGTAGGAGTAAGGAGGATATTTTAAAGCATGACAACCAAAGCAGACTGCTTTATATGTCTTTTTTTGAAGTTCCACTTGAAATCAATAGTAGCTTCTAATGCTGATAAAGTGGCAGAACTTTATAGTTTACACTGCTCTCATTATGTTTCTCAATTCATGGTGAGCTTTGGTATGTGTGAACATATAGCGTAGTGCCAGGAAGCTTTAATGGGTTTGGGACAGATACAATGATATAGGTTTTTAAAATAGAACAGCAATACAGGATGGTTAATTTTACATTTCGTTTTAAAACTAAAAGAGATGATAGACACACAGATAAGTAGATAATATTTCTAATTTCTTTTAAGAACCCTGGATGTTAAGCAATGCTGTGGGCCCTGATAGGATGCACCCACAAGTGCTGAGGCAGCTGTCTGATGTCACTGTGACACCACTCTTGATAATCTTTGATCGATCACGGCAATTGGGAGAGGTGCCTGAGGACATGAGGAAAGCCAATGCAACTCCTACCTTCGAGAAGGGCAAGAAGTATCCAGGGAGGCCTGTAACAAGCCATGCAGCCAGGTGCCAATACTGGGTTCAGTACCATTCAATATCTTTGTTAATGATCTGGATGATGGGCCAGAGTTCACTCTCAGCAAGTCTGATGATAATAAAAAACAGAGAGGAGTGATTGATATTCCAGAGGGTCATTCTGTCCTCTGGAAGGTCCTCAACAGAAGAAATGGTATTACAGGAATGCCATGCCTTTCAATAATGAGAAGTGCAAAGTCCTGCACCTGGGGACAAACCGCCACAGGCACCAGTATATGTTGAGCACCACCCTGCTGGAAAGTAGCTTGGCAGAAAAAGACCTGGGCATCCTGGCAGCCACCAAACTGACCATGACCCAGCAAAGTGTCACTGCTGCAAAAAGAGATAATGGTATCCTGGTTTGCATTAGACAAAGTATTAACAGCAGGTGGAAGGAGGTGATCCTTCCCCTCTATTCAGTGCTGGTGAGGCTACATCTGGAGAGCTGGGTCTAGTTCTGGGCTCTCCGTTATACAAGTGATGCAGAGCTACTGGAGCAAGTCCAGCAAAGGGCCATGAAAATGATGAAAGGTCTGGAGCATCTCCCTCATGAGGAAAGGCTGAAAGAGCTGGGACTGTTAAACTGGAGAGGAGGAGGCTCAGAGAGAACCTTATCAATGTATATAAATACCTGAAGATGGTGCAAAGAGGACAGAACCAGGCTCTTTTCAGTGATGCCCAGTGACAGGACATGAGGCAATAGGCACGAACTGAAACAAAGGATGTTACATCTGAACATCATGATACACTTTTTTATTATGAGAGTGACTGAGCATTGGTACAGGTTGCCCACAGAAGCTGTGGACCTCCTTGGAGCTATTTAAAAGCAGCCAGCTCTAAGTGGCCGTACCCGAGCAGAGGGGATGGACCAGAAAAACTCCAGACATCCCTCCCAAACTCAATCATTCTGTGAACAACAGTTCTGGTCACTATAGAAAAGGATGCAGGGCTTTAGCTTTGATGTCTCTATAATCATGCTTATGTTCTTTGAATGGAAAACATCTTACCGAGTTATGTAAATTACATGCTGGATTTGGTTCTTACCAGGAATACAAAGAAAAATAACTGTAGGAGGTAAGAATTCTTGTTCACCTGTGATACTATCAGCATGGAATGAAACACCCACTGGGGCTACCCATCTGTCATCAATGGAGCCCAGTCACTTCAGGGGGGAGAACTGTATGTACTAGTGTTGAAAATCATGTGTGCAGTGAGTCATCTATGTCAGTGGACGTGACAGCAGAGGTTGCTTCAGTGGTCGATGACCAGCAGCTAGGCTAAGAATATGTTCCACCCAGGCTTGAAGCAGCCTTTACTATTTTTCCAGTCCAAGGACAGCTGAGTATAGCTGCTTTCAAAAAGCTTAAGTATAATCAGTATCTTATTTACCAAGAAAGGGATCTGGTTTTCTTACCATATTTTACAAGGCTAGCAGCCCTGGTGCTTAAAATTCCAGCACCACAAATGGATTACCTTTTCTTTATAGTGAAGTTTATTACATGGTATTAATGAAGCTTTCATTATTGGCATTTATTCACAACATTTTCAGAGATACCTAAGAAATTGGAGTGTCTTGGCATCGTGAACTGCAGCTCACATTGCATATCCCAAAGACAAAAGCAGTCACAGTAATCAAAAATGTCAAGTTTAAGAATTATGCTAATACTAACTCTTTTTTTTTTAATATAATTAAGATAATGTAATACAACCAATATTTTCTCCAGATGAAAAAGAAAATCATTTAAAGAAAACCAATATTAATTTTATCATCAACAAAAAAAATGAATAAAAATTGATCATTTTTAATAACAGGACAGGTTCACTCATATTGATTTTATCAAAATCAACATATGCCATTATCACTCTTACATACAAGCAAAGTCTGACGATCTTATGTTATGATATGACTATTAACCATTTTAATTGCTTGCATTGTTACAACAATAGATTTTCCACAGATAATTCAAGTAATAAAAACACATTCTCCTTCCTAAATAAAATTTGATGTTTAGATATAAAATACCGCATTCTTCTTTTGGCCAGTACCAGTATTAAACTAAGATACGATGTACTCAATATGGAAAATGAAAATATTGGTAGAGAGGATGTTAAGTGATCTGTATGTGCAAAAATAATAAATTATGAAAAAAAGTGCATAAGGCTTACACTATTATGTGATCCTTATTTTTCAAGCGAATAGTTTAACATTATTTCAAATAAATTATATTAACTCTACAATGTTTTTACCTATGATATACCTAAAATTATGTCAAAACTAAAGCAAATACTTTTTTGTTTTTAATAAAGCACCTTTAAACAGATGTTCATGGCCTAAATAAATTGTAATTAAGCACAGGAAAAACATAATTAAAACATCATCACTGATGCTCAAAAAAACCCCCAATCCAATGGTGCAACGAAAAGAGATGAGAAGGAAGGATATTAAACACTGAGCTAAGGGTAATCTTAGTAAATTCACTTTTGAACTCACATTTTCTATGCGGTAGGAAAGAGCTTAGGGTTCTGATTATACTAAGTGCTTAAGCATCTGTCTAATTCCTTTGAAGCCAATGGGAGTTTAACAGGCGCTTCTCTGAGGCGAAACAGGCTCATACACACTTGGCAAGTTACAGCCTGTACGGACACATTCCTGTTGATCTTTTAGAGCCCTTCTGAGACAGCAGTGTGATGGAGACCAGTCTGGAGCAGTTGTCTGCATTCACGATAGAGCTCTAGGATATTCCATGTGTACTCCCATTATGGGATCCCATAACAGATGAGAGATTTTAGAGATAACACCAGTCCCTCAAGCCCAGGTATGTGACAGACATTATTTAAAGTTTAAGCCCTTCCAATAATTATATACATCTGGGCTCATCTGTATCATGCTGTACTTTGCAACATCCTTCGTTGCACAAGGAGCCCACTGTTCCCCGTCATCTACCCTGACACTGATACATCAGCAGGCTTAGCCTAGCAATATTAACAACACAGGGGAAAGACATGAAACAGAGTAGGAGAAATAAGCCAGGAGCTAGTTCCCACACAACCACATGGCACTATGCAGGTAGCCATGCAGTTATCTGGTCATCTTCTCTCTTTAAGCTCAAGCACCAGCCTTGTGCCTTGTCCTAGGCACAGTAATCTGTATTCCCACACAACGGCACAGTTGTTGGAAACTGCATCTCGGCTAATTGTATCTTGACAATTTCAGACACACAGCTGCAGCAGGCTACAAATGTCCAGAGACAAAAAGCCACTTTCACTACCTTCTGAAACAAAAGGGGACCCATTGCAGCAGTCTGATTTCTACATCTAAACTTGGTCCAGAAATAATCAGGCACTAGCTTTTGGAAGACATCTATACCAGGTATGAACAGAACCTATGGAATAACAGCTGTATCAGCAAGTCTGTTGTTGTAGAGCATACAAAATCATTTGCTGCTCGTCTACTTTTGTTTGTATCTGTGACATCCTAAACATCAGAACAGTCCACAAGTGGGAAATCAAATTGCACCAGAGTCCTGCTAAAATACTCCGATCCAAGATCTGCTGGGAAGGTTGGAAAGTATTCTTCGATTGTATTCTGACCCTAAAAAAAAAATCACATTACAAGCCTTTCATGCATGGGTAGACCAAGTTTACAGGCCAAGGGCAAGGGCAGAATGCTCTCATATTTCAGAGTTCTGGTATATCTTTCCCTGTACTACACTTGCATTATACTGCACCAATACTGATAACGTGAGGAAGACTGCATGCTTCATCTTGTAGATTAGAGGAAAAGCTTGCTTGACCCTGGAAGATCATTGTTTTTTCCTGGCACCCACACAGAAACACTTGTAACCACAACACACAGAGCACTCTAATGTATCCAAAAGACTTGAGGATCTAACTGTACTAAAACAAGGCATTTTCTCTTCACAGTCTACTTCCACCTTCCAGCAATTTCTACCTGAGACACAGTTCTGTGTTGCTCTGGTGAAAGCTGACTCTGTTCATAAAGGGAAGGAGAAAAGTCCTTTCCAAGGTCTTAATACTCCTTCTGCCATCTGTTTGCCACTCTGCTATCACCTCATAGCACAAAATAATGGTGCCATGACCAATACCTGCCTAGAGATTTTCATACATCACTTCCAACTCACCGGCTGAGTCGAGTGTTGCTGCCCTATTTTACATCCTTCTTCCATTCTCTTCCAGCTGGTGAACTCTACCCACAAGAAGCTGCCGCTGGGTCCACCTAATGGTGCTGTTGGGAGAATGTTATTTTTGCAGATTTTCGCCAGTATTGATTTAAGCTAATAGATATATTATAAACTGTAAAAGTAAATTACTATTTTAGTTGCTAAGAAAACACTTTCCTGTTTTCAAAAGAAAGCAGAAATGGTGTTCTCACACTAAAAGGCTTTTATGAAGGAATAGGCATTGAACTCCTGTTTCAGCCTATTTCTTACAATGTTTTTTGTTCTTTTGAGAATGAAAATTCCATATTTCCTTTATCTCTATCGAGATTAATCAGAGCCTACACTGGGAGAATACATTCATGTAGGCCACCTGTTTTTTAATAGGACAAACTCAATTTATCCACAGTCCTTTCTAAGGCATGAGATGGGCCTCCATTCCTGGAATCATCTAAAATCATATACATACAGGCTTCCTGGTGGCTTCTCTGGAACAGAAAGGCAAGAAATGTAAAAAAGATTTATATTTAGATTAGTCTACCTTAGCCTTTAAAATATGATTGTAAAGAAGATTCTGCCATCATTATCATCTCAAAAATGTTGGGGATGTTGGCAAACCATTTCTGCCGTCTTCGTGTTCAAGGTATGTAATGTCATCTATGTCTTGTCCCTGAAGCATGTTCTTAAATTCAAATACCAGGGAAGATAGGCAGGATATCAAGATGGATTTGGAGATGAGGCATGGCCCTAAGACCATGTCATATTTTTGCCTCTTCCTCTGCCTCCCCTCATCTAGGCAGTGCGCAAGAGCTGCAGTGTGTTGTGGCCCCTTACAGCCCTTCCTTCCACCACCTGCAGAATAGGATGGCCACGCTTCTCAGGAGGTAGTGCACAGGCTCCAGCAATGATATATATACCATGTCTTGTGGCTTGAGAGGTGGTAAGTATTCCTCTGCTTCCACTCTTTTAGGAGATGGGCCTGTAAGTCAATACAGGCTACTTCATAAAGTTTCTCAGTGGAAGCTTGTTGGCTCACGAGAGGGACCTGTAAGGGGCCACCACGAGGGAAGGAAGCCTGCCTGCTATATGACATGTGAATGGGGATGGAGGCTTACCTGTAGGTGGTGGCTGCCTACACCTTCAGTGCCCTTACAGATTTGTGCTCTGGGATCTCTTTGCTGGTCATCCTGGCCAGCCTAGAGAACTGTTTGTAACTGATACAGAGCCCAGGGAACCGGACACCTTCAGTGAATGGAAGGCCTATTGATATGCAGAGGTTTCACTTTGCCATTTTCACAATTCCCAAGTGGAAGTGACTCACTTGAAAGTGTTCTTCATTCTTTTTTCACCTTCTTTCAACCTTCCCCAGATCCGAAGGTAATCCTACTGATCTTCCAGAGCAGCCCTATAGATCCAAGGTGTGCCTATGTTAAGAAAAAAGAAAAAAAAAAAAAAAAAGGAAAAGAAAAACACATAAACACACACCCCCAAAACCGTATCCATAGAAATAATTACACGGAAGAAAAGCTTTGTGTTGTCCACCACCATATTATTTTGCATAGCTGAGGCACAGCTACAAGTTCTCTCTTAATCATTTTATTGTGGTAGGTGGGGACAGTGACATCAGGCTATGGTTATCTATTGGTATCCTGACCCCTAGATGTATCCCATCCAACTTTCGGTAACTTTATATTACAAGCCAAACCTAAGTTAAGTGCCCAGGCTGTCTCAGTAATCAGTGTTCAGAGAAATAATTCCTTCTTCTGGGTTACTGATCTCTGTCACCTAACTTGGAATAGTCTCTAGCTTTAAGGTACCCAAAGTTAAAGGTGAAGAAAGCCCTCAATTCTCTGTTCAAAATTTTCTGACAAAAGCCTTATTAGCTGAAACATAACTCTGTCGAATTATACTTTAATATTATATGGAGTACTCTGGAGCATTGAATTGGCGTACCAAAACTAGAATAAAACCTGCACTCAAATAAAAGGACAAGGGATCTTTCAAACCCACCTCAATTTGAACTGAACTATTAACTTTTATTCCTTCTGGGGCCCGATCTGAATCATCCTGATTCTTCCATTTACACCAACCTCTACTGGGATTTGACAGTGCTGTATCTGCTGAGACACATGGTTTAAAGATACCACAAATTATGTAGTAATCTTCCTTACATCCCTGCAGAACAGAGAGATGTGGTAGCAACCTCAAAGAACCAATTCTAATGTAAATCTCCAGACAAATGTTTCTCAACAGTGTTAAGTACAAAATGTAGCCCACATTCACAGAGCTATAGTGTGTCAAAAAAGCACGCTTTGAACATTAAAAATTCTGCTATTTCAACAATATTTTTGTTGTTACACCAAAAGGGGTTAATCTGGTTATTAAGAAATTTAATTTCTTTCTAATATAATCTTTTGTTGGAGAAGTTAATTAAGGTAAAGAAATGCAAACCAGCAATTATATTCCTTCATTCTTAACTAGTGTAACAGAAAAACTGCTAAACTTGGGTAAATCAAATTCTTTTTAGCAGACACACATACACAGAAAGGCTAAAGTAAATCCCAGTCTCACAAATTCTACATCATGTTGAAGTACATCGAAAATAAGTAGGAAGCAGATTGCAAGCACACCACTAATGCTGTTCAGAATGGATATGCAGACCACACTGTATTGCAAATCAATCTAACATGTTAGAACAGTAGGATAATTAACTACAAACTAATGGCCAGTAAAGAATTAGGCACACAATAAGCCAACTTCTCAGCTATGCAAATTGGCACAAATGTAGGACCTGGTCTGCTCTATGCCTCATAAACCATTGCAATTATAGACAGTAAGACTAGAAAGCAACAGCCAAACTTCGTTTCATTTGCCCCCTGCCCAAAGGTGGGATCAGTTGTACTGACATCATTCGTCACAAAAGCTTGTGCAGTCTGTTTTCAAAAACATCCAGGAATATGAACTCCTCAACTTCTCAGCAGCCTGCTCCTAATTTTAACCATGAGATTTATTTTTTCTCAATGTCTAAGCTAAGTCTTCCCTGCTGTACTGAAACTCTCCTTGTCCTTATGAGACAAGGAAAAGATTATTGCCTCCCATGACATAGCCATCGTTTACGCATCCTTCTGCCTTTCCCTCTCTTGCCTAAACCATTCCAGATATTCCTGTCTCTCTGCATCAGTCATGGTTTGTATATCCTCTTTGCTCTGTCCTCCAATCTCTCTCACTAAATTCCTAATCACAGAGAAGAATTACAATAACAGAATTCACAGAAACCTCTGCATAGTTAAGACTGAGCTCTATAAAGGTACAGGCCTTTGATTTGCCAGATCAAGCTCTTTGACTGAGAAGGTTCTCATAAATTTTGATGAGAAATAAGTGGATAAATAAATCTGAGTATCTGGACTTCAGCATATTCTGATAGCAAGTGTCATTGGCCCTGATCCTGCTGTGTTTGAAGATTTAAATTCATCAAAGAATGCCAACTCAATCTCACTATGAGTGGGAGTTTAAACATAGGAATATGCATAAAAGGACATAATTCTATTTTTGTCCCAAATGGAATGGAAGTGCTTTTATGCTCATAGTATATTCTGATCTGCTTTGATACTCTGCTTCTTGTGAAGGGGGTAGTTTCCTTATTATAGACTTTAAAATTCTTTCAGATAACACGTCATCACCTGGTGACCCTGATGATTAATTTCACCAGGGTGAATTTCATCTTGGAAAAGCAGACATTTGAGTTTTGACCCTTCCTATGTAATAGGAATGTATAATCTCTCACATTCTCAGTCTGTCACAGTGTAAGAGCAGGAAAATTAACAGAACTTGTAATTATACTTACTTAATAGCACAGCCCTAAACCTTTGCCATTGCAGTATCACTGCAGTATAACCTCGATCACTCCTTTCCTTCAAAAACTGAATTTATTAATTGATGAGCTGAATTCTCATGTTGCTAAGCATAACTAATTTTTCTCTGTGATTGTTTTTTGTTTAGATTTTGCTGCATTCCCAACTGATGAACTAATTCCTTCTTGCTTTAAACAAAATGAACAAGACAGCTACTCTGTTCACATTATTGATTTCAGAAATATACCTCGATATTAAGATCCTGCTTTGATAACCACAGGCCACTGTGAAGTTTTTTTGGAGGGAAGGGGTTGAATGTATAGCAGTGGCTCCCCTGAAGTCTCTTCACAAATGCCATTCATTGGCAAAGTTTGTTAGTCCTGATCCTTTTGTTCTAACTTCTTACTATTGTTCATTTTATTGCTAACTTTTCACTTGTTATCTTAGTATCTTAAGATACCTTTAAGAACTGTCATCTGTCTCCTTGCATTGACTCTAGTAACATACAATATCATACTAACCTCCAGCTATTAAAGCCAGGGTGAATACTTCAAAAGCAACATCTTCCTCCTGGTCCCTCTGCTAGCTCTGACTGTCTTGATCTTTCAACAGAGCACAGCAGAGCACCACACTCACAGCAGTATTACCTTAGACCCTGAAAACAGTGAACACTTACCAGGTTCAGTGCTGTGTTTATTCAGTTCACAGTTCAGAGTGAGCCTGTGCAGTACCAGCTCTGTACAGAGCATCATAAGGAGATGCAGATATGTTCTGGTTTATTTCTTTTTAGCCAGGAGTATCCCCAGCTCCAGATTCTGTCAAGGTACCACTATGCATTTCAACTGCCTTTTTGCAGTTCCCTGGTTCTGATGGAACAGGTTCCCAACACAATCCTTCTTCCTATGTTCATGCTCTAATTCCCTTGGGAAAGAAAACTGGGAGGGGTTCCAACAGGGAAAAAAAGCGCCCAGGTTAGAAGTCAATCACTACACACTTACAGCTCTTCCAGGCTGAACAGCAAATCACTAGGACTGCAGAAGAAATTCTCTCATAGGCATAATTTATTCCTATGTTCTTTTGGATATGTGTACTTTAGAGGTGATTCTTAATGAAGAATATTCCTCACTGCAAACACTATCTGTATACGCAGTGCATTCTTTTGCTCTCTTTGCTCAAAACACTCTTTGTATACTCATCTTATCAAGAATAGCTGTTGCAGACACACACACACACACAAAAAAGAAAAAGAAAACTCCTATTACCTAGGCTCCTAGACATCTTCAAGTCTGTCTTTTTTTTTTTTTTCCTTTTCTTTTCTTTTTCTGCTTTTTCCCTTCTTTTCACAGCTTTTGAGGCAGAAGGAACTGTAGCAATAAGGTTGTCTGACCTGCTGTCCATATGGGGTACCACTGGCTGGGAATCCTTGGCATCCAACGCATAGCTTTATTGAAGCTTTAATATTTTGTTCCAAATATATGGTTTTAACTTGAAAATTACAGATGAGAGAGCACCAATATCTTCCTAAACCATTGAAAAGGGGTTTGAACTTTCCAATTCTGAGTGATTTAATATGATCCACTGTAGGTGAGAGCTGCAGTACTGGAATTAATTTGTTTTACTGGTTAGACTGGAACCTGCCCCTGTGATAAAATTTGGCTAATGCAGCAATAGAAATAAAAGGAACCAGTTCGTTTTCCCTGAAGCATCTTGCACCTTC
>JAVJGJ010000059.1:62563042-62602851 GCA_035590215.1 Microhierax caerulescens | reverse complement strand
GGGGCGGGGAATGAGGGGGTTTTTAGTATCGAAATTCAGAACTGACTCTGGATATACCCAGACAAACCTTGAACACAAGTAGGTATTTCAGGAGCCACTTTTAGGACACAATGATATTTAACTTGACAGATCAAGATTGAAGCAAAAAATTGAAACCTCTTCAGAAGGGTCACGCAGTTCCAAAAATCACAGGTGAAAAAAAGTATGTTAAGACAATTTGTTACTATTTCTACTAACAAAGAAATGTTTTCTGCAAAGCGTTTCTGGCTGCAGTGTCCTTTCTTGCAGGACACTGCAGATCTACTTTCCAAACGTGTTCCTTGAATTTCCACCAATTTGTGGATTGAAGGTGAAGAAAGAAGGGAGAGTGGAAGTTTTATGCTATAGCTCAACAAGGGGCATTTTTTTGTGCAAATATTATTTCAAATATTTTTTGGTCATTTCAAGACAGAGTGTTATTACGGATTCACTGCAGTGTAAGCATGAAAGGGACAATTACACTCAAGTCTGTGAAAAAGTTAGAACTGACCCAGGCAAACACAGCAGTGCTTAACCGCTTGGACTGGTTTTATAAGCAAACAGCTTATCCATAAGCATGAGGGCAGTAGAGGCAAGGCTTAAAGATCTACTTCAGTCCCCAGCTGGTTTGCTTCCCCGTATGCCATTCAAGTTGCTACAAGCATCTGGAGAAGCCTAACAGCCAAGATGGAGAGGAGAAAATTTTCTTAACTACTCCAGGACATTCTTACTATTACAGACTCATAAAGAAACAATCCCAGTTTTTGTTTCCTCCCTTGACAACCCTGAGTTTACCCAGCATCACAGAATCGTTTAGGTTGGAAAAGACCTTTAAGATCTTCAAGTCCAACCATGTCATTATTATTACCTCTTTTTCATTATTTCATTATATTATCATTTTATAATATTACATTATATTATCTTTACATCTTCTTCAAATTATCCCCAGGAAAACCTCATGAAGAAGGCATTTCAAAGCTTCAAAACATAAACCTACAGAAGCCTATACTTTGAGGACAAAGGGTTAAATCCACCTTCCTTGAAGCTGGGTTTCCACAAGGTGAGAATAAAGGAGGAGCCAGGAAAGGACTGGGACCTTGCAAGGCAAGATTTTCTGGCCCAGTATCTTAAGAATTCAGCCACCTTCCCTGGTGTAGGTATTTCTGTCAAAGAAATGTATTGAAACATTAGACTCTGTCTGATGCTCTTCACGTGCAAGTTGCTTGTGTTTGCTGTCTGAGCTTGTGGAGAGTCATTAATGGCAATTGGTGACAAAGCACTTTGACACCTCTGTCCCTGGACACATTTCAGAGAAGCCAGCAGCATTATCTGTTTTTTACTGCAGGTCCTCTGCAGAAAGAAACTAATATTTGTGAACTTGCTGGCTCCATCATGTGTCCTCCAGAGAACACTGCAAGGGGGGAAACACTCCGGATTTTTCACATTTCTAAGCTTAGAAATGAAAACACATTTGTTTTAAAACAGACTCTGAGTCACAAAAGGCTGTGCAACGCCTCTGATGACTACACCTGCACTGCCTGGCTGTGAATGAAAAGGCACACCTGTTCTTTACGATAAGAAAATCAACCAGAAAAAACAGACTATCTTTTGTTTTGTTTCATACTGTCAAAGCCAAACTAGATTTTTTTTTTAACTTGCCAGTATTTTAGAGTAACGATGATTGTAGTTTACAGATTGAAACACGGCTGATAGATTCAGCATCGAGCTTGACTCTGGTTCTTTTTCATTAGCTTGCTATGGTTTTCTGCAAGTCGTGATTTTCTGCCTCAGTTTATCTGCTGCTAGCACTTTGCTACATGACAATCAAGTTTGAAGGTGTATTCATGCAGGTCATGACAGAGATTTTGAAGCTTTGGAAGGAAATCACTACATGCTTTGTCACAATGCTCCCCAATAAAACCTGAATGACTGTATTAATAAATAGACAGCATTATTAATGTATCATAATACATCATAAATACCATGTACTCAATTAAAGTAATTAATTAATTTTTGCAAATTTTTATGCAAGAGAATTAAACCCACTGATTCTTTCCATGAGGCATCCTTCAGCATTTCGTACTTTGATGAAAGAGAAAGTACAGGAAGCAATTATGGTGCTTGGAAAGTATTGCTCAGAAGCTGCCATTTCTGCTTGGCATAACATCGTTAACATACAATCCTACAGGCAGCACACTTAGTAATTAATGTGCAGATGCAATTAATTAAATGTGGGATTCATCTGAATAAATGCAGTTGTCAACACATGTAGATGTATATATCCAGGTTAGTTCCCCCGGCTCTTTTTGCAGTCATCAGAGAGAAAGCATCTTTAGGGAGCAGTCCATCCCATTCTGAGACAACTAACCAAATCTTATCACACAACGTACAGCCTAAAACTTCCTTCCTCCTTCTGTCCTGTAACTACAAAAGGAGCTGCAATGACTTTTCAAAATACAGACGAGACTGTAGTTACTGAAATCTACATCAGAAGTTGGAATATATCCACATAGGAACTTGATTCACAGTTCTACCTGAAAATTATTGGGTGAACTTTCATTCACTCTGTTGTGCTCCCATTTCTTCATTTGCACAATGGTGACCATAAGATTATACATTAGGAAGACCTTTGCAGTACTCTGATAAGAGGAAATATTTCATCTCCAGTAATAATGGTGGTGGTGGTGGTGGTGGTTTTGTTGTTGTCGTTGTTGTTGTTATTATTATTATTATTATTATTATTATTATTATTATTATTATTATTATTATTATTGCAGGTGACTCACTCTCTTCTGAAAAAGACTGGTTTGGTTTCAGCCAGGTGCCAAAGATGAAATACTGCATCCACTTCTGATCAGGTTAATTTTTCTTGCTGATCATTTCCAGTCCAACCCCACCAAATAAACTTTCTCCAAAAATATTAAAAAACATTACCACATAATGTGGTGTTAATCATCAAAATTACTTATTTTGTTTGTGCATCACTTTTTTTCTGTACCAGGCAAGTGTTGCTTTCTCATAGCATGTCTCCTTTCAGCATAACACAAGCATAACAAATAAAAGGCTGGATCTGAAAGCAGTCTATAAATGCTAAGGGAGGTGTTGCATCATTTTTATTCCCTTCCAGCTAAACCTCCTAATTATATATTCACCAAGTAAGAGAATGAAGAACAGCAAGACTGGGAGTAGCAGGAGGCAGAGTCTCTTACCTGTCCTTGAGTCAGGCCTATAGGTATCCTGTGAACTGAGCGTGGAAATCAAAGCATGAACTTTAGATTATGTAGCAATGGGAGCACTAAGTGATTCGAATGTCAGTAATCAGTTTGCCATTGTTTAACACAAGTACAAGAGAATACTTAAGTAGGTATAATAGCATTTTACTTTATAGAGATTTTATATAACTCTATTAGAATCCATTATGATCCCAGTAACATGTATTCCTGCTTCTGACAATACAGTTTCTATGGCTGGCTCACAGTAAACAGCATTACTCATTTCAGATGGCATAAGCTACCACCCAAAATCCAGAACTGGATGTATCTGACAAATGTTAGACTCTAGAATATTCTCTTTTTTGGCAACAGGACTTATACAAACATTGCACTGAAGAGCAACAGTGTCATTCTGAAGTGAGCACAAAGGTTTGGCTGCTAATAAATTACATAAAACTGGAGCAGCTAGTTATCACTCCCAAACTTAAAGAGAAGATTGACTAGTCTTCATCTAACCAACGAGCCTGTGGGAGGAACACCAGGGGGTGAAAGTGGAAGAGAAGTTGCAATGGCTCGAAGAGATGGATTAGTGTGCAAGGAAGAAAAGAAAGCTGAGCTGAGAGCTGATCCAGATACCTACACCAAGTAGAAAAGTCCAGACTGCAGTGGATAGGAAATTTCCAATTTGTTTTTTTTTAATCGGAAAATATCTACTTTGGTAAGAAAAACCTCTGATAGAAATATACCACGTTGGATCTAGTTCTTAATAGGACAACATTTTTCATGATGTAATTCTGATCAAAACCAGAGGGGGGGGAAGGCAGAAGAGAATAAAAATCTATCAGATAATCACCAGTGAACGAAAGCACACCTCTTAAATATGGAAGACTCAAGTCTTCCATTCTACATTCTACTCCTTTTGAAGAAAACTAAGTCTTCTTCATATCAGTTAGATGATCTGATCACTTCAGTTTTAGTTACTTTTTGGACAGAGGGGATGGTAGCTGTATAAAGAAGGGAAAGTTTCAGTAAACTGCAGGAGAAGTATTTCTGACTCAGGTTGTGCCAAGCAACAATAATCCTGTCATGCTAAGCCATCAAGTCTTCACTGAGTCCACAGCGTACACAAACCTTCATGAATAAGTCAAAGCCTCTGCTCTTTCACATGTCAGGACTACCAGCTGACTCACTTATTTGGCTTAAAAAATATTAATCCTGATAGATCCTGGGATGTGGAGGTATTGCATTGCAGTAGGGAACGTCCATGTGTGTCTCTTTCAGAATCACATCATCCCATCAGTATTATTTTCTGACATAGATTGTTTAGTCCTAGGGTAATTTCCAGCCTTTTCCCAGAGGTAAGGAACAGTTAAAGAACTGCAATGTTTTTGTATCCTCTGGGATCTCCAGCCTCACATGTATATGCTTCACCTTTATATGCTTTCACCTTCTCACCTTGTAATTAAAATAATTTGGATAGATATTAAAGAATTAAGCTTTGTTGCATCTTGACAAAAAGTTGTGTTTAAGCCTCTTAACGCAGTTTGATTGTTAACAGACCTCACTGTGATTGATTTCTTGCCTTTGGTAATTGGATACAATTCTTCATTTTTGCATAGGACTAAAAATATATATTGAGCAATTAGTGAAAGTTCAAGAAAAAAACCCTGTCTGAGAAGCGTAAAGAAGAAAGTCATCCTTCCTTCTTTATGTGTCATAACGGGCAAATCTTTTTTTGGGGTGCATCAGCCTGACTTCATTAGAGTAAACAGCGAGTGTGCACAAGGTTTCTTTGTTTCCAGTTACCTTTTTAAATGTGTTTTGAAGAGTGGCTAAATAACAGGGAGACTTATGCAAATCTGTGGTTTATTATTATTGCTGAAGAGATTTTATCTGTGCTCGCACTAGAAATACAATTAGAACTCCCTCACCAAGGGAGAAATACAGAAGAATGAAGCAGGAAAGCAGCCACATTTTATCTAGCCATGCAAACAGTAAACCGCACTCCATTTTCACAATACACTCCTCTGAGAGCCCTTCATCATGTCTGTGCTTACACACACTGGTTTCCATTATGTTTCTGGAGATGCGCGACACTTAACATCCATACATAAAAGGCCATTAAAGTATTAAGAGCAATAAGGGGCTAACCAGGCAGTTGCAGAACACAAATATCACTGCTTGTGTATCAGGGAAATGAAATGGCAAGCATGGTCTAAGGAAATGCATTGGGAGCTCAGGATTTATTTTTCTGCCTCTTATGAATTTTTTGACTTTTAAATAGTAAGACCAGACGAAATTTTCACCTGGTAACGAGAGCTATGCAGTGCCTATAGAACATTCTGCAGGAGTTCACATTTCCTTCATAAAAAGCAGCTCTGTGCCTCATTGTCAAAGATGTATTAAGGGATGAGCCAGTCCCCAAAGAAGGCAATGACATTTCTCCTACAGCTTTTAAGGCAATTTGGACAGTTTTCAATATACAGACAGTAGAAAGATTGCCACTGACTTCAGCCTGGACAGACTGTCCTTTGGAAAGGGAATGGGGGAGACAGACCTTTTCATCTCCGTCCTCTTTACCAACTTCTTTTGCGTATCTTGTCCATGGTAAGAAAACTTGGACCAGCAAAACCACGCACACACCGTGTGCTCAGACAGCATCTGAATTGCGTGCTCTGGCCTGCCGTGTCGCAGCCGTAGCTAGGCACACAGCCTAGCTGGGAAAGGGTGGCTCAGCTGCCCAGCTGTGGTTTGGAGCCGAGAGAAGAGTTTGTCTCCTCTCTGAAGATTAGCTCTGGAGATCAGCCATAGCTGGCCAAACCTGAGCTCCTTTATAGTGCTCCAAAAGGGACCAAGAGATGAGAGAGCCCAGGATAGGTTTGCCACAGGAGAGAAGTTAGCTAACGTTTAAACCCAGGGTTTAAACCTGGAAGTGATGTGCAATGCAAAGGCAGCTACAATGCTGTGTATCATAAGATTTTGGGTTGTTTAGTGCTAGTCCGGCTGTAGTGAGTTTTGACCACTTCGGAACAAATAGTGTTTAGACATACACAAGTAAAGGTCTATTGATGGAGTAATTAGAATTACTACAGCTGTAGGAAAATAAACAAAGCACAGAAGCCCTTTCTCAAACCATTACAAGGTCTCTAAATCCACATACTATCTTTTCCCAGTATATTAGCGGGTATAATAAAAAGCATTGTCTGCATCCACAGATTTTATCCCACTCTGTGTATGCACTTTGATCTACACCTAAGAACAAAATCCTAAAGCAAACTGTAAGTGCATCCTTATATTGTTGTAAAACTGCTTGAAAAATTTCTGACTGTACTTCAAAGCCAAACAGTTCAAGAGGCACCAAGTTCTCTGCTTTGGGGGCACTGTTGCCAGAATACTCACAGAGGGTGGACAAAACAATTCTAGTTTCCAGCATGATACATTGAAAGTATGACTACAAACAGTGAATTCTCCTTCCAAACTAGATGACAAACTAAAGATTAAGTCCAAGCAATATCTTAGCTTATCCATAAGTATTCCTGCTGAAAAGGAGCAAAATATAAATACTTGTTCAGCAACATATTTTCTAAATGTGTGCCCATTTCAGTTAATTGCTTGATTTGTTTGGGTGGGTTTTTTTCAATAGAAAACAAATTATGGTAAAAAGTAGATACATTTTGCACTTTCTTTCAAAAATAATATACTTTCTTTTTTATGTTGCACAAGTCTTCATTTCAACATTGATTTCATTATTTCTCTTTTACAGTCTTTAAAAGTTGACAAGTAAGACATCTTCTTTGTGGGTGTGAAACACTACAGTTTCCTTTTTGTTTTACTTAAATGAAAGTTTCAAAGGGTTTTCATTGGAAGTTAATGTGGAATTTATCTGCTATTGTTGTATATTTATGTTAACTGTCCAGTTTTGTTGAGCAGTTTCTATATTTTTAATTGTAGTTCTAATGGCATTACTTTTTAAAAATATAATTAAGTGGAATGCCACCTTAAGCTGCATAAACTCATAAATTACTCATTGATCTAAAGTAATACAGCATTTGGTAGTTCAGTGGTTCTGTAGGTTAGAGATAATACATTTGACTGCAATATGAAACGGTGTTTAATATATTAATAATATAAAAATGTGATTTTTAGGTGTCTAAACATTCTCTTCACTGTTCTAGTTTCTTTAGAGGAGTTGAAAAATCTCTTAGAGACTAGCTGTGTGCATCAAGCTGTTTAAAGGAAAATGGCATTCCCTTTCTTTAGAGATTTTAAGATTTTCCAGTTGGCCTATAATTAAAATGAAAAGCAGAAGTGCTCTCTTTGTTCAAAGCAAATTCCCAAATCTTAGTATAAAAAGAAATGAAAGGTGTTTCTATTTCTAGTGAAAGAAAACATTTTAACATCTGAAGATAATCTAGTCTCAGTATTTCATTATATTGTTAAAAAATCATATTGACAGTTTAAGACAAAATATTTATATTTGGACGCACACTTTTAAAATTCCTCTGATTGGATTAATAAAATTTTGAAAGATATCAGAACTGGCATTTTCGAGTGTCTTTTCTCATCATAACATATTGTTCAAATCTGTGTGTGTTTCTCTCAAGAAATTTAGAGTAACTTTTACCTAACTGTTAGGTACTAACAGCGTCTGACATCATCTTTTTATGTTGAACAAGGACAAACATTGTTTTGCATAGATAGTCTTTTCAGTGGTGATAGCTTTTCTACCTTAACCATTTGGAGCAGCAGGATGTTCAGAACTCCTCTTTAATATATCTGTTAATAATTTGCACAGATTTCTTCCTCCGATTGTACAGAAAATGTCTTCAAACTTTAACACAGGGTAATGAAAATATTTAAAATCCTGTTGGTGTTACAGGTTTGCCAGCCCACTAGCTGCAACTGGTGGAAGGAAGAAGTCACCTGACAGATTCTTGACTCGAGAAGCCTACCAAACTCTTTGGGTTTATCTACAACCCCCTCAGCAATCTTGTGCCTACTGGAGACGAGAAAACGGCATTTATGCTTATTCAAGGACACCATGAAGGACAGAATACTGCACAGCTGGTTAAGGAATTCCAGCAACATTAAAGAGACAAGAAATGAGCAGCAATCATTTCCCTCAGCATGTTTCTTCTCTGTATGCCAGGCACTTTGCTTTGAATGCAAAAGAGCTTAAAGGTGGGACTTCTGGATAGATACCAAAGGTTATAAACCTTTTGGTTAGAAGAGCTTTCAATTAAGCTTCCTTTGCCTCCAATATGTGGTCTTTAATTTATTTTTATTTTTAAGGGTCATTCTATTCTATGAAATAAAAATTAGTTACAGTGAAAATGTTTTTCAGGTAGGTATCCTTTTTTCACAGAAAGGTAACTCATAAAAAAATGTTACAAAGAAAATTACATACAAAGGGAGTGAATTTGCATGTATTTGTTTGGTCTGAACGACTACATACAATTACATATTTGAACCATATTCTAAATTATAGGTGAAAAAAAAATAATAAGCAGTAAAACTAGAGTTTGAAATTGAAGATTGAGTTAGAAGAAATTATTGAAGTTTTACAGAAAATTTTAAAAGGAAAATTATTTTTCCAGTGATTTATAGGTATCTGTTGAAGTATTGAACAGTAGAAGCAATCATTTTTGCTTTTACTGTTAAAGCGAATTTCTTTAACATATAGAAAACTTTGTGAAAATTGCTATTCTTTCAGCTGTTTGTTTGTAGGTTACAAAGTAAACAATAACAAAAAAAAGCCCACAAAAAAACAAAAACACACACACAAAAAAAAAACCAAAACACTACTCACCCAAGTAAAAAAACGGTCAAAAGAAAACCCCACAAACAAACAAACCCTACCTTTGGCTAAAATAAGCAAACACAGACATTAAATTATTTTTTTCTCTTAATATTATATGGGTGGACAATTTGCTCAGAACTGAAGCAATTGAATAACTATCATAGCCTGATCTCACATTCCCAGCTGTCTGCATGTGGGGGTTTGTCCCTAGGAATAGAGTTAAAAAATGTTTTGCTCTATTTTTCTACCTAGAACTGTAGTAGAAATTCTGTACACAGACCAGTTTCAGTATATTTCAAGCATAAAGGTGCCATGCTCTGGGCATCTCTCCTAGTATTTTTTTCAATATTATTTGGAAACACTTTATTTTTTCTCAGTATATTTAGAAAGCCATAGAAACTGAATAGTATTTTCCTAACACTTTGCAACATACGTATTTGCCCCAGGTATCACTCCTCAGTTGTGATTCTTGGCATGTGATATCCCTCTTCATTGTACCATATAGCACGATTCATGTCTATAATTTCTTTTCTCCTGAATTCTCTTGAGAGCTTTATGTTTGTCCTGAGCTACACAAAATGAAAGTTATTAATATTATACCTGCTGCAGATGAAGAAAATCTACTCTACACCCATTAATGAATGCTGTTCAAAAAATTCCATGTTTAGATAGCAGCACATCTCCATTTGTCTTACACATCATGTTGCAATGGCCCATTTGGTTCAGAACATTACAGTAAGTCTCAGGCACAGAAGGACACTGGGCTCAAGGAGAGACGAGGTAGTATCTGGCTGTAATTTAGACTCTGGCAGCTGGCACCCCCTTACATGCTAAATTAAAGCACTTTACAGTGATGCATCAAACAGATCCAAGGCCAGAATATAGCCCTGAGGAAGCAACAGTTTTGAGAGATGGAAGATGCCATCTGCAATTGTTTCCTTGTCTTAAAGACAGAGAGGCACTCTGTTTTCCCTTTACTCTCCACAATTTCCCAGCACTTTGTGTTTTTATGAAAGCTATCAGCATTAGATACATCAAACACCATTCACTCCAAGCACCCCTGGATAACTTGCTTATTTCCCCAGCCTCCAGTCTGACTTGCTGGAGAAGGTCTGCCAGCCCAGCCTGTTCAATAGCCATCTCTGTGAGTCATAACACAGCAGCTCCAGATGGAAGACTGGGCAAACATCTCCCTCCAGAGTTCTCACCAGTTCGGTTCCCATCAATCAACCAGCAGCTGGGAGTGAAGAATCATTCGCTGCTTTGCCTGGCTCACTCGTGCCAAAGACTCAGCACATTAGAGCTGCGCTTTCTTGCACATCCAGTCCTTGGGGAAGGAAAAGCCTGAAGCCTCTCACAGATTTCCCACACAGCTACTCAGCCCACCACCGTCAAGCACCATGCCAAACTTAGTGTGCGAAAGGAATTTTGTCTTAGCACCTTGACTTGGTGTTTTTAATCCTGAGAACGAAGCTTTCTGGCTTGTCAGGCCAAGCATGTGGTTTACAGGTGAGATCTAGTCACTCTTGCCTCCATCCAAAAGACAGAGGAGCATTCCATGTGTCATTTTAATGGCACAGGAGCAAGTGATTGGTAAGCCAAAGGCACATCTGGGTTAACATGTGGGAAGCAAGCACACTGAATAAATGCGATTGCTCATGCCCGTTCTGCAGTTGGTAGAAGTCGTAGGAGTTGGCTGGTGAACTGTGATAATGGTGAGAATCTAGTTTCTGCTCTGTAGTAGCAGACATGACAGGAGGTGGCTGTTCCTTGAGCCAAGACAAAAATGGAGACTGAACAGTTGGAGCACTCTGGCAGCAGAGTTTTGGCACGAAGCTGCACAGCAAACGCTGCAGCGTGCCAGCGTGACCCGCTGAGCGGTGCTCTCAGCCGTCACCTGCGTGTGTGGATGGCTGCAGAAGCCGATACCTTGGAGCACATGAAAGAAACAAAACTGCATGAAAAACAAGTACATAGCCTGAGTAGTATCTTCTAATCTGTTACAAACACAAGCAGCAAACACCAGAGAATACTTCTCTGCTCAGAATTACATGGTCTGGCAGGTACAGCCCTTGGTTCCCTTTGAATCAATAACCCCCCTGCTCCTGAACAAGGATGTTTGCTTTTACAGGAGATCATGGGCCTGCCTAAGTGGGAACAGGGACCTGGTCTGCCGGGGAAAGCCTGACTGCTGTTCCCAGGAAAGACATTTAGTGCTCCAAATTTGTTCCTCCATACTGTGAGCAGACCTGCTTTCGGGGGATTTTTGTAAAGCATTAAACTAGGCATTTCTGCCATAACACACAGGAGCTGAACCACATCTACACCACACAAAGTATTTCCAATTTAGGGGCATCTATTTGATGAAAACTGAATCAAAGACGTAGTTCTGATCCATACCTTTAGCTAACTATGCAATGGTGTTACTTTCCTGTGTTGCCTGGGCAAATTGGGCAGCAAGACTTTGCATCATTTTAAATGCGTTACTCTGTATAAAAAATTGACTCAAATATTAGCACATTGTATATCTGGGGGGAAAAAAAGAACGAGTAGATAAAAAGAACATTATACACTGCAGGACAAAGAGAAGCAAAAAAAATCAACCCTAGCGGGGAAAAAAGCAGTAAAGAAAGAAATTCAGCTGGGAAACTAAATAGTACTATATACAAATTATATATAGAAAGAAAAAGAGAAGGAAATCTACTTCTGTAGGCTAGCCTTTTGTGAGCATCACTTTTATCCCTAGCTTCTATATAGGTATCAGACCTTGCTTTTGCAGAAAACCGTGCATTAGGAAAAGAAAACTTGAATCACCTATGGGGAAAAAGAGAAAGGCCATAGGGCTAAATCATAGGAGTCAAAGATTTGAAACACTGAAGTAAAGGTACAAAGCCAAAAAATATGGTGACAAATTCATAAATTCTACATAGCTGCTTCATTCAACGTAAGACATTGTTCACTGTCTGTAGTCCTGGGAGATGTTTTATTCACCTAGAAACCTGTCTTCAGTCTGTCTGAAACAGTATTTTAGTTCTAAGATACAGAGATGTCATTAAATGGAGGGCATCTGACATTGCCGTAGGGCTTCCCAATTGAAAAAAATGCTCTATCAGATGGGGGAATTTGGCATCATTGTATTGTTACTATCTACTGAAGTTAAGTAAAAAAAATATACCTCTGCACCTTTTGTATTTCAGTCTCCAGGGAAATCAGGCAAATCACAACTGAGTAAGAGTCCAAACTCTCAATTGGGAGCAAAAGGAGTTTTCAACATTTTAAGTAGGGCAAGTGGATCACTCCCCAGTTTTAACCAAAGGATGGGAATAGCAGAAAAATCCAGCTGGACTCCGACACTGACCCTTTTTCTGATTTCCCATAGCAGCACTGAACAGATATTTTGTAACCTATTGACAAGACTCTCTTAAGATTTTAATATCCCCTCCTTCACCCCCATCTCCCTTTTTCCCAAACTCATAATCATTAGAAGACTGTATGCAACTTGGTGATAAAGCAGGCTTGTTTGTAGTTTAAGAAAATGTTTCTGTTTCCTTAGAACAGTGTTCTGCTCATTCTTAAGCTTTCTTCTCCCACCCATCCATCCATCACAATTCAAAAGCGTCATGTTAATGTTTTATAGGCAGAGTCCTTCTGGCTTCTTCTCAGAAACAGCAGCATCCTTGAATAATTTATACCACTGCATTTCTGCACTACTGTGTGTTTTTTTTTTTTTTGTTGTCCTGGTTTTCAGTAAGCTTCCATGAAGTAGAAGGAATCAAATAAGAAAGTGTTAGCAAGTATCTGCCTCTTCATCCAGCATTTGTCCTTCATCATCTCCCCTGTCCAGAAAGATGGGAAAGACAGTCCTTCTCTAAGAATGTTAAGGGTTGGATTGAAGTTTAAGACTAGCAGGGCTTTCCAATAACAGATACAAGGATCACAGCAGGTAAAATAAGGTTGAGCAAACACCTGCCTTTCAATATTGTGGTTAGCTTCATAACTGAGAGATGTTTTAGTGAAATACAGGGTAAAGAAGAAGTTTGACCATGCCGGGGGGACTCTCCACCCAGGGTTTTACATTGTCTCCCAAACTGTCCTGTGACTTAAACCATTTATACCTTTGCTGAAGCAAATTTAAAACCAAACCAAACCAAAGTGAAGAAAAACAAACCCAAGACCTACAAAAGACACTACAAAAATAAATAAAAAAAACCCAACACCTGCAAAGACTGCAGAACTGCTGGAGTGTCCCCTCTCTAAGCTGAAACACAGAGAAATAGAAAAGGGCAGGGAGGCCTGGGGCTCAGGGTCAGGCTGGAAACTCCCTGGCAGTGGCCACTGATGGGGCAGCTGTGCCCTCCTCCTGCTACCAGCCCCCCTCAAGAAGCAAATGCCCCCCACGAGCAGCAGCAGGGCCATGCGGGCAGCACCCCCCTGGCACCCACCAGGGTTCTACATCATTCTGCCACTGCCTGACACACCACTGGCATCGAGGGCACGCTGCTGGCTAGGGCTAGCTAACCCCTGTTCCCTTAACTACACTGTGCAACCCTGGTTGCAAACAGCCCTGGTCACAGTAACCACCCCGCTTCCGCCACGCGCTTCTGCCAGGCTGCCGTTGGCGTGTGCCAAGGATGAGCCATCTGAGCGAGGCACTTGGGGTTTATGACTAGCTACTCCAAAGGAATGAGCTCCTCGGTCACACTTCCTAAATATATTTATGAAAACTTGAGCTATGTCATTGTTTCATAGCTTCCTATTTGTTACAGCAGAAGCCAAGTGGTTAATGTAGGCCTGGAGATGTGGGTCTGCCCGCCAGCTCTGCCCTGCGCCGAATTGCCCGGGGGTTCAAAGCAGGGAGGCAGAGGTGGCCGTTTCTAGTGCTGCACAGGGCATGTCACCGTGTTCGTTATAGAGACGGGTACCTAAGCCTTGCTCACCTCAGGAGCCATGTAAACTTTGAAAAAAACTTTTGTAAAGTTTACACCCGTCCTACTATTCGCTATAGGCAAACAGCCAAAAGAAATTGTGCTTTTGAAAAAAAGCCTGATGGGCTTCTTTGGATTATTTTTTTCTAGTCCAAATCAACAAATGATATCTAAATCCTTGTGAACTCACATGGTGTCACAAGGAGACCCAGACTTTTAGCCTCATTATATTGAAACATCCCAAGGAGGACTCCAGGTAGTGCTGGTCTTTAGACCAGAACACTTTATCGCCGCAGGCGTTCTCCCTTTTTGCCTGTCTTTTCATCTCACCTTCACCCACTTAAGGCAGACAAATTATTTTCAGTGTTTTACACTACAAATCAAAAGTAAGACTGCAGTTTGTACAGGCCATTCCTAACCTGTTAATTGAAGCCGGTAACAGCACATCTGCAGTAACACAGGGTACAAGCATTCGGCTGAACAGCTGCAAACTACTGAGCTCCGAGTTACCCATGATGGGTAAGAAACCACGGCATTACAAAAGCTAGCCCAAAATGCCACACAGGAGACTACTTATTAAACTTTCATCTCTCACTTTTGAAACCAAAATCCTGAACTTGGATGACTAAGTGATTTAGCCTTCTCCTTATCAATTTCTCAAAAGTGCAGAGAACATATGTCTTCATTGCTGTTGTTGAAACCTATGTGGCCTACCTGATGTATCTTTACCAGCTAGTGCAGGGGTTACCAACAGTAAGGCCAAAACATCACAAAACTGCAAACTAACTCCATGATTCATTTCTCCAGCTTCCTCTCTGAGGCTGGTAATAGATAACAGTTTCCTACAACTGTTGGTAGTGGTACCCAAGTTACCTTGTAATGTAAAGCTTTCTCTGTTATATCCACACAGATTGAAGTCACACCTTTGCCTGAAGCATGGAAATACCGTAAAGAAAATTTCTATTTCCTAATTTAAAAAGCATGTTTGAAATACCAGAAGGTTTCTTAACTGTTTTCATAGCCACAGAAATATATTCATGTTGAGAGTATGCAACTGTAAATTTTAATTTTAGAAGGACAGAAGTTTAATTTTGCTCATAAAATATAAAAGATAATAAAGTAAGGGGTCAGACATTTTTAGCCTTAAGAAACAGCATCATTATGATTTAAGTATCAGTCATAAGTTAACTCCAAATCAATATTTGACACTTGCACTATATTTAAATTATATTGCTGTAAGGTACATTAAGAACTCGCTGTTGAGAATACAGTTATTCCATGGATCAGGCTAAAGAAGGGCCAATTTAATAAACAATTTATAACTGTAAGTATGTTTCCAGCAATAAAGTTCCAAAATCCATCCTAAATAAATCTTATGTTATATCTCATTATAACTCATAATTTAGTTATATGAAGAATTCAAGAAATAAATTATGGTTATTCTCTAATACTTTGGATGTTTTATCTCTGCCCTTAAGAATCATTTCACATGATAATTGATTGCTGGAGCCACATCTCTTATCTCAAGGGTGAATAAGAAAAACTTCACAAAATTATTTTAGAGCTTTGGGACCTATAAGAGGATGTGATGTGTGCTTATCAGACCTCCAGAAACCACAAGTATAGTGACATCTCTTATCACTGCATGAGGCAGGGATTAGCAAATACACTTCCTTTATTAGCATGACAATTGATTAGAGGAAAATCATAGCTGCATTGCACGCTCCTGAAGTGGAGCGGGTAAGTTTTCTGGAGTCAGACATGCAGTAATACGATGGTGTACCACTGTGGTGACAGGATGGGGAGAGCTGCTGGACCACCCTGAAGCTGTTTCATCCTACCGCTGACCCTATATAGCAAACTGTGGCATTACTGGACCATACAGGGCTAAAGCTACAAGCATGATGGGAAATGAGCTTGGCATAGGAAAGCTTCCAACACTTGGCTAATTCAGTTAGTTTAACACTAAAAAATTACCTTTGCCAATCTAAATTAAAATTAGCTGGAGTGGTTTAGACATTAGTAATGGCTTTTGTTTGGACTAGATTTTCCTGTGAGGCCAAAAAAAGCTTAATAAACTTATAAGTGGAAAGGATAAAATGAAACATCCATACAAAACTAAAGATGTAGGTAACTGATTCAAAAAAACCAATTAATTTATTGCTCTTAATTCTCTGATTCCTTCCTCATTGCTTTTAGTTAAATTCTCCTGAGAAATTGTGTTAATTTACCCAAGTCCTTCATTTGTTTCTGCTCATACAGAATGTGAATGGCAGCAAGAATGGGCCTTCTGCTGCTGCAACCTGAAATCTTGTAAGATGTCTCACAGAGCATGGGAAATGATCTGAGCAGGGTATAAACTCTTGCCAAAACGAAACCTTTCCCTGCAGAATTTCCAGGGCAAGAACATTGTCTTAGTTGTGTGAGAGCTCCAAGATGCACCAGTGGCACTTGCGAATTCAAAGCTCTCATCCACATCAAAAGTCTGAACAATTCCAGTTAGGAGCTGTGTTTTTCAAATGATCATAGCCAGACACCTCAGCTGCTTCAGGACAGCCTGAGGCTGCTTGGAGCATTCCTATACACATCCAGAGTGTACAAACAAATGGTTTGTCGCCAGCATTTCCTTTACAGGACTGTAAGCAAAGGCAGAGGTTTTCTTAAAGGCAACAGGTAGTGATGAAATTTCCTCTCAGTTTTGGTTTCCAGTGTGTGTCTGCTTTTTGAGGCAGACTGCCCAGGAGCCAGACCCACATGTAGTCACAGAACAAGCAGAAAAAGAGCACACCAGCCTGCCCGCTGGCCCAGCCACGCTTGCAGATTGATACTTTGCTAGCATGTTAGATTATAGTCATGCTCTGCCTCACTGACTTTTCCTCCACTAAAAGTCTACCCCATTTTCTATTTGTAGTCTCACAGGAGAATGACAGGTTAAGATTGAGACCCTGATGTCAGATATTTAGGGAACCATCATAGTCTCTTGGGCTCTGCCATCAATTAATTTCTCTTCCCACCACCCCTTCCTACAGAAACAGGCTTGTGATTCTCTTTCAAGGGAAGCTGTTGTGAAGTTTGTGATGTAGCAGCTCCCATACATCATTTCTTCCAAATTCCGGTACCTTATTAATCTGACTATAGTAATTGTTGGAAATTTACTGGGGACTGGAATTAGAGAAAACTGGGACCTAATAGAAGCACCGTATTACAGAAAGCTTTTTAGGGTAAAATGCAGCTATCGCTTTCAGAGCAGTTGGCATGCACGGAACCTACCACAGCTCCCTAAGCAGCACACCCTGCCATCTCCACACCTGGTGATGGGAGTAACAGAGGGTGGAGCAGAGCGGAGACCCCAAGGTCACACCCCGTTGTTCTCTGCATGAACAGGAACTTGAAATACCACTCATCTGATAAGCTGCATAGCAGTTGTCAAATGAAGATTATATGGGATGTCTGCTGCTGAGCCAGCCCCTGAGGTGAAATTACTCTCCCCAGGTGAAATAATCTCATTGCAATACCGATGCACACCTCCATCCCAAAGTTACCTGCCCCCAAGGTACTAATGCACCTCACCGGGCGCGTGATACCAATCAGTAACAAAAAATTGTATGACTGGAGTCATTCAAGCTCTATCTAAATGTAAAGAAAATGAACCAGTCTTAGGCTGAAATGTCCAAAAAGGCGGGAATTGCTGCCTAAACTCCCAAATTACCAAACTCTGATTTAGCGTTTAACTAGATGTTAAACAAATCCGTGCACGAAGTTTAGGTCAAGCTGACCCACTCTGTAAAGTCATCAAAACTGATGAATGCAATGACTTCTAATCAAAGGAGTCAGCCTTGGGAAACAAAGAACAGATGGGAAAAGGAACACCGTTATTTAAATTATGCAAAAACAGGCCTCCAGGTGAGAAAGTTCTGGCTGCAAGAGGAGACAAGCTGATAAGGTGTTGCAATCTACAGAAAATTAGTTGAAAGTAGGACAAAGGTAATTGTGGTAATGGGAGATCGTGACCTTTGACTCAAATAGACCCTCTGAAAGAGGGCAGAACTCTGCCTGGGGAGTATGCGTAGTTACTAAAGAACTTCAGTAGTGATGTCTGAGGATCTGTACTACTTTGCATTAGAAGTGAGAAACTTACGACCAGTCCTGTGTATGATAATGAATATGCTACAGGATAATGAATATACTATGAAGTATAAAAAGTGGACAAATGAGGGGAGAAAGGGAAGACTCTATCGTAACTTCTGGGATCAGTCAATGGGCTGAACCTGTCTTCTCCCCTGTAGGGATGGCTACCAGGCAAGAACTTTATTCCATGACTAAGTGTATTGTTCTAAGCTTGTTTTGCAGTCAGTGTATTATCACCAGCAATGTTTGAACTTTATTCTGTCACAATTTGCATTTTGTATAGTAAAAGTTTTCAGCTGAAGTTCATTTTGTACAAGTCTCCAGAGATTTGAGTA
This sequence comes from Microhierax caerulescens, assembly GCA_035590215.1. Taxonomy (NCBI): domain Eukaryota; kingdom Metazoa; phylum Chordata; class Aves; order Falconiformes; family Falconidae; genus Microhierax; species Microhierax caerulescens. The sequence goes on along the minus strand of JAVJGJ010000059.1, from coordinate 62,584,433 downwards.
GTTGTTACAAGGGATTTGACTCAGTGATGCTGTCAGCGGGGGTCCCTGAACAGATTAGTTGAACCACCCTCCGATACAGTGGGCTGTCAAAATACAGGTAACGGACAGGCTGGTCGGACACAAGGGTCTCGTCTTTCTTGGTAAACTGACAGGCTGATCAAATACAAAGTGTTTGAGGAACTGTCCCTTTTAACATGACAGTAATATTATCCATTCGTAGTTGAGGGGTCCCAAAGATTTGTATTGAGTCATTTCTCATTAACTAGCTCTGTCTGCTACCATAGGAGTATATCTTATTATCTTAATTCAATGTTTGGGTATGTGGCAGAGTGACAGTTAAATAAACAGAGACCTGTGGGCTTCTAACTTGTTACTTACTGTATGTCTCTCTTTCCATAATTGAGCTGGTATCTGGCAGGATTGACAGTATGGATGAGAGTCAGCTTGCTAAGGAGACAGGCAATTCTGGTGGTCGAACAACTGGAAGAGGCAAGACAGTAATTATCAGAGCTTGTTTTAAGAGTGTGGCTGTAGGTGACATCACTGACTTTGGAGAACTGGTGCCTACATTTAGAAGATGATGTAAAAGGAACAGGGAAATAGGAACTTTCAAAACTTTTGAGTTGGATGCAAAGGAACCTAGAGCCAAGGAGTTCTAGAAGAACATGCAAGTTCAGTTTTCATTCTTCTAGCTTCTGAGAGGGATGTGGAACTGAGATGCTGGTGATGGCACAAGGTGGACAGGTATTTGTTTATAAGAAACTGCCTCATAGAAAAAAAAAACCACTGAATGCATTGTGTTCTATTTTTGCTCATTTAAAATATTTGGCATAGTAATTGAGCACTTTGTAATACTAAGAGGTTTTGCTGTTTGCAAATGTAAATAAACTAATCAAAGTATAAAAGCATCCAAGTAATTTTTTTTAAAAAATATCAAGAACAGAAAAAAAAAATAGTGAGAGAAAAAACAGTGCTGCAAACCTTAATGACCAACAACAAAAATGTTAGCATGTTTCACTTTGCTTCTAAGCAGAGATATAACTATTCAGCTACAGAAAGACAGGAAATAAAAATAAAACTGTTTTGATATTGTTGTATATATATTTGAATTCTCTAGTATATTAAAACACAGAAGCCAAATCAGTATACTCAGATATTTATATCAAAGTACTTAGAGAAACAAATGCAGCACAATATGCTTTGCTTTTCTTTAATAGTGTTAATAGTACAACCAGCTTATCCAAAGAGTGTTTTTTATAAATTCAGCAGCAACTTTCTGTCTGCTCTGAAATGCTTTATTTTTGTCTTTTCTAATGAACAATTGTAAAAGCATGATAAACTCTTCCTACATTTCTTGATGGTGTTTTGGTTTGGGTTTGGTTTTTGGTTTTTGGTTTTTTGAAGGGTAGTTTTGGGAATAAACTTCAAGGCTTACCTTTTTTTTTTTTTTTTAACTTTAGAAAAAGAACAGAAAAAACTCATCTCTCAGCATAACTAAAAAGTTTTTTACTCTGTGGGAGTTCTAATTCTCCTGTAATAATACTGGTAAAGAACTGTGGGGAGTGGGAAGAAATAAAGAAGTTGTTGTATACTGTCTTCTCACATATCTCCCTAATTTTAGCAGAATTTGTCAGAAATCATGGTAGGAACCAAGGCACAATTTCTATCATGTTTTTCAATTCTAGTGATATTCAGATCAAGGAATTGGCAAAAAGTCATTTCTAGGACACTGAATGCTTCAAATGTACATTTTACTTTTCTCTGTATCAAAATAAGGAAGGACTGAATTCTTCAGCACAATGTAGCTGTGATTAAAATGCCAAAGCAGTTTTCTGTGATTTGCCCAGCTTGCTTACGCATGACATTGTTTGTTTTTTTTCTTTTGTATTAGTCATTCCTGAGAAGTCCAAGACTGAAAAAGTAAATTACATGGACATGCTAATAGTAAGTGTGGATAGAATTAAGTGCCTTTCACCGAGCCCAGTTCAGTATTTTGTTCGAGCATATGCAGAGTTCTTCCAGGCAAACTTTTGCAGCAGGTGACTAAGCCAGGGGTCTGTTACATACTGGAGAACACATCTGGCCCAGATGTTGTTGGAACAGAAGGGAAGCCACAGAGCTTTCCATAAGAATATACCACACAGCTGTATCTCTTTGAGCACAGTGGCACAACTCCTACTTGCAGGATTATTGCCTGCTCCAAGATCCATACACTACAAATGGCTGACCAGTGAGTTGCAATGACCACGGAAGCACTGAGTGGACTTGATGTTACAGCACTTTTTAAAGGACTTGAACAGAAGCACATCAGAGAGCATAAGAAGCAATCACTTGAATGAGTCATGTGCTCTGTTTCTGTGCACCCAGTTTGCTGAGTCTAAATCACAATAAAATAATGCATTCCGCTGGTTCAGTTCCTTGCAAGCTATAAGTTACAAATCTACACAAAGAAAATCGCTGCTCATAGTCAAGTCATTCAGAGAGCAAGTACAAGATACAATGGACAAAAAAAAAAGAAAGCAGTACAAGTGATAGAAGCTTCCCTGTTCCCTTATCACCTGTTTAGCATCCCTGCAGATGTTCTTGAATGCAGATTAGGAGAGCAAAGGTTCTCCAATAGGAGTCAAAAATAAACACTAGGGACTGACTCCCTAGTACCTACAGTTCAATTGCATAGCTCCACAACTTCCTGAAAAATGGAAAGTTTAAGAAAAATAAAGGTTCTTTCTTTCTGGTTGGACCTTTTTTAAGTTATCTTTTGTAAGACCACATAAAATGATTTAGTTCTCAAAGAATAACTGAATTACATAAATAAAACATTACATAAAAGACATCTCAGTACAATTTATGTGAAGTGAATTTCACAAGGAACAGTCTATTGTAGAAAATTCAACTTATCTCTTCCTGATCCTTTTATTCTATCTAAACATAGAAATTTATGTCAGTTCAAAAAAATCTATTACTGTTTCTCATAACTGAATCCATTATTTTCCCTCCATGATCCATCAGGTAAAAACAAGTGCAATAGATAGCTCTAGCAGTATCTTGAACATAAAAAGCCTCAAGAATAGAATGAGATAAGTTAAACCCATCTCTCTCTGCACTCTAACTGGAAATGATAACCTTGATGTTTAATTTAAATCAAGTCATAGCAAAGACTTCTGACTATAATTGTTATCTGTCATATAAATAAAATTATAAAGTGGCACTGGACTTCGAAAGGTATAATTTTGCTTGTCGCATTGCCTGTAAGCAGATTAAACTCTGAAGGTTTATCACCCTTTGCCTCCTTCTACCTTGCAAAAATATGGAAAGAGTTGGAAAACAATGATTACTTTTCCACATTACTCTTTATTTCCAGAGCTTTGCTTATTCCATTGCATTGCTGATTTTTCTCTCCTTTGCTTGCCTGACAGCCAAGGGAAAAAGAAATAAAAAATTAGAGCTCATATTAGAGTGGCAGCATCTCACTGGTACAATAAGTTTATGGACAGGTAAAATAAGGGAGCAAGTGCAAGTGCATGGATCTAAGCCAGAAAAAGGGACCGCTTGATCTCATAGCAACACCTGTGCTTTCCAAGCTTGGCCTCAGCCACGTTGATGATAGTGGCAAAGGGGTTCTACCAGGCACTGGACTTTCACAGAGCAACCCAGTGCAAGAAAAAAAAGAACGTCCTGGCCCCATAATATACTTGCCTCCCTGTCTTTCCTTGCTTTCCACTTCTGTTAAGAAAAGAGGGTGCAGTGGTTGCAGGACACACAACAATGGGGTGGAAATGGTGTCTGGGCTTGGAAAAGACTGACTGCACCTCTTCACCTACAGTACATGGCCCTAGGGAGGCCAAATATGCACAGGCTGCCTCGAAGATGAAAACAAAGTGAATTAATTTCTTTGATGCAGTGCCTATGATGAGACACGCCAAAGTGAACCTACCTCCTGCTTTCAGATGCTGCCTGTCTCCCACCCTGAGCCAGCAGCACATACTAGAGGCAGCTGGCAGGTCCAAACTCTGTTAACTAGCTGTGGTTGTGCAAGCATGCAAAGAGAAAGCACAAGAGAGAAAATGGCAGGATGCAGCAGCAGGGGCACAGGCCTGCCAGCAGCATCTCAGCGTGCTAGGCTGTGTCACCCAGAGGCCATCACACGTGGGTGCCTGCTCCTCACACAGCTCAGCAGGGCGCAGCTCACTTGCAGCTTCTGCTCCTTTTAGCTGAAGGTGGTTCGTGAGGCCGTACTTGGTAAAGGGAGCTTGAAACAGCGAATTTGGTTTTACATGTGGGCTATTACACAGACCCCTCAGCAAAGAGTTTCATGTCTCCTGGATGCTTTTACAGCAGCAAACAGAAAGAAGCCTGCCAGGAGTGCTTCAGAGGAGAAATGCGATTTTGGTGCACTGATTCATCATCTCAAGGAGCCACTCCCTCTCTCTCCTTTGACTAAGGAGAAATTAAGGAGACAAAGTATTCAACTCAGCTGGACAAACAGACCTTCTATTGCCTATGCACTGGTTTAGGAAGATATTTATTGCACAGGTGTTTTCTTCAGAAATACTAGTGTCACTTCAGTGGAGTCCTATGAGATCCTGCTGATTTCCATCCGAGGGCAGAGGTCACCACATAATAGTTTGGATCACTTGGTCTAATCTGGAATTCTGAAAACTTTGCTTTCACTGCTGACATTTTTTTTTCCCCTGGCAACTCATCTCCTGTGAACCACACATGTCTGTGCTTTTTAAGATTCTATTTCCTTTATCAAAAGTTGTTTTGAGTTAGCCAAACTCAACTTTTATTTGCAGCATTCTTAAAGTTTTAGGTCTGAAAAATCATGCGAGAAATAGTGCTTGAACATCAAAATTACAAGTTTGAAGCAGAGATCTTTCCAAATAACAGCATTCCTATTCTTATATACATATAAACCTACTCTGTGGGATTTGCTAACCTCATACTGTAACAGTAAAAACAGCTCCCAGCCAGAAGAGAGACACATGGATTGATGGAGGTCTGATAATCATAAATAACATCTTGTTGGGGCTGTGAGCCAGTAGCTAGCATGAGTCTCAAAACAAACATGGACAGAGGACAGCAGGAGACTTTGCCTGGGAATCTCCCAGTTCCTTCCATGCCAGTTCTTATCAGGATGGGCTTGGCAAAGCTGTTTAACATCTTCTTCTCTCAGAGTGGAAGATTACTTTCCAAAATCACATGGATGCTATGACAGCTGATTAATTATCACTGTATTGTGCTTTATATGTGTAATTAGTATAAAGAAGGTTAGTAGGGAGAAACACTGCACAGAATATGAAGGTGAACAGAGACAGAATGCTAAAGAGATTCCAAGTGTAGTGAGATAGAAAGAGGAGAAAAACAATAAATAAGGAAAGGAGTTTTGAATAGTGAGTACATAAGTGATGTGTATGAAAGAAAAAAAAAAGGTGTGCTGCCTTCCAAAAGTAGAGGGGAAAAGGAAATTAAAAATTAGAAGCAAGGCACTGAGATGAATGGATCTGCAGTATAAAGAGAATAAAAGAAAATGAAAAAGATGTAATAAAAGCCACCCAGCCTTTAAAGTAATGAATCTTTTCATTTATTTATACCCTTTTTTGATATTAGAGGAAAATGGTAGCACATTTATACTGAGCTCACATTATGTTAACACAGTACAGCTCTTAATTCCTAGATTATGTTGTTAAATAATTAACTGATGAATTGTAAGTAAATAATTAAAACTCTGTTCTCTAAGCCTCACAACTGAGAACATAAAACTGTCACAGTGATATCAGATTTTAGCAGAATACGTACTGTAGTTAATTAGGAAAACTGGCAAAAAAATTTCTAAAATCTGTAGCTGTAAAGACTGCTAGCAGAAGCGCCTGGGCTCCATTTCCCCATGGAACAAAGTAAAATAGATCATCTATTATTTAAATGTCCTATAAGAAAGTCACATTTGGAGAAGATGGAAGCATGGATTGCTAGTCCTAAATTGCAGAATACCTAGACCTGCCCTCAGTGCTGTCCTGTTGGAGCCGGTCTGTGTTTTGGGCAGCAGGGCAGGAAAGGGTGTCACTCTGAAATGCTAAAGCAGTCTTGAGTTCATGTTGAAATATCTTTTCCTCCAATACCCCTAAAATGAAGTACTATGGAAGAAATCTTTACATTTCAATTGACAACAATTCATTGGTTCTGTGGCAATATTTAACAACATTAAGAACAAACAGCTTCAAGAATCTAATAATAATGTTTACTCTTGTAAAAAAGGAACAGTAGACAAACTAAAAAAGATTACTTTTTGCATCCACAAAACAAAATAATTCCTTTTCTCCCATGAACATCTGTTTTATTTCCTGATACAGCAGAAGTACATGTACTTGAAGTCTAAGCAAGGAGATTAATCTGGACTCTGCCATCATCACAGTCATGGGGTTATTAATTTATTTTTTTAACAAGAGGACTCTGGAAGCACAGATCCTGCTGTGCAGAGCCATCACATTCCTTCATGAGAACAACCTGGTGGGAACAAAAAATCTAAAGAACAGCATATAATTATTCCAACAAAGAAATGACAAAATGCAACAACGGTTATTAAGCGACACTCATTTCATTTGTTCATTCTTACAATCTGTTATTTAAAAAATAAATAGAAGACATTTTATTTTTTAGAAGCCCCCCACCCCCCCAGCTTCCTGATGTTTAGTCTTGCAAAACAGTGTCTTTAAGTATCAGCACAGGGATGAAAACGTACCAGAATTCCTCAGCACCCCCTAATAACCTCCACATCTGAGGTCGGGCTGACTTCACAGCCCTCCCTTCAGCCACGTTGGCTAGCGTCTGCCCCTCAGCCCGTGCCTGGGGGTTCATTTCACCACAGCCTGGGTGTGGGCGTAGGAAGAGGAGTTGGTCTCAAAGTAGCACTCCAGCTGCCCGCAGAGGGCCTCGAAGGTGGGCCGCCTGTCCGCCTCCACGCTCCAGCACTGCAGCATCAGCTGGTACAACGGCGCTGGGCACATCTCCGGCTGAGGAAGCCTGTACCCCTTGTCCAGCATCTGGATGACCTGGTGTCCTGGCATACCTGCAATCCCAAAGGAGCTTGTCAGACTACTCGGGGCCTGCTTAGTGACGCCGCGTGTCCCTATCTCTGACTGAAAGGAGGCGATGGGATGCCCTCCCTTGAGGTACACATGCCCGCTGAGGACAAGGCTGGCACAGCAGGCCTCCTTTAAACAGCAGCAGGCCACAGGAGTCACCGGAGGATCCCAAGTTAAAAACCACCTCCAGCATTTCCCAGCCCCCTCACCCCAGCTAGGCCACCCGAGAGGCACAGCAAATGGCTCTCTCTGAGTATGAGGCTTTTCCTCCACCACCTGGGTTTGCCAAAATTTTTTCTGACATCTGTTTCACTTAAATTGTTCCTAAATCCCTCTAGTCTAGGCGAGTCCAAAACCTCCCACGAAAATTTGTCCTGCTGCTGAATTTTCCTTACATTTAGAAAGTTTTCACTAACATCAGCTTTAAGTTTCCTCTGGTGAAGCTACACAATGGCATCCTGCCTGCTCTGTCACCGCACGTCATGGAGAAGTGACCATTCCCCTACCTGTGCTAGACCTTTATATATTAAGCCTATTGTCCTGTTCCCTTTCAGTTTTCTGCTCTTTAAATTAAATCTTGAATTGCATAATCTTTACTTGTATTCTCTCTGAATGTAATACCAAGTAAGCAAATAGCCATGGCAAAAGGATATTTTCTACTGTAAAGTTACAGGTAAACTGCCTTTGCAAAGGGATAGCGCTGAACATATTATCAGACAATATCAAGAATCATGGTGTTATGTATCATTTATACTTGAATATTTTATTTATGTGTGTGTGAGTGTGCATGTGCACACACCTATAGTTTATACAAGGAAGGGTTGAGGAATTTTGGCTTTGATTTTCTTTTTTTAGAACAGTTTCACAGGAGGTGACAGTGGGAATCAAAAAGCAAAATCAATTTTTGCTTTTACAGGAAATACTAGCTTGGGATCCTGTGAAATACAGTTACAGCAAGCACAACACCCCTCAGGCCTGTGCAGAGACACAGCATAACTTTCTTTTGCTTTAGTCCTTCCCTTGTGTTCTCACCAGCACAAAATGAGCCACAGTCAATCATCTCACTGATACCTTGTGTTATTGGAGCCGCAGTTCCCTGAGCATTTCTCACAGTGCTAGGAATAATGGCTGCTCTCATACCATTAAATCTGCTTTTTAGGTTGGTGACATTTTGTTCCTAATCATTGTGATCATTCTCTTTATGAAGACTTTCCACTGCAGTACTCAAATATGAGGGAAGGGGGTAAAAACACTCTGATACATTTTTCAGATGCCTTCTTCCTCAGATGCCCGTGCAGCACTTCACACATAACAGTCTGTTCTTCCATCAGATATCATCAAGAAAATAAATTAAAAAAAACCCAAACAAACAAGGGCAGGATGGGCAACAGGAAAACCTTCCCTTTTCCCACATTCTATGAATTGGCATCTTTCATCTGATGCTGGAGGGAAACAGCTAGTTGGCCTAGGTTTTGTGCAATGCAGGTTGACTCCAGCGAGAGGAAGCTTGAACGGCTGCTAATCACAGCCTTTGGAAAGCTTCCACGGAGCCTGGGGCAGCCAGAAGGTCTGACCCACTAAACTGGGCCTCATCTGAACAGCCTTCTTTCTGTACTTAACAGTCTTCACCCTTTAACATGCCATAGTACGGACATTGGACTCTTTTTGGTCTCGTTCTTAAAGTAAGAAAACATTAGACATCATTTTTTTGGTAAAAGCACTTACCAGCATAAGGCATCTTCCCATAGGTGATTATTTCAAACAAAAGTATTCCAAATGACCAGACATCTGACTTAATGCTGAATTTGTTATAGCGGATTGCCTCCGGGGCTGTCCATTTCACTGGGAGTTTTGTTTCAGGCCTAGCTTCATACACATTTTCATTTTCTACCTGTCATGGGTAAAATGACACAAGTGTGATTTCAGATCTGCTTCAGCAAAGTACTTAAACACCTGACTAAGCTAAGCATGTGCTTAATCTTCTCTTTTAGCCAAGTACTTGCCTTTCATGGTATTAAAGCACACACTTTCTGCAGTCTATTGTTGAATTGGGCTTCACAGTTGAGAAATGCTACTGTTCATCAGAGGCTTTTCTAAAGCATTTATCATTTCAAGCAAGCACGCAGCGTTGGAGTGGCTTGTGATTAATTATGACCTGCTACTGTGAATTCTGGACATGGCATGCAAGACTTCAAAAGTCTGTCAGGAGTGGCAATGTAAGCATCCTGCTGACAGTAGAGACCAAATGGTTCCACATCTGGTCTTCAGTAAACAGAGTAGGCAAGAGCAAGAGCTAATGAATTTCGGAACCTTTCTTCTGTGATTTATTGCAGTGTTGAAGGGCCATTGACTTTGATAACAATCACTTAAGCAGGTTTTGGGGACCAAAGAACAAACTCCAGGTAATTCAAACTACATATTTGCTTACAGTGGGTCCAATTAATTCATGTAAAATGAAGATGAAAGACATAGAAAAAGAGAAAATATTTACTTGCAAATTTGTAGAATCATGTCCTTAAAGTTTTATAGCACAGATACCAAAACTTTGTGAACTTTTATTCTCTCTTTCATTCCTGAAGTAATTTAGTGTACATCAGTCATATCCAAGCCTTGATCAGGTTTTTCACATGCAAATGTGTATAACATTGTGTTTGTTTGATTTGTTTTTAATACAGAATGTACATTTACCAGATATAATGTCCTATAGTTTTGAAGACTGGTTGTTAGTGTTTTGTATCTACATACTGATACAGTTGGCATCTTCACCACAACACTCATCTCTAGAAACAAGAAATTATTTTATTATGCTAATTAACACATCCAGAAATACGGTTTTCATTTCTCACACCTACTTCTTTGAGATCTTTGCATGTGACTGTATTAGTGCTTTGGCTTAGGAGACAGAATATTCCCAAGATTACTTCAGGACAGAGTATTTTAGTAAAGTTCAGTTTTAACAAGAAATGTCAATAGCTGTAAATTAGTACCCTCTCAAGTGAGGACAGAGGACAAATAACTATTGTAAGCATTGTTCATTTAAAAATACGTATTTTCCATGTTAAAAAATGTGCAATCTGAACTTATGCATAACTAGAAGAACCAAAATTAAGCAAAAACCACTTTCAGAGTCCCTTGATGCCACTGTCAAGCCATTATTTTATACTTCAGTATGTAATAAATCCAACTCTCTTATGAACTTCAATTTCCGCTGCTTGAATGGAAAAAAAAAAAACAAATACAAGCAGAGGGCTTTTTTTCTCTGTTTTTCTTTCTCAGTGCGAGAACATAAATCAATAAAAACAATAACAAGACCTCAGAAATTATGGATCACATATTGAAATACATAAAATACGGCAAATCAAATCTTTCCAACACTGATCCAATCATTTTCAGAGGTAGGAAATCTCATTTGTAAACCATGGCTCTTTTCTAGGTTGATCTTGGTCAGCTTTACAGCATTATTCGGCGTTCTGTGTTCTCAAGGATTAGAAAAAAAAAAACAGCGCAATGGCAAAGAATTTGAAAGTACATCAGATTTAAAGCTTTGAGAGCTCACTTTATGAACTCCACTGTTAGTCATGGAGAGGAATAAGGTCCTTTTATGATTACTACCTGCACACACAAGCATCATGGAGGCAGCAGGGAAGTGAACAGGGAGAGAATAGCTGCCAATACATTTTTACATGCTTTTCCTTACAGGCTCATGGAAATAATTTTGCCATCATTCCTTTAATCTCTTTCCATGTGGCAGACACTCCTTTTGTGGATAAAGGTTGTGCAGCTAAGGGTATTATGGCTTGCCAAGCTCCTTTCTTGGTGACTGAGTAGGCAGCAGACACAGGGATGCCATCTTCAGACTGACACAAAAGCACAGGCCAGCTTCTGACCTGGCATGGGATAACTCAGGTAGAGGATACAAGTGAACACATTAGGGGTCGTTTTCTCCCTGGGCATGCCTTTTGCCTGAACTCTGCAATTCAGAAGCTACAGTTTGCTCTTCCACCTTGTTCCCCGCAGTTAAAGTAAAGCCAACTCTGCCTCACAACCTACCTTAAAAACTCTTGCAAGTCCAAAGTCTGCCACTTTGTAAACACTGTGTTCACCAACAAGAACATTCCTAGCTGCCAGATCCCGATGGATATAGTTCTGAGATTCCAGGTAAGCCATTCCAGAAGCCACCTGAGAAGCCATGTCTACTTGATGTGTCAGGAAGATTTGGGAGCCTGCATCTTCTGTTTAAAAAGAACATGACAAGGATAACATACTATTTATGGTATTCAGATATAAATAACATAACAGGTGACTGGTTCAAACAGCCAACACAAATCAATGAAACCATGCAATACAATAAAGTGACAGACCCAATGTCACAGGTCAGTGAGTGCTACTGTTTAAAGTCATGCAGCTAGTTTCACAATAACTGAGTAACAATACTTGTCCTATCTTCTCTAAAAGAGTAAATACCAAATGCAGCAGTTGACCTAGGCCTGGAAGGAGCTGCTGACACAGTCCAAAGAAAAAGGCATTTACCTGCTGATAGCAATGCAGATGTTTGCCTTTCTGACAGGTGAATAACCTGTTCTAAACTGTGAGTAGGAGTTAATGTCAATACTCACTGGGTGTAGCCAAAACTGACTAAAGATGGAAAAGCACAAAATTATCTTTGTTCCCTGCTCTCCAATAATTCCTACCAGGAAACACATATACCATCTGCTGTGAAATGTAACTCTCATTTTCACCCTCCAGTCCACTTGACTGCATCACACCGTTATCTCTTTTGCTGCTATTCAACAGTAGGACTCCTTGAGCTGCTTTCAAGCTGCCTGCTTCTCTAGTAGAACTTTCTGAAGGAATGCACATGCCATTCCCACCACTGTAAGATCAGTAAGTCCCAGTAAGAGATTTGGCAACCAAAGATCATCTGTTCAGACTTAGAAGAACTCTAAGCAGAACAACTTGCCTCCATAAATGAAGGAAAGAGCCTAGGTCATTAAAAACTGCAGCCAAAAACTGTAAAACAGGTACCCAAAAAAAAAAAGTCATTGGGGTATAACTTATTAGGATACAAATTCAGGGCCTTTGTGGCATTTTGGAGACAAGCTGACTTCCTCATAGCAAAGAATTTATAACCTAAGGTAATCTGGGTAAACCAAATCAGTGCTATATTCAAGCATCAATGTCACCCAAACCCAAACACTGCATCACTGAAGCGTGAGTGCCTGCCTCTGTAGCCTCTAACACTCAAAACAGTTTCAACTTTGTTTCAGAATCTTAATATCAAAAAGCTGAGTAGGTTTTTTCTGAGTAGTGTTTGCTGGTAGGTTTATTGTCATTTCCTGCTTCTCGTTAGGATGGTGACTTTTTCTCACTGCCTCTGTGTTAAAGAAATAAAACATTTGTAGCTGGCAGTTTTCTGATTGTTATTTTGAATTGATTTGTAGTGAAATTGTGTCTCAGCATTGTTTTGTATAGTCTCTTCCAGTTCTGGCATTTTATCTGACCTAACCTTGCAATCACCCCTTATGAAGAGTGTGAAATTCCATTGTTTACTAATCTATTCTGCAATCTTCAGGTCTTGAATTTCCTGCTCATCTGAATGTTCTGAGATGAACAGGTAAAAGAAATGAAATTTAAATTATTAAATTTGCCCTGTATATCTATTGTCCTTTCCTTTTTGAGGCTAAACTCATTGTCATGATAATCTAGTACTAAGATTATTTACTTCTATTGTTGACTCAGAAAGTCTTTTCCTCTCCCACACATATGTTTAATAGTTGCCTTGACCTTTAAAAGAGGGAGAAAAATCAGGCTAGGTGAAAATCTATGGCATAACTATCAAGAAAATCCATCACCAGGATAATGTAACACTGAATTTTTGCAGTTCTGATAACTGGCTGACATCAACATTTATTATTCAGCTTGCTGGACAAAGACATTAATCCACATATGACACTTGTGTTGTATTTGGTCAGAAAATAATTGAATGTGTACAAGCACCTTGCATAAGTACCTGGGTTTTGGAAACCAGCTTATGTGACTCAGTTTAAAATCACTCTCTCCATGTTCCCTTTCACACTGCTTCTTCATCTGCACAGGCTGTGGACTACCTCCTGCTGAAAGCAGACAAGGATGCAGACAGACTTGAGCACAGGTTTGTCATTGCTCTGCCCGTGCTCCAGACTAGCCTGACACAAGCTTGCTCCAAGAGGCAGAACATGGCAATGTCACAGGGAAAAAAGGATGATTCATAAGCCTGGTGTTTAATGAGCTGCTTCGGTGCAGAACAGGAGTTAGAGCTGCTAAACCCTCCCTGTCTTATGCCCTGCAGGACTCACAGGTTCATCCTGTTAAAGGACAAGGACAAGATCCACCTCTAATGGTGGAACTGCAGCTGAAAGACTATTTCTTCCGCTGGGGGCTGTTTCGGATCCCAGACCATGCTGACCTACTGCCTTTAGCATGTGGGCTGAGGGAGGGGAAGAGGCCACCATTGCCCCTGCTGCTGCAGTATTTCTTGGAGGGTTTCTCTGTGTGAGCTGGTTCTGTGCTGCTGCAGTTCTGGAGCTAAAGAAGGGAAAACTGTACGGAGGAGCCTCAGCTGATCAGGAGCTGCAAACCGTACACAAAGATAGAGGGTGAAAGCACGGGTCTCTCTGGGATCTGGAGTACAAATCCTGTATGGTTGTCTCATAAAGATTTCTGACTATACTTCAAAATCCCAGATTGGGCCAGCCAAAGCACACAAGTTCAAGCACAGCACAGCTTTAGTACAACTGTGGAGGTTTCCAGACCAGAGCCAGCTCCCATCTGGCTGGTTGAGAGCAGCTCAGAAGAGTTTGCAGCTGTATTCATATGGGTCTACATGTGCTTCAGTTTGTTTAAAACTGGTTTAAAGGAGGAAAAACTACAGCACAAAACTGAAGTTAATATAACTTCCACACTCAAAACCAGGCACTACTGCTGAATTTAGAAAACCTTCCCATGGCTTATTCTTTATCCTATAAAGAAAACGTGGCACCTCCATGTCCTTTTGAACTAATATTTTTTGACAAAACTATCGCGCTTACATGAAAAATTTATTAGGGAAAATATTAAAGAAAGCTTAGGGTCTGCACCCTGTTCTAAGTAATCAATACCAATATCTTATACAGGAAAGACAGGAAAATATTCTCATTGACAGATGCCTGACAATGAAAAAAAGAATAAATAAGCTTCTCCAGTTGAGAGCATTGCCTCCATAATAATTCAGCAAACTTCAAGACTGAATCCCTGCCAGAACAAGCCCCAGGTCTATCAGAATTGATAAAAACACTCACACATTTATGACAATTTCATTCACATCCAATAACAAACAAAAGTTTTCTATGGAATTTTTCTCATCCTGGTGGCAGCTCAATAACTCTGCATAGCACCGATCACCAAGAACTATCCCAAAGTACATTCACAAGGTGCACAGGGAATTCATATGCTTGTCATCATTAAGTAGCTGTCGTTACGGTGGAATGAGATAGTCACTATGCATGAAATATTAGGGATTTTTAAAGCTGGAAAAACATACCATGCATTTCTAGGAGGGGAAACTTAACCAAAGAATGGTCTCTAGACCTTCCCTCTGTTCCAGTTTGCCATATCTACCTGTACTGCAGACAGAGACAGCAGCCTTCTGGAAGTGTTTTCATGATTCCTGCAGTGGCTGAGTCTCAAGAAAGCTTATTAGGATTTGTGTGCCAACCTCCCACCAATACAGATCACTTCCAGTCACACAGAGCTATATGCAAGCTTAAAATCTCTTTTCATATTACTGTCACTGACGGCAATGACTTTTCTCTGACCAATACATATCAAAGCACCTGGATATCTGCCTTTACCTTTTAGTTCTGTTTATTCCCCTGTGCACAGGCCATCAGACAAGAAGAGATACCACTAGGCTGGGATTCATCTGGCCATTTTTACCATTATCTTGACGGCTGCCTGGAAACCAACTGACCTTCCACAGTCTCTCTGATGCAGGGCTACAGAAATGAGCTCTCAGGCAAAGATCAGGCTGCAAGGGCAGCTGCTGTGCATGTGCTGGCAACTGATGCACACATAGGCTGCAGTACTGATGTGTCCTGGACATGTTGTACACTGTGCACAAAGAGGATAATTTTCACCTCTGCAATAGCTGTGACTCATCCTGGATTTCTTAGAGCTATTTCTCTGCTGCAATAAATGTTTTCATGCATATCAATCATTTCCTGATGGGACAGGCTCTTTCAATCAGATAAGCAGCAATCTGCACACAAAGGCACCAAAGATGAGAATTCAAAGGAAATTGTGCCTTGCTACCTCTGCTCACTAAATGCCTACAAAACTGCAGATGATCTGGCCCAAGCTCATTGCAGCCCCTCTCTGTGGAGTTCCTGGTGGGACAGTCCCTCTACCAGAGATTTCTTTAGTGTAATTGTCCCTGGGCTGAGCCTCACCTAAAAAATGGTTCCACAGAGAAGATGGGGGAAGGTATGTGTCACAGTATATACTGTCTGTAGTATTTCTCAGGGCTTTGCCTTATGGGCTGGAGACAGAGAAGAAATTTAGCAAGATAATCACAGTGAACATTTTGTCTTCAAGAGATCATTACAGCTCTAGAGACATGTGGTATCTCAGAGATATCCGCTAAACTAAAAACGGGAAACAACACTAAAATCAAGCATTTTTCAATAGCAGGGGTGAACTTAAAGTGTAATCATCATGTTAGTCTGTTCCAGGCTGTACAACTTTATTTTTAACTATTATTTGCCTTCAAAAGAACGCTTTGAAGTGCTGCTGAGATAAAAGCCCTGATGCGATAGGCAAGGGAGAAATTCACAGTGAAAGGCTATCCCTGCCTAGTAATAGATTTCAAAGCTGTTAAGACATGTTGTGGAAGGGCCTCTATTTCATGTCAAATATGATGACCTAACCTTCTGGATGCTTGTATTTTTATTCTGTCGGTGTATGTTCCTCTGTACTCATGGAACTGGGGGGGCGGGGAAATATGGGTCATTCATTATAAGGCAAGAATCAAATTGTGAATGTGATTCTCTCCTACTCCTCAAATACTTTGGCGCATCAAAAATTCATAAACCTCTTTTTTTCCTCTTTTCATATCCCCACATGTGACAAATGATGTACCTTTTATATTAAACCAGAGTGTTGTACTTCTGTGTTGGTGTATTTACTAAACTGACGGCTGTGGCACCCCTTGAAATGAGTTTATAGCCATTTGCTTACTTTGAAGGTATTCTAGAAGACTTCCATATCTCATCAGCTCAGTAATAATATAAATAGGGTCCTCCAACGTGCAGACAGCATAAAGCTGTATAAGTTTTGGATGTCTCAAGTTCTTCATTATTTGTGCTTCCCTCAGAAAGTCCTTTGGATCCATTGAACCTGAAACAACAGCATAGAACAAAACATAAGCTGAGGTTATTAAAGGCCTTTCTAACAGCCTGGCATTCTTAAGGGAATAACTGAGATTGTCTTCTGTCTTTCAAAGTGCATTAGCATCTCAAATCTTCACAGATGCCACAGAAAACAGACAGTGCCCCTGAAATAAAGTTAATGAGTGAAGCATGCCAGTTGCACAAGGACAGAGAACATATTCGTTCCAGCTACCAGAAATATAAAGGCTAAAATTAACCATCCCCAGGCCTTTCCCAAACTGCAAAAAGTGAGGCTAGAATGTTAACTGATACAATTAAAGCAAAGAATGACTTTACAACTGGTTAACAAAATGACCCGAAACTGAGGTAAGTGTGCTTGGGTAATGAACATAAAGTTTCTGACAGAAAAATAGTGCTGCAGTAAGAATTTGTTGCACTATTTTTTCAGCTTCAGTAATCAAAGCCTGAGAGCACTGAAATCACTTTAGCATATGAAGAATAGATGTGTGAATTTTATTTAAAAAAATACAGTAACTATTTATAATGTTCACATGATAGCAACCTTATTAGAAATACCAATGTATGGACATATGCAACAGCAACTTTCCACTCCCTTAAATGCAGAATTATCTTAACAACTAATGATCCCAACTTTTTAAGTGTTACATAAGGTTGTAATATCTCTAGTTCTATTCCTATATACAGTAAGCCAATGCATAAACCATGTCAAAAAAACATGAAATGAAACGTACAGAAATGGCACAGGGAGCTAAAGTCAGTGGCATGTTTAGGATTACAGCTCATATGTCCTGAGTAGGAGATTGATTAGAAAAAACATGCACAAATAAAGAAGCATAGCTTTCTAACTGGAATGATCCAGTAGTGATCAGATATTCTCAGATGTTTGAGGAAGATAGTAAATAACATCAACTTCACAATACTTGTATAAACAAATGTGTGAAATTATTCAACTACTCAAATGTTTCCTTCCTCCCAAATCAAATTAGTTTTATTAAGAAAAGATCACAGTGACAGTTGGGGGGGGAGCCTAATCTGCTCTGTGCCATGTTTAAAAAAAATTTTTTCCTACTGTAAGCAGGCTGAGTCATTTGAGAAGCCAAGGCTGCAAGAGTAAGAGTATTTTATTATTTTTAGCATTAGGTAACAAAAAAGTTTCATTTGGGAGTTGGCTCTGTTACAAACATGGATGTTTAAATGAAGTGAAATGCTAGGAGGATGCTAAATCTCCACCAGAAAATCTGTTCCACAGAACTGTCAAATGAGCCTGGGCCACCTTCACCCAACACCTACCCTGAATGTCACCTCCTGAAAAGTGCTCCAACCTACTTCCAAAAACATAGCAATAATGTGTGATTTCATATCCTTGCATCAGTGCAAGAGGAATGACTCAGAAATGCTTCTGACACAGACAATGAAAAAAGAGCCACTTGACATTGCAACTTGTGAGAGCAAGGATTATTGCAAGGGCCAGGTGCTCCACTCCTCTGTGTCCTCATACTTCCTTGGCAATCTCATGGGGTCCAATTTCATGATACTTTATATAATGCCATTAGGAAGGATGGTGGAAGTTAATAGATTTCCATGCCATCAATAAATGGATAGCAGCCAATAATACATCTCCTCAACAGGTACAGGCTATACCCATTTCCTTTTGTCACTGTCAGAGGAAAGTGGGGGCCTGCATGAAAAGTTAATAACTTACACTTGGTCTGGATAAAGCAGAGATTATGACAGGTGGAAAAAAACCAAATATCTGGAATGATAATCCTATGTCTTTTTCCTATTTAGAGCAGCACAATCTTCCTTTACAGCTTTATTTAAACTTTCCACCAATCCCAGATTAAAAAGAAAAAAAAAGCCTAGAGTTGTCTTTAAAGGGTTTGGACTCAGTTTGGTACTGATTCCATATTGTGGTCCATTTGCTTACTCTTCAAGATACATGCATGTGTCATGGAAATCATCCGAAAGGTTACAGAGAAGCTGCATGGTGTGAAGTATTCTGTCTCCACAGGTAAATGCATAAGCATGACTAGTGATTTAGCATCAGTGACAAAATTTTACAGGTTTATCTTAAAAAGGATAAAGTATTTCCTAAGGCCTACCAAATCAACTACCTTCTATAGAACATTATACAGGATTTCTTCATACCATAGAAAATGACAGTCTGATTTGTTCCCATCATCAAAATTTGCCTACAAGGAATCTCTCAGTTTAATCATGCTATAAACTTCTTCCAACAAACTGAAACCAAGCAACATATTTTTCACATATGACAACTTCCAATATATTGATCAGGAGGGAAGTATTCTATTAACTGAATAGCAGCAAATCCTTCTTTATGCTGTAGAAGTAATTAATAAAAATAAAGATAAGAAATCAGTGACAAAGATCGATAAGAATTATTTTCTGCTTATTTTGAAGAGCATATGTAACCTTCAGTTTTACTTATTTTATATCTTTAAATAGCACAAGTAGCAGATAGTGCCCAAAGCCCTCCAGAGCCCTGTAGCTCTTATACTGTAGCTAATAAGCGGATTGGATGCTAACTGAAAGTGTCTTTATCAGTGTTTTGTCTAAGATTCGGTTTTAGCAACTGACTAAGCAAGGTAAAAACTGCCTCTAAAACCAAGCAAATACACTTGATACAAATTAGTTAGATAAGGCCTGTCACAATAGTGGGAAAGAAGTTACAATACAATTTTTGAGGATGTTTATGTAAGTAAAATATATAAAATACATGCCACATGGAGTTTCAAATAACTTCTAGTTTGTGGTTGATTAACGTGTTTTTAATGAAATATATGTTTTCAGCTGTAAATGATAAGCACAATATGAAGAGCAGATTACTGTAAGTAGAAACCACTTGACCAAAAAACAGTTAACAGAAGCATTTACTGAAACAAGTATCCCTTGTGTAAGACACCAATTTGGGCGTTGATTGATCAGTACATGAAGAAAATAGTTTTGATAATTTGATTTTTGAATTAAGAATGCCTTTGTAAATGTCAAAGTTCTTCTTCAGAACAAAATGTTGGAATATGTTTCTTTGATGCCTTCTATGATGTGCTGCTTTGCCAGCATTCACCTTTAATTTAAGCCTACTTAAAACAGATTTATCAGTTCTGATTATTTTCTTTCTGAAAATATTTTGTTCTGGAATTGAGGAAATTTCAACTTATAAGATGAACAATGATAACTTGGAAATGAGTTAGTTAGAGAGAAAAGTCAGTTATTTTTCATATTCCATTGGCCTAAATGTAAGTGGTCCTTAAATATTTGCTAAGACCCACCCAAGACCCTTTGTTTACAACTTTCAATAAGCCTTCCCAAATGACTACAAAGCCACCTTGTCTTCTGAATAAGTTTATACAAAATGATTGTGTGCAAAGTACATTGAGCATATACTATGTTCTTCTGAATAAGTTTATGCATAATAAAGAAATAATATTAAAAACATCATGTTGTTGGTAACACAAAAGAATGAGTGCAAGCTACTCACATTAACAGGAGAATGAGATAGGTATCTGACAATCATCAAGTAGCTTTCTCACCATACAGAAGTGAACTGAGAAGTTAGGGTTATGTGCTGAACTAAATGAAATAAAATAATTTCTTTGTTAAGGGAAATTGGGAGACTTTCCTAAGTGCAAAGATTTTTATGTGGTGTATGCACTAAAGACATGACATATTGAAGAACTTAAATATTGTTAAAACCTCCACTGAGAGTACCAAACCAGCAACTATTTTGAGAAACCCTCCTGAAAAAAAATTAATTGTGCTTGGGCAGCTTCCATACAAAGAGACAAGCTTGGGAGTTGTTTTACAATATGATAATCCATCAACTTGAATAGGCATAAGGAACTTTCTCAGATACGATTAATTGGTGGTGATAGATGTCTGCTTTTCATGCTGACAGTTGAAGAAGCCAGCTTGTTCAGACAATGGGTTCCAGAGAATCCATCACACTCAGCATAGGACAAAGTGCAAATCTCTCCTGCAATGATTTCCACTTAAAAATAAATAAATAAATAAATAAAAAATCAGTGAAAAAATAAAAACAAAAATGTGAAATGATGTGGTCAGGGACTTACAGTGAGACAGTGCTGTGCAAAGCCAAGAACAGAAACAGTAATTGCTGGCTTCTACACCATTTTCCTGCCTGCTGATCCCTACACAGAGGTGGATAACTGTGGATCAACAACTCTAAAGTCAGAGATGCTCCTTAAGCCAAAGATGTTCTTGTGTTTTGTTTTTTCATTCACACACCCATAACTATGTTTTTGGCTTGTAAAATGTCACCAACGTCTCCAAAGCATAGTCAATCATCAATGAACAAATAAGACAATTATCTGAATAAAGGCATCACATTACTACTGCTTTTTGCTTAAACTCACAGTGATCAACAGATTGTAATAAGGACAGGAGAGGTAATGGGCAAAACATGGACTGAGTAATGTTAGTGAGCAAAAAGAGGAATGATCGGGGGGAAATTTGGTGGTTGTAATTGTGATGAAGGGACAATGGGTGGATTGTGTGTAAATTGTCCACTTTGGTGTTGTGATGACGTTATTTAGATTTTGTTGTGGGGAATTCTTTCTGTTGATGTGAGTGAAGTTTGTGAAGTTTGTGTGACGAATGTGGATTTTAATGAGAATTCTTAAATATGTGACTCACAGAAGTGAGAGGTGGAATGTATTGGGTTTGTACAGCAACATTTTGGTAGCAGGGGGCTGCAGGGGTGGCTGCTGTCAGAAGCTGCTGGAAGCTTCCCCTATGTCTGACAGAGCCAATGCCAGCTGGCTCTGAGACAAGACCCACTGCTGGCCAAAGCCGAGCCCATCAGCAACAGTAGTGGCACCTCTGGGATAATGTATTTAAGAAGGG
>JAVJGJ010000059.1:62519087-62561843 GCA_035590215.1 Microhierax caerulescens | reverse complement strand
GGGCCCCCCCCCCAATGGCGCTGGATCAATAGATTTAATCTTCTGATGCTTTTGATAGTGAAGCATTTAACTTTCCGTTTAGAGGTGGACAACAAACTTCTGCAGAAACAGGAATTCATTGAAGAAGGATGGTTCATTAAATCTGAGAACATCTCTGGTTGAGTCCTTTTTCCTGCAAAATCTCCCTTACAGTCCATAAGGTCTGTGTGTAGAGCCCTGTTGTCCATAGACAGTGGACTGCAAACCCCAAATTCTGAAGCTGGTTAAACTAGATACTCCATAACCATAAAGGCAGGAGGTGAACCCTAGAAACCTCAGTCCTTCCACAGTTCTTGGTCAGACTGGTCAGCTCCCAGGGTTACCAGTTTAAGATCTCATAGGCTACACCAGCTTGACATTTTCCTCAGTTTTGTTACTGTTGTGAGTTCTGTGGAATTAGAGAACACTGCTGGTAACTGAATTCACCTCTTCCAACTGTAGGCAATTATTCAAGCACCTAGATCTGAGGTAGTTGTCCAGACTTCACAATCAATGGATAGAAACATGCTTTATTAGCTTGTTATTCTCTCATCGTAATGTACATCTCTAATCTATAGTATCTGACATGTTAGGTGTTTATTTCTTCCCAATAATTATTCAAAAAGCCTGATGTATCTAAGATGTTACATGCCTAAAAACAGGAGAAATGTAGCTAGTATGCTGTGCATCAATGTTTATTAAAGAAAGACTTGTTAAATTTCCAGTTTGTGTGCAATATCTGAGAAATTGGCTCTTGTTCCAAATTGGAATGGAAACAGATTTCTAAATACCTTAATTACTCACAAGTGGGGAATCGCACATTTGCAGCCAGTGAGAACTGGCTCTAGGAAAAATCCATCACTGCTATCTCACCAGAATTCTGGGAGTTTAATTTTTCCTACAGGTTGGAAGGTCATCTACCTAAACACAACCATTTAAAACCTTTTATCAGCAACAGCTAGAAATTGGTGTCAGTCCAGAAAAAGTATTTGAGAAATGAGAATACCATATAGCAAGAAACTATATTTAGCCCTTCTAAAGACAACTGAAAATTGGTTTAACCCTGTCTGTATGTAACTCCAGAGTGGAAATAAAAAATACTGCATATGAGGAGGCTTCCATTTTATCACAAGAACACATAACAAGAGTTACAGAGAAGACAACAGGGAAATCCAGAGGAGAAACTAGGCCCACATTCTTACAGGTATAGGATATACCATTGACACAAACTGTCAAAGACAGCAGAGGCAACTTCTCTCTGTGCCTCCATCTCAGGACTAGAAGACTTCTAGTTACCTAGTCAAGAACAAGCTGTGTTTTGATTAAATATTAATATCTCAGAAGAGGGATGAAATGGCATATAATAGCATATAATAAGAGCAAAGTATTCACGCTACTCATGATCTAGGACAGAGAAAAACTCCAACTAGCAGAAATTCATTCTGGCCTTCAGGCCTATAAATCTACAAGGTACTGATTGCATTATGCTCTTCTACATTTTTTACTACATGATTACCTTACTTGCTTAACCTGCTGTTGCTTGGTAATGTGAGCATGGTTCCATGTCACAAACTCTCTAGTGGTAAAACCATTTTAACAGAACCCTACATTTGCCAGATCACTTTCAGCTTATCACACTATTCTCTTGTTCTGATTGCTTTCTTTTCCAGTGGGTCTATACTGTACAGCAGCTCAGCAAAAAGACTTTGATTTAAAACATGCCCCCTTCTCCCTCAGTGTAAAGACAACTGATTTAGATCTTTGATCCATGCAATACAAGAGGATTGTTTTAAAGTGTGTTATACTGGGTCTGAAATAATGTCAATGTGAATATTAGAAGCTTCAATCATCAACATGATGTATTTCTTGATTACTCATGAAGTATTGTGTTTTTCATTCACTTATTATCTTCATATTACGATGAATGAAATTATCAGACCTAGGCTTTGCTGTAATTTTATTAGTATGAAGCTAAGCATTTATTATTCAGGCTAGGGTGAGGGTACTGAGCTTTTTCTTTAATTCTTGAAAAGTTATTCCTCATGGGTAATGATGAGAACAAGCTATGGAAAACCAGTGTTAACTGATTACAGTAAAGCACTCCAAATGGTGAAAAACATTGTGTAGAAGAAGTTAATTCCCTAGAGAAGTGTACTACAAGGTTAAATGCTTCCATTTGAGATTGTTTGAACCATTTTTGTAGAATGAGATAGTTCGCAAAGTACAGTGATAAGAGATTCAGTATTACCTATATATTCTATCAAGATGACTTGGAGCATCAAAGTCTTCATTCTGAGCATCATTAAGTGCAATGCATGACTTCCTTATCACAGTATTAGATCACAAACTCTCTGCTATCCAAGCATCACATCCAGGTGGGACTTGTGTCTGCCCTGACTCAATATAACCCACTGTGAAATCAATGAGACTACTACTGTTGACTAGAGTGAAAAAAAAACAGAGATGGAAAAAGTATTGATTAAACAAGCCCTTTTTCCCAGCTGAACTATGATACCACTAAAAGTATCACAGTTGAAGGGGCAAGAAGCCCCTTATACTGTGCCAGTCTGTACATAAAAATGAGTCTGCAGTGAATATTACGTTTATTACAGTGTAAAACATAATTTTTAGCTAGCAAACCTATTGAAGAAGTTTATGTGACCATTTTTTCTTGTTTTATAGTCTTCTGTATGTGCATTCTTAGGATATCCTATTATTATAGAAACATAAAAAAAACCCTTCCTGCCTATGTCACTCTAAAATTATTGTGTTTTCTGCATGCATTATCAGCAAGACATTGAAAAGATACTGAATTGAACAACAGTCAAAGAATGGATCTCCACAGATCAGTTTGGTCTTGAACACATTCAAATGTTTCAGATAAAAATGAACTAACTCGTCCTTCTCTTCAGGTGGAGTATTAGTAGCAGTCATTCAGGGGGTCAGCATCAAAAAAAAAAAGGAAAAAAAAAGGAGGCAAATTGCAGCTGTAACTTGCCACTAGAGTTTCATGTATTTCACAGTAGTCTTGTCATTCTGATTCAATCCATTATTAACACAGAAGTTTGTTTCACAGAGAAAAGTATTATGTACTGTCCCCATTATACAGAAGAAAAAGCTGAATTAATGTTTTGAATTTAATTATTAAGAGGAGACGAAATACGACTAAGATAACTTCCTATTTTTGCATATGCAATACCAGATAAATATCAGCTGCACTTCCCTGCTAAATAAGTAGAAATGTATGCATTGCCATTTGTTCAAAATCTAATTCTAAAAGAAAACTTAATATCACAAAAAATTTGAAATATCTTAGTCCTGTTCTTTATTCCAGCTTCATTTATTTCCTTCTTTAAATATCATTTAAGAAATTTCATACTTTAGTAAGGACCCTTCCGTCTTCTGCAATAAAACAGACTTGTCCAGATGTGGCATTAAATCATTAAAGGAAAGTAAACTCAGATGGACAAATTAGGTTCTTGTCTCATGGAGAAGAAAGGGAAGCATCATATTGGATTGTTTAAACGGAGGTCTAGCATGTCAGAAATACGAAGCAAATCCCTCTCTTTACACATCCAGACTTGTTCTTCCTTTAGCACCATACTTAGAAAAAATATGGTTACCACAGCCCAGTGAAGGTCTTCTGAAAACAATGGGAACATCTAAAACATCTGAGATACACAAAGAATCTGGCTGAGCTGTCTAACCTAAAGAAGGGAAGACCAAAGAGGAACTTGATAGTTTTCTAGTATGTGCAACACTGCTGTAAAGAGGAAGAAAACAATAGGTACTCTTTCGTCATTGTGTATAAGACAAGAGGTAATGGGCCTGTACTGCAAAATGAAAGATTCAGGTCAGACACAAGGAGAAAAAGACTGGTATCAGACTTGTGGTTTCAGAAATCAATAAAAATAGGCATATGGATCCCTGTAACAAAAGGCATAGGCTTAGTGGATACTGTCTTAGGAAAGGGAAATGGACAAAGACATTTCAAGATGGTTTCTGTGTTTACTAGGTCACTAGGGAGATGGATCAGTTCTCTGAAAAAAAGTATGCTGTCTTTCACATGAATTATAGAAGGCCTTTAGTCTGAGCAGTTTCTCTAATTTCAGTTAAGTAGAGGGAAAAAAAGATGTTTATTTGCTTTCAATTTGCAAGCCCCAAACCAAACAATATCCTGACACAAGATAGCCCTAAAACGCATGCTTAAATTCCTCCCTGTTCAGGAGACCACTCAAGCAGAGCTCAAGCATGTTGTTATTCTGAATCAAAGATCTGAACCTGTTATGCTTGCTGAAACAGGATCGTTAATGGCCAACACAAGCTTTTTCAATTAACCACAATTTATTATATTGTTATGTCTTTTTTTTAAAAAAATGTGTATCATCCAGGCTACTTATCTATGTGGTTCTTGCCATCTGCTGGCAGATATTTTACGTTGTCCATTTTAAATGTACAAATTACTTAAAGTTAATGAAAAATAATTAAGAAAAATGTTAAAAGCTATATTAGTGTATGTGTTTCAAAAACTTTGAGAATTTTTATTCAATCGAATTAAGATTAAAGCACTTCTTAAAAACAAACATATATATTACCTACGGAATCGTTATCACATAGCACCTAATCACTAGAAGAAATTCTACAGATGAAAACCAGTAGTAAATCAATTATTTCACCTACAGATGAAATGTAGTCATTCAGTTCCATACAAGCAACACTGTACAAAAGAGACTGCCTTGCTGGGATAGCATTTTTATGTAATATAGATGTTGAATAAGAAAGAATTCAGCTCATATGGAAACAAAAAATTGTATAAATTTGTAATTCAAAATACAAAAGAACATCTGGACCTTGAGGTTTACTAATCTTCATGTTTAAGTACATGGATTTTAAGACTGGTTGCATATATGGATAGGGTCTCTTTTCAGTAGCATTTAAAAAATAAATGAGCACCCTTGCTAACATTTCACATTATTAACATTTAAGACTAATTCACATACCTGGTTTTAATGTTTTGATCGCCACAGGGGTGGTATTGTTCCACAGTCCTTCCCATACCTCACCAAATTGACCAGATCCTAATTTTTTCAACAATTTCAGAGACTGCCGGTCTATCTCCCACTGATCAACGGTTTTATATGACAAATCAAAAGTAGTAGGAATTTGTACCTGGTAAAAATAAAAATAATACGGTAACTGAGAAATAGTATTTTTCAACAGAATATATAAGTCATTATTAACTATGTCATGTTTAGTCACACCCAATATAAATAATGTTTCCTTAGAGTACCCACACATGATAAAGTGATCTGAGAACATAAAATACAGCCCACATCTGGGTACTTTTTCTTAGAAATAAGAAATACTCTAAAGAAAATATCCTGCCATTAAAAGTAAAAACTAGAAATTATTCCTCTAGTAAGCCTTTTGAATAGTGACATATTGCTTGCCTGAACCTTGTGGGTTTGCCTCAGTAATTACTTATGGACAGCTAGAATTATGAAGTTGGAGATTTCATCTCCATATACATTTATAAAAAGGTATTCATAAATCATAATTTGGCATATTTTCTGCTCCAGCCACATATGATTTGTCCAAAGTGGCATGGTATTTTATTATCAGCCTGTTAGCTTCAAGAACAAAACTGTAGCTCTGCCCAGAACTTCCTGAAAATAAGCAGATCATCAACATTTTGAAATAGTAGAAGCAGATATGGGGTTAACACTTTCTGACTGATGAGTTAGCTTACAAACAATAGGTTGCACAGTTTAGCATCCACTCTTACCTTTAGACATGGCTTTCCCAGCACCACACAGAGACCATCACTGTTCTTACTATAATAGTCAACAATCTCTTTCAGAGTTTTGAAAGTCTTCCTTCTGCTTAGGAAAAAGCCTCCTTCATCCAGCTTTCTGATCCTGTAGTGCTTCACAGATACACCATCAAAAACTAAGAAGATTTGAATATATTAAGTTTCCAGGAATTATAGCAGTGGCACAATACAGCTTATTGCCAAACCATCCTAATATTCCTAAATGTATTTATGGGGACCTTAGAATAAATTATTTTAGTCTCAAAGATGACAACTATAAAAAAAAACTCTTTCAAATCAAAACCCACTGTTTAGATAGCTTAATGCATCTAGTCTACCGGTCTTCAACCGTTCAGGTTTGGAGATCCTTGCTTGCACCGTAAGAACTGACACAAAATACATAAATGCATCTTCTGTGAGGCAGCTCATATTTTCCATCTTTTAGGACACCAGAACCAGCCAGGAGCATCTAATTCACAGTAATCATTTAATCAGTTTTTAATATTTCATTTGTCAGTGTTAACATTCCAAATATCAGCTGCTGTGCTGGCAGGCATTTTAAAGCAAACATATACACTCCACACAGCCATCATTCTCTGAAAAGCACTCACATCTTCCAAGGGTTTTACTGAGCTTTGCGTCTGTTTGGAATATGTAAAAATCGGACCAACAATGCTCTTTTTTGAGTAGCTGATGACTCCCTTTCCATTGAAATGTCTTTTATTCTGATGTCATTTCCTAATCAACAAGACTTTTCTCTCCTCACCTGCTGTATTTTTTTTTTTTTAAGTAATTTACCTGCTTGTCATGATGCCCAAAGTGTCCTTTCCTGTGACTGTCAGAGCACCCTTTAGAGGCATCAGAAAGAAGGCTAGGCCACTGCATGCTGGGGCTAGACCTGGACCAGCAGCAGGCCAGAGATGGACAAAAAATGCATTGTCACTCACCGCGTGCATTATTTAAGGAATATTAGGTTTGTAATTGCCACTTCTGATGTCTCTGTCATATATGGCTTTGAGTAGTGGTCTTCAAAGCAAGGTGTGTGCAACCCAGGGAGTGTGTGCAAGACAATCCATTGGGGTGTGGGCAAAAAGTATTTTTGTACCATTACTAAGACATAATAAAATAAATATTTTTTAAATACTGATGATTTCATCTTTATCTCATTCTTTTTAATTTTTTTGTGTGTTCTATAATGTACATAATCATATCAAAGGGTAACTGATTTAGCTCCCATCAATGCCACAGCTGTTAGGTCTAATAGTAACAATGTTCCTCAGTGAACCCAGCTGGTAATGAGGAATCCTGACCACACAAAGCATAACTTCAGAGGAAGGTGTTTAAGTAGTAGGATAAATTTGCTGCATCTCAAACAGAAGATGCATGCATCAGTGGAAGGAGGTTTTCTGATCCTAGGAATTTCAGGTGGCAAAATGCTCAGCGCTCAAGGAATGGTACCAAGCTGTAATGAGATTGTGAGAGACAAGTATTTAAAAATGTGGACAGGGTTGGGGTTTTTTTTTTGCCACCTGTTAGAGATGGTGTGGGAGCAATGTGAAGGGACACGGGTTGTCCAGTTAGGGTGGGGGGCCAGTGAGATTGAGAATTGAGCCAAAAAGGAGAATGAGAATCATCTAGTGAGCCTGGAGAATGGCCAGAAGGAGAAACACTGGAGCAGGACTAAATGTGAAGCACACATTTTGGAAAAATACAAGTAAGAATAGATAAAAATGGGGACATAAATCAGAGGGGTATTCCACCCTGCATTTAATGAAATAACACAGTGATTTTTCATGAGTGGAGAACAAGCTCTTAAGGGGAGGATGATGCTCCAGTTGCCATCCTGGTCACCCAACATTACACCTTTTCAATAGACCAGGTGACTCCTTCCACACCCATCAATTTGGGAGGTTCCATTGTCCCCTTCTCAGGCTCCTTGCGCAAGACAAAAGTGTGAAAAGCAACAGGGAGACATAGAGGAAAGGTCTCCTGCTGTTTACCTCCAGTATACCTTTTAGTAGCCAAAATTCCAACAAACATAGTCAATTTGGTCATGTTAACTCTTAGCTGATAATTCAATTGAACTATTTTTCAATACTAGAAGCAGCCTCAGTCTGGTACATTCGAAAATCTCATTATAAAAAAAAATTGTTATTACTCCCCTCTGGAGACATTATAGCTGATAGATCCTTGATACTGTGACACTGTATGAATGTTGGCAATCACTTTGGTTACAATAACAGAAGAATACACAGCTATATATAAAAAAATTACAGACAATTATTGGTTGCATGGAATTAACAAAGCTTATATAAAGTGTCATTTCTCTCACCATTTAAGTGATTAAGTTAAAAAGGAGAATATGTCCTTCCTCAAGTACTGTCATGTATAATCAAATATTTTTCTACTGTACTGTGCGGTTGTCAGCCCAGATCACCAGAGGGCATATAGGAGCTGTTGAAAATACAGGAGCATTTTTCTGTTTGCCACAGGTAATGTTTTTAGACATCTGAGAACTTACAATTCTTCACAAGGACCAGAAACGAGAATATTTGTAAGTATAACTCCATAGTATAAAGACAAATACATCACACTTTTCAAATGCCATTTCTTTTTAATTAACACCCATAATCAGCATTTTTAAAATATAAAACACATGTATATTTTTGTGATGTACCATTTGGAAATGGGGCTGAAGCAAAATGAAAGAAAGAGTAATTCAGTATTGTCAGATTGAAAATTTAATTAATTTTGTAAAGTTCACAGGAAAGCGCATCTGGCCAAATGAACTGCTATTTATGATGTATTGAATAAAAGGCCAGCACGATCACTGTGTTAATCCAGTCTCAGCTGTATATCTCAAGTGATAGTAGTTTGACTACCCGCTTTATTTAGTAGCAGTATTACAATTATTACTTGTGAAGCAGCTAATATTAATGCAAGAGTTGGTTTGAAGGATGTACTCTAATTTCTTAGATGAGCCTTGGATGAAGCCTTACGACTGGCAGTATTCAGGTCAGGTGGTGATTTGTGTGGCAAAGCTGGAGAAAATCTCTGTGCTGATAACACCTCTTCTTGTGATAAGCAGCTGAGAGTAATGCAGTATTTGGCAAGGGGCTGTTTACTTGCATCCCAGGGCTGAGTCTGGCTGTGCAAGTCCTGCACCGCACACCCGCAGCCCTGCATAGTGCGGTTCCTCTGCCCAACAGGGAGAAGCTAGCTTAACCCCCTCTGTGCTTAAAAGAACAGGATTGCAACTTTAGCTTCACACAGCTTGACAGCACCTGGGTTTGAAGGCTGCTTTTCTCCTCAGCCTGCCCTTCCCAACAGAATTCACAGCTCCCCATTAGGTTTCTTCACGGTTTCAGTTCAAGAGAAGCATTGCCCTCTCTCTGCTTCCTTTCTTCATAAGGTTTGGCCATGCAGAAGTAGATTTTGCCACCCCAAGGATGAGAATAAAATAATTTACCACTCCTTCCCCAGGGTAGAGAAATGCATGGTGGCATCAGCAAAGTCCACATCTTCACCAAATGAATCGTGGAGACATTAAGGCACCATTACCAGCAGTGTCCCAGCATCTATCCTGGCAGCAGCCCTCCTCCAGCACCGGCAGTGCAGTGCTGCTGGCAGGAGCCGTGCCTCGTTTCCATCCCAGGGTGGATGTGGGAATGTGGGATGAGGGTGGCTTATGAGACCACCCTCACCAGCACAGAATGGGTGCAGGGGCTGACCTGAAACCATTCTCCTGCTGAGGCCATGATTTTGCCACTCCTACCCGTCTTCTGCCTTAAACAATTACCTGTTTTTCCCTGTGCTGAAACCCAATCTGGCCTAGAGGAAGCCACACAATCTTTTTTTAGGAGCATGGGGGAAGAATGGAAGAAAACACAAACCATTTACATTGTCAATGCAATCAATCTCTCAGATACTATTATTCAGTGAGGGGGGAAGTAGAGAACCTCCTGCGATCATTGGCAATGACACTCAATTAAGCTGAGCACATCTAAATTATGGCTTTTAATTAAAAAGAGGCAATGTCTAAGATGGCACCAACATGTTTAAAATTTAATACATTTCACACCAGATGCTGCAGTTATCAACATAAAAATCTGTCGACAACATGTGCATTTTTAAAATGGGAAAACCTATTTTTAAAATGTCAAACACTTTAAAATTATAGCAGCACATCTCGGTGGCCTATCTGGTTTGATGAGCTTTCCATTTAACCATTCACAGATGAGAAAAACCTTTCTGACCATGACTTTTTGTTTTTAATTTAAATGGTCATTTATCATCTAAATCTTACAAATTGTGAGTTTTCCCATCAAGGCAAGTTAGAAGTAAGAAGTGTCATTATAATGAAAGATAGGATTTATTTCTTTTTCTTTTCTTTTTTTTTTTTCCTAAGGAGATCCATTTGTCTCCCTCATTAAGTCTCTTATATATTGCCTATATGAGTATGAAATCAAGCATGAAAGTAATAAAATCTGTTTATGGGTGCTTGGGTAAAAGATCTCACTTCTTTTTCTACTTCTTTTCCTTTTTAGCTTTATTACATCTAAATGTTAGTCCAGAGAGAGAATTACAGTATTTTCTTAAAGACCTTAACTCTTCTAGACATTATTGTCTACTCTGGAATGAAACCAAACAACAGAAGGTAGAGCAAACCCAACCAGTCCTACAGAGAATGGGAGTTTGGGGGTCTATGCTTTCTGCAATAAAAAAATTGAAACAGAAATTAAGGATGTATGCCAAATTATCAGTTTGTGACTTCTCCCTGTCAGTGTATCAGCTACCATGGAGACAGAAGCCACCCAAGACCTTTCAAAAGAATAGTTCTGAACTAATATTCCTCAAAAACCCACTACTTCTCGCCTCAGCTTTGAGCATCTCGTAATTCCTCCTGACAGAACAAAGAGGAGAGAGTCAGAAAAAATGCCTTTCCATAGCATCTGGTGGACTGAACAACCTCCATTCCAATCAATACTCCCCACAGTACAATCCACTTCATCATTTGCTTTAGGATGCACCAGCTTTCCCAAAAGTAGACATAAGTAATGACATTATGGACATACAATGTCTAGACCATTATGTCTATACTATTAGGTTGAAAGCAAAAAAGCTTGCACAACACAAACAGGCACCATTCAGTCAAGCCTATTCAGTAAGCAGCAAATAATATTTAACTCTTCAGGATGAAGTAGCATGTCAAGGCTAAATTACGTTCAAGTCTGGGAAACTGCTTAAAGATCTAGCAGCACTGGTAAATCATGTCACTAATACTCACTGTCTACAGACTTCTTCAGAGTTTATTCTCTTTCTTTGCCTAAAAGAGCACAAATGTTTAATAAATCTGAGATGAGACATACACACATGCATACATGCTTAGAGAACAACCCACGTCTATGCATGAAGGAGGGCTGGCTCCTGGATCTGAAGCCTTGCCTCCCCGTGTATGACGTTCTTCAGCACCACATTTCCCTTCCTTCAACAAACAAAACTACCATGGAAGAAATCAGCACTGATGGTTTCATATCTTGCTGTTATCAGCCATCATCAAATCTTCTGTTCCTGAATAAGCCTGTGCAGAAACCTGAAAAATGTCTATGACAAGCTTTTGTAATTTAATCAAATATATGGAATCATATAGAATATAGTTTCTGTCCACAATTTGTAAGGAAAAAATTAAAGAGCAGAATCAAAAGATGATCTCATCCTGCCACAAATGCTGGCCTAGTATTTATTTTCATTCTTTTGGACTTTTCTCTGCAGTACTTCTTGCTTTAAATAAGGTACTGCTGCCTTCCTGTCACAGAAGTAGTCAGTACACAGTGTGAAGAATTAAGATTTTGAATCTTTCCTAGAAGGCTGAATTTGGAGAATAATCAAAAGACATTGCATTTCTACCCTAGGTGTGCAAGCACAAGATTTTTCATTGATTTTTAGTAAGGTGTCATGTATTCAAGTGCCAAATTTAAGCAGATAATACAGGTCTATCTGTCCTTCCATGCATAACACCATGCTGCTATCGGTCTAGCCCAGTCCTTGGATGAAATCAATTCACTGATGAAGAACACGTGAAATCATGTGAGACAGGGATAAGTTGGCATAGAGAGGGAAAGCATTTTGAAAGGTCTGTGGCTATAATGCAGTCATTGGATAAAACTGGGTAGCCACGGGGATTAGTTCTGTCACAATCTGGGAGCAATCTGATTCCTTGCTGTTCCTTATCAGCACTTCTTGGCAAGAACAAACTTCCTTGAGGACAAACTGAAGATTATTTAATGAACTCTCACAGAACTTGAAATATCATATTTATTTCACAAACTTCCCCATATTTCACTTCACAGGCAATGTGTATTTCTTTGTTTTGGCAAAAAGCAACCCTCCCATTACGATAAGACATTGCAAGTATACACCCTTTCCCTATGATTTGGACAGAGAAAACAAGAATGTGCCAAAAGTTCATTAAGCTGTTTAAGGTGTTTCTGTGTAACGCTCAGGAATGTGACTGACACACAAACATCCAGGCAGAAAAGGAGTCAATGCAAAAGAATCTGGTGATGCACAAGGTGCCTCTCATTATACTGATACAACTGTATGTGACAACTTATGGTTTATTCACAAGCATCAAGAACCTTTACCAGCATATGGAATTTTGTAGGTAGAGCACATCAGGAAGTTTATGTGTATAGCTCTGTTGTCTCATGAATGTTACGCTCTTGACGCACACTTGTATGACAAGTTTGAAAGAAAGTGTTCACAGAAAACAACCGATGGACAGTCACATTTACTAATATTGCAGATATTTATGACTTGAAAAAGATGACACGTACACATATGAGTAAGTAAAGTTACTATCAAGTAAGAGTCAATAAGAGTCCCTATTTTGTAGTCTTTTGGATTCAAATAAAGGACTTTAAATAACTTTCAAAACCAATCATCATCATAAATCTAACTTTTTACTGATGTTTATAACTAACTTTTCAAAGAAATATAACTAATTCTAAAGTACAGCTTTGAAGATCCTTCTATCATTTTGTCCCTGAAAACCAATAAATATAAACCTAAGGGTGTGCTCTAGAATAAATCTCACTTTCTAAAACTGTAAATATCTGCCAATATGGTTTATTTTTTATTTTGTGTACTAATCAGAACAGTAGTGTACAACTGTGATGTATTTTTTGGCATCTTTACCATGAAAATAGTTTCTATTTAAGGTAGCTGGCATGCTGGAAGTCCTAAGCATAAGAAAGTTCATTTCTGTTCTAAGCATATTAATAAACAGAGCCTATTAAATAAATGGAAGTAAAAACTCAAATTACTCTTGCCAAATTGTCTTTATATATCCTGGGAAAGAAATATTATTATGAACTTAATTTCATTTTCATGCTCACAGTTTATTGTTCTCAAAAATGGAAAAGTCCAGATTACCTGAGAAATTTTTAAAACATTGTTTAAGATTAAAAACTAGAATTTACCTGAAAGTGAGTATTCCCCTTTTAGACTTTCACTTTCTCGGATTAGAAAGGCTCCTGCCTGGTTGCCAGGGTATGACAGTTGTTTCTCAGCATCTGCTCGTTTGATTGGGCCAAAAAACCATCTGAACAAATAAAAAAACGTTAATTTTACCAGTCAATGAAACATACCAGAAAGACAATTTAGCTTTTATAAACATCCTGCCTATTTACTAAAAGATAATCTGTGCTATTCTAATCAAATTCCAATAGCATAAACGCCAACAAGATCTGCACAATGAATTTATTGCTAAAAATATTTACATATTTGAGTGAAATCTGGATTTTACTGCTGATGAAAAGTCCTACTGATTTCAAGGGAACAAGAGTTCAGAAGTGACAGGCTGGACTTATTCCAGGAAAAAAGAAATTTTGCCAGGGCTGCTGTGGCAGAAATTCATGCCAAGTCCATTGACATCACTTGAACTATGTAGAGGTGCAAGTGTGTTAACATTCTGAGAACTTATAAGTCAAAGGTCCCCAAAACTGCAGAAGGACTCTCAGGTTCCAAGATGTAAACCACCCTGCAGCCTTCCCCATTCCGCTCCCATCTCAATATGTCAGATGAGTTACCGGCAATTTTTCATCTCTGCTGCTGTTAGATAAACAAAACCAGTATTTTCCCCAAGTCACTGCAAACATCTCAATACCCAGGTTCTGTGAAAAGCTGCACCTGTGTATGCCTTTTAAAACACATCTTTCCTCCCTCACTATACCCTGTGGTTTACAGGGACTTAACCAAGCAATAGTTGTAGTTTGTTCCTCTGAAGGTAGCTCTTTTGCTGCTTTGTGCTGAGTGCAAATTAAATGGAAATAAAACTGAAATGAGTCAGCATTTTCAACTGGGGCGGCATTCAGCTTCCATCCAACAAACATACAAAGCTTTTTCCAAGATTAGCTCCACTTCTTATTTGAAGCAAATGGTGATAAATAATTAGATGCCATACACTCATAGGAGAACTCCTTTTACATTAATCGTAGCTAAACCCATTATGCAAACTTTTAAGATAAATCAATGTATCGCACCACACGTAAGTTGGCTGTTAACTATTTGATTTATCAATTATTAGTGAAAAGTACAGCAGGAGTCATCAACAAACTACTTTAGTATCTGTAAGGCTTGTAATCATCAAGAGGAATGGAGGAAATAAATGAGAACATTACGTGACACCTTTGCTGAGCAAGCATGAGGAATGAAAAAGGGTTTTGTCTGAATAAAGAGGAAATAAAAAGAGGCAAATACAGATGGTGCTAACCCACACTGAATATGCTTTGTTAAAGGAAGAAAATGACATCCAGATATTCTGGACTGCATTCCTGTCCTCTGACTTGAAGATGATTTCTATAAAATAGGCCTTGATACACATTTGGCAAGGAAAGGAATCTCATTAGAAAGCTGGAATGTGTTAGTAATAATTTTAATTAGTTAAATGTGTTCATTCATTCAACTAATTAATTAAATTCATTAATTAGGCTGTAGAAAAATAAGTAATCAGTAAATGTTCAAATCCTTGACTGAGGTTCTTGTCAAAGGAATGAGAAGAGAAAGTACAAATTCAACTCTATTCAACTCCCAAAGAAAATTTGTCTGCCCTAAAAACTGAATTAGAATCTTCCTGAAATATCTAAATGTATCTGCTTTGAGAATAACATCTGAAAACTAACAAACTACATGATCTGAAAAAAAAAATTTGAATTGATACTTCTCTCCTTGAACTATATCACTTAGTAATGTCCAAACTGACTGACCCTCATAAGAGCATATAAGAAAAGGTGTTTAATTTTGTGTCTCCTTTCTTCATGGGTTAAGAGGACAGCAACCATTCAAAACGGTCTCATTTTGTACCAAAGCCAAAAGAGCTTTCAAGGCATTGTTAACATTGAATTTTATGTTTAGGATAGTCAAAAGTACAGTCTTTACATGACCTAGTATTTGTACATACAATACTAGTAACTCAGTCAAACATGCTAAAGCTGAAACCTTGAGCAGTAATACAAAGTATGCAACAAGAGGAAATTGGAAATTGTTGGTCTATTCGGGAAATACAATTTAAAATAATATTACACAGGTGTATGTAGAATCATGTCTACTATATAACTATGATTTTGGGAAAAAATACATAACTACATATGTACTTAGGCATATGTACCTGTTCCTTTGAATTAAAAATATCTCAGATTATATGTTTATTTTTATTACATTGGAAAAACAATTTAAATCAATATGAATTTACCATTAAAGGTCATATGGAGGATATGTAATATGTAGGTTCTGACTCCAGATAAACTTGGCAGTTAAAAAGACCCTGACTTACAAAATAAGGTAATTAGAGCAACAGTATTTGAGAAGGTAACTCAAGCAATTATTATGGACAGTGAAAAGTGGACACATAATATATATTACCTCATTTGCCTGACTTTATATGATGTGATTAAAATATTTTAGAATAATATGATGAAAATTACTTTTAATAGCAATTGAATATGGGATTCTTCAATTCAAAGTTCAAAGTCATTGGGTTTGCAATAATAATCATAGAGTATCAAAAACAATACTGGTTCTGAAAAAATAACCCCTTAACTTCAAAACAAAGAATTTAATTTATTTGCTTTTTTTTAACAAAAGGGCATCTGAATTTAAAGTACTATTTTTATTATAAATGGAAGTTTAAATTCCTTTTTTAAAGCATGAAGGGCTTATTTTAATTTCTAGTGATTGAACTTATGCTTCAAAGGCTTAATATTTTACTTCATCCAAATGTGTGTATCTTATGGGGAAAAGTACTCTAAAGAGTAATAATGAATCAAAGCAATTGCTCACCATGACATATTGTTCTGTGAGATAGGAAGGTCAGACCAAACCAACACCCAATCCTTAGTACATCTATTTGTGTTTTATAGCTCAGATAGATGAGGGTTTTGAAACAGAACACTTGGAAAAACGTAACTAAAACATCAAGCACTATCCATTGCACAATTTACTTAACCAGCACTTTTTCTGACTTCAGTGTGCTATAGTGGCCCTAGACAGTTCAGGAGAAGGTTAAATTAGCAATTCATGCAGTTTCACTCTGAACTTCAGCTTGCAGCCAGATCACTTTGGGTCGATTGTCAATGCAGGATCAGTAGATTATCAGGTATGGCACAAACAACTGCATTCAGTCTTGGGCATAAGTTTCCATTTCTAGCAAGAGCTGTCTCATTAGCACAGCAATGGTACTTTTCTGTCAGTGAGACCCAGGAACATGCTTTCTTGGTCAGCACTGTGTCCAACGCCCCAAATTCCTTTTCAGTATAGGATACCAGATCTGCTTTTTGAGGATGATTTCTAGCATTTTCCTCAAAATCCCTTGTTTCCACCATCATTCATAGCTCTCAGAAAACCTTTCATTAAAAACTTACTTCCAGGTCACTTCTGGCCAACATATATAGGAGGACTCTGGGGACAGAAAAGATGACCATCATGTAGGTTCATAACAAACACAGTCCCTACTTGGCGCAGATGATGTCCAATACTGGAATATACCAGTGAGGTTTGTTGTGGTTATTCAGAGCATAGTAATCCCGTTTCTATTGGCCATCAATTCCACTGGCAGGTTTTTGACACAGGATAATCATCACAGGTCACAGCAGGCTTTGTTGTGGGATGTTCCCTGACTGTGACAGTATCATTGATGAGACTCCATACTCCTATGATCCTTTTATTCCATCAAAGATGTATCTTTATAAAGCTGAATGCTGGTGGTCATACTTGAAGGGCAATTCTTTTAAGAAACAGAAATCATGTCACCTATGCTCACTTCTGCCTGCCCGTTCAGTCCAGCTTGAATTAAAATGGATTCGTGAGTTCAACAGAAATTGGTGGTGTTTCCATTACCACCTTTGCTCAGAAGCCCTCTGTCCTCTAGGGTGCAATGCACAGCTGATCTCTGCCTAAATGTCAAAGCCCCATTTACCTGGCTCTGCTTTGTGTCTCCCTGTGCTTTGCTACATAAAAGTCTGATAAAATAAAAATAGTTATTCCTACTTCTGCACTTTTTTTTTCTTACAGCAGGAAGATACATAAGGAACTTTTAAGCTGGAAAGTAGAAGAGAGGAAGGGTAACATGGGCCAGGGGTTATCATTTGCCACATAGCCACTCAGAGAATCACTAAAGCGAAGAAAGATAGGGAGGCAAAGTTCTGCAATGCTATACCACTGGTAAAGTTTCCAGTGCCTGGCAACATGCCTAGAAGACAACAAAACCCCAGTGGAAAAACAAAACCCACAAATATACCCATTCAAAAAAGAGTATGCAAAATGAGTTTTCTTTCCTCTGTTCCCTCCCATTAACACAATCTCCCCTTCTGATCATATCAGTGCAATGCACTTATCATTCGAGGTAGAGATCTCAACTCACCTGGAAAATACAGGCTGTTTCTCTCCCAAAATTAGCTCTATCCAACACTCAAAGTTAAACCCAAATAAAAGCTTTCCCAGCCATGGTCCAGATGAAAAAGCTCCCAAGGGAAACATTTTTTTGGTGTTCTACCATTCTTTGGGTAGCCTTTTTACAGCCTCCCCACCCCCACCCCCACCCCCCCTTACACTGGAGGTCTATGCTTGGTCTCTCCTAAATCCCTAACATGCTAACTGCTCACTCTCATGCAAAGTGTGTGTTGAGCCTTAGGCAAAGCCCCACAGCCAGGGGCCAGACAAAACACTTCTGGGAGACAAGTCTTCTTGGACAGACCCTTGCTGCTTTACTCAAACTGGAGCTCTAGAGTTTGTCATCCTACTAACCTGAAAATTAATCCAAGCCCTAACACTAATCTTAGACCTGGTTTAAGCCTCAGCCTAAAAGCTGCTTTCTGTAGCTTTGATCTTCCTTGGGCCATCCCTCAGCAGCCACAGTCACACTGGAACTCTAGCATTCCTCTCTCTCCTAATCCTAACCCTAGGCATGGGCTGACCTCTGCCGAAGATCCTTAGTCGTGCCAAATGAACAGCCACCAAGGCATGTGCCAAGTGCCATGGAGGAGTACCCCTTGGCACAGGCCACACACAAAAGTCCTAAAGTGACAAACCTTTCTGCAGCCTCAACCTTCCCTGTGTGGCCACTGTGCCACCCACCTCCAGCAGGAGCTCTAAGTATATTTTTTTCTCTGAACCCAGCCTCTTGCTTTTGCATTGGAGGAACAACAGCCACAGTCCACCAGCCATGGTCCAGGTGAAAAATTTGTTACTGGAGAAACTTTGACAGCACATCCTTCCCTAGGGCAGCTGTACAAGTGTACAACAGAAACTCTAAACTCATGATTAAGGACTCTGTGTGCATCCCCCTTTGGGGAGTGGGTGAGACCTGCATCACCAAGCCAAACACCAACTCTGAATTAACAGCTATGATCTTTGGCTTTCTTGGAAACTTCAGAAGATCCCTCACTGCTCTTTTGTTGTCCATACGGAAGGTCAGCAGAGAAAATGATGTGGAAGTTCTGACTGTGTCACCCATTTCCATCAGGGCTTACCAGAGCACAGCTCCCCACTTTTATCCTCTACCTTTAATTTTATTTAATATGTACAAGAGCAAAGTCAGAATTAGCTCTACAATGCATTATCTGAAGTCATTGAATTTACTTAGTAACTAGCTGTAGCTGGTATAAGGGGGGATTATGTCAGTTTCTCATTCAAGTTGCAGGACACTGGAGGTAAGATAAGGCTAAAGGCAGAGGTCTGTGACATACTCTGAATTTTGTGAATGTTCAACTTAAAGGGAAAATCCTGAGGGCTGAGTCACCAGTAAGGTACAGCCACATACAGAAAACATGATCATTACAATTGGAATGAGGAGGGAGGAATGTGGAGAAAAAATGCTGAGAAGGACTACATGACAAGGTCATTCAAAAAGCATGGAGGCATAACAGAAAAAATAGTGGGAAAGCAGTCACATGAAACTTATTTTCAGAAATAACTGAAGATGTTAAAATGGATAGCATGATCCTATCCTGGATCAGCACTTTGCAGCATGAAGGCAACTCACTTAGGTTTCACAAGTGCTTGCAACTGGGATTTACCCTCTCATAGAGTAAATCTCATGAGACCACTAAATTTCAGCAGCTGGGAAGTTTTTTTGAGATTCCTGTGGTTCCCAAGCAGAAGTCTCTGTTACGGAAGAAATTACGATGACAAACACTTTAACCACCCCTCCAGAAGATTAACTGGAGTGTGTCTGTAGTACTAGGCTATAAGGAGAAGTAAAGGTCTCTTAGACTGAGAAAAGCAAAGAATTACTGAAATTAGAGCAAAAGTCTTAGGTGAAGGCAATGAAAAATAGATACTATATATATTGAAACTAAATATATCCCAGTTTCTTCTGGAATGCAGAAAGCTATTGCAATGGTTAAAAAAAGCCAAACAACA
Source organism: Microhierax caerulescens (assembly GCA_035590215.1). Lineage (NCBI taxonomy): Eukaryota > Metazoa > Chordata > Aves > Falconiformes > Falconidae > Microhierax > Microhierax caerulescens. The sequence continues at coordinate 62,542,096 of JAVJGJ010000059.1, read as the reverse complement.
ACAAACCAAACAAAAACTTCAAGAGTATATAAAGTTTAAATTTTAAATGCCTCAAAATCTCTAGTCATAGAAAGCTGTAACTGCAAAATCAAGAACTCCAAAGTTAAGAGATGGCAATATTAATATTGTTTTCATGGCCTCAGCCATTTTCAGGAAAATCCAGTATGAAACCATCTTTAATTACATTACCACATGCAGTGCTTCCTACAGTGTTAATATGAATGCTGCTCACTGAATAGTTACCCTCAATTTTGTTATGTCATTGCGCACATAGTTTATTTACTGTACCTTGTTTAGTCTCTGCTTCAATACAAGTTACAAAATTACAGGAATGGCTAATTTCTTAGCAGCCTCTATGACAACGTTCATGACTATAATATCCAAAATCTTTATGAACGTTCATTAATTTCTTCTTGTGGCACTTCTGCTTGTAAAGTATTTTTTACAGTGGAGAAACACCACAGAAAGGGACTAAGACAACAAGACATTATTAGAAGTATTTTCTACTAATTTGGACGTCCAGTTTGAAACGCCTAGGGTCCACCTTTCAGGGAATTTAGCATTATGCAGTATGTGGTAGTTTATTTGGAGAGCAATAGCTGCTAACTTCAGTGTCACAGAAGACAGGGAGAGATGCATGGGAAGCTCAAAAGACAGAGAGAGACAGAGAGATCCTCCAGAGTCTTATTCAATTACTTTCATCATATGACCATCCTGTGATCACTGCCTACTCAGCACATGGAGACCCGAACAGGCTTGCGTGCACCACTCTTCACTGCTGTCATCCATGCAGGACAAAGCGGGCTGCTGAGCCAGCTTCCAGTCCATGCCAGGTTTGCAGTCTGCTGTGGGTAAACAGTAGTGCAGGAGCAGGGACAGAAGTTTACAAAGAGCACCACCAGCATGTCCTCTCCATGGTGAGAGGAAGGTTCCAAGCACCTGCTAGGTTTTCCCAAAATATTAAAAAAATATAATTCAGTTGTCAGATTCTTGTGATTATGCTTGGCTACCACATATACAGTACAATTTTATTTTCAAATGCTTGGTTAGTTTGAAGCAATATTTTCTTAGATTGCAAAAAATCACACACTTAACATAGCAATCTCCCCTATCAAGTATCAAGCCCTTCCTCCAAAGTACATCCACAAAGAATTTCTTGTACTGCTCTGAGTCACATCTTGTGCTTTCAGGGTGAGAAAAAGGCAGCCTGTGCCTGGTATCAACCCTGGACAATTCACATCCAATCAGGCAAAGCCTGGAAAAATTATAAGCAACTAAACAAGCTCTTCTGATAGAAAATATTAGGCTGCCTTAATTATAAGACTAATGAAGTAATATCATTTCTCCAGGAGCTGACATTTCAAGAAATTAGGAAACATCACTGCAAAGATTAAAGCCTTCTAGATATAACACAGTTAAGAAACAGATGTGCTTGACAAATCATGAACTGTGTGTGTGAAGGAGAGCATGGCAGATGAGCACTGGCTGCTTCAGTTTTCCCTTTATAGTCTACAGTGAACCTGATTATGGCATAGGGGAAAAAAAACCCCAACCCAAAACAAAACAGAAAAAGCTGTAGTCAGGCTAAACCATGAAGACGAAAACTTGCAAAAGACTCCTTTCATGAGCATTTTGAAAAACACAAGCCTTCATAAATATGGCACAAGAATGTACATAGTGAAAGGTCCAGGATTACTCCGGGTCTTGCAGACTTTCCCTGTGCAGAGGTTGGAAAAGACAAGATTGGGCTTCAGGTCCTTTGGAAACAGAGCCCTTCTTCCTTACTTCCTTCTGCAGGCTTGCCTGGGATTGTTTTTAGTGCTAGCTCTCATTGTCGTTTATTATCAGACACTGAAGGATGCATGGGACAAAGGCAAAATTTAAGGGGAAGGAATTTAAAGCTAATGATAAAGGAATGCATAGGACACTGCAGGAGAGAGGGAGAAAACAGGACAGGAAAAATTCAGAGCAGAGAGGGCCATCGAATATTATCAAGTGGATGGAGGGAGAGAAGGGAGGAAGTCAGAGCTAACAGTCAAGAGAAAATAAAGACAAGACAAAACCAAAGCTGTAACCTGCTGCTGCCTGAGCTGCTCAGCAAACACTGGTTTCCCAGTTATCCTGCCCCTGCAGGGCATGTGTCTTTGGCAGCAATTTTAGTCCTACTTGGGGAAACAATTTGACAGAGTATCTCTTGAACCAATTTCACAGTCTAACTCTTGCTGTAAGGATTGCTCTCTACAGATCTTTTCCCTTTCCCTTTCTTAGTTCATCACAGCACCCATGTTTGTGCTTGTCGAGAGAATTTAACATTCATTTTCATCATAAATTTATTGAATAGAGGTCACCGCTAAATGTATTGGTTTAAACCTTTACTCACCAAAGTACCATCAGCAACAAGTGAGTCAGATGAATTATTTAAAAAAATGTTTAGGCAACAACAGCCTTCTCTATCTATATAAATAAATAGTTTAAAATCTTAATACACTGCTGAAATTGTCTGACTCGGACAATACTTGAAATAAATCATTTAAAATGCACATGCATAGTGACACAGATCAGTTCTGATTACTTATTTACTATAATCAGAAACTAGTTTCCTCCAAGTGAAACTAGAAATTCAGGTTTTCAGGGACGGGTTACGTAGGGCAGCACACTTAACCTTGCGCAACCACAGCGAATTTGCTTCATATGTAAAGATCTGAGTCACGTACATTGCTCAGATCCTTGTTGTTGAGTAACTTACCACAAACTAAAATGAAGACTATCCGCATGCATTGTGTGAGGGGGACCTGGAAATTCTGAGTCTTTTCACAATGGTGGTGGGTAGAATAAGTCTGTTTTTCTTTCCAGGAGGGAAAACATAGAATGTGTGAACAGCTGTGAAAAACTAAAGGCTCATTTCTACTCTATGTAAACAGCAGAAATCTATCAAAATGACAGAGCAGCATTAGTTCATGTTATGATTGTATGTAGAAGTCTACCTATATGTTTGAAAGTGACAGTCTGGCAACAGACCGCAAGTTCTACTATATTTTCCATATTTTGAGATCAACAGTGTGTTTTTTCTTTAAATAACCACTGCAATGTGAAATACACAGTTTTGGAAAATAACAGATCCCATTTTGCTCTTGGCTTTTGGATAACATTTTGCTAATGTTCCTGTCAACTGATTATAGCTCACTGGTTAGCACTTATCCATAAATACTAAATTTATGATGGAGTTGAGAGAGTTTTATTGGTGAGATGGCAGAATATAAGAGGTGATAATGGAAAAGACACAGAAGCAAAAAAAAGGGGGAGGGAATAAGATTAAGTTCTACCTCTCCATATATTTTCTAAACAAAATATTATAGCTTAACTTGTGAAGGTACTTCATTTGAAGAAAAATCAGATTTAAAGGCTTTTTTTCTTTCTGTTTCCAAATGGAGTTTCCATCAAAGTCTAAGCATTATTTTCTTCTGATTTTGTTCAGAAAGGATTAAGTTATCTGAAAACAAGATACAACCAAGCAATACCCTTCATTTTGTTTCAGGCCATGTAAAATATTTTGATGTGATACAAAACTACAATGAAGGACTCTAGAGAAACGTTGCTGCTTCTTTCTTCCAGGAGACAATCATTATCCCCTTCTTTTTGATCATGAATGTGAGCACTAGGACAAAACTGATATACATTCATCCACAAAAACAAGGGATCTTTAGTTAAAGCAAGGCAATGTAAACCTATGTCTCTAATATACCATAGTCGCTATTTTGCTGCAACATACAACATGCATAGATGCTTACACACAGTAATTTGGAGAATGTACTACTGTTACAACAGAGGTAATCTTTTCGGGACTAAACATACATAAGGTACCACAAAACTAGACAGAATCTTTGCTGCCATTGTTTTTTAGCAAGATGGGAAATTTGCAGGTTATTACCAGAAAAAAAAAAAAAAAAGCATTTTACTCAAGGATGAAATTCACTACACTTATATTGCATAGTGCCCTTAAAAAAAAAAAAGGGGGGGTTAATTTTTCTACTCACCAAAAACCTGACTCTGACACTGAACAGTAGCTTAGTCCAACATCCCAGTGACTGCAGTGTAACCGTAGCAAACAGGTGAAACATCCACCCCAGCTGTCTGACCTTGTGTACAACTGAGACCCAGAAGGAGCCCCAGTTTGCACTAACAAATCACTCGGGGAGCACAGCTGAAGAGAATGTAAGAGATTATTAGCTTGTGAGAAGAGGGCAGCAGATGTGTCAAAAAGGACTTTGGGCCTCTGAAGTCTGTTTTGATCTAAGAAATAGCTTTGTTTTGTGTTACTCCATTGTTTTTGTTAGAAATAATAAGGTGTGCCCTAAAACAAGGGCCTGCCAGGCCTTTAGGGACTTTTACTGTAAGTAACTGTGTGGAATTGCTTATATAAGGTAACATTCAACAGGGAATGAGTGTGATAAAACCCACCACAGAGGTAGGCATTTCCTCTCACAGTCTAGAACAAATTTAGTCTTGCAAACACAAACACAACGATTACTTGGGCATTAGTCTAAAAAATCCATGACACTTTGCGTACAAACCTTTTTAATAACTCCTTCAGTGGGCCATAACTGTACTGTCGTATGAATCTGTGGTAAGGGATTATGTATAATACTACATTAATTTTTCAGTAATTGATAATAGCAGTTGATTGTGCTGCAAACACGGAAATTAATTTGCTCTGAGTCTGCTTCAGGATGACAAACCACCGCAACTTTGGCTACTCTTGCACTCTGTAATGACTGAAGTGACTATTTCTCCTGTAGCGATAGCATTACAAGGCCAAGTGCCTGACTGTAAATTAGCATAGCTCACCCAATGCTAGTTTCACTGTGCAATAGGAACAAAAGATAATAAACCAGCAACGAAAACACAATCTGATAGAGTTAATTTGTGGAAATCTCCATAAATAAATCTCATCCTGTGAGCCGCCACTTCATTACTGTGTAATTAATTTCAACATTTGCATTCATTCTCCACAACATTGGTCATCTGCGTGCTGTATTATCTAATGTGCTTTGAAGTTCTACTACATGAGAAAATAAATGATAGATGAAAGTGCTATCATATTACTTTTTCTGTGGCATTTTAGTTATGCAAGTCCCTGCTATTTCTCCAGCTTGAGACTAAATTCAATCATCAAAGTTTGATCCCAGTAGCGGTTCTATACCTGGATAAGGACTTCATTGCATTTACAACTTGTTCTAAAACAACTTGTCTAGAGTCAATGAAAGGCTACCACTGGCTTTAATGGGCATAGCTTTGGGATGCTGGCTATGAAATCTAACCATATAATCACCTCTTTTTTTTAAAAAAAAACCCACAACTTAAAATGTGTTCCTCAGATCCTATTCCTGTTGCACAGTCTTCCAAATAACATTGTAATATGTTGCATCAGTGCTTGTAGTACTTGTATGCATTTGTTAACACATACATGAACAAAAGTACTTCTATACTGACATAATATACTCTAAAAGAAGCAATAACTCTGCTGTTCATAACAACTGAGAAACAAAGTTGAAACCTTGAGGTAGCCTTAATGTTAACATGGCACAGAGAACACAAATAACATCAATTGATTTAACATTAAGGGAAACTCAAAAGGACAAGAAAATGGTCAATCATACATTCACTTAAACCATTACAACTTCCAAAAGCACTCAATTGATTTTCCTGAGAAAATCATTCCTGAGAAATTATTTTCTTTTGTCACAGGGAAACTCATCTCAGTACAGAAATAATACAGAAGCCCTTGGAAACAAAAACCTTGCCTGCACAGGACACTGGTGGCAGAGCAGAACTCTCCATGCATTTTGTGCAGAGCTGCCTTTTGAACATTCATATGGGCACATACCTCCCCAGCCTACCGCCAAGCAGTCTGAGCAGACTCATGCCCTTTCTCAGGTCAACTTTCAGTGGAGAACAACCAGGTTACTCTGTCCCCAGAGGGACTCAGAAAGGAACTGTGCAGTCTGGCACCTCCATGTGACCCTGAGCCAAAGGAAAGACAGTTTTTCACATGGGGACAAATTTCTTAACCAAACAAACTCCTAGTTTTCAGGGTGACAGATGGGAAGGGTAAGACATTAAAGACACCTCTGATTTCCAGAAGTAAAGCAGGAGCACATTAAACTCTGTAGCAGTGTGTATGTTATGAGCCCAAGACCCACACACATGGTTTCTTTTGTAAGAGGTCATACCACCATGTCAGAAAGGTATGTCAGAAAACTTCAAAGGAATTTTCTGCATGATTTTTCAAACTTTTTAGCTCTGTAATAAGAATAAGATCTCATTTTCTCTTTCCTTTCTTTGCAGGTATTCCGAAAACTACTAATTATCTTTCCAAGCCATTCAAGTTGTCATTTTGAAACAGCAAAAAACATCAGGTGACTTTCAATGGATAAAAATGATACTGATTCATCCATGTCAGTGGCTGGGAATATATACACCCTTCTAAATATTCATAAATCTGTAGGAGTTTGGTAAAAGCATACAATAAAAGCAACAGAAAGCCAAGACTCTCTCTTTTGAAGTGGAGGTAAAGGAGACCACTAAGGGAACTGAGGAGCAGCTGCCTCCTCCAGCCACTGTGGCACAGGGACCACCTGCTCAGCTGCTGGAGCTCAGCCCCAGGACACAGCATCTCTGCCCATGCTGAGGGATGTGGCTGTCTCTTTCCCGTTTGCATGTTCAACCAGTGGTGCAGCTGAGCATGTGTCTCAGAGACACACAGACACATAGGGAAGACACGGACATGGCCGGTCACACAGACTGCCACAGACAAGCCGCTGCCTTCAACAGCACCCATGTACAGGACTCATGTAAAACACAAGCACAGTCTCCCCCTCCTCCTCTTCAGCTGGCAGAGCCAGAAGGTCACTAGTAACAGTGTGTAAACACACACACACTCTCTCACTCACTCTCCCTCTCTCTAATTTACAAGCACATGCACATTGCAGATCTCTCCTTCAAATAGCCACACAGCCTGTCCCTCCATCCAAAAACCCTGCCTGGATCCCAGTCCCTGACCCACACTCACCTCATGCATGGTGGTCCCCCAGGAGCTGGTTTCCAGACATTCCCCAGTGGCTGGTGGCCGAGACGCCCATCCACTCCAGTGTCTGGCACTGAGACGCCACTCTCTCCAGCAGCTGACACCACAGACCAGGCGCACCCACACCCTGGCTCCAGCTCCCACTGCTGGCCCAGTATCCAGTCACACCAGTCCCCCCAGCAACTGGAACTTAGTCCTTGCAGCACTCACACATGAGACAGAGAGTAAGGTTACAGAGAGAGAGTCACAAAAGGATTTAGCAAGAAGACAGGGCAGAGTGTGGTGACCAGGCACAGGGCTCAGCCAGATTAAGTGTGTTGACTGGCCCCATTTTACACGTGAAGAGTACCTTATATACTCCTCTCTGTCTACCCCTTCTTTGCTCCTCCCTGATCCCTTTTCCCTAAACCTTGCTTCATCACTGACATAGCCCCACAGACTCCCTTCCAACATCCTGGATCCCCAGGTTTGCATCCTTATCAGTTGCAAGGATAGAGTTTGCCTACCATTTCTTGGTAGCCTATCAATTACTGCATCTGACTGGATTTATTTCTGATTACTGTCTTTGTCAACATTAGTTGGCCAGGTTTGTTGTCTCTATGTGTTTCTCTCCCTCCCTTTCCTTATTGACAAGGTCCTCAGGTAATCATCCTGAAAAACAAACATTCTCATACTCCACATACCCTTACCAGGGAGTGAGACTGAGCAGACTTGTCCTCATCACACCTTCCTTCTCACATGTCCCTCAGATTTGTCTGCATGTTCTTTTGTATGGCTTCTTTCACCACATACACTTAGAGGAGCAGAGACTCCTTCCACATACCCTTAACAGACACCCACTAACTGAAAAGATCGGTAGTTTCAAAAGGAAGACTGAGGTTTGTGATTTCTCATCATTTCCAGAATTCACAGTACATATTCATTCCCACAAGTGAGTCTCAGGTATCTTTTGCAGTGAGGTTAGAAAAAGTGTGCTGTAAAATCATTTGTGCTATAAATACAGGGGAAAAAAATATTAATTAACTAGCAATGTATCTGCTTTAGTGAGAAAAAGCTAAGGGAATATGTTTACCAACATTACTGCAGATAAATTTATAACATAATATTATAGGTTATAGAGCAGTCTGCATAGAAGTAACGAAAATGTCACTTAGTGCAATCATTTATGGAACCATCAATTATTATTTAATTTACTGCTTTCTTTTTCCAGTTTTCATCAATTAAGGTTAGTGTATCAGCACAGAAAAAAATATGTATTTCTATTTGGTTTAAGTGATAAAGAAAAGGAATGCACTCATGATCAATATTTTGTTTGATCTTCTGAAAAGCTATTTCCAGATGAATTCTAGGCATCTGGAGAATTGAAAACTGAAAAGATGAGCTTGTAACTCATGGGTTTTTTTTACATAGTTATGAGGTACAAACCTGAATGCCAACATATAAGAAAACTTCAATGGAGAATAAGTTTCTTAAATAAAAAAAAAAAATCTCTTATTCTTAGAACTCTAACACAAGAAGGGTTTTCAAATATGTCTTATATAATACTATTTAAAAATCACTGAAAATTGTTTTTTCCTCTTACATACAGTAGTAAATATGTAATAATATTTTAAGGGTTTTTTAAATATCACCTAATAAATTGTGTTCTTTCTTTGCTATGTAAATTTTGCATAACTTGAAAAGGATCAAAACATTACAGAAAAACACCTGAAACCCGATTAATCATATTTTCTCTACTAATGTGTTTAAAAATTATAGTGTAGGTAAATTTTGTGTTGTCTAAAATAAGCTACTGGAAGTCTGCATAATTATTATAATGTTTGCACAAGGCACCTCTGCTATAACCTCACATTAGAAGCTAATGTCTGTAAAATAGAAATAGGACATATCCTGGGTTTAGCTCTGCATCTTTGGTAGGAAGCAAAATGAATTGATGGGTAAATCTGTGAGGGTAAAGTCACCGAGGTCTGCAGCCCTGGCTGACTTGGATGCAGGTCAGACAGGACAGATCACTGTGACATGTTCCCTGTGACTGTTCCCTGAATTTCACACGGACCTGTGCAGCTCTACCATTTCCTTTTGTGCCAATTTATTTTGAGCATGGGGTTTTTTGAGTCACTCATGACTAAGCAATCACCAATCCAGAAAAAAAGCCAAACAATTGTTTAGGATTACTTCAGAGATGAAAGGGGGTTTTGGTGGGTTTGGGTTTTTTTGGTTTTTTTTTTCTCGATAGTTTGGTCATTGCCCACAGACAGAAATAAAGAACTATGCAGTGTCAACACCTATGCTTTTGCTAAACAGACTTGACAATAGGTCCATAATTAGACATGGCTGTGATGTACTCTCTGACATTGCTTATACAACAGTCCCAGCCTCTGGTGAAGTACAAAGGGAACAGATCAAAGAAAGTGGATGGGCCTGTGCACTTTTCATAAAAACCTTTCTGAAACAGAGTAACGGGGCTAAAGAGGCCATTGGTTTGACCTCACAGAGTATTTCTTACGTTTTTATGACTTAATCTCTTCAGTACAGATATGATCTTACACAAAGAAAGCCCCAAAGTCCTCTATAACCAACCATGCCTTTTACATGTTACAAAATAATTCTTCACAGAGAGACCTGACCTAGTTTGTTTAGAATCAGCCCAGCTTTAGGACTTCTTATCCTGGCTGAACTGTTGGTTACTATTTTTCAGTTCTAAACCTTCTCAGAGATTACTGAGCTCTGCACAGCTCTGTGTTACGCTGTGCGGAGAGCCATCAAAGGCAACTATGGAGGAAACAGTAACCGTTGTACAATACCTGGTGAATGTTTTTGCCAACAACATTGCTCAAAACCAACTAATCTAGGCTAACACACACAATGCTTATTCCTACTGAGTCTGAAGAAAAAATATCAAACAGGACTATTGAATTATTCTGACCAGTATACAGTCTTTGTTTTCCTAAAAGGCACTGTAAAGGCCACCTGGGCTTCACAGTGCCATATGAAAAGCTACCTGGCTATGTTTGCAGGTTTTAAGGATATTGTACCTGGTCTTTGTGTGATTTATTGTCAATTATTTCACAAGGTAATGGAAAGGAGTATATAATTATTATAATATATAACATACACACCACTTTCAAATAAAGACAAGGTAGGAAGAAATGTTTTCACTTCTCAGAATTTGAATAGACAATATTGTGTGTAAAGAAAACCATATTGCCAGAAAAAAGGTGACCTAAATTGTACAAGTTAGCATGAACTGCTCATCTACAGTGCCATAATTCCTTCCACCTTTCGGAGCAGAGACACATTTTCTGGAAATGGGTATACACATAGATGTGTAAACACTGCTGGCACTTGACAAAATCTGACATTTCACAGTTCTGTAGACCATCTTCTTTTGTGTTCAGTGTACCTTTATGTATTTAAGAAGTGAGCAGAAATGAAGACAAACTTTAATGTGCTTGAAAACAGCACTGGAATGCTCAACTACAACTAAAGAAGTTAAGTGATTAAAATAATGGTCTTTCTGTAGTATTCAATCATTTAAATTCAAGAGAGGCACCCCAAAACATGCATGGCAGTTCCAGACTTTGGGTGCTTCAGATGCTATGTACTCAAGGCCAAAAAACATCAAAAGCATGATCTTCTGGCTTTGTAGTACACACCTTGTCTCAAAAGACTGTTTTGCATGGCCTTAAAAGTATCAGTCTCAGAAACTTTCTCTATGTTGCGTGTATGTTCACACGCACACACAAAAGTATATACATAAAGTATATCAATTGAAAGAAAGGATGGAATTTCAAATAAGTTCAAATAAATACAAAAATTGGTGATAAATAAATCTTTTCTACCAAAACACTATATGAGAATAGTTTTCTTAATTAACGTAACAGGTTCCAAGAACAACCTACTACTACTTTGTGTAGTCGTGTTAGCAATGAACAATTTTTACAAGTTCTTTTCAGTATAAGGGTTAGTGCTGATTCTGGTGGTGTCCTCAGGAGTTTGTACCGTAACAGAGACAGGAATTAGCAGAGGGGGAGAGATGGAACGCACAGAAACCACTGTGGGTTACATTGTTTTCTGAGGTGTTCAGTGGAATCTAAGGCTTCCCTTCTAAAAGAATCTGTAGACACTTTTGCTCTAAATGCCACTTTGAAAAATGACCCACATGAACCAAAGAAACCCCATAAGCCTGACTTTGCAGAAAGTCTGAAACAGGTCAGCTCAGGGAACACTTCATTGTTCACACAGAGTAACTAGGATTTGGTCAATGTATGAAATAGTTAAAGCTGAATCAGGTCACAGAAGGTGAAGAATTATGGAGATTGACAAAAATAACCTGCAAGTCACTTCTGCTTTCAAAGGGTTGCTTAAAAAATTCATTGTGGAATTGACTTGTGAGGTTTCATTGTTTAGGTCTAGGGCTCAATTCCACCAGCTGGAAAATACCTACATAAGAAATCTTCTGAAACTGGCAAAAGTTAAAAGTAATTGTTGTGATCTTCTTTGACCTAATGTACTAGGATTTGTATGGATTTACTTCCCTCAGCGCAGCAGCCTTGTGTCAATAATGTTGGCATTGAACATATGGAAATAAGTTAACTTTCAATAAACAGCCAACAAGTCCATCAGGATGGCAGGTGAGAGCCCCCTCTAAGTAAACTCTACATTTCCTCTAGAAAAAAAGAAATCATCAAACTTGAACAGTGAAGGGTGGGGTTTTATTCTGCTTCATTAAAATTAACAGTACAGCTGGCTATATTTGTTGTCCATAACAATTTGCACTATGTCATTTTCTTGTTTAGTTAAAACAACTGGCAGTAATAAAGTAAGGGCAGGTGGATATGTTACTATGGTTCCTGTTTATGGCGCAGAATAACAGGCCTAGAAAGAGTACAGAGACAGTAAGGTCACACTCGTTGTCAAGAAAATTTATATCTGATTCAGATTTTGGTGTTAGTCAAATTGGTCTTTCTGATCTTCCTTTGCTGGACATGCAAGTTAAATTATATGATTGTACCTCTACCTGCATTTTTTGCTTTCCTTTTTCTAAATGTTATGTGTCTAAACCCAGAAGGAAGAGTATTCCTAAATCATGGGATGCAGCAGATACAACCCCACTCAAACTTCCTTAGAAATGCAAAATCTGTCTGGCTTGTAGTTTTGACGGCTACCTGTGATGCAGAGAGAAGAAATGCACCAAGTGTATTTACAGTTGCTAATTTATCATTAGCATAGTCTGCATCTGCTTTTGGTCAGATATTAATTACAATAAGGTTTTTGTAGTAACAGATTTATTTCTTCATGAAGTGAAAGTTCACTGTGTCACTACAGTTTGCTAGATGAATGCTTCCACTCCCCTGCTGTCCCACCTACCCCAGGTAGGGCCAAGAGAACACATCTGTCTCCAGAGACACTAGGCACCATCCCTTCACAATCCCTCCACCTGACAGGTTGTCGTTAGTATAAGACGTATTGAAGGTGCTAGAAAAGATTCAGCAATAAGAAGATGCTTTACTGGTAAACAAAAACGAAGGGCCTTGTTTCCTCAGTCTATCCAACACAGCCTTCATGGTAGCAGGTGTGCATTTCTTGGACATATTTAATCTTATGCAGCGCACATTTGGACTGCAGTGCTGCAGCAGGCAGAACCCAAGCCATGCATTTACCCTTTTTTCCCCCTTCCTCTGTTTACACAGATTGTCACTGATTTAATCCGAGTCATTCACACTGGAAGGGAACACACAAGCCGAAGGACAGAAGCATGAAAAGCTTCTTTTTAACAAGATACCTTGCACAAATAAGAATAGTTTGATTGTTGGCATGTTAATTTTATTCTATTATATGAATATTATATACATATATTAGCAAAATATAATATCAACAAAGTCTTACTTCAATTTCAGCATACAATTTCTACCAATCAACTTTGATCTGAGGAAAGCAACACAGTAAAGAAATCTCATTCTTTCTCAGTTCTGCTTGAACATTCTGATAGCCAAGGATGCACAAAAATTCCCTTTGTTATAAATAGTATTTAATTTTTGTTTTCCCCAGACTAGAGATACTGCACATCCTTTCTGCCCTTTCATCCAGTTATTGATCCACCTTATCAGCACTACCTCAGTCATATTGGATGGAGTCAAAGAGACATCCAGAAAGAAAAACTGTTATCTAAATGAGGACAAGGAAGAAAAGTTTCTCGTTTTCCTTCTTACTTTACCTCATTCTCTTTCTTACCAAGGAAAAGTTAAAAAAAGCCCTTCTTCCTGAAAAAATTCAGACACTTCAGTGAGGAGACAAAATGGTCTGCTGCAGCACTTGCTGAGAACAAGCAATTACCTAGCATTATCTTCTGCCAGAACGGACAACACAGATTCAGATGGACTTTGTGATCTCTGACTTTTGCTATAATAAAGGCCATGTCAAAATGTTGATAAAAAAGGCCCAGACATATTTTGTTGTTAATAATCTTGAAGGTTACAGACAAAACTGAAATGATTAGCAAAAGAAATTTCACTGCTCTGCATGCAGCTTTCAAGCATATATTGGCTAAACGTACACAGTGGCCCTGTTATCTCTAAGTCATCCCGTGACTTATAGAATATTTCATGCCCCTCTACCCCACTCTTTAAGTCAATTTATGGAGTATCCATGCATGCATATGAATGCCACTTTTAAAAAATTTTATATACAAACGTGCTGAAATCAGCTGCTAAAGAATATGGTCAGTTTGGTTTTCTTAGCTACCTAAGAGTCATACCATGAATCAAGTCTGTTTCCAAGAACAGCTTAGCCAGTTTGTCTTGATCTAGTAAGATAGAGATACTAACCAGAAATAAGCTAAAATTCCTGATGTCTCTGCAGATATACAGAACCTAACTAGTGCTAGGAAATGTGGATTCAACTAGCTCAAATACCAGCTCAGATCAGCCAGGCCTGGCAAATATTGCAAAGCATAAACAACACACTGCAATATATGGTATATATGCATTTTGGCAGGTAAACATGAGATTGTAAGTCTTCCATTCTTTGTCAGTTCTGTGACTGACATAAAGGACTGGTATGAAAGGATGTAAGGATGCAATAAAAACTCCTCCTGTTTCCACAAATGTCTATATTACGGCCATGAGTAACTGGTCAACACCAAAGGGGAGAGCTAATTAAAATCAAAATAGAAAGATGAAAGAAGTTAGATTTAAAGTTTAGGCAGAGAATATGATTAAAGGATTGAATTTTAATTTAAGAAACATTAGAATAACTTTTTTCACCCTCTTGCTTTTACTTTAGGGACAAGGGTTAGTTCTTTAAACCATCACTACTGTTGCTCTTAACTGTTGCACTAGGATAACAGAGATGTGAAATGCAGAGGATGGGTGCAAGGGAATTCTTTCTTGAAGGAAACTGTAGTAAGGAATATTCCAGTTGGATACAATGTAAAAAAAATCCTCACCACCAGGGTGAAAAGCTCAACCGGAAACGCTCAACTAAGCAAATGGGTCTAATTTTATTTTGGCCATGTCTGTGTTGGGACAACTGCTCCAAACAGCCTTCTCCAACCCAAGTTAGTCTATGGTTATATGTGTGTGGCCTCACAGCAGTCTTGTATATGTACGAAGATCACTAAAGCCAACTGACTCTAGAAAGAAATCTGAGAAAAGACAAAATGTTTAGCCTGATTAGTTGGTATGAAACTAAAAACTTATTTTGGAGGAATGACTTCATCTGAGAGCTGTAAAAGCTCTCCATTTCCCCCTCTCCAGTGTTCTAACAATCTATAAAGAAAAATCTTTCGCCAAAACATAGTCTTTATTGATAAAGGGACAAAGGTACATAAAAAATGTAAAATAAAGTAAAATTGATTCTGTAACAAGACAACAGCAGAGGTTATGCAACAATGCAATTTGGCAAATTTATCTTTCTATTTGATACGGTAGGTATACAAAGGGAAGAGGGACCTTAAGAGCTGAGACTTTGTTCTATAACTGAGCAAAATTACTTTCAAACTATTAACAGCAAGCAGAAATCTTAGATGGCTTGTAATAAAACTAGTTCTTGAAAAAGAGCAAAGGCCAAGCTGAGTTGAATTAGAGCCTGCCACCATTTCTCTAGTGGTTCAGAAAATGCCTTCCCTGCAGATTAATTTCTGCAATTGGAAGAATTCTTTTGAACATGACCATTGAAAGGGTTGTCTGCCTGAATACAGAAATAGAAACAGCTGGTCAGACTCTGGAAATTAAGGTCTTCAGGTTAGACAGGAATCTTACAGTTGCCCCAAGATGCCTCTAGCACAAATCCTACCACTGGTAAAAGACTGGCATAATCATATCTGAGCCAATTTTCCTTGTCCTTGGCAGTACAGTGGGCAGATCAGATTGGAGATGATGTTTCAGGTTCAAATGAGATATAACTGAAAAGCTGCAATATCATCCCCCTAAAGTCAACATTAATTCTGAGACTAATAATGAATGCCAATTCTTCTGTCTCTTTCCACACTGATAATTTTTGCCAAAACATACCTCTGGAACTGCAGACAGATCTCTTTCAGCAAATGCTGCCTCTGATTGCAACACACATAAGTAACTGCATCTCAGGCTGACTCAGACCTTACTCATCCTCACTAGGGAGCCAAGTAACTGATTTTGTGTGATTTCTGCTCTAGTTCAGAATATTAAATAAGATTGGACATGTTTTGAAGGGGCAGAAAAACATGTGCTGCATAATAAAACTCTGTGGAAGTTCAACAAATTCAATTTGTATTCCATTGCTATATCCACTCTTTTGCCCTTTGCAGTACTTAGTCCAGTTAAGTTTGTCCTGAGAGTAGAAATTTGCCTCCAAAGAAGAAATAAATAATATAGAGGAAAACATTAAAAAATTATGTTAGAGACTCACCCATTATTTGTAAGAAGATGTAAGGGTGTAAAGGTAGCTTCCTGAAACTCTGGTTAATTGATAACTTTGCAGCTGATTAGGCTGAATGCTGTTTGGGGCAGGGGTCCTCTCTTTTCACCCTCTGCAAAGCATCTGACACACACTCTTACACAAATAAAAATCATGAACCATCACAGTGGTAACCAACCTGATGTTCCCAGATGCTTCTTAAACAGGTGATTAGGGTGTATCAGAGAGGGAAATTATTTAAACCAAAACAAACCCCTCAACACTCTGCCTTTTGTAATTGATCTTCTTGTGACCAATCTTTTCCTTGCACATGCCAACTAGCACTATCACCAGTAGGACCACTGGAGGCTGAGTGTGGCAGGGTACTACTCAGCAGGAGAAAATGCTGTAACCTCCTGTCCCAAAACCATTTAACCTAACAGAAAAGAGACTGAGGTGTGCATTACGTGGGTTACTCACGGCTCAGCTTCGATGCTCTGGTCAGCAGCTATGTAGTTGGCGGGGATGTAGCCCTGGAGCCTGCAGCTAGGACGGACAGACCCTGTTGGCAGGAGGAGCCTAGCATACCACCAGCCCTCGTGGGATGCATCCAGCACTTCAAGCTTATCCCCAGCTTGGAAGCTCAAGTCCTCCTCAGTGCGAGCCTCATAGTCGAAGAGTGCCACAAATCTACAAATATTCACCAGATGCTGGCCAGGCAGTGGAGGTAAAGGTTTTTCTTTCATCTTACTGTCTCCATCTTTCTGTCCTGCTTGGAAGTCATGCCTTACCACAGCAAGGTTGGCAAAAACTTGGCCGACTTTCTCATCCGGCTCATCGTCTCTCCCCGAGAATAAGCATGGGATGTGGGGCTCCAAACAGGCACAGTGCTTCTGACAGAAGTTTCCCATCCTGTTTCCTTGTGCCTTCCTCTGCTTCTGCTGTACTTTCACTTTTCCCAGTTGCGATACCCTTAGACCGATTTTTACACCATCAACATTTTGGCTTTTTGCAGGACTACTTCTCCCCTTCCTCCTCCGGCACAAAATGAAACAACTCTTGGCACAGCTGGAAGCTCCTTTCCAAGTCCCACTGAGAGCTCATTACAGGCGGCTCCTGGGTTGGGAGTGAAACCTGCGTATTCAGGTGCCGAGCGTGTGTGGAGGGAATTTCTCGCTTCCTCTTTGGAACAGGAAAGCAACACAACAGCTGTGCTGGGCTGAGCTCTGGGAACAATGGGGGAGCGTGGACCCTCTTCTCCCACAGCAAAACAGTGGAAGTCAGAACATCTAAGCACCGGAGGCTTCTCAACTCTTACAGCTTGCTATGGGTGTTTTCTTCTCTCAGGTGGGGTCCTGTCATACGCTCAGCGGTGAACGTCTGTGAAGCCTGTCTTGGTAATGATTAACCAAGCCGGCCTGCCTGTTCCCTTAGCAGTCTCTGACGTGGACAGCTTGAATATTTCTTTTTGTTTCCTGGTTTGCACTGGTTTCAGCTCCCGGTGGGAAGCCTTTGCTCGCCCGAGGCTGGCAGACGCCCTCACCTGGACTGCACCTGCGGCTTCGGCTCTCACTCACACCTGGGAACTTTCCCCAGCCAAGCACGCGCCTTTCAAACCAGTCCTCTGACATTTATTTTTTTTATTGACCTGGGTTTAGCACTTCTTAGAAGGAAAAATAAATATATGGGGCTTATAGTCATACAACAAAATATTTTAGTTCATTCCTTATTTTGATATTAAGGAAACAAAAGGCACTAGCAAAAAAAAAAAAAAAAATTGCTCCAGGTGGTTGGCTAATTATATCAATCACACATAAAAATAATGGATGTCTCCCAGTCCCCATGTAAGCCGATGAAACTACATTGACCGGTATTTTCCCACTTCTAAAGTGCCTACAACCTGGCAAAAAGACCAAGCACGGGTGTCTGGATACTACTGTTGCAAAGCAGCCTGGAAAGCCAACTGCCACATGCCAGCAATGCAGTCCAAGCTTTACAACAGCTGGAAATCGCCACCGCCTGGGGGACACGCAATGCTTGGAGCGGGAGCAGGAAGCACAGGAGATAGCCTGTCTGCACCATGTGGTGGCATTTCAGTAAGAGGCAAACTCTTATGGATGACAGGTCAATCAAAACTATACATGGATCTATAGCTCCTGGTGATAAAGAAAACTGGCTCCCTGCGTCCTTTTTTTTCTTTTCTTTTTTTTTTTTTTTCTTTTTTCTGTCAGGAATAACTACTGTTTTCCTAAACCATTTACACATGTCTCTCAGCTCTGTTTAGAGTTGCTGACTTCTGTTGCTTCATTTCACTAGAAAGAAAACCCAACTGAATAACTTCAAAACCAAAGCCACTTGTTTTTGTCGTGTCTCTCAGTTCTTTGAATGGGGAGATCAGTGGCACAGGCAGAAGACTACTGATGGACTAGGGACTGTGAGATGACCGAAAGAGGTCTCCATTGAAAGTTTATCACTGCCAGGTGCATCTCTACTGAAGAGGACTGAGGAACTGCTTACTCACTCCTCTTCTGCAATGCTGCAAAAGAAAGTGAAGAAAGGGGAAAGTATCATGCATATTAAGTGACCACCGAACCTCATAATCCATAATGAACCCTTTGGGTGTGATAAAAAAAATGGCATGCTTATTTTGCAGATTATGAAAACCATATTTAGTTTCTGAAGCACTATGGGAGATGATTTTTCCCCACAGAAATTACTAATCACTACCTAGATTAATAAGAATACAGAGATGCAAGAGATACTTACTTTTCTTAGGTCTGATAGACAATATCCAAAGTCAGGAAAGGTCTGTTTTGAAAAAGGAACTATCTTCATTAGTCTTATTTAAAGGATTATTTACATTTACTGAAACCAGAGAACATTAGAGAAGCTGTTTTAAATAATCTGGGTTTTTTCAGTTTGCATATTTGATTGGCTTTTCCTGTAATTTTTGTGGTTCTGGCAACTTGGGCATTAATCTGACAAAGATCTGCATATGCATCTACTGCATAGAATAGTTTCATCATGACAATGGAGCCACTTGCATCACACAGAATCAATCTCATGCACTGCTCTTCAGGATCAAGACCCATCTTTACATTCAGGTGCCAATATATATACGCATTAGAAATCACTGCGTTCACTGAGACCACTCAGATAAATATTTATAACTGCAGCTAGAATGGGGCTTAAGCCTACAAACATTTGTGTATATGAATATCTTATCTCAAATAAACCCAGGCATTAAATTCATCTTCTCTCCCAATTCCGTCCTGTGCTTTGCTTTAGAAGACCAGAAAGACTTTTGCTGGAAGAGATCAATAAACATAAATCAGATTACCTTCCTCGCGACCAACTCTTCAGTATCAGTTTTATTTATGAAACAAGCGGACTTTAACAAAAAGCCATGGAATTCATTAGTCAGATTTTAAACTGTCCTCAAAAAGAGAGAGGACTGGGGTTGCTGAGAACTGCTAAGCAGATTCCCAAGCCCATGTGGGGCAGGAACGTGGCTGAGCTGTGGTGGCTCTGCAGCAGTGCCTCTACCAGGGTCTTTGTTCCCATACTGGTGACTTTATTGAGGATTCTCTGCATTTCTGAAAATAAAGCAGTACCACTTATGTTTTAGAGACTATATAATTTTATCACAGGCAAGAAAAAAATGAACATGCAATAAAAATGTTCTTGCTGGTTTTACTGAGAAAAATAAAATCTGACAAATCCCATAATCCTAATTTTCATGCTCATAGTTTGGAAAAAATGACAATAATCACGTATATTCAGGCGCTTTTCCATATAAACTATTGTCTGAGTCCTCAGCGCTGGTATTACATATTTAGCAGGATAATCTTTGCAGCACCTATTTCTGGACTTAATTTAGGTGTTTTGCCTTGCATCACACAATATTTTCCTTTTGCAAAAGGAGGCCAAACAGATCTGTATAGCTTACTGGCCTTCTGTATCTTTACTGAATTTGTTTTGGAAGCTAAGTGTCAAACCAGAAATTGTCCAAATATATAAGCTACTGGATGTAAAGTGACTGTGAAAGACTTAATCAAATATATTAATGAATTTTATTAGCAAAAATGCTTTGAGAGGGACACAACAGTCTCACCTCATTCTTACAGCCAGCAATAGCTAGTGAGAAAGATGAATTTATTATTACCAGAACAGCACATTTGCAGTATGGGTACTGAAATTTAGATTTCTGCTCCCTATATTATTTTAAAAAATCATTAATAATGCAAGTAGTTTCTTGAAATATGCAACACATTAAAGAAAAGATGGACTCTTTACAGAATGTCTGACAGGATCATATAAACCTAGATTTTAGAAAAGGAAACAAATCTATTCAATCAAGTAGTACTTTTCCCCTTCAAACTAGGTAATTCCCCACTGCTTTTAAAGTGTGTTTCCTTGCTGCATTAAAAAAAGAAAGTCCACACTGATGCTATAGGTTTGAGGATGACAGATATCTGAAGTTACTTTTTATATTCTATATGTTGCTTACAAAGTCCCATACAAGTAAGACTCTTGCAAGGAGCTTTACCCCTGCTTAAAGCATAAATCTGCAGTCCTTTAAATCCATTAAATCAAATTCTAATTAACTTAAAGTCAGTACTCTTTAGGCCTTGTTTATTCTGCAAAACAATCATGTTTAAACATGATCGTGAAACAGACTTCTCTTACTCTCCTGAACAGACAGAAAAACAATGTGTTAATACACCGTGTTTTAGTAGGCCTAGTACAAATCTACTCTGCAACACCAATATTAATTGAATGGGCTACTGCTCTGCATGAATTAAGGTGTCAGACTGAGTCGTGAATAAGTACAGGTAAGATTTGAATCCATAATATTTCAAAAGTCTTGTTTTGATATAATTTTTATTTATATTCCATGCTTTAAAAAATTATTTTGTATGAGTTTTCACTACAGATATTTCCTATGTTTATTGATTTTTATGTGCTCTGAATTGAACTATTGGTATAATTACATAAAAATTTAGAGCTTTAGAAAATATGAACCCTCCTCCACCTCATAAATATGCTGCTCCATATTTCAGAGGCAAGGAGTGAACATCACTGAGCATCAGGCTTTGGTACTGATGATACATGATGTTTGAAACAATTCCCCTATGCCATGCAGAGAAGACTTACAGTCAGAACGGTACTCTGCTGGGGAAAAAAGAATATTCAAAGGCAACGGTTTTGTTAAGAAATATGAGTCAGTTCAAACTGGAACTTAAAAAAGAGAGAGTTTTTTCTTAATAATAAGGTGAGACCACAAGAGAAACATTCATTTTCCTCTGCAATTTTTTCAGATTTTGTAAACAGGAAAAAAAATCCATGTGGGAAAACAAGAAATTAAGAATTAAAATACAAAAATTATAATTAAATGGTGTATGAAACTGCTGCCTCTTGCATCACTTTCTATATTGTATAATCTTTTTCAAGTCAGTACTCATACTGCTGCATTAATATATGCTAATTTAAATATTTGACATAATACGTCTTGCTTAGAAAAACTTCTTAATACGTTATGATAAGGCAAGTAAAATATTCCAGCAAAGAAAAATATTCAAATAATATGATCTTTAAAGAAATTCAAAGAAAGGCAAATGCATACTGCTCTGAATCTGTGCTTGGGAAATAATTTAAATGATTAAACATTTTAAACTTGTGTTGTTTTTGTAAGGTAACGAACTGAAATGAAGCACAGTGATTTTTTTATTACAGCTGTCTTCTCAGCTATATTTCTTTCCATTTGCACATTAGAATGGAACACATTACCACCACTTTGTAGCTTTTTTATAATCCTTTTAATCAGCACTTCCATTTTGTTTCTGTAATTTGCAAATCGCCATTCTTTTCAATGAAAATAAATTATGTGTGCAATTTTACTCTTGACAAAATTGTTTACTCTTATTGATTAATCACTTTCCTGGTTTTGTATATTATCTTAAACCATAAATTCACGAAGACACAGAGTTATATTTGATTCGGCATTTTCCAACCTTAAATCTTTTGCATTTGTAATGAGAAAACTCTGGCTATTTATTTTCATAAGGCTGATCCAGTAATCCATCTCTACTCTAGAAAGCATTAAAAGTACATATTCAACTGCTTCAGTGATGAGGGCTCCTTATTTATTAGCTGAATTTGGGGCTAAAACAGGCTACGTCTGAAAACAAATGAACACAGAGGAATAAGGCTCTGTCAAAGACTGACAGAATAGAGACTTTCCCTATTTGTTCAAACAATAAGACCTCGCTCTGCTTAAATTTAATGTGAATTTTGCCATTATCTGCAATGGGACCAGACCGCAGCCATTATTTTTCATTTTATCGTACATTATTCTAAATGACATACAGCACACACTGTTAAAAATTGTAAGTTAATTTGCTTTCTATGAAGCAGCCTTTCTGAATAAAACCATGCTGTAGCTCTCTAAGGCATGAAAAATACTTCTAATCGTGCCTATCTCTGGGTGGAAAAAAATAAGGTAAATGGATAACAAAGATATATCAGCGAACATGACTTTGCCATTCTTCTAACAAAATATATTCCAAAACTGACCCTGTTATGGATAGTTTTTAAATTTAGAAAGTGTATATATTTATGAAGATTTTATGATGGGTCAAGATCATTTTTCGCATAACTCTATCAAAGTCTGCATGCTATGCCGCAGATGACTTATGAACATGATTTACCATCTTTATCTTCAGAAGCTGGAATTGCATCAAGAGAAGCAGAGATATCCAAAGAGCGATGGGTAGAAAGGAATAGTGTATCAAAGTACTGTACTCATTATTCCACCTGTGAATGAAAGTTGGTGCATTTTTTTTTCCCCAAAATAAAATCAGCACTCTCTCCTGACCTGTGCATGTGGGAAAGGCAACATCTTACAAGGACCTAAACCTTACAATTAGAATATATTGATATACCATATAAAGGAACACATATTTTTAATTACTTTAAATTACTGAAATATTACATGTAAAAATGGTAGAAAAACATTACCTATTAATTTTTAAATAGAATAGCACTA
>JAVJGJ010000059.1:62477285-62507434 GCA_035590215.1 Microhierax caerulescens | reverse complement strand
GTCTCTGAGCAGGAGCTTGAAAATGAATCTGTGATCTTCCAACTTTAACAGGTTATAATCTAGGCCACGAAGGTGGGGACTTGATGGCCAGGTAATCACTACAGTTTTTGAAGAGAAACACGGGGGAATTGAGTAATGGATGCATTATTGTATAACAGTTTTGATCAGGTTTTTTTACAATTCTGCATTTGACTGGACAGTTTTCAACAAGATTGTTTTCAACTTCCATAAAACAAGCAAAGTATCTGTATTTCTCATATTTTGAGGTCTCTGATACGTAAAATCCTTTGTTAAGGTCCAGATATCTCAGCCTCGGTCCCTTATAGGAGCTGGGAGGTTCATTAATATGGACCAGCAAGCCTGCAGTGTTGGTACTTGTGTGTCAGTTTCTCACACAGGTGTCATTTGTGAAGGGGTGGGGTCCACTTGCTGCCTTCATGGCATATCTTCTTTCCTTTGAGTACCTCATAAAGGAGGATGAAGATGCCTTTACTTTTTCAGTATTGTTTATACATTATTATTTTAGCCACTGAACTCTGAATTATTTTTTCAAATAACCCAAGTGAATGTAGATTTAATTATCTGGAAGGTACAGATTTATCAGGAGAGTTAGGAGCTCTTGTTATCTGTCATACGCTGTCAACTTTTCACCTTGTCAGTGCTGGCCAACATGGCAATGCTTCTGCTTCATGTGTTCCTTGGATATGCAGTTGCCTCATTTAGAATGATGTTCTAGCCCTCTGTCCCATAATAACTGGTGTTATCAGTCTAGTAATAATAAAAACATTTCTTTAATAGAAGTGGCTTAAATATCACATTTCTTAGTTGTATGTGTTTGGACCTTAATCCTCCAACCTTATCTTTATGAACAGTCACTAAACAATGGAACTGTATTTATTTAGTAGGAATTTGCTTTGTAAGTGAAATGCAGTCCTCATGGTAGTAATATTTGCATATATAGAGTTGTTCAAAAATGGAAATATTTGAAGGGTTGTGACTTTGTTGGTTTTGTGTAGCATCATTGTATAGCTTCTGTAGCTGCGTTTTGCTGATATAACAAGGCATTCCTCTGAAAGCATTAATTGTTTTTCTTCCTTAAAATAATTCTTAGTTGCAAAGGCTTGGTGTTGGACATTGAAGAAGGAAACTTCGTGAAGCTTGCAGAAGATGGAACAGTTTTGAGGTAATATTGACAGTAAGTTTATGTATTTAAGCAAGTACCAAAATCCTATCCTTTTTCTGAAAGCCATTTCTTAGTTTTATTAAATATTTAAATACAAATTTCAACATGTATTTATTTATTGCATGTAGAAGTTTAAATACTCTTTGGTAACGGAGTGCTCAGTTTCTCTTAATGTTGTGTTTGCAGTCTTTTCGTAATATGTCCATGTTAGCTGCTAGTAAAGAATATCTCTGTTTTAATAAACATCTAAGACTCTGAGGGCATACTGATCTTGAAAGTAAATTCACTTTTTCAGTGGCTACCAGTGTACTTGTAGTCCAGTTCTCCTAAGATGCAGGATAATGTTTTTCTTTGGATTGTGAGTAGCCTGACTGAGTCAGTGCTGCCATCATTAGCATTAGTTGTTAGCACTACTGTCTTTGTACCATACACATTCAGAATTTTGCAGACTTACAACATATAACTTAAATAGCCTGAGGTAAATTAAACACAGAAACTGACAAATTCTGGGTTTATTTCTTTTTAAAAGCTATGTTTTGCCCTCAGTCATCATTTCAGTATATCCTTAGTTCCTCTTTCCTTCCTTTTTTTTTTTTTTTTTTAAACACAGAAGACTGCCATTTTGATTCACAAATCTGAAAAGTAGATATATTTAAGTATATCAATCCCTGTCTCGTTTCCCCCTTATTTTTTTCCAGAATGAAAGTCTGTGTAATTTAGTATGCAAGATAGACTCTACTGCTTTGGTTGGTGTTTTTTTCTGATAGTATGTGGGAGAAGGAGCTTGAAGATGCTAGGGAAGGTCAGATATTGAAAGAAGGGAAGAAATACCTGTGTGTCTCTGCTGTGTATCCCAAAATTCATGTAGTAGCATGGATTTCAGAGTGCTAAATGCAAAATTCAAGACTAGCGGGTATACCACATTACAGGGAAGAGTGATGTAGGATTAGTTCTCCTAGCGTTGCCTGCATTTGGTTCAAAACTAGATTCCGTGCACTCTTTTGAGGCCTAATTTGATGGTCAAGCTAGTTGATTTTTATCCCTAAAAAGGCTTCTGCACACTTCTGTATTACACAGCTGCTTGCAGGGCTCAAACTAGCACTTTTCCATAGTTCTGCCCTGCATTCTGTGAATGTTACCAGGCTTCAGAATGATGTATAGGCTTTCTGTACTGTGTTTTATTGTGCAGCATATATTGATAGTTCAAGTATAGCGAGTGTCCTCACACAATTGAGAACATTCGAGCAGTACAGAGTGATTGTGTTAGCAGGTAAGGCACAGTAGCTGTGCCCCCAGCCAGCCAAACCTCTGTGTAGTAAGGCTTTTATTGAGGACTGCAATGTATATGACAAAAGCTTAGGTCCTGGGAAACTTCTAAGTTATAAAGAGAGTTACTTTTGATCAGCTTGCATGCACTTCAGTATTCAGTTGCAATGAATTACTTTACACAAGGAGCAGTTTGCTGTTTTTAACCTTGTTTTGTTTTGTTTTCTTTTTTTACCGAATAACTGAATACATCAAATAGGGCAAGCCATGGTACAAGGAGCATGACACCTGAAGAGATCCTGGAGACATATGGAAGGAAGGAGTGGAAGCACTTTAATACAGTCAGTGGCATGGTTTCTCGCTCAGGTAGATATGCCTTAGCACATCCTCTTCTTTGAAATTGCTCTGTCCCCTTCAGTGCCTCATACTTCTTACCACAAATATGTAAAAATACTTGAACTGGGAATTATTGGAATAGGTGAGGGTTTTGTTATTTTCAACTTCTAATACTAGAGTTCAACATAAATTTAGGTCACCAATGATGAGACAAATGAGCTGACATAGGTGTGTTTTGGTTATAGAGATGGGCACATTGTTCCTTGATGAAGTAGGCTGATAATCGCAGTCTATCTCATTTAGGCCATGTCAAATCTTAAATTTTTCTTAACTTATTATCATCCGTGCTGTTACTGGAGGCCTAGGTGCAGGTGCAGAGAACAGCGTGGGTCTGGAAACAAAACTACTCCTGCAACTGAAATTTCTTGATTTTAAAATGGGAGTCTCTTTGAAGGTGCTGTGGCTAGGTTTGCGTTCTGGCTCTGTACTTCCTCTGTCTTACTTTGATCTTGGCAATTGTGAGTAATACACATAAAGTGCTCAGTTAAGTTGCATTGTGCTACGTAATGGAGGTATTTTCCTTGTGATATTTCTGACACAAACTTGTTTGTGATGCTTATTATAAACTGCAGGTGATTTTTTGCAACAAGGTACAAGAGAGGGTTTTTTTGCTTCATAGAGCACATGTGCCAAGTGAAAAGTTCACTTGGTCTCTCTTCTGAATGATAATCCCCATTTTGCTCATTTGTTCTTTAATATACCTAAGAGTCAGCATAGACAAGGTCATGAATAAAAAAAAAAATAATCACTAGTTAAGTCATTTCACTCCTAGGAGAGAGTTGTTGAACATGACCTCAGTCTGGGGGGACATTTGCACCTCCTGATTTAGTTCTGGTTTTGGGGGGGGTCATGTAATAGTGTGGGCATGCTTCCTTCCAGTTTCGCTAAGGTACTGTCTGCAGTGTTTGTGTGCAAAGGGCAAGACTATGTGTGAGACGTGTTCAAATGTTTCTGAAACAACTTCCCAAACCCTTTATTTTTCTTTCCACTGTTAGGGAAAGAGATATTTTGGAAGAGTTGAATGATACTGCCCTGACTCTTAAAATTCATAGTTTTATGACCCCATCTCTTCCACCTTAAGTTTTAGAACCTTAACATGTAATTTTAAAATCTCACTGCCTTGATATAGGTAAACAACTTTCAGTTACCAATTATGAGAAGCAGAAGTGGGAATAAAGGCTAACAAAGATTGGGAAGCAGATAATGCTTGTTACCAGTAAAAGCCAAATAGGAGCTTATATTCTTATTTAAATGTGGGTTTTATTTGTGATTAAAGCATACAGTATGGATTAAAAAATTTAGTTTGTTTGTTTGTTTGTTTTTTCCAGCTAAATACTATTTATATGATAACTATTTTGACCTGCCAGGAGCTTTCTTGTGTGCAAGGGTTGTGGACAGCTTAGATCAGGTAAGAACTGCATTGTTTGAAAATAAGTATTTCATTAACATTCTCTTCCCCCCACCACACTTCTTGCATGCATTATTAAACGCGTACAAATAGTGTATTGAACAGCAGCAAGGTTTTTAGCTTTTTTTTCTTTGGAATTTTTCATATTGGACTTGATGTGTTAGAAGTGGCTCCAAAGGTATTGTGAGCTACATGGCATGTTCAAAATATATGTACTTCCACCAGAGGGCACAAATAACTAGGATACGAATAGAAATGCACCATTTTCTCAAGTTTACCCTGCGATATGTAGAATATAAATATAGTTCTTAACATCTCCTTTAATTATACTTGATGATACTTCAATTAAATCTAATCTTCTGAATGGCATGGTTTGCTAATTTGTAAAGTGTTAATGAATTGAAAGCTTCATTCCATGCTTTTTTAAACTTATTTTTGTCTTAAATATATCGATCTGTGTACACAGATGTGAATACACCTCTAGAATAATATGATTATTTTTCTTCTCTGCTAAACAGTAAGTTAAATTCTCAAGGCAGAAAATGCAACTGCTTGAACATTTTTCAGTGCTTTTTAGATATAATGTCCTAAATCCAACCTTTGAAGTTTGATGCTAATTGATTTGATTGTGTTAAAAAAGGCTTGAATCTTTAATTTGTGTGCAGCTGGAAGTAGGAGAGGTTTCTTCTCATACATACGCATATTGGTGTCAGAGTACTGATGTAGTCTTCTAGCTAAAGACACCAAAGCACTGCAGCACTGAAAATTACCAATACTAAACTTTGTCTGCCGAGTGAAATCCAGAGCTGTGGGATGGTATCAGGGATCCCTTTGTGTATCAGCTGACTTGATGCTTTAGCTTCCACTCCAAAATAGCATGCTGAGGAGATTGCTGCCTAAGTCCAAGTGCTGCATGAAGAGTTAGCTAAAGCTAGCTTATCAGGAAGCACTGAGGATGGGTGCACTGTAAGACTTAATTTTGTGCCTGATTAATCTCCTTCCTCTAAGCTGTTCTCAGCTTAGAACTGCATCTGAGATGTAACACCTGTGTTGTATTACTTTCTTTTGTATGTAATTTAGACTTGGCACAGAATCACCTATTTGTTGAGAGAGAAAGCATGTCACAGCATGTGTGTAATAAGCTTTCAAATTCAGTTACTAGTTCACAAGCTGGAGCACTGACCCTGGATCAGTGCTGTCTTCAGCCAGAGGGAATTCAACCTGTGCTGTTTCTCCAGAGAGCTACCAGAAGTGGGTCATGAACCCTCTTTATCAGCAAGCAGTTCTTGAATATTTTACTGAATGTTGGTGGGCTACGGTAACTCCATGGAAGGTTAGCATCAGCCAGATGAGCAAGATGAAAGGCAGGAGGTGGTACTCATACCTGCAACATCCTGCATCCTAAGGGTTAGAAACCATCACATTTTCTTCCACATTTCTAGAAGGAAATAGAGGCTTCTGTTTCATGTTCTGGGAACTTGTTTAGTAAAGGCTACTGTCTTACGTTTTCCAAACACTGTTCTAGAATCAGGAAAGCTTTCTACTGGAAACAGATGGGAGAACTGTTAGGTTTGGATTCAAAATGAGTTTAAATATGAGTTGGATGCTGGCATGCTCTACACTGTTAAAAATGGATCTGCTTTTGCTGTGTCCAGAGCCAGAACTTTTATGTATTTTCAGACAAAGCAGAGGAGCTGCTTGGTGTTTTGGATCTTCACACTGAAGAGCTATACAAAATCCTGCTTTATCTGGTAGTTAATGAAAGCACATTTGACAGTTACACCAAAATAATGGTGGACTGCACGGGCATGCACAAGAGTTTTCTTTCTGCTTTCTGGCAATCGGTCTGTTTTCTTGTACATCTCATATGCAACAGCTGTAGATTTGCAAGCAATTTGACAATTATTTTAGTCTTCTCTGAAGTCAAATGTTTTGAAGGAAGTGTACCCACTTTTAAACTTGTATCCATCTGTCCTCAAAACAAGGCTCTGAGAAACTGTTAGCTCATTGTACTGTTTGGGTTTTTTTTAAAAGAAACAAAAAAAAACCAAAACCCCAAACTAAGGAGCAAGTCAACCATGTGGTGTATGAGGTGGGCGGACATTTGAATTTCTTTCTCAAGATTAGTGCTAGTGCCACTGCCAGTAGACAAGACAGGTACTCCCTAGCACCTCCTGAACACAGCTTTGAATAATGACCTTGGTTACCAGCTAACTGAAGTTTGACATATATGAAACCTTTTCTTGTTTTAAGTTCTTTTGTGTATTTCTGGGGCTGTTTGCTATAGGGACAAATTAAAAAAAATATTTGAAAGCCACAGCATTGTATCTTTCCTGCTCTTAACCTATAGAGCTGGTGGATGGTAAGCAGACCATCATAGTGCTTGTCAGTCATGCACAAAAAGCCTTGTTTGTGTGACTTACTGGGTTTGAAATTGAGTGGATCATTCCTCTGGAATCCTCCATGGCAGATTAGGCCCAAAATAGCAGTTTACTTCAGTATTATAAACTACATGGGTTTTGTTGGCAGTGTTAAGGGTTTGTGGGTTTTTTCTGAATATTTCCCTCTCTAGAAGATGCTTTATGCTTACAAAATGGGTTATTATTCAGGTATCAGTGCAGTGGTAGGGACACAGAAGGTGCCAATGCCATGAAATCTGTTAAGTTACCTTGAAATTTATTGTAAGGTGGGGTGGAAAGCCTGTAACAACACTTACAAAGATACTTCCAGTGATATACAAACTCGAAGAGACTGTACCACCTGCTTTACTGCTGCCAGGTTACCTTGTAACTCTGAGCATCTCTTAGAGGCTCCATAGCTAATGCTCTGCTCTGTAATACTGGGTGGCTGTGTAATTGCATCTGTTTAATTCAGCACTCCTAAAATTCATGGAGTTTGAGAGGGCTGTGGCACTCAGCTCATTGAGAAGCTTTTCCTCTCCCTTGGTGAGATGCTGAAAGGGCTGTTGAGGTCAGCTGGAGCTCTTCTGTGCCTGGGCAGCTTTCTAGGAATGGTGAGAAACTCTTCACAAGCACAGATCGCCTTCCCCTGTCCTTCTGCCAGAGCTGGGTTTTGGCAGTCTGCAGAGCACAATGCAATGCAGTGCTGCTCAGCCTGGCTTCTGGATGGATGTTTTATACAGTGTTTGGGGTGGAGTTGTTGGCAGAAGGGCATTACCTCTAAATTATAGCAAAGGGGTTTGCTGGTTCTGTGGGTGGAAGGTGATATGGATGCCAGGCTGTAGATAACATCAACCTGCTAATTAAGTACTGTAACTGCAGCTTTAGGCTTGTCTTTTTTCCAAATGTCACTGGGGATGGCTCACTCAGTGAGTTGCTATTCTGTCCAATGCCCTCCTTTGCTGCAATGTTTTAGAGTTCCTCACAAATATTAATCCTTTCTCCTTTTGCCTTCATCCCCCCACCTCAGCCATAACCTTCTTAAGTAGGGAGACAACTCTGGGTAACCACAGACAAGTTAAGCTGGGTACTACTGAGTCCTGAATCCTACTAAGGCTGTTTTACTCCAAATACTTTTGTTTATTAATGGAATTCCTGTCACTGTTTCAATATGAAAGCTCAAAATAACTGATACTTAATATAATGACTAGGTTCCTTTTGACACTTACAGCATGATGGTCAGAAAAAGTATGACTTCTGGAAGGACATGGTGGCTGCTATCCAGCATAATTATAAAATAACAGCTTTTAAAGGTAAGTGGGTTCACTGAAAACTTACTGTAGTAGCTGAAAATATTACATGTGCTTGCCAGAGCAAATAACATTTGCAAATACACAGTAGGCTACTTGACAAAGCTTTTACTTTTCAAACTTACAAATAGTGGTATAGATGACACGTTTATGCTGGAGTAGAACATCTTTATCATTACTGTTTCTATTTCATTTAGTTGAAACTGTTTTGCTGTCTTTAGTAGCATTTATGATAAGCTACTTCACTGAATTTAGAGGAAAATTGGTATGGTAATGTGGATATCCTTGAACCGTATCTTGATTCTGTTCCTTTGATTGTAATCATTCCTTACGTTCTTGTAATCATAAATATTTGATATTTTTCTTCAGCATTCTAGTTTTGGTTAGAATTCCTCATATAGTATTGACACAGCAGTGAGGAGATCATTATTTTGTTATAAGCTTACTAAAAATTGCAGAAATAATAGCCTTTCTTCACCCAAAGCCAGCCTTATAATACTGTAATATAAATTAGATTTGGAAAAGATCTTGGCTACCCTTCAGCTAGAAATTATTTCCCTTCTTTCACAGAGTGAACTTCAGAATTTCTGTTAGGCGTATGAAAGAGTTGATAATAAAAGCTAACAGTCTTGTGTGTGCACACAGTTAATTGAAATTAATTTTAACTGTGGTTTTTTGTAAAAAAAAAAATAATAAAAATGGTACACAGCTCAGTTCAGAATCCTGTAGTATTTTGCTGAGAGTGTTTTCTGGTAGAATTGCCTCTGTTAATGCAACACCCATTAGGCACAAGTGTAGTTTGGACCCTCTTAAAGCTTACCTTTTGTTCACCAGAGCTGTAATACTTGCTGTATTCCTTTGAAATGTAATGGACAAAATTGTCTCAGAGAGGTTCCAAACAAAAAAAGGAATTGACATCAGGATGCATATTGTAAAAGACAGCAAAACATTACTAAATGTTTTGGTTGTTGTTGTTTCCATTGGAGCTTAGAGAATGATTGGTAGTTAAGGGTTCTTCTAGGAACTCATTCATACATGAAATAAATGTATCCTTTGTTTTCTGCTGATATTAAACCAATTCAAATCAACTGTAACTATTTTTTTGGCACTTTTGTTAGTTCTTTTTTCAAATCATGAAAGCCTGTTGTTTTAAAAGGTATGAATCCTGCAGCGTTTGGCAAGAAGAATAATTTTTAAGACTGTTCTTTGGAAATTAATTAGATCAAACAAAAGTTAGTCTGATCTTTGAACTCATTTAAATAATTGCTCCGTTTTATTTATATCTAAGTGTCTGCTTGTGTGTACATGTGTATGTTTATGCATATACCTACCTATCAAGTATCTCTTTGTATATGTAACCATGGAATCTGCATTCAAACAGATGTGTGATAAGACTCAATCCTTTCTAACTCCTATCAGAATTAGTACCTAATTTAATACACCTCATTCTCTGTTATAAAAGTCATGAGGCACATGCACAACAGTGTTGAAAATGTAAGAAAACATAGTAACTGATAGGCATGAGTTATTTTGGATAAAGCTCTGTAAAATCAGAAGTGAAATGGTGTAGATTTTATACCCTACCTACGTATTTTAATACATGATGCATGACAAAGCGCAGCATTTTCACTTTGACAGGCTTCATAGTGGTCTTATTTTCCTTTTAATAACATGGTCCGGTAGATAAAGCACTGAACAGGGAGTCAGAAGAACCAGAGATAATTTCTTCCTTTATCACCTACCTGTGATATTCCAATGGAGTGTATCTTTTTGCTTCAGGTCACTATGTGAAATGAGAATAATGGTACTAATCTTCTGTCACAAGTTTGTGGCAGAGATTATTTTTTTTTCTTTTTTTCTTTCTCACTTGCAAACTTAACGTAACTTCCTGAAGAAACTTAAACCTGCCTCCAGCCAACATCTACAGGCTAGGAAGCCCCAGGGTCTTTCTTAGCCCAGAGCCAGGCCTGAAGAACACAGCTTAGATGCCTTGTAGAGGGTTTAACCCTTTAGAGAAAATCGGGACTCATTAGCAGTTAGTCAAGGTAAAATCTCAAAAGCAAACTTACTAAGTGGTCTGTTGAGGAGGCACAAAGTTCCCAAGTCAAATGCTGTCTTAGTAGTGCCATTGTCGGTGATGGAGCAGAACGACTGACTGTTTATTTTTTCAAGGCTATTATAGTATTTGCAATTTGCTTTGGTTTGTTGTCGATATGCCCTTATTTCTCTGTCCCTTCTCTTTCACATGATTTCTTTGATCAGGTGTCTGGTGAATTTTGCTTTTCATTGTCTTAGCTGTGGTAATTGCCTTAGATAATTGCCCTATGATATTTTTTTTGGATGGCTTTTTCAGATAGGCATGACTGTCCTTTCTCAGCTTAATGAAGGGTATTAACCCACTCATCTACTTGTAAAGAAGTGAAGAACTGAGGTTTGCAAAGGGAAAGTTAGAGGGTTCCAAAATAGTCTTGTGTTATTTAGACCTTCCTTTGTGAAGAATAATTCCAAAACCTGAGAGAATCTATTAAACAATACTATCAGGAAAGCATGATGTCAGATAGTGACGAACACAGATACTCGTATTTGCAAAATGGTAACTTGTAACAATACCTGCAAGAATGTCCTCTGCAATTGATAGCCAAGTTGAGCATTAAATTACTTGAGAATCCTTTTTGTAAGTATTTCTTATTTTTTCTTTTCTTCTGTGAGTCTTATATTACTGGAATACTTTGCAGCTTTAAGGTGATTAACATTACTTTGTATATGTTTCATTTAGTGTATGTTTTACAGACTTCAAAGAGCAATTTTAAATTAAATGTGGCAATGTATTTTACACTGTAGCAAGTGAACAGCCTTCCACAACACATTATGGAAACAGTTTGATCTTCAGAGGAGTAATGAGGTCTTGAAGTATTGTATATTTATTCCCATGTGAAAAATCTCAGATTTGGTGATTTTTTGACATAAAAATCAATAGTGTTTGTTGGAGGAATTTGCCTAAAGTAACTTCTCAAAGCAGGATTTTGTAAATTTTTTCTCTTAAAGGCTGTTCACACTCTCACGTGATTTTCTTTCCTTATGATTTCCCTGACATTTCGAAAACCGTTGTATCTGTGGTTGTATAATGCAAATGATATATTTATAATATTTTCAATCAGTTCATAAGATTTGATTTCATTTTATAAGTAAAAAGATCATGGCTAATACGGTAGCAGACTTCATAAATTGCCCATAAAAATACTTGATGGGATCTGCTTTCAGGTTTCAAGGATGCATCTGAGAAATCTGTCACTGATGATCTTTTATGAAAAGGAAAATTATCAGGGAAAATTCTAAAAACATGTTTTTTAATAACTTGCATTTGGGAGGTTTTTTGTGTGCTTGATCAGTATTCTGAAGTGGCATGCTGATATACAGGAATTTGGGGAGGAAAATTTTGGATCTTTCTGAACTATTCCATCCTCTTCAAAAAAACATGTGCATGCACATACACATACAGGTTTTTTGTTACAAGTTTATGGTATTACCCTGTTGTCTTGGCAGAAGATACTGAGTCTAGATGTCTGTGATGCGTGTGTTATATCTTTTATATGGAACTTCAAATACATTAAAAGAACCCAAAGATGTTTTTCTGGCCAGAAATAATCCTCCAAACATTCTGCAAAACATTAGAAATTCCTAATGTTGATGTAGTCCAGTGATCAGTGGTCTTTGTCTTAATTGTGCAACAAAGATAGAAACAAGTACATTTGTTACACTTCTGTGCTGGGCTTTGCAGCTAAATACAGAAGGAGTTATTTGTGTGCTTTGTGTGTTTGACCACTTAAGGCTTCAAAAAATTCAGTAGTTTTTTGGAACTGAGTTTTGTACTATTACAGGCTCTTATGTTTTCATTTTAGTCTCATACTGGCTTTTCTTTCCTCTAATGCCTATGGCACAGAAGAGATGTGGTTTCTGGAAGAGCTTTATCTTTAGGTAGGTTGCTGATCTTAATGTGGAGAAAATATTTAAAAACAAACTTAAAAATCTTACAGACCTTTTCAAGGTCCCCTCTAAATTGAGAATCCAAAGCTAAAATCAAGGTCTAAGTTGTGGTTGTGCTACAACTCTATCTGTATTCTCTAGCTTTTCAGTGTTGCTTTCTTAGTGGCTTAACGTCTAAAAAATTATGAAAACTCTTCAAAGAGGCCGACATATGAGGTACAAAGCTGTAGGCTTGTTTGAAATCCTATGTGCTAATTCAAGGAACAAAGACATTAAAGGACAAAACATGATTTAAAGTGGATGGACAATAAGGGTTAGTGAACTATGCTTTTAAGAATACTGTCTGAGCCCAGTTTCTTCTGCAGAGACTAGTTAATTGGAATTGCAGGACAGTAGTGTACTGCTGAGCACCAAGCATCTCCATTTTTAAATGTGCTTTAGCATATGTTTCATATGTAAAGGAGTTAACCAGAAACTTTACAGCTACTGAGGAGTATTTTCCTGCTGCAGTACCCAGTCCCTGTATTTGTTTCTGAAACAAAAGTGCCAGATGTATGGTTGAATGCATGGGCAGCAGCACGTGCTGTGTTTAAATACTGGAAGGTGCTGTTAACTAATGCAAGTGACTACACAGGAAAACATTTTTTAGCACAAAATAGAAATCATTCTTAGGAGACCTGTACTTATATTTGGCCTAAAGCAGGAAGGTAGAAAAATGGGATTAGACAATTCAGATTCAAGTGTCTTGAGCTTTATATTGGCTTGAAAGAAAAGTATAGCAGAATTGATACTTATAAATTGTGGTACTGTCCACTATAGTATTTCTATACAAAGATTTGTGTGCAGTGTTTATAATAACAGTACCAATTTGCTTTCCTAGGTCTACTTGGCTGCTAAAATGAGCAGATCTCATGTTACACTCTTTATTTAAGAATTTATTATTTTACCAAAGTATAGCTGAAATCACAAGCTTCCTTATCCAGCAGCACTTAATAGGGGGAGAAAAAACAAGCTTACTTTCTTGGTAGTTCTTTACAGTTTTCAAAACATCATATGGTTTTGCTAATAATGGATTGACCTGAAAGTGTCCTCACTTTTTTTAATTAATCCCAATGCATTATCAAGTACTTAGGAAATTGGTGATTTCAAATGTATACAACATAGCCTCAGGTTCTGCTTTCATGAAGAAATGGTAAAATCACAAATTTTTAAACTTAAGCCTATGTACTTTTTGTGCAAGTGATTAAAAGCTTCTGTTTAAAAAAATGAAGCTAAAAATAATAGTTGATATAGGTTTTGATGTATATGAGACTTCTAGAGCACATGCATGGTAGTTGTCATTGGAAGAAATGTGTGATCAGACTGTGGTTTCATAATTTATAAGCACTAATTTTACTAAGCTAGTTTACTTTATACCATTAACTTTTCATGGTGTTACAGCAAATTAATATTATATCTAATGTTTGTGAGGCGTGAGTGTATGTTGGTATGGTAAATATGATTATGTGTACTGACTAATTACTTCCATACTAATAGATTTACCGTGTAAGTAAAATATCTTCGTCAGACTATTGTGTTTTAAAGGAAATAACTGTTCAGGGAAAATCAGTGCAAAGATTGTCTCCAGTTTTGGGGTGGTAAAGCTGTTCTGATTTTGTGCATGTCTGCATGCTTGTGAAGATACGTTCTTAATGTCTGGTTTTGGTGATAATTGTTTTACAGTATTCTGAATATTGTAATTTTACAGAACATTAGGACCTTAAAAGTATTGAACTAGTCCATTGCTGCAGCTTAGAAAATACGGATTAAATAAAGCTAAGTGGATTTCTAGGCTTCAAATCTGGTTGGTTTTTCATATTGCAAAAGTCTTAGATCTTCAGTAACAGGTAATAATTTGTCAGTCTACCTTTCTCAAAGGTAGTTCTTAAGAAAAGTGGAACTAAATTAAAACCGTGATGTGGCATGCATTGTATTAGAGTTGTGTTCTTGACTCCTGTTTGATAGGTTAAAGATGAAGCTGACAGCAGAATGTTCCTGAAGTATATTATCCATTTTTTGTGATGACTATTGTGTATCTGACTCTTTACTTTTAATAATACCTTCAAATAATTCAAGTATAGTGAAATATAATCTAGGCTTCCTGAATGACTACTTTATGAGAAGTGATAGTTACAAATTGTTATTTTCCTTTGGGGGGTGGGGGTGAGGGTGGTGCAGGGAAAGAAAAAGGAAAGAAAAAAAGAGAGAGAAGCTGGTGCATTATATTAATTCATAAAATTTTAATGTTGCATTCAGTCAGACAATTGATCCATCATTTGGAAACAAATTTATTGACAATTCTCTAAAAATATACAATATTATTCTACTGGGTTTGAATTACTGTCTTCCACCTTCTCATTTCCTCTTCCATTTCTGTTGCAAAATTGAAGCTGCATGGCCTGCTAATGACAAATCAGATCAGCGCCCAGTTAAAATGGTCTGAAGGAAAGAGTGTCAGGACAGTGTAAGTGGGATGTTGTTAGATATGAGCAAATAGGAAACCTGAGAAAGAAGAGTGAACATAGTCAGAGGAGTAGAGACCATTAGATTCTGAATTGGGCAATTGGAGCCATACTTGATCATTCTCCATGAGATCAATGACAGCACTGCCAGAAGCCTGATCAAGGTATCCTTTCTTGTATTCATCATAAGTGTACATGAGTGGGGAACCATTTTTGTAGAGTGCAACCCAAACATTTGTTCCTTTTGCGTGCACGTGGTAGGAGAAATAATACAGTCCAGGGATCCTGCAGGTGAAGATTCCTGTTCTGGGGTCATAGTGTTGCTGCCTATTGTACAGGATTTTATCGAATTTGATGGGGACTGTTGCCCCAGGGTAGGCTTTGGAGAGGATGACACTGAAAGCGGATACTGGCATCCCTGTAAGAGCTTGGTTTACTCCTCCTTTCATGAAAGACATTCCTGATAGCTCCCGAGACTCTCCTGCTTTAACGTAGCTTTCAGGCATCTGTGGGATTACAGCTTGGCCGGGGGGACCAGGAGGACCTGGGGGGCCTGGCAGGCCAGGCTCTCCATTGTTGCCTTTAGGCCCAGGGGGTCCGGGTGGTCCCATGGGGCCACTTAAGCCTTTCACAGCACGACCTGCTGGGCCTGGCAGCCCTGGTGCTCCTGGCTCACCTTTTGCGCCAGGGGCTCCTGGCAGGCCAGGGGGGCCAATGGGACCTCTGATCCCAGGTATTCCTGAAGGCCCTCTAGGGCCTGGCTCACCATTGATCCCTGGCACTCCCTTAACTCCCTGTGGACCCATTGGACCAGGCAAGCCAGGCAGGCCAGCATGGCCAGCATCACCTTTTGGACCTGGGAAACCTGGGTGCCCCTTAGGACCAGCAACACCCTGTTCACCTGGATATCCTGGTTTTCCCTCTAATCCTGGTAGACCTCGTTCACCCTTGGCCCCTGGGAATCCTGGGAGGCCTGCAGGGCCCATGTCACCTTTTGGCCCTGGTAGGCCGTTCTCACCGGGCAAGCCTTTGAGTCCTTGAGGGCCCATGTTCCCTGGTGGCCCAGCAGGCCCTGGCTCACCTGGCACACCAGCTGGGCCTTGGTCTCCCTTAGGTCCTGGAAGGCCAGGAGGACCTTCAGGCCCTCTGTGTCCCTTCATCCCTGGCAATCCTGGCTTTCCAAAGCCTGGAAGACCTGGGGATCCAGGCAAGCCTGCAGGTCCAGGGTGTCCCTTGGCTCCAGGGATGCCTGCTGCTCCTGGTGGTCCCATTGGCCCAGGCTTGCCAATGCCAACTTCTCCAGGTTCTCCTGGGGGACCCTGGGGACCTGGGATACCAGCTGCTCCAGGTGTACCTGGTAAGCCTCTGTCACCTTTCATACCTGGCTGACCTGGAAGACCATTTTCACCGGGCTTGCCTACCCCAGCAGGGCCAGGGAGGCCCCGGGGTCCCTGTGGGCCTGGAAGGCCCCTGCTACCTGGGCGGCCTGGAACACCAAATCCATTTTCTCCCTTTTGTCCATTTATACCAGGGATACCTGGCTCTCCCTTCTCACCAGGGAGGCCCCTCGGCCCTTGAGCTCCCGGAGGGCCCTGTGGTCCTGGCTTGCCAGGAACAGACAGTCCTGCAGGGCCGGGAATGCCAGGGGATCCTTGTGGTCCTCTTGCTCCTGGAAGCCCAACAGGTCCAGCTTCTCCTTTCTCACCATTTAGTCCTCTGTCTCCTGGCTTTCCTGGTAGACCTGGCATACCTGGCTTTCCAACTGCAGAGAATCCAGGTGGACCCGGGGGACCAGGGGGGCCTTGGGGACCAGGACTTCCAAACCCTGGTTTTCCTGCAGGACCTGGTTGTCCTCTTGGCCCGATAGGGCCTGGGGGACCAGGGGGTCCTTGTTCACCCCTTATCTGCGCACCTGTAAGAGAGAGGAAATGGGTCAACCAGGGCAGCCATAACATTTGCAGACTTTTGTATTATGTTGGTGAAATGTGCGAAGGATTAACTTCACTTGAACCTCAGAGAAGTCAAGCTTCTTATTAGCGTACTGTGTTTGGTCGCTGAGAACCTGATGTTCAGAGCAAAAGTGTTTCAGAGCTCTTACAAGTGCAAATTTGTTGGAGTTGTGTCCTGACTTATGAGGCCTCTAGAATTTTATTTTTTTTGGCTTCAATACATTTAGGGTCATCAGAGAGCTTAAAAAATGCTGTGCAAGTAGATGCAAACTATTAAGGAAAAAAAAACCCTCAGGTAACTGATTTAACAAGTCATCAGACTTGCATCTTGATGATGAACAAAACCAGAAAAATCTTCCTGTGCAGGTGTAGCTGCTTTTCTGAAACTAGTTCATACAATATTTAAGTAATGAGATTTTTTTTTCCTTTCTCCCCACAACTTTCAAAAGGGGGACATGGCTCTGTTTTTTTTTTTTGGCAAACATATGAATGTTATATTTTCAATTGCTATCTTAAAGATTTGTGTTTGTCATAAAAAATGTCATACAGTGGCGAAGTCACAACTGATAATTCATCTTCCTGCAGTCAGAATTCTGGCATGGTGTTGATCTTTTTAATAATGCTTCATTTTCTTAGTTATCAAGACAGCAGGTGGAGCCATTTAACCAAATGTCACAAATAGAAGAATAAACAAACAAGCTCACTACTTAGTTTTCTGTCTGCTTTGGGGGACCTTGCAGCTTCATGTTGGAATTAGGATGCTGATTTGTGGGACATTACAGACAAGATTGATATCAATATTGTGAGACCAATTCAATAGTTTGCAGCAACTGAAAACTTTATAGAACAAAACACCATATCTATGATGAATGTTAATTTAAGAAGTAATTATAAAAATAAAAACCGAGGGATATAGGAACAGCCTGGATTCAGTTTTTTGTAATGGTAACATATTCTGTTCAATGCTTGTTTAGAAAATATTGATAATTGATCAACAAGTGGATCAGCTAAAAATTGCATGTCAGTCTCACAAAAAGAGCAGTGTGTGTGTATATATATGACAGTTTATGCAATGACTGTTCTCCTGTCTCTTGGGTAATAAATTGCTTTTTCCAGTCTGTGGCTCATCTTGATTAAGCAAGCATGAGATAGAGGAAGAAAATTGTTCTTGTACATATTGTATTTAAAAAAATAATAGAAATGTGTATATAAATATATTTGATTCTGGTTTGATATTGCATCTGCAAAGTTGCTGCCTTCCTATATTGCCAGGGAAATTGTTCTTATCTACCAAATATAGAGAGTGCATTTTCTTTTTTGCTGATGCATAAAAATCAGTGCAATTGCGTATCACCTTATTTTGCACACCTTCCTATCTCATCCTCCTTAAGGCAATGAAAAGGAAGATAGTTGTTAAAATCCTACATGTAGAAAGAAAGCAGTATCTGTGATTTATGGAAAAACTGAAAATGCAAGCACACATCCTTCTCAGCTGCAAAGGCAATTGTGGATTCTGTGAGTACCAGTCATAAGCCTGGTACAGACTTCTGTATCTTACTGATACTGTTGTATTTTTTACTACTGAACTCCCAGATTCAATAAGGTGCGATTCCAAGTTGGTTTTCTTGTTATATAGGTGATATAAGATATGGAAAATTTTAAGAACTACATTGTGAAAAAATAAT
This sequence comes from Microhierax caerulescens, assembly GCA_035590215.1. Lineage (NCBI taxonomy): Eukaryota > Metazoa > Chordata > Aves > Falconiformes > Falconidae > Microhierax > Microhierax caerulescens. Next base: position 62,489,353 of record JAVJGJ010000059.1, on the reverse strand, counting down.
TTGGAAAAGGCTTAAGCCTATCAGAATTAACATGTACCCTGCAGCAGAAGCAGTATTTAAATGTTCTTTACATGTTACATTTTCTCTTCACCACAGGTAAGAGAACTGCCATCAGAGAAAACAGCTTACTTGGCTGGAGGACTCCATTTATTCCATAGGTTCTATATATGAATAAAACTTCCAAAACTGTCTGTTCACATCAGAGAATGCAGGCAGGTCAGATCAAAGCCTCAATACAAATACCTAAGCAGATTCCTGAGTTAATGCTGTTTCAGTTGTGAAGCGTTAGGGGAAAAATACTAATAGTTTTCTACATCAAATCCAAAGCCAAGCATTTATGTGGGTACTTTGGCAGAAAACAACAGTGACCCCAGTTAGGTCTGCTCTTTCATAATGATAACTCAAGGAATTTTATTCAACATTGATTTTATTCAGCTGTGTTTAAGTAACATGCAGTTATTGCACTTGATTTTTTTTTTTGTTTTCTTTTTTGGCAAATTGCATGTGGCTTAAGCTTCAGAGTGCTTCTCTTTCTTGCTTTTTACCATGTATTAGATGCAATTTTATATCAGTCCTAGGTTCACAAAGTGGTGGGTGCTGCCTTTTTGGTATAAGATGCTAAAGGCTTTGTCAGTGTTCATGTTATTATAGAGATTTTCTGTGAGGAGCTATAATGTTTCAAAGCTGCGCTACTTTTAGATTAAGATGTCTGGTAGTTGTCCTGTCTACAGACAACAGTAAGCTTTCCGAGGAAGGGATAGCTGAATGCATTAATAGAGTAGGATTTTTACCAGGAAAACTGAAATAGTGGTTGGCTACTTTTTTATATGTCTTGGCACATATCTTGATGCAAAATTGGTTTACATTCTTTGAATGTAGTCAAACCCTATTAATGTATTGAAGTGGTTATGAAGACTTTAACGTAACCTGCAATAATGGCTTATTTAAGCATTGCTGAACAGTCATGATTATTCTCAACTAGGACTTTTCAAACATTCCAAGCCAAAGAGCTGCTGGTTTAAAAATTATGTCCTGGTAATGTTAAAACACACTAAATGCATACAGAAAAGGAAAGTATATTCTGATGGGGGAGCTGTCAAGCAAGATTTTTAAAACAATGTCACCAAATTAAATTAAGCTTTAATAAGTTTTGATTACCAAAATAAATAATATATGTTATCCTGAGTCAGGTTTGGCCTACACTGTCAAAAAGCATCTTGGAACTAAAATTTCAAAGTTGTACAAAGCAAAAAGAAAATTTATTGTTAACTGAATCTCTAGAAGCCAATGTCTGGTGACAAAATAGGAAAAGTAAGCTATGATGAAAAACTTGCCATATGCTACTTGAGTTACTTGCATATAGAAGAACTCATCAGTTAGACAACAGTTAGATTAATTTGGTTCTATAATCTCCTCTTTCATTCTTCCATGATCATAACAGATCAGAAATTGTTTTCTAACAGTCTGCCTGTTTTGTTAAAATTTTTCTAAAACCCTTCTGTAGGATGGTTCTTTTCAAGACTGGTTTTCCAGTCTTCCATTTTGATGCATGTTCCCCAAATGAATATCTGTCAAGCAATTTTGGGTGACTGGACTCCCATGTCTATAAAACTATAGGCTGCTCCTGCTTTTAAGGTCTAGTATATAGTCTTTATTACCTTTCCTAAATAGAGAACATTTTATACTTCTCACACGTTTATATCATTTTCACTCTTAAGTATGAAGTTTCACACACATTAGGTTCTGTGTTGGTATATAAAGTGAAAAATTAGTTCAGGACAATTTATTTCCTCCTTTCACCCCATTTTCCTGTCTACCCTGCTCCTCCCTTAATTGGCTGCTGGTTTCCCCCTTGCCCAATGTTTTCTATAGAGGGGGAAAAAAAGCCACTATGATAAGAGAAGTAAGGGAAGGATGATAGAGGATAGCCAAGTAAATACTGTACTTCACTTAAAAAATATATAAATGATTCTGAATAAAGTCATGGAAAAACACTATGAAAAGTTAATGAGAGGAGAGGGAAGAAATGCAACTTTAAGTCATTTGGAATTCCAGTTAGTAAGTCTTCAGAGTAGCTGTTTATGTTCAGGTACCTAAATTCAATCTGAGAGTGCTGGTAGGGTTCCAGAAAGTTCTGCTGAAGGCAATGGATGAAAACTGTGGTGATGGTATTTTAGTACAGCCCAGAAGAACATTTTGGAGGGTAAGTTTCCCAGCCATGCTGCTTTCACTTGGTTCTTATTGCAGAGTGTTCTTGGAGCATGTAGGATGGAGCTGGTTGGGATGAGACCAGGGCTGTGTCTTTGGACTTGGTGTGTGCTGCTGTGTGTGCTGTTCATGGGCATCCAGCCCATAGGATCAGACTAGAGCTATTCTGAAATGAAACCTCCTAAATGAATGTAATGTGGATGCAATGTTCTGAGCAGTAACTGTTCTGCTTTCCAGATCTGCTTCTGTTGTGCTACCCTATTTTCTAGTGCAGATGTAGCCTAAAATGTCCTTTTTCTGCTGAAAAGAAGTTTATTTGCAAATGCTGTTTTCTAAGTCCCTCATTCAGTTTCCTCATTTCTGCCCAGATATGATTGTTACAACTAAAAGTAAATGAGATAGAGCAAAGGTGAAAGCTATTCTAAATAATCTGTGATGTCTGAAAGAAAATAAGGGGGGGGCGGGGGGGCAGGGGATGGTTGTAAAGAAGATTCCGTTCTCTTCACAATTATCATCACTACAACAAATAGACTGCTGATCATACTTTGGGGGACAATTCATGAAATAAAACCAGTACCTAGGAAGTCAGAAGTTTTGATTTCAAGGTTTTTTTAAAAGGTTCTAGCCTAAGTATAAAAAAAATAATACAGAAGGCAAATAGTTTCAAATACTACGTATAGCTACCCATTTCATTACTAAGAGCGGAGAGAATACCCAGAAATAAGATGTCACAATGTATAGCACTGCAGTTCTATATGGCCTATAAAATCTGCCATAGGACTGATTTATGAAATGAAGAGTACTTTTTATAATAAAACTAGAATTGTTATATTACTATGAGATTTGTCTGATAATTAAAGTATAAGCTTAAATCACTGATGAAAAAAACGTGTAGAGGTTTGCCACATTTTTTACAACTGTATATCAATTTATTTTGCCTTTCTAGACTTTAAACAAGTCATCATTTGGCCATGTGTATCAGATATATATTTAAATTCACAGCTATGGTCTGTTTTGAGATAAAATGACAGAATATGTAACAGTTCTTTCCAAATATTGTAGATTACAGGTCTGTTGTTAGAAACCCCAGTGCTGAATCAAGAAATTTGATAACTAGCAGGTTGTACATAATTATGTACACAATCACGTTGTATGATTCCCACTACTGAAGATCAGATCTGTAGCAGTGATTTTGTTTCTGCTTTATATGCCTTTAGTGATGACTGTGTAAAAAAACTTTGTGACAAGTGTGCATCTTTGTAAATAGGAGGCAACTGCCAGTTCTTTCTGCAGTGGTGACATTATTTTAATAAACCTTAACTGCTAGTGAAAGTTGAATACCAGTAGTATAAACAAAGAGCTTTTGTTCATGTATTGACCCACTAGGAACAATTGTGTTATTAATCATAATCATAATAAACTTACCTTGACTCTTTACATTATATGGTAGAAAATGTGGCCCCTTGATGCTGGATTGTTTCTGATATCGCTCAGAAAAATATCCATCGCTACCATGGACAATGTTCAGACAAAATGGCAACAGTAAAGATATTTGCAAATGCATGTTTCCAAATCCGTTCTGTGTTAAAGGGGAAAAAAAGTTTGTTATAAAAAAAAGCTGCTCAGTTCTGTTTCTGGTGCATGAATGAGTTTTCCTAAGTATTGGTATTAAAAGTAAAATTATTTGTGCTTACTTCCTCCTGCTTTCACTAGTTGTGAAAAATCCTCTAAGAAAAAAGGAATCAGTATTCCTATCACTTTGAATGCTAGAACCTTGTATAGGTAGCCTAAAGGCAATAGTCTCGCTCCTAGGGAAAGAGTAATTTTAAATGGATGCCAGCATATTTAAAACCACTGTCTTCAGAAACGTTGACAATTTTCCTAGTTACACCAGGGCTCCAAACATAAGTTCAGGAGTTGCATGTATCGAAACTCATGAGATGAAGAAAAGTTTTCAGTGGAAGTACATAGACATTCTACCATGACCTTATTGCCTCTGTCTAATGCTATATAGCAAATGAAGCACGATATCCTGGCTCCTTTCAGCATCCGTGGCAAAAATCTCACATTGCCTTGCTTGAAGCCAGGCTTTCATCTGTAGCCTTTCAAATAGCCCTGGTGGCAGTAAGGACGTTGTCACTGACTCTTGAATATCAACCCCCTTCCCTCCCCAGTCAGAAGACATGTATCCTGTAGAAGTTACCTTCAAAACCAAATAGAGTGAAATGAAATCATAACATACCAAAATGTTGCAGAGCTCCAATGCAGAGTGGTAGAGCAGTGAATCCTCTACTGAGGAGTTCTTTTGCCACTGGTGAGTGAGCAGAAGCTGATGATTTCAAGTATCACCCTTGAGTATTTATATGATTTTCCCCCTAGTTGGGTGACTGCTGGTCATAAGCTCCTCCCCAAAAATCAGTAAGCAGTAATTACCTGTGTGTGTCTATGTGTGTTTTTTAGGGGTGGGGGAAGCTATTTTGGGCATTCATCCTAGATCCTGTTAAGGGGGTTTTGGGGTTGGCTTGTTTTTTTTCTTCTTCCCTTAGATTTCTTAATTGTTGATGATGAAATTGTATTGCTCATAGCTTGTATTTTCTAAAATTTTATGACCCCTCTTTTTTTAGAGCTTTTAGAACTAAGAAAGGTAACATTGGAGAAAAAAAATAATGAAATTAAATAAGATTGGTAATTCTAAGTGTTTCGTTTGGATTTCTCTGTAGATGTTTTAAGGAAAGAACTATACATTTTGAACTATGGTGAGCTGTTACTTTCAGGAATAACCCCTCTGAAGTCTGTAGAGACTACTTATGTGAGTAATTGTTCGTTGGGATATGAGTAGAGAACTTAAAATCAATTAAGATGTTAATAAGAGAGTTTTGTGAGAACCTGAACGTTTAAGTAGTTATTATTTAGGTGACTCTTGGTTTCATGTTATATTTCTAGATTTCTGTTTTGATGCTGGAGGCACAGTACTATGCATATGATGTATTCTGCCAGTAATGTCTTGGCATTAGGAATTCTTGATATGCAGGCTTACCTGACACAATGAGAACTTCATTGTGTCTAGTTGTAACAAATACATTGAAATTCATACTGTTTAAATTTGCAAATGTTACACAGTCAGATATTTGGGGGTGATGGAGCATTTTTTAGCTTTTCTGCAGTCAGCAATTAACTTTTTTTTAAGGTTTGTTCAATCAAATGCAGCTATTGTAGTACTTTTAAATGCATGTGTTTCCTGTTAAATGGTTTCAGTTTAGTAAATTTAAACTGCTGCTGTTTTACTGTTGGTAGATCAAACTTGATTACAGCTTATCTTTTTTTTTTTTTTTTTTTTTTTTCTCCCTTCAGATTATAAACCAGTTATAGCCATTAGTTTCTTAAACCAGTCTGCTTAATGGACTTAATTCACACATTGTGACTTCCTTTTTTTAATAAATAATGGAATCTTACAGTGTTTCAACATCACTTTGATTAATATTCAGTACTAAATAGCAACTTTCAACCCTTGAATTGTTTGGGACCCTGAAACATCATTTAAGATCAAAGGGCAGAATAAGAGAGAACTAAATATATAGTGCAAATATATAGTGCACTTCACTTTTATCAAACATTCTCAGTGAAAATCCCTACATATAAATGATTCGTATATTAAAATTCTTTTGCTAATTGCAAACTTCCTTGACGTTGTTATATGGTATTCAGTCTTGCAGGGTTTTTTGGATGTGTTTGAAATTCTTTGTTTCCTTTGCACCAAAAATTGATTGGAAAAACAGATAATTTATATGTGTTGTTACTGAAGGAAGTTGAGCATGTTCTACAAGTTACAGTCCTGATGAAATGAGCATATTTATTTTTCAAGGCTATTTTTGCCATTTGTGGAAGCTGTCTGAGGAGCCTTTTGGTGAGGTACAAGCAATAACTACGCAGAAGAACATGTATGTATCCGTATCCTAATACAAATTGTAGAAATACTGTAATCAGGAAAGGGTGCTATCATGTTATGTGATAGGAATATGAATAAATAACATGCATTACTATTCTCATGCATGGTAGCTACAGAAGGGACACCTGTTACCATTCCAACCAAAAGACTGAGCTGATAGCCCAGGACTGTGTGGCTATCCTGTGGAATGACAGGTTAACATGGGCTGAATTTTACCTGCTTTGTGTCTTTGTTTAATTCCACACTCTTCAACTTTTTTGGCTTTTATGTATTATGGCAAATATCCTAGAACACAAGTTACTGTACTGAAAGAGACCAATGGACCATCAAGTCTATTTTGCTTACAATTGTGCTAATACCTTTGCTTACTAGAGGGCTGTATTAATGTTGTGACTTAAAGGCTGCTGCAATAATTTATTTAATGTATTGTTGAACAGTTCTTTTTCTTCTGTTCTTCTTCCCAGCCGTCCTCTAAACAGCAGTATGTTCCATTTTTGTAAATAAACCTTTTCCACTGCAGGCGTCTTCAGACTGAAGCCTGCTTTTTCCATTAAGCTTGCATGCCCAATCTGTTCAGTGGTTTTCAGAGAATGTTTTCATGTCTGAGATAGCATTTTTACTTCCCATACATGCATTCAGTTCCTTTTTAATCTTTTGGAGAAGGAAGGTTTGTTCTCAAGTTGTTTGTGTAACTTCTCAAGGTGCTTAATTTAAAAATTAGTCTCTATAAATTCAAGTAAGAATCCAGTCATTTGCTTTTGACAGAGGTGGCAAATGTATGGGCATAGAGTTTATTTCCTCCTCGAAGAAATGCAACTCCAACCCCTTTTTTTGGTTCACATAAATCCAAAAATAGCTTTTGATTTTAAAACATTTAAATATACAGCCCTCAGTGGGAAGTGTGGTTGTTGCTAATTTGACAATATTTGGTTAAGAACAGCAGGCGACAGTTTTGTGCGCACACAGGTTCATGCTAATTTCTAGCCTAATTCATAAAAACCCCCAAAGCAGGCACACTTACGTTACAAAAGCACCAATAATGTTCACTGATATTTACCCAGCAGCCTTGCTTCCTGCTTTGGCTCCTTCTGGGCAGGAAGGTGAATAATCTCTATGTGCCTCTGTAAATAGGGATGACTGTGGGCTCAAAAGGCAAACCTGTTGTCCTTGTGTTTAACCTGAGCTCTGTTCTATTGTGCTATCTTATGCTACTTGTTTGGTTTGAGGTTTTGTTTTTTGTGGATATGGGAAACGGAGATAGAATTGGAGTTCACTGCTTTTGTATGTTTTCCCCGTTGCTGTGCATATTTCCTATTGGCAGAGCACTAGCCCATATTTAGCTCTAAGCATGCATATAAAAGGCAGGCTTCGGTATATTTTGCACGCTCAAAAATACATGCCGTAGACATACTTGTATATACCTGGTTACAGTAACAGTACATTTTAAATAGGTATGCAAATAACCTTTCTTGTTTTCTATGTATAAACATTCAGATGTTTTTGTTTTATAGTTATGCATTCAGAAAGTTGTTTTTGCTTATGAAGGGAGGTGTCTTTGCTCCCTCATGCTCCCCGTCCTACCACCGTAATAGCGAGGAATAACATTTGATCCATTGCACCATTACAAAACTTGCTTTTTAGTAATGTACTGGCAGCTTCTTCCCATGTAGAGGCAGCCGTGGTAGGTGCCACAGTGATGTAATAGCTTAAGTCCTAAGCTTAACGGCAATAAAAAGATTCAGAGTACAGTTTCTTTGGACTTTTATTTGAAATAGGTAACTGGAATCACAGTGACTTTAATGCCATTTGCAGCAGCAGCAGCGTTTGATCATATTTGCTGACTGAATGTCCAGTTTGCTGTTGAATGTTGTTGGAAAGCAAGCACTCGCGTGCTTTCCAACCCTCCCTGTTGCTTCAGTGTCTTACTCCCACAGTCAGTATAAGTGACATGGAAGTGACATCATGATTTGGGAAATGGAAACTGACTTTCACTGCACTCCTGCAAGTTACAAAGTGACTTGAATGAGTCCCACAAAAAGTAACTACTTAGGAGAGCAAAGCATGGAATGTATTTATTAAGCATAAATTGTAATAAAACAAGCAACCACTCTGTCACCCACCCCTATCAACACCCTCACACACACATACCCCCAAAAAAGGGAAGAAGAGAAGCAAAACTCAGAGAAAGACTGGGCTAGGTCCTTGTAGTAGTTGGGAACTGGCTAAATATGTTACTGATGCTGAGGAAGAGAACTGTGAGTCCTTTGAAAGTAATAATTTACAGCTTTAACTCAGAATTTGTCTTATTTTTAATAATTGGCTTTTAATCTTAATCCTGAACTTTTTTTACTTTATAATTACTATTTATGTTAAAATATGGTACCCAAGGAACCTGGTGGGTGTTGTTTAGTCCTTTTGTTTGGCTGGGTAATCTCAGCTGTGAAGAAAGGGGTGGGAATGAGTTGGAGGGAGATTTTTCCTGTAGTTTAAAAAGTAGTCTGAAACATTTGAAGTAGCTTTTTATTGATGACTGAAATTCTCAACACTGTTAAGACAACACAATTATTTTGCTGTCTCTCGCTCATTATTTATGATTAGTGCTTTCTGATGTTGTTGGTTCCAATTTTGTTATCTGCATGAAGTAACCTTTGAAGACTTAACCCTAGTGTGTGACAAGTTTTCCTCTATTAAAGTGCTTATACCTAAAACTCATGGTAGGTACCTTTTTGCAATATATATGCAAAATAATATGTATATGACAATATATATGTGACCATAATAGCTTGTAGCACCATCTCTGGTGAAGAAATTCTCCGGTCTCCAATTTTAAGTTCTCAAAGAAAGGCACTTGAGAATTCCGAAAAGGTGTTTGAAAGCCTGCCATGAAATTAAAGGAGTAATTGGGTTTCCTAGTTTGTGGTGTACTTTATGACACACTGAAAGCTCCTAAATCATCTCAACTCCGTATTTTAAAACTGTCCTCTCTCCCTTTCTGTCACACGATGGTGTGAGAGTTGCAAAGAAATGTGTTCCACTGTACCTTAATAGGGGAAACTAATACAGAAGTTTTTCAGCTTCTTACTGCTGACAGTCAAATGAACCCAAAGTAGTAAGAAGGAGAAAAAATTATTAATTCAATACCTGTGGGAGATCTGGGGGGGGTGTTTTGTTTTGGGGTTTAAGTTGGTTTTGAGTTTGTTTTGTAATTGTTGATACTTTTTATTTACATGGAGGGTATTTTCTGTTCCAACACTAGCCACTTAGACTGCATCGGACTAGAAAATACCTTGGTGGAGAAGATATTTACCTTGCTAATTGCAAAATAAATAAGATTTCTTTTGAGTTTCAGAATGCGTGTCATCTTTTGAAATCAATAGAGACTTGTTGAGGTAATCTGCAGGGCTGTGTAATCCTATCTATCTTAATATTTTGAGGTACAATAAAGAATTCTCTCTTTAAACAAAACAAAGGAAACTGTTTACTCCTACAGTCCCGTACTAATCTTTTTATAGATTTAAAGTCCTTATACTTTTAACACTTGTAATTGTGGTTGAATGAATGTCCTACTTTCAAGTAGTAATGGAAAGATGGCCTGTATTTATTCTGGCACCGCAAAACTGACTGCTGACCAGTTTGTGCTGTTCAGCTCAGGTAATTGTTGATCATAAGAGCTCTACTTAGTAGAGCAGTATATTTAAATAGATGACACCAAGTTAAATATTTATAGTTGTATTCTAACTGCGTTAACTTGCAGAGGCACTGAATAACTGTGCTGAAACCTCAGGAAAAGTGTTCCACATAGGCTATAGAGAAAGCTCTGATTCTGATATGAGTTTCTGTTTGTACTTTCCACAGTCAGATAGTATTATTGCATAATGCTTTCTAACAACACGACATTTTTTGTGGCCCCATTTCATTATGCTTGTATAAAGATAAAATAATCTGTACACATCTTAGAGAATTTATGAGACTAGAGTAGAAGATATGAGACAGAAGTACTGGTGTTAGGAAGGATGTTTTGCAGTACCTTGGGTATGTTGCTGGCCTGTCTATTCCTCCCTCATTTTTATTCCTCCCTCCCTCGCCTTTGAAAGTAAAAACAACAAATATTGTTCAAATTAATGCATTAATTTGAAACTCCTATCTGCGGTCTGGCTGCAAATGAAAACTGATTAATTTGTTTTATATGTTGATATTCATCCTTTCTCTCAGAAATACTTTTCTAGTTAAGTAGCGTAAGTGTTCATTAAGAGAGTAAGCACTCTCCAAACTATCAAGCTGCAACAAGGTCTTTTACCATCACATACCAACATACTCTTCGTGCTAGTCCCTCTGCTGCCTTCTCCTAGTCTCTCCTCATCCAGGGCAAGCTCTTTATCGGCTTTTTCCTCCTCTCTCTTGCTCTGCTGCCCAGCCCCTTAACAGAACCAGCCACAGCTGCACCTTGTCTACATCAGCCAACCCACCGCCCCTGCAGCCAGCCCACAGCTGTAGATTATCAATGTTAATTAACCCAGCTTCATTCCTCTACATGTTCATATATTTAAAATTTTGGATTTTCACTAGATCTGTTTGAAGGTGTAAACATGCAGGTGATGGCAGGACTTGTGCCTTCCTGATGGAGGAAAGGAGCAGCAGTATCCAGTTAACTTTGTACGCAGTTTAGGAAGAAAAAATTTCAGGAGGCCTGACCACTGAACAGCCTAAGCAAGTACAAAAACGTGACTTTGGATTTTGATGTGGGGGTTCCACAAAACTGTTTCTGGAGCTGCTTAAACATAACCAGGTGAAGAGATTTCCAGTTCCTTCTACCTGGAGATGCTCATTTTCAGCCTTCTGCCTGATGTTCACTGCACTCTGTTGTGTCAATACAATGGTTTATGAAGCTTTCCTGTAAGCTAAACATAAGAATTTGATTTAGACTAAAATGCAATCAGATTTTCCTAGGAGTGATGGAAGGAGGGAGGCTTGTTTTCCATAGGTCCAGATCATTTCACAGAACGTGTTAAATGATTTTTAAACGCCTGAAATATACAGTTGGTCTTTAAAGATTACTGCAAGTGTTCTTTCTTTTTAATAAGTGCCTGATGTTCTTGTTTAAAAACCTGATATCTAACACTTTAAAAAGCATTCACCTAAAAATGTAAAAATGCTAAATAGCCATATTTTACTGGGGAGGAGTAGTTTTGTGGCTTTTTTAATTAATGTTTTATTTTTCTGTGACTTTTATTGGATTATTTAATACCTTGTTTTACCTCTGTGCCTGCTGGGCACAAGGTTTCTGCAGACTCCCTGGGCCACAGCGAATAGTGTAGAAGACGTGGTAAAAGAAGTATAGGAACCACTCCTGCTTTCCAGAAGGTGAAAAAGTTCAAGCAGCTTCCTCAGGTATTCCATAATTAGGGGAATCTTCCAAATACTTGGTGAAAAATAGGTGTAACTGAGCTGCTTTTTCAAGTGTACCCACTGGAGCAGGTAGTCAGCTGAATAGTCTCATTCATTGACCTTACTACCTGCAGTGGTTTGGACAATTGGCACAGAGCTGTTTTTTAAACATTCATGTTTAAAAACATGTGCCAGAGGTTGGAGGGGTGTGTGTGTGTGTGTGTGTGTGAATGAAGATCCAGACTTTTACAGCCAGAACAAATAAAAGTTGTCTGAGTTCACTTTAAAAATAAGGGATTTATTTGGTTTCTTAAAACTGGTATTTTAAATACTGCTGTTTTCATTTATTTAAATTGAAACTTTGGAAAGTTCTGTCAGTGGATGCAAGTCTTGTGAGGAGTGGCTGAGGGAACTGGGGTTGTTTAGCCTGGAGAAAAGGAGCATCAGGGGAGACCTTACCACTTGTTACAACTACCTGAAAGGAGATTGTAGTGAGGTGGGTGTTTTATTTCGTCTCCCAAGTAGCAAC
>JAVJGJ010000059.1:62466421-62477185 GCA_035590215.1 Microhierax caerulescens | reverse complement strand
AGATTGTAGTGAGGTGGGTGTTTTATTTCGTCTCCCAAGTAGCAAGCTATAGGGCAAGAAATTTCCTCATGTTGTGTGTCAACTCATCAAGTTTAGACTGGATATTAAGAAAAATTTCTTCACTGAAAGGGCTCTCAAGCATTGGAACAGGCTTCCCAGGGAAGTGATGGAGTCACCATCCCTGGAGATATTTAAAAGACTTGTAGATGTGGCACTGAAGGCTGTGGTTTAGTGGTGGACTTGGCAGTCCTGGGTTAACAGTTGGACTTGATGATGTTAAAGGTCTTTTCCACCATAAATGGTTCTATGATTCTATATAAACTTTCTATACTCTCTTCCTTATGCAAAGTGAGTTTGAGTTCATGGAGCCTAATTGTTCCTGGTGATCATTAATAGGACTGGTTTTAGTTTCACTTAGCTGAGATTGGATTTTTACAAGCATCATATTGTCATAAAGGGGAGTCATAATTACCTGCTTGTAATAAAGCACTAATGAAGTGGCTGCTTTTATTATTACAGAAAATACATCAGGGCTGCAAAATTCTATAGGTGACACTTACTGTATTACCTGACTCAAATGTACAAGCTTCAATGTCTCCTGCATTTAATAGGAGAAAAATCACATGAATGTGAAGGATTTTTTTTATATGGTATTTAACCAGTAGGCTCTCATATTCAAAGATTTGAGGATTGAAAGATAGTTATATAAAAGTGGTTCTTATGTGGAGCAGATAAATACTTCCCAAACTATTGATACAAAAAATTATCCAGATACCAGGGAAGGATAGGGACTGCTAAACTCATGACAGACAAGCTGACCAAACTGTCAGCTTGTTTCCAGTGGTGATACTTTCTGATCCTGCTGTTACTATAGAAAATGGCAGAACCAAAAACTGAACTCCTGCTGTAGGTGATGTTAGATGACTTCTGCACCCATTGATGGTGAGATATAAGCAAGGATCTCCACAGAGTTAACAAATAAACATGATGTGTTTCTGCTGCATACAGAAGTAGAAGTGGATGACTTTGCAAGCAAAAATTAAGTGCTTTGAGATTTTGAGTGTGTTACTCTTGCATTTAGGTGTGCAGGTTCCACTAAAGCCTTTAAACTGGACGTTCACAATAAATTGACTGCACCTTTGACTTTGTAATTATCACAACTTAAGAATATAGCTATGGAAAGGTAATGGCTGCTTGATTATATGTGGTTGAATGTTAAATTAAGTCTTAATAGATTTACTAGATCAGAGAAGTTGAGAGGCAGGGAACTGAATCCACAAATGTCAGGTCCCCATCTGATTCATAACAAGTGAGCCATTTTATTCTGTGGGATCTGCAACCAATAGCCAGTGTTTGTTCTTGAAACAGGTTTTTTGGTAGTAACTTAGCTAGGGATGTGGATAAAGGTAAAGTTTGTGGGACTCTTTTTGTTAAACAGCTCATAGTCCATAAGGAAGGAGGAGGCTGCTCTGCTGTCAGCAGCTACTGCTGATGACATATGCTACAGCAGAAGACTGCTGCCAGATTTTAAGGAAAACTTTCTGACATGCAGGTATTGCTGCAGGTCTGGAGTGGAATAAGTCTTCCACCAATCTGCAATAACCAAGATAAAGAGTTAGGAACTTGAAGGGGGGATGAGAGAGTCATATAGGATAGGAAATGGTATATGGAAGTAAGGAGTCATTTATCTGTGTCGCGTAGTCCAGATTGTGATGTGGAGTCTGATTTTTATGGTTCTGTCACACAACATCTTTCTTGAGAAATTCTTGTAGAACCTGTGGGTTTCTTTTAGTAACAAAAGATCAAAGGAGGGAGGACATGGCAACTCCTGGTGCTCAGGTCATCTGTTTTCTGATCAAACTTTTAACGAAATGGGGAAAACCTCTGAGCAGTTCACCATACTAGGTGAATGTAAGCCTATATAATACACAAATTCAAGAGAAACAAATGGTGTTTGGGTACTGGTGAGTTGGAAATTAAACCACCTTAAGAGTACGTGCCTTAACCTGGGCCTGAACCCAGCCCTTCTGGCTGTATACAGGCTGTTGGACCATAGTACTGAAAAGATGAAGCAGTTTTACTCTAGTTAGCAGTCTGGCTGCAACCTGTGTTGAGCCGCTGCAAAACCAGAGGGATAGGCGGGGTAAATGCCTTGTGGTTAGCTTGCACTGTGCTCCGGGGTGTTGTGGGAATGAGCAGTCTCCATCTACGACCAGTCAGGGATTGTGTACTGTGCGTTTGCACCTTAGGCATGCTCATCGGTATACTCATTTTGCTATATATTACACTGTTGTGACTGAGGTTTGAAACTCGCTATACTCTAAGTATGAAACTGTATTTGTTTCATTTTGTTCTCGCTACTGGATGGATTTAGTAGTTCCTTACAGAGCTTGAAAGTCAACTTTAGAAAACCTCTGGCAAAGTCCGTCTGTTGTCCAAATTGCCTTAGTTCCACGTTTCTGATTAGATCTTTAAAATGTTTGGTTTTTTTAATGTGTGATTCCTGGCTGGGAAATGTCTTTAAATGTTGCAGCTATGACATTGAAATATAAGAGCGTGAGAACTGATCAAGATCTGTGAACATCAAGATAGTGAACATCTACTCCAAGTATCCTGGAGTTCTTTACAGATTCACCTCAGACAGAAGTGAAGAGGGGTATAACTTAAGCAAGTGCCTGTCTTTCCTAGCACATATTCCAGAGTATTCAAATGGTGCAAAGATTTGGCCTCCCACAAGCTGTAGATTCCAGTTTGAGAGCTGTTATAACTACTTGTCTGCAGAGGAAAAAAAGTATCATAAATTATTAGGAGGACGTTTTAACATGTAAAAAATAAGGTAGGATATATGTAAGCCCTGAATGTTCTGAGACAGCTTGCCATGTTATGCTAAATTATTTTTCAACTAATGTGGAATCTGGGTAGCTAGGGCTAGAATGAATGCTGTTATTTGATATAGTATCTACAGTTTGCTTGATACTTTTTGTCCATGCTAGTTACATCACATCATTTATCATTAAACCTGGCAGAGTCAACTCAATATTGCCTTATTGCCATGGCTTATCCAATTAGTATCTGGTTGTCTGATTCTGCACTAGAAGCAAGGCAAAATTCTGTCTTTATATTTGCAATTTTATTCTGCTTGCTAGCTGCTTTTTTTTTTTTTTTTTAAAGGTACTTCGCATTTTTGGGATAAGTGAGAAATAGACTTTAGTATTCAATTTAGATGCAGAAGCATCAAAAAGGATCCTTATACACAAGAGATCCATCTGCAAATTCACTAGAAGTTACAGAAATGACATTAGGAATTTGGGTTTATGATTGAAACCTTTTCATTTACCAGCTTGAAATATTTTTATGTAAAGCTGAGCATCTTTAAACATTCTCATTTTTTCAGGACCTAAACATAACACTGTTTGTCTGTTGAAATATTAGGTCACCAAGAATGCATGTTAGGTTATTCAGAGAGAGCTTATTGTTTCAGAAAATAGACTTCCTATGTCTATAGACCTATGGTGGGATGTATTTGTTTACCTACCTATTAGTAAGTAAAAGTTAAATTAACATTACTAGCATATTTTCCTCCTTGTTCTTTTTATACCTGTCTAAATCCAGAATTTTCTGGTATGTCCTGTGTACATAAATTGTATTGGGTTTCAGTGTTGGATTCCACCTTGGGCTGTGCTGATGACCGCAGGATGTTTATGTGAACTGTGCTGTTTCTGGCAGATTTCTCCCTCTGAGGCCTTCATGCGGTACTCTACGTCAGAGACACTCATGTTATTTAGAACAGGTTTTTTTGTTTGTTTGTGCACCAATAGTTTGAAGGTACTTTAAGGGAAAATATATTTAGGCTAGTCATGTAGGGAGTGTCAACACTGCTGGGAAACCGAGAGCGGGCAGGAATATGAGCAGAATTACTTTGATATGTGGAATAATCTGTGGACAACCTTATATTATTTAATAGTAGTATAGGACAATTTTAATGTCTTTTCCAGTTTTTAGGGATCAAAAATGCAAACAAAGATAAGACAAACTTTTGCATTGCATTACCCCACAAACTTAGAGGGGGTAATAGACATATTTTTGTCATGTTCTTTCTAAAACTTCTTTGGAATACCTGAATTTCTACTGGATCATCTTTTAGAAGCAGAGAAAGACTTTGCTATAAAGGTTCATATTATCTAAAAACACAATCTATAGTTTCTGGAGAGTTGTCACAGTGATATTTACTATAATCTCTCAGTTAGGTCTTAATGGTCTCATGGGAAGTCAAGATCTTGGTCTTTTGAGAATGGAAAGTCAAAACCAGCCATAGAGGTAAAGGATCAGAATATCTGTCTCAGTTGAGAGGTCACTTCTGCAACTTCAAGAGTAGAGAGCAAGTTAACATTTCAGTATTTTTAACTGTCCTTCTCCTGAAAGATAGTGTGGGTCACACTACCATCTGACTGTTCTGATGGAAATCTGCCTTAGGCTGTTTGTTCAAAGCCCTGGGAGAAGCCTCTCTCCTGAGTTGTTACCATGCTATCCTTGGGAGTCCTTCATTCCTAGGTTATGTGAAGGACCCGTGTGACACCTAAGTGCATAGATGCACATGCTTGTTTGTGTCTACTAGCTGTGGGCAGTTATTTTGTATATTTACATGCATACAACTGCAAAAAAACTGTTAGTTAACAAGACTACATATTGTGTTTGGAGTTATTTGATGGCCTGCATCTAAAATGTCTACAGAAGCAAAACATTTTTTTTGTCCTCAGTTATACTTACGGCCGGGAAAGGACTGTAGTGCTGCCCAAGTCTCAACAAACAACTTGCCACCAAGGGTTGATGGCATCTAGTTACATGTGAGATGACTGGACAGTCAAAAGTAAAATACTTTTTTTTTTTTTTTTTTTTTTGGCAATGAGGTCTACACTGGTTTATGCAAATGTGGATAAAACTTCTGATAGCTATCTAAAGGATATATATGGTCCAAATCTCTATTTAACAGAAAATGAGTTTATAAAGAGTCTGAAGAACCTAGTTCTGAGTTTCTGCAATCAGGTTGATGGCCCATCAAAAGTCTACCAGCTCCCTGTATGCCTACAGCACAGTACTTTCCTTACTACTGCATTTATGCCTTGTGCCACATGTCTGGAAGGCACATAAGAAGCATCTCAAGTTTCTGTTCTTGTGCTTGGAGGACAAAGCAGAGGGAGTTATATTCTGTAACTGCCTCTTCCAAAAGAAAGTCTGTTTCTTTCAGAATGTAATCCTTTAAGCAATGAAGTAGATGTGAGGTCTTGAGGAGCATTTAGCTGCCAAACTCTAATAAGTTTTTATTGTGCAAATGCAATCTGAAATCTGTAATAATTGTATAGAATTTCATGACAGTGGCATAATGGATATTTTGCACATTACACCAATATGTGACAAATTCCAAACCTATGGAAAGAATGAAGGAATTGAAGCTGCTTTGCAAGGTGGATGCACAGAACTAGAGACATTTTTTTCCTAATAGTATTATTAAGGAATGGAAAAAAGTTTTAAACAAATTTTTCTGAAAAAGCAAAAGCCTCCAAAAGAAATTGGAGTTGGACTAGTGAAAATCTGGCAACGTTTTAATTGTCTGGAAACCTAATCTTGAGGAAACCTCACATTTCCCACTAGAGATGAAGCAAACAATGTTATAACATTGGGTAATTATTTTAATGGTTAGGCTCTTTTCTCTTATGATTTTTTAATCCAGGGCACCATTTTTTTTTGTTTTGAGGAAATAGACTTTTGCAGTCTTTACTCTTTATTATTATTGCTATTAAAGACATAATATTTAATATTATTATTAAAAGCTTAATCTTTAATCTACAGAAATTGATGTTGAAAGCGCTGTGTGTTAAGACTAAATTACTATAAATTAAAATGAAATCTTCACAAGAAAAAAGACAAGAATACAAATATTTCATACATGTCCTCTATGTGTCTTTTATATTTCTGTAATTGAAAGCATAATCACTTGTTGTCTCTGCATTCTCTCTCCTTACTGATATTTGCTTCCTCTAAGAACCTCTTGCCAAACGGCTCCTAAGAGTAAGAAACTAGTACTTTGGAAAAGTTTAAATTCACAAGTACACCAGCTTCAGGCCATCTCTTCCTAATGGGACTTCTTCTCTTCTTCCTCCCAATCATTTATGAAGCTTGCATCTGGAGAAGATTTTAAAGATTGGTATTGCAATGTTCCTGGCTCTTCCTGAAGAGCAATGGTTTTTACTTTTGAAGTAGAAAAAAAAAAAAAAATTACAGCAAAGTTGGTAAGAACTGGGTTTTTGAATTGTTTTTTCCCAAGGTCTGGCACTTGTTTGCTTTAGTCTGGTACAGAATGTTTGCTCTGAATTTTAGTTATTTTAGTTATTGTCCTTCAGTATGAGGACTTGGAAGTGCTTTTAATATATTCTATGTTTTGGAGCTGATTGAACTGTTAATTTTGTATCTTCCTGTATGTAAGCATAGCAGAATAATCTGTAAAGAACTATAAATATAGTCAGGAATATCAATATATCTTCTGGAGTGCATCTTTTGGGGGAATTGTAAGGTGCTTTTGGAAACTGCTTGGTCATTACAGTATGTAAATAGAGAGAGAGGATGAAAGTTCTAAAACTCTGTGCGTATGTGTAGGTGATCATTCTTTGGCTTTACCTCAAGGTAATCAGAATACAACTATCAGATAACCCTTTTTCTGTGGTTATTTTTGGGGGCTTAGTTTTGTTTGTTTGTTTGTGTTTTTTTTGGGGGGTCCTCTGTGCTTTGCTTCCCCTCAATATTGTGGCTAGGCAGGTATTGAGGATTTCCAGTATTATATAGACCTCCAGATTTTCTTACTGCCCTCATGCCAGGAATCCTGGATGACAATGGCATGTGTATACACACACAGAGGCAGGCATGACCACTGCTGTTTCAATGGCAGTAGCTAAAATGGTAAATCAAAGTACAGATGTTCGTATATCAGCGTGCTCAGTTCATACTGTTGTCTTTTAGCTTACTTAGGCAGCCCACAGGTCCAACGCTGCCCAGAGAGGTTTGGCCTTACTGCCCCCATACTGTGCACTGCAGTCACAGTGTCATGTGCAGTAAACACAAAGCTTTCAGGAGGTTTTGTTACACAGGTCAGCTAAACTGTAGATCCTCTCTTGGAGGCCGTGGGATTACTGCGTGCTACAGTCATCTGGGAAGCCTGCATTGTCAGACAGGAGCTGTAATTCAGAAAATTAGGGATATATTTTACTCCCCTTGCAGTCAGGAAGGAGCCAGTGTCAGGGGGGCAGAACAGAGCAGAATGGGAGTCACTCCGAGGGCAGGAGTTTTTAGTGATCAGCAATAAATGGTAGAAGTGGAAGAGAAATGAGAGAATCTACTCTAGTTTAGTCAGGTTATGAGAAAGTAAGAAAAGAGTGCATGCTGACAGAATTTTTAGACCCATACTCATAAACTAAACTCACTGTGCAGGCATTATCAATTTCTCTAAGCACTGAAGTTCTGAATTCTGAAAACAAAGTGTAGTTTAGTTTCTACTGGAAAATAAAATACTGAAAGGGATTTGAGTAGGTGTCGCTATTGCAAGGAGTGCTGTCTCAGATCAATAAGACCAATGGCTTTAAAAACTGCTGCCTTCTTAGGCATCACACATTTGGACTTAAATTTTGTAGATGCTTGAAGTACTTACAAGATTACCTCCATTTAGGCAGTGAGACATTCAAGCCCATGCCACAGATAGCCTCAATCCTAAGGGATAGGCACTTTCCTGTTCTGAATACCACTTTGACAGAGGCAACTAATTGCTGTCCTCAGGATGAGGCTGGAGATAAGTTTTTTGGATACATGCCTTTCTCCAGGGGGCTGACTGAGGCATTCTGGCACTCTGTATACTGCCAGTTATAAATCCATCCTTAAGTGTCTCACTCTGTCCGTTATTCAGTGAATTGCAGGACTGAATGCTCTGTAATGCCTGCATCTCTCTTTGCATTTGGACCTTAGCACCCACTGATGACGAGTGGCCTCTGCTCCCTCCAGGCAGAACCACCCAAAAGAACTAAATCACACCACATTTTAGTCAAACCTTCCTAAAATGCAGTTGCAAGTACCTTCGTTGATGGATGAAGATAAGATCATGCAGTTGAACACATTTGTATTACAGTTTATATTTAGAACAGTTAGGCAGTGGAAGATGGGGGAGTAATTTCATTTTTTTGGACTTAGGTGTTATGTTCTTTCCCTGTCTGACCTCTCTCTCAGCATCACTTATGGCAGCTGTTTGAGGCAGTATAGTAGAATATGCAGATGTTTTGATTGGACCCATTTTGGTCACTTGTGAATTCTTAAAGCATGTGTCTCATTCCCCAGTATGTTCATCTAATTCCCATGCTATGGATTGGACCAGATTAAAAGCAGCTTTCTATTCTGCTTCTGATGAAGCTGGATTACTGCTGAAAGCCATGAAAGATTCAGGGAGCCAGAAAATGTTTGCATAAAATCTTGTTTGTGCTGCAAAGTATAAGACATTATTTCAGAAATGTTCTGTTAAGCAAAGTAACTTAAATGGCATTTAACAAGTATATAAACACTTATATAAACAAATGCTGCCATATCTATGATCCATGCTGATTCTTCACCTATTGGTTTGAGCATTCAGGGACACATTGCAGTAGCAGAACTTTCTGATATGGAGTCATAGAGTTCAATAGAATCATACAACCATAGAACAGCACAGCTTGGAAGGGACTTCAAAAGATCATCTAGTCCAACCTTTCGTGGGAAGGGGGGCCTAGATGAGATAATCTATCACCCTGTTCAGTTGCATCTTGAAAACCTCCAGTGACAATACCATGTCCCTGGGGAGGTTCCAGTGAATGATTGTTCTCACTGTAAAAAAAAATCTTATGTTGATATGAATAAACTTCACAGCAGTATATCAATGGATTTTGTTGATTTGTTTTCTTTTGTAGATTTTTTTGGGGGTGGGGGTGTATTGGAATATAATTAGTATTAAAATAATACATTTTAAGAATACCTCCTTTTCCATTTCCTCTACTGCTAGGTTTTTTTCCTCAACCTGTTAGTTCTTGAAAGTTGCTTTCCAAAGTTTGCAAAAGGCTAAATGGCAAATCATAAGAAACCAACAAAGGAAACCTGTTTTGTGTTGAGGCTGTCCTCTTTCCAACAGCACATCAGAGTGTGGTTTTAATCTCTTTAGAGCTGCAGGATTTCATATCCAGAAGACTCTCTGGTCTGATGGAAGTGGGTGTCTTTTACCTAGAAATGTGAAGACTACACATCTCATACATCAAAAATGCAAGCAATGAATTTTAGAAATGAAGGCTTATCTCTGTCTTTCAGTGATTCTTTCTATGCATTTCTTTCCATCTTCCATACCTTTAGCTTTGCTGTCTGCTTCTCTGTGCATTTGATGCTTCCTCATACTATTTTCTGTGTTCTATCTGTGCCATTCAGCATGGCATGTGTGGGAGAATTTGTTGCTACTCCTTGCATCAGTTCTTGATACTCATGCTTTATCAAGCAGGGGTTCCTTGGAACCAAGCAGCATCAATAGGGTGAGAGTTCTCTTCTGAGAAATGAGGCCCAGAGAAGGAAATACAATTTTGAAGTTGGCTAGAATAGAGGCCTTAGATAGCAAGAAACTGCTGCATTGTACACTATATTCTTGCTGCAAATTGCCTGACCATATTGACAGAATCACTGTTTTTAAATAGAATAATTTAACCAGCACATAGTTTAGGTCATATTTTACACCTCTTCAAAAACACTATATCCAAAACTCAGTATTTAGCATTTAGACCACCAAAAGTGTTGGTCTGTCCATTGACTCACTTTAAAATGTGTTCCTGTAAAAATGCAACCTGAGACAAAAGCCAGCGATCCTGAAAAGTCGGAAGCAACCACCATCTATTCCAGGTGAAAGTTTTGGATTTTCTAATTTTATTATTATAATTTCTGTCCTGCTGTCTGAGAGCAGAATTTTCAGTCTGTCTCACCTTAAATAGCATGTTTCCCACTCAGTAGAACTCAAGATCATCCGGATTTGAGTGCTAGCCTGGGTGTACTGGGTAAAAATTAAGTTTTAGATTTCTCATTCATTTTGCTTGTATACACACAAAAGAAAAACCTGCTTCTTAGCTCTGCGAAGCTGCAGAGTGACTCAGGCTTGTGATGAAATGTTTCTGCTGTGATGACAGCCCAAGAATGCTGTCTGTTTGATCAGGTCAGCTGTGGAATTCAGGGCACTTTTTGTTTATGTCTGTGAACTTGACAGGAGCTTCTTCCAGCAGGAAACAAATAAAGATATTTTTATGAAATGCCACTCGTTTTAGGTTTCTTCTTGCAGTTGGTCACTTGTTTTCTTCAATTTTATTTAGACTCTGTGAGATTGAAGAGCCTTCTTGCTATCAGAGAAATCACTGCCAGGTTTCCCAATAATTCTCTGGAGTCTTGACATGTGTCTCCAGCTTATTCTCCCTTGAGCAAAACATAATTTTAAATATTTCCAGTGATTAAGGCCAGACTGGGTCATTACAATAATTCAATCCAACTGTCATAATGCAAGCCAAAGAAGCTTGCCCAGGAGCTTATGTTTCTGCCCAAAGCATATCTTTAAGGACATAACACCGTAGCCTTTATTTAGCTGTGGGTTGCTCCAGTTGCTTCACACACTGCTCCTGATTCTCAGGAGAATTCTTACTTCACACCACATAGGGGAGCTCCCTTTAGATGGATAGT
>JAVJGJ010000059.1:62444741-62466362 GCA_035590215.1 Microhierax caerulescens | reverse complement strand
GTGTTGTTGTTTTGGGGGGGAGTGATTGGTTGGTTGGGGTTTTTTACTTTTAGATGTGAATTCTGCATTTGAGTATTGTGGAATACCATTTTAGGATGCAAGGAGATTTGATCTTTGTAAAAATATATGTCCTCCTTTTGATTTTGGAGAATCTAAGCTGGCTACTTCAGTCACACAATTTGTCCTATAGCTGCAAAGGAACTTGATTTTTCTTAGTTTAGTTTTTAGAGAACACTTTTCTCTCTTTCTCAAATAGTGCTTTAAAAATCATTTTCATATCTTTCTTTTTCTTTTGATTTTTATCCTGTCTTCTCTTGTTTAGGTATGATATATATTCTGTCTCTTTGATATAGCACATGTATTGCTGTTAATATATACCTCTCTATATCAGCATAAACTGTGTATAGGTGTACAAATTGGATAATAGTCTTGCACAAATAAACTCTAAAAATATGCTTTTTTGTAAAAGACAACTTTTGTGTATATGGAGATAAAAAGTTGCCTAGCATCACCTAATTCTCAGTATTTGTTTCCAACACCATTTTTAGGCCATATATAAAAATCATAATTTTTTTACTTCAAAATATTCATTAGTTTTGGAAAAATTATCTTAAAAAAATAATCTAGACAAAATTATGAAGTTACATACAAAGTATATAACCATGTAATTCTAATCTGTGAATTCAACTAGTTCCTTAAAATTCATAATCAAAACTCACAATAAAAAAAGTATTCAAAATTCAAAAATTCAAAAGAAAGAGGAGCACTTTTTCCTTATCAAAGGAGGAACATTCCTTGAACTATTCTTGAGACTTTACCCTTAGGTGCATCAAAATCTTTGCTTTTTCAAGTATGTTTTTCCTGTTTTCCAAAACAGTTTTAAACAATGTAATCATTTTTTGAGAATTTTTAATACTTTTATCTATAGAGCTCAGTTAACTCATTCATTATGCTTTAAAAAAAGGGTTATTTCCAAAAGCAAAATTATAAGCAGTTTCACAGTTATTTCAGGCTCCACACACTAGAACTTGCCCCCTTTGCAAATGATGGGGAGCAGAATGACCAACCATACTATTCACCAGGGCAAATGTTAGACTGGCCCCCTGCATCTGTCAGGAGAGTCTGTTGGATCCTGACTTTGTCCGTATTGACAAATATTGCCCTTGTCAAAAGTTTCCTATTAGGATAGTCTGCTAAATTAGTCTGAAATGTATCTCTCAAGCTGGAAAATGAGTTCAAACAGGAAAGGTTAAGGTTGAAATAAGGCTGTGGCAGCAAGTACAAGTCAATAAGGGAATGCTGTTAAGTCTGGCAAGCCCAGAGCCTACATAACTTACATGAAGGATTTCAGTGTTTCTGTTGACAGATGCATGACTGAATTTGCATCTGGCAAGTTCTGCTGGGAGGCACCAAAACATCTGGGGTTTTTTTTGTTTTTGTTTTGGGTTGGTTGTTGTTTTTTTGGCCAGAAGAGTGGATATAAAACCCTTTCTGTGACTTCCCAAATGCACACAAATAAACTTGGGACACCAATTTCTATTTGAGACCGTGGTAGCAGGTTGTACTTTTCCTCTCGCTGTCATTATTAACTCTTCACAAGTGCAACAGCACCTCTCCATTGCTAATGTGTAGTTGACCCTGTTAGATTAGTTGTACTTCCATTTGAGTTATTGGGAGGCTGCCTCTTCTCTAGCAGCAGCAGCAGTTTTACAGGAGGATGCTCCTCAGCATATTTCATGCCTCTGGCCAGCTACACAAACCAAATTCTGCTTTTTGATATTTGGGCCTCTGAGCACATGGGACATGTCTGTACAGTTGGTACCACTCTTGCAATTCTGTGGAATCCAGCTGGATGTGAAGCTGGCCTCAATGGGAAGCTACCTGATCATCCTAGAGTGCTACAGCACCAGAGCACTGATACATCTGTTAGTGAGGGGGCATCCATGCTAATGCAGATGTTTCCAGGCCACCACTGCTTTGTATGTAGCCAGCCCAGGGTGTAAGCAGACTCTTGTTTGTACCTGCCAGCGTAGATGCCTCTGCTGTGTCCAACAGGTTGTGTAGAACTGCCAGTTCTGGTCACCTAAAATTAAATGATCAAATTACAGCAAAAAGAAATAGTTGTGCCATTACAGAATATGAGAAGAGTGGAAAAAGAATGCTGCTGGAAAGGGAAAAGAAGTTTTACTTTTACACCAAACTATTTCCGTCAAAATGCCAGAGCATACAAAACTGGGAATTGGCAGGAGCCTCCTCCACGCAGCAGTTCTCTGTTGGACGATGCTTAGGGGAAGGCAGCTTTGGAGCTGGATGACTGGGGAGTCTGGAAATGTTATTGTGTGTGCTTACAATTTTGAACTGAAGAATTTTCAACTGCAAAATATGATAGTTGGTATGTGACAAATGGTAAGGTTTGTAACAAATATGCCTGAGCAATTGTGGGGTACGCTATGAAGCAGTGGATCCAGAGAGAACAGCTTTGGTGTCTGTTACACTGCATTCCTAGAACTTCACTTGGTGATTGAACAATTTTAAAGAAAGTGAAAGATAAATACTTGCAAATCCATTGGAAAAGCAGATATTTTCCTTTTAACAGAGAACATCTGTTGTAGTTAACCTTATATATGAAATACTTTTTGCTGAGAAATCAGAACTACTGCAGTTTTTACAAACAGTAAAGACTGAAAAGAGGACAGGAGTCCTTATGAATTAAAGGTCCCCTTCTATATAGAAAAAAATGCTTCTTTTATATCAACAAAGATTTTACCACAACCTTCATGGCTCACTTTGGTTTTGTTTGGTTGATTTTTTTTCTGATCTAAACAAAAAAACAACCAAAACAAACAAACAAACAAAAAACTCCATAATCTCATCCCCAAGAAGAACTCTAGAGCTGTTGCTTTCCTCTTTTTAAATACATGTAGTCCGTGTTAGTATTCTGGAAATGTAGATACATCAAAAGCCCTGCTTTACACACTAGACAATGTGAACAGCTAAATATTTGTGTAAGTGACATTAGATAGCATTAGTCTTTGTCTCCTAAAATAGCTAGACCAGATAATAGTATAAGAGCCACCTTCTTTAGCTCAAAAGTTGACTCATGCTTTTAGTTACTGATTCAGCTGAACATGTTCTGCTTACGGCACGTGGACAGCCCCATTTAATCGCACAAACCGCTCACATGATTCAGAGAACAATTATCGTTTTGGTTAATATGATGGTGCTTTTTTTCCCCCTCCATAAAGAAGGTCAAGAGTCACAGAAGGCAGTGTAATTTATCTTTTAAAAATGTTTGATGCTGTACTGATACAAGCAATGTTTTGGGGCTGATTTATGGCAGAAGGAGCCTCTAAACATGGGTAGCAGAAGTAGCATCTACTATTAAATCAGCCAGCTGTATTACAAAAGACAACTTTGGGGGCTCCAAAGTAAATTTGATGAGCGTTTTTAAAAAATATCTATAAATTAAAGCTAATCAGTCCTGAAGGCTTTTTTTACTTTTTCTAGATGTTGCAGTTAGATAAATAGGTAGTTATACATCAAAAAATGTGGAGGAACAGAAAACACTATAAATGTGCCTTGTTTGAGGACCAACCACAGCTTTGATACTTGCAACATTGACTACAACTAAGTGTTTTATATAGCCTGACTTAATTCAGTAGAGTATGGATTTGCCCAAAGTATCGATTTAAAAAAACCCAAACAAACACAAAAAAAAACCAACAACCCAAACAGTGTCCAAATTGTTTAGTGCTGCTACAACTTAATACCTGGTTCAATCTATGAATTTCCAGTCCGTCTATGCATAATTTTCATCCTGTCATGGATTAAAAATTAAAGCTTCCAAAATAGTCTAAGGGAAATGCAGAATATTGATTTACAGTACTACTAACGCAATGTTACAGATGAGCTGTTATGCCTTGAAAGCACAGTGGAAGCAGTTATATGCAAGATGTGACTGTTTTTATGTGAATGGACATAAAAGTGAAGTGGTTGATGAAGTGAGCTGTTGGAAAATGTCACTGTACTCCTCAGTAACTAGATTCCCTCTGTACCCTACAAATGGAAAGAAATCTCAATCTTTTAAAATCTAGGTTTCTTTTTAAAAAGCACTTTTCAATTAAAAAAAATCTTTTGTTAGGAAAACTTTCTAATATTTTTTGTCCCTGAAACCTTTTTTCTTCTAAATATTATTGTGAAAGGCTAGGAAGCTTGTGGCTCAGTTTCATTATTTCATATGGTCTTCATTTTCTCTTGCTAAAAGCAAAGTAAATTTTATATGTATGTGTATTTATAGTGAGAGAGGAAGGAGGGCAACCTTCAAGCTGGAAAAGGGGACAAAAGACTAAGAAATATTGCCCCATCACTAATTTAGCCTTTCCAACTTAGTTACATATGGTCAACTAGTAAATTTCTCTTTCCAAACTGGCCCTTTTGCTCATGAAACACAACATGTTTACTTTGGCTGCAGGACCTTTAAGGAGACGTGGTACGAGAGGTGAACAGTGCCAAGTTAGTTGAAAAGTCCATTAAACCATTTTAAAGTGGGCAAGGAGGAACAGTGCTACTTATTTATTTGAACTTAAAGTATGGAAATATGGAACTTCTTTGTGTAGTAGTAGAGAAAGCCTATTTTTTCTAGCTGAGAATTTAAGGTAGCATTGGCAGATGGCTGTTATAGATTGAACTTGTCCTCATCTATAAACCTATTTTGTTTAGTTAGTAGTTTGTGAAAGAAAAAGAGTGAAATTTCATATTAACACTGAGGATGGAGAAAATATTTAAATTATTAACAGTGGTTTGAGTTTAGCCTGGGAGGATGCTGGTTTTTCTGAAGCTGGAGTGCAGTTGTTTTTCTTTTGTTTGCCTGAGGACTTAAGTCCACAAATGATGGCAGGTCCACTGGTCTGCAAATAGCTTTTAATTTGTAATGCTTAATGCATAAATTGGTATTTTTTTTTCATTGCATATTGAGTTTCAACTTAGATTTTAAAAATTATGTGCTGAAATACAGAAAGATATCCATAAAACACCTTATAAAAAGCAACAAGGCATATGTCTGTCTCTAAAACTGAGTAACACAGTTTGCTCCTTCTATTTCTCTTTCCTTTGCACATCTTTGTCACTGTTACCTACCTTCCACCTTTCATTAGTCTTTTTTTCTTTTGGTTTTCTTAATTTTGTTCAGATTGTATTTTTTTATTGTCAATAACATGTTTTATTACAGCCTTTTTTAAAAATCTGCATTTATTTTTCTCATTTCCTATATGTAATAATATTTCTATATGGTATCACATCATTACATAAGTAATTATTGCATTATCTGTTCATGTATGCCTAAGGATAAAATGGAAACAAGCCATATCTCTTGTAATCCATTTGGCTACATAGAACTAAATGAAAAGAGCACCTTGTTGGAATTCTTTGTTGAGCAGTTTATGTCATTTTATGAACATGAGAAGTCTGCTACTATCTTCCGTTGGTTTTGTGTAATGGACGAGAGACATGATATTTTGGTGAAAGCAGAAGGTAACCCTTTTCCAGAACTGTAAGAGCAGTGTGGTTTTGAGACATAATAACTGATCTGAATTTTGCTTTAAGCTAGATCATCATAACACTAACATTTCTCTGCATGACTTTTTTGAACAACCTTATGTCCAATTCCTCATTGCAGTAGGACATAGGAACTGCACAAGGTATGGAGTGAGCTGAGAACTCCATGGTCAGAAAGAATTTTTTGCTTATTGCAGCACATCCCAGCCATCCTATCAAAGCACCTTTAGCACCCTCCAGTAGCATTCCTATATTCATATTCAACATACAAATTATTCCTTATGTTCCTTTACATTATGCCTTCTCATAATAAGAGAAGTGAACAGAGAAGGTCGGTTCATACACTGGGCACCACAGCTGACATGCATCAGGGTTTATCTTCTGCCTCCAGACTCAAAATCTGTCTTAAAGGAAAAAGTGTTAATAAAGAGCAAAAAGAATACATACCTGAGTGCTAAAAGTATTCTTATGTTTCTAATTAAAGGTGTCTCTGAGTAATTCCCATAGTTATAACATGTTTTCCTTTAATAATAACAGCCTACCATTTCATGTGTGTTTTACTACAAGTGTTCAGTGTTCTGAACACTAGTTTACTACAAGTTTAAGTGTTCAGTCTAGCACAGAAAATGTCATCTGCATGCAACAGGAGAGACTGTATTTAGAAAATTTACTCCTTGACTATTGGAGTACCATATTCTTGGCCTCCGAGTTCCCAGTAGTGCCTATTTATACGGGTAGTACTAGTTGGCTTTAGATGTAAGGATGACAAAAGATGGCAAAAGGGGGCTCTCAGCTTACATTGTAGTAGTGTAATTTGTTTCACAAAAAAAAAAAAAAAACCCAAAAAAAAACCCGAAGCCAAAGGCAGTAATATCTTCAGCATTTGTGGCATTTGCAAGTTACTTTACATATATTAAAAGTATTCCAGCTCTTTTTCTTTGTAATATAATGCTGCTTCCTAATTTAACAACTTTCAAGATAACCTTTAGTCTAACAAATGATTGTAAGAAAACTGTAACATTGAGACATTTTTGCAAAAGTTAACCTTAACATCTAAAATGCCAAGAGGAAAACTTTATTCCAAATTAGACATCTGTCTCTTATTTTTAAGCAATAGTTTAAATAATTTAATGTTACACAACATGATCTTTATCAAGTGCATGTTTTTATACTTCCTAAATTGTATCCTCTACATTTCTGCAAGATATCTGCTTCTTTCTTACTGAGTAACCCTTTCCCCTCATCTCCCCCGAAGTGTCATAACTATTGGAATGGTTTATATGTATTTCCAGGGGTAGGTACTTGGAGGTTCACATTTTATGAGTAATAGGTGCTACTGTGGTCTGTTAATTCAAAGCAATTTGGAGGCAGAAGGATAAGCCACCGGCATGTAGATAGAGTCCAAAGCACAATGCTAACTGTCATCCCTCTTATTTCTGTGCTTTAACTCTGGGACGCACCGCGTAATGAGTTACCTTGCATCAAAACAGCAGTGTGTGAATATGTGCTTAGTAGCCTGTGGTAAATGTGAAATAATGAGAGTAACAAATTCTAGTCTTTATGAGCTAAGCCAAAGTTTCATAGCTGAGCCCACCCAGTGGGCTGCTGCTGCCAAAAGTTCAGCTTCTCTGCCCTAGCCCTGTCCTTTCCTCCCATTCCTATGCTCTCCTCATTCTCTTACACCAGGGGTCCTCAAACTACAGCCCACAGGCTGTATACAGCCCCCCAGGGTCCTCTCTCCAGCCCCCCGGTATTTACAGAGCCCCTCGCCCCCCCCACCGGGGATTTTTTGGGGGAAACCAAGCAGCCGCAGATGACTGTCTGCCACTTCATCCGCGCGCCGGACCCCTGGTTAAAAAGTTTGAGGACCCCTGCCTTACACTATGTGTGGCAGTTGCCAGGTTCTTCTGAGACCTGCTTTAGCTAAGATAGCTAAAACTAATCAACTTTATTCACTGGTTCAGTTTTCTACCATTAGAAAATTAAAAGAGCTTTACAGAGACATTTCATCAGCATTGGATTGAAGAAGTGATCAAAGAAGGAACAGGTCCATAAATCACTTAGGCATGTTTCATAGTCCATATTTTGTTTCAGGTCTTTGGCTCTGGCTGTGAGCACAACAGATAATTACTATGATTTAGCTGAGTAGTGCGATTTTTTTTGTTTGTTAAATCTGCATCTTGCATGTGAAACAGAGCCATTTATTTCCTTATATGGTTAAAAGTAAACTGAAGTCCTGAAAATTATCTGTTGCAATTTATCTTTAGATAACTTTACATATATATATATATATACACATGTGTGTGTGTGTGTATATAAAAAAAAAACTCCACACTTTAGAAGGTTTGTTGTATGTCAGTGTATTACTGCATTCTAGATATTTGAAATCCTTTTGGATTACCTAGCAGTTTGGGGCATCTTGAGTTAAGATGTGATGTTCTGCAGTCTGGGTTCAGATCTGTGATGGTCAGATATTTCAAACTGCTTCATGCTGGAGAACAAAACTTGGAAAGAAGTGTATGTTGGAGGAAAAGGTCCCATGCTTGGCCAGTCCACCTTCTCTTTTCCTCTGTACATCCATGACTACGTACAGCCACCACAGCGGCATCTGAACAGATCGGATGGATAGTCAGTCCTCCAGTGCAGATACACAGGTGTCCGGGATATGGCCACCCTCCTACCCATGCCCACAGATTGGCCAGAGCTAGTTGCAGGCAGCTGCAGAGGGACCACGCTGGTGGGCTCCACTGGGTACAGCAGCACAGCGGCCAAGTGTCAAGGCTCAACTCTTGTGTGTGCCTTGTACCACAGCAGGGAAGTAGGAAAAGCTGTGACCTTATCCTGTGCTAGAGACTGCAGAAGTTGCAAACTTTGTAAATATTAAGGAGAGCTTAATTTTCTTAGTTAAATCACTTTCCTAAGCCTGTAGCGGGAACCTAAATAGAGTGCAAATGAAACTAGGAAACTTCCATTAGTACAAAAGCAACTATACTTTTATATAGACTTTTATATGAAACTTGGATGCAAAAAAAGCCACATATGTACTATTTCACATCATTGTGTGAAGTCCGGGCTATGTGTTGAGACAGTTCTGAAAGTTACAGACAGAAGATTAGAATATAATGGGCATTTAATTTGGTAAATAATACAGCTGTACCACTGGCTGCTATTTGATATATTCTACATATTTTTTAAGATCTAGGTCTTATATAATTCAAATATAAAAGTGGACTCCCTGATGTTAAATTCATTATTCTGAATCCCTCAACTTTTCAGTTTTTAAATTATTTTTTAGCTCCTGCGTTTAAACTCATGCTATTTGCTTTACTGCAAAATTGTTACCGTTTTCCATCCCTGTCCTAGACAAAGATGGACTGTGCTGTTCCGAGGGAAATAAAATGAGGTCACCTTATGGAAATGTTTGTCATATAATAAACACCATAGGAGGAGAGTAAAAATGGAGCATAAAAGTGACAAAGCAAATTGTCAGCTATTGGCAACAGCTGAGAGGAGTAGAAGGAAGCATGTGGCAGCAGGAACGTATGCAAGAGGAAGGGGAGATCAGTGCAAGAAGAGATGGAGTGGAAAGTTGGAATTGAGTTCCTGTTGTTCAAAAACGATATCATGGCAGCTTTGCATACACCAGCAACAGGGGAAGGTCAACATACGTGTATTCGCTGAAATACAGGCAACATGTTTAAGTCTGTATTGAAACCTGAATGTTGGCTGTAGCTGATCCAACTAAGAAACTGTCAGAATGCAATGATGTACTTTGTCCCTACAACCCAGTGTGCTGACTTACAATAGTGCTAAGCAGATGCTTGAAGAAGAGGTTGAACAGGATGGGCATCCCAAAGGATGAAAGGTCAAAAGGCTGTTCAGTTTCGTTTTGATTTCTTGTTTCTTGGGATTTCAGTCACAGTTTTTGAATACTTGGAGATGACAATACTTCTAAGTTCACTTATCATGCTTTCCCCTTTTTACTTCCTGATAAAAATTCAATTTCTTGGAATGTCTTGATTTTGTTAGAAAAAAATATTGAAGATAATTTTTAGATAATAAATAGTCTCCTCTGAACAATTTTCCATGTCTTAGATTTTGAAAATGAGGACACTTACCTTTTCTGCCAGAAAAAAAAAAAAGACGCTAACCTGCTTAACTTCAGCAAAGTATTGTGTCTTTTTCTTCACAGCTTTTTGAAAGGAACCTGATACTTGGGTAGCAGTAGTGCTCCTAAGGATTTAATGGTCTATTTTGGTTACATAGATTATACTTAGGCAACTTTGACCCAGTGGATTGTTGTTTTCTTCTCATTCCTAAAAAGGGGTATGATTCTTATGTACTGCTCATTTTGAGAACAGATTGAGCTATCGATCACTGTTTTCATCAAGACCCCAACATAAAAGCACCTGCCAATTGCTGTGTATTACACACTGCCATCTGTGGTATTATACACTACCATCTGCAGAGTGGCCTAACAGAGGATTATGATGTTCCTTAACACCGCCCATCTGGGTGGCTGTCCTAAAAATAACAAGATAATGCTACTCAAGGTGATGCCCCAACACACTGACTGCAACCACTGCCTGCTGCCCTTCCTTATAAACACCATGCTATCACCTAAAATGAAGATGAGTCACGTTATGCTTGTTTTGGTTCTTTCTGCTTTAGTTGATCATGGCATGCAGTTTTGCTCTCCACGGTCTGTTCTGTCATTTAAAGAATCCAATGTGTACAGTCTCTTTCCTTTCACCTATTCGTCACATTATTGGGGAAGACAACCTCTACAAAGGATCCAGGTACCGTTTGATGCCGGGTTAGGGAACTATGAGCAGTGGCACTTGTGAAACATTAACTCCCAAAACTACTACCTATTCATGTTCTGACACTTAAACAGATTTTTGTCCTAATGGATTACTTAGTACAGGCCCAAAGTTTGTCTTTGCAAAAGGCAGACATTCTTAGTTAAAGATCTAGATGCTTCCCCCAACATTATCATTGTTGTACTCTTTTTTCCTTTGTGTAAGTTTCCATGTAGAATAATTTGGGTTTGATTTTTTTTTTTATGCTGTCCTCTTCTAAACCAATAATTGGTGCTCTCTATGTTCCATGTAAGTATTAAGTGTTAGACAAAAATAAATACTGAGCTAAAAGGTCACCTCGGTATGTTTAGCCAAATTCTTTTTCCGCTTTTTCATGGTTAGAAGTTTTTTTCAATTATTTTTTTATCCTAATTATGTGCTATTTTTCTTTTATCATGTTTCACAAAAAATATTTGGTGACCGTATCTTGGAATCATTGTTAGGATTGAGTTGGCTCCCAGACACCACTACCACAATCTACATAGGTATTTTTTTCATGAAAGACCTTAAGTGTGATTTCATATGTATTCTTGACCAAATTCTGTTCACCGATTTATTTTTGTCTTTAATTTAAAGTGAAAGTTGATAGCATCATGGTCACTGGGCCATTGTGTGTGTGTGGTACCCATGGTCATCCTGTCCAGAGACAGGAGTCACCTGTGACAGTGCTTCCTCTCTCTGTAGGAGAGGGGAGGACCATATAATGGCTGATTTAGGCCAGCCATGCCACCCATACTGTAGGGGAGCAAATAATACTGTAAGTTTTAAGTGTAAGGTACTACTGCAGTATTTGCAAGCTGAATTATTTTTGCCTTCTGTAAAAATTTTCCAGGCTGTGGTCAGTAGTGTCACTTCTCATACCCCTAAAGTCAAGGCACGTAAAAAATACTCTGGTGAAAAGAGCATTTAAAATGACATTTTATTGTTCCAAGAGGAATAGTATTTATAGAAGGTTGGTAAGTAACCTTTCCCTGAACTGTGTAGTGAATGAACATGACAGTGGGCTTTTTCAAATGAAAATTGTTTGAGAAGAGTAATTAAACTGTTGCAAGCTATGGGCAGGGTAAAGGAGTAAATGCTTTCAGAGCATTAAAAGTTGAAGAAAAATCACTGATAAGTCAGTAAGGAAAGCAATCATAGAATCATAGAAAAATCTGAATTGGTTTAGGAAGCAACCAACCCTTTTCTCATTGCCCAAATCAATTCCATCTTTAATCTAATTTAAATTTGTCAAAGTAAGACAAATTTCTCAAACCTTTAATAATCTTGGGGCAGAATTATGGAATACACGTATGCTTTGAACTTGACTCAGAAAATTACTGAATGCAAAAATAAATTACTCTAATGCTGTTTCTTGGAAAGTATTCAAGATGAAAACTTAGCGCTTGGAACTACTGATGTGATAGGTAACAAATAATGCACCATCCTGTGAGGAATTGAGTGTGGGACGTTGATAAGTGGTTTATAACTGAAAGATCAGTTTGAGTCCACTGGAAAACAGTCACAATAAGGAAAAGGCTGTTGATCTGTAGCCTCCCATACGCTTGTAGAAAGTCACTGAGCTTGAAGAGAAGGTGTGAATCAATTGAATTCTGGCACTGGAGGAGCCACAATTAAGATTTTTTTGCTGTCAGAGTTACTCAGACTTCTTATATTCTGTTTAACTTCAGGCTGTCTCCCTGGTGCAAGGTTTACTTACCAGATTAGACAATCCAGAGTGGAGTATTTACACGAGTTATAATGATAGTTTCATTGCCTTTGGTGAAGCAGTTGTGTTAGTTTGATCTTGCTAATTCCTTTATGCTATAAGTGATTTGCAAATCTATTTGCAGCCTTTTAAAATGTCTTTGATTTGGTAATCTTAGGCTATGCCTGTATGAGTAAACTGAGCTGTGCCAGGGCCCCAGCAGGCAAAGTGTTAAACTCTCCTTGTCCTCCCTGCAGCCCAAAGCAGCTGCCCTGCTCCCAGATAATCCTCAGGCACACTTCAGGAGTTAGAGGTGGCCAGCCTGGCAGATGAATCCCACTGCGCATTTGGGTGGAGCCTTTTTTTTTTTTTTTTTTTTTTTTTGTTTAGTATTTTCTTGTGTATGGCCAGCATCCTGGCCTGAGAGGTGGAGTGGGAACTACCAAAGCACACCAGAATGTTCTGCAGCCTGTAAAAGATACATTGACAGCAAATAGCAAGTGCTGTGATGAAAAATGTCATTGAAAAAAAGATGTCTGGTCAAACAATATTTGATAAAATATTATTAATTTGGCATTTCCTAAATGCAGCTCCATATAAGGTAAATTTTATTATGTCGATCCATTCCATAAATATGTTAGAAAACGTTATTCATTATATCCTCAGGTAACAACTTGAAGTAAATTGAGATAATAGCTCAAAGTTGTAGTGCACTGCAAATAAGTCAGGTCCTGATGGAACAGAAAGATAAATGAAAATCTTGGAGTTTAACTGATGTGTGCACTCATACGCTCTGGAGATCCTTAAGGCTACCAGTGGAAGATATGCTGAATCTTTAAAAATTGCGTTCAGTAGCTGACTATTATGGGAAAGTAACGCTCAGTCAGCAACGGCTGTGTTTAGGAGAAACAATATTGTCTCATACATTTCTCTCTCACTCCATCTTATATTATTGAGGATATTCTCCTTTGATTTATACCACGAAATAATTTAGGCCATGATTATTAAAATGCATACTTTTCTTTCTCCAAGCCACTTTTAAAAGGCAGAATTACCAATTTTCATGGCCAACCTTTTACCAAGCATAATTTAGTCATAAGCCTTCAATTTTAGGAAGGCTACATGCTGTATGATAGAGGAATTTCTGGCACATCCATTTTAAAACAAAGGAAGAATGTTCTGCTCTTTGTAACAGGCTGCTTTGGTCTTCTGCACAGATAAAAATTATGTTACATTTAAAAATATGTTTGACTTATTTATATGCAAATAATTGTTTAAAAGTAAGTGCTTTAAAATTTCTAATGCTATCGGAAGACAATACTGAT
Source organism: Microhierax caerulescens (assembly GCA_035590215.1). Lineage (NCBI taxonomy): Eukaryota > Metazoa > Chordata > Aves > Falconiformes > Falconidae > Microhierax > Microhierax caerulescens. The sequence goes on along the minus strand of JAVJGJ010000059.1, from coordinate 62,452,935 downwards.
TTAGGCATAAAGGAAGGACATTTTCTTTGGGGTGCTCTCCAGCTTTCTTTGATTTTTATACTGCTTCTGGTAAGGTGTGTGAGGATGAGCATGGGGGCCGGTCTCTTGGTCACTGTGCAGGTCTTTGCAGGTGATGACTACCTGCAGCAGACCTCCCAGATCCTCCACCCCACACTTGAGAAGGCCCTAAGAACATGCTGGGATGCAGTATGACCCAATTGAACAGAGCTCCTTAAAGAGGTGGCGAGTCGTTACAGAGCTTGTATTAACAATATAACTGCAAATGCCTAGAATGAAAGACTATTAATTCGCTTTTCTGAGGCACAAATGTTAATATTCAGTCTTGAGCTCTGCAGCCCAACTAAGGCTAGAGTCATGCCTAACTTTAGAAGTGCTGATCACCTTCTAAAGGTGTCTTCAGTGTTTTATTTTGTTATACAGAAGTGGAAATGCAAAAAGCATTGAGCAATATTGAGTAATTCCAGTGTCAGGAGCCACAGGGCTAGGCTGGGGAAAGGTGGGGTTTGATATGAGCAGGTTTCAGGTGCAGTGTGGAGTTGGAAGGAGTGGATCAGGAAAAGAATAATTTTGGGAGGGTACTTGCATGACACAAGCTTCAGTGGGAGAGAACTTGATGGTAAGACCTCAGAGGAGGTGCAGACTTGACAATAGGAAGCATTTCTTTATGAAGGCAGTCAAACACTGGAACAGGATTCCCAGAGAGGTGGTCAATACCCCAAGCCTGTCAGCGTTTAAGAGGTATTGGGACAAGTGTCCTTGATAACATGCCTTAACTTTTGATGAGCTCTGAAATGATCAAGCAGTTGGACTAGGTGCTCGTTCTAAGTCCCTTCCAGCTGAACTTTTCTATTCTGTTCTGTTCTATCCTGTCCTGTCCTGTTCTGTTCTGTTCTATTATATTCTATTCCAAAAGGATTGGAAATGGATTGGATGTGGAGGGGGAAAAGCAAGAGGTTTGGGGGGATTATTGTGGGAAAACAAGATGGAGTTTAGTTGGAAGTGGCAGTGGCTGAAATGGCCAGTTTGGGAGAGCGGAACTTTGGGAGACAAAGCGTTGGCACTCTGGAATAAGGAAGGTTATATTTTGGAGTAATTGGTACAAAAGAAGTAAAGCCAGGGGCTTTAGGGGAGAGGAGGCTGGGGGAGGAAGACCTGAGAGGTGGGAGGTTCTGTGGCAAAATGGACCCTGAGTCAAGATCAGCTTCAGCTGCCAGAGGCCTTTTCCCTCTGCCAGACACATGCATGGTTTTGATATATCTTTGCCCTGACATTTTGCCTTTGTAAAGCCCTATGCGTCAAACTTCAGAGATGTGTTTTCTTAAAGCAAATGCCAAACAGCTTTAAGACTCTGATTTTCCTTAAATTCCAAAGTTAAATAATAAACCCAGCATTTGTATTCTGTCCTTGAGTCTCTGCTTCCCCACCCATCCTATACAGAAAGAGTGTGGAGTGTAACTGAGAATGTAGCTGTGACAGCTTTTACGCTTTCCTTTTACAGACTCATTTTGGGGCTCGTTGATTTATATGTGTCCTGGTGTGTAAGTTCCCACACCAGGCTACGATACATCTGAGAACCACTTATAATGAAAGCTGTAGTAGAACTGGGTCAAATGCATTTAAGTAAATACGCTAGAGAAATAACACAGTAAAAAAGGTAATTTAAAATAATGTAACACTAAAAATCTAATAGTCTGCAAGATGATCAGGTGTGAAGTACTCTTGTTAATATTGAGCAAACTAATGAGTTCTTTTGAGTTATCAGCATGCATTATTTAATTTCAGGTATGAAGGAAGTATGTAGGCAAAGGTAAGCCCATACTTGCACTTTACAATGTGAGCTGTAAGATAAGACATGGAAGAAGTTGTGTTGGTGGTTTCCTACGCCAGATTTGGGGCCTCCTGCATTAGTATATAACACAGCAACGCTCTGATGATTTTTCACTTTATTGAGATGGGTACTTTGAACATTTAGCAGCTTAGTTTAACTACAGCAGAGCTGTAATAGTTGGCACAGTGAGGGTTGTCTGGTATCTGCATTGAAAGTTGTTTCTCCCTTCAAAAGCCAATTTTCAAGTCTTAAATTTTTAAGTAAAATAAGGCAAACACCACAGCTGGTTGCTAAGGAGCCTAAAGTTCAAAGCAGGATTATGGGGTCATTAAATGCTACTGGGTAGACTGTGAACAATACCTGAAGCATTTCCCCTACTTTGGCCTAAAAATAACCAAATCAATTTTAAAAAAATCTTGGGGGGGGGGGGGGGGGAGACACTTTTATGCAAGGTATCTGTTCAAATCTTGTTCAAAGTAAAATAAATTAGACTGTTTTCAATACAGTCTCAGTTCTATAGCTGTGATGAGCTGCTTCCCAAAAAAAGATGGTCATCTTTGTAACCCTATTTTCACACTTTCTCATGTAGATACATTTCCAATGTATTTAAACAGTAAGGGAAGACATCAAAACAGATGAAACAAAATGAAGTATTTGTTTTTAATCTAATTTTTCAGCACTTCTGTGCGACTCACACTGTTTTGTTAAGCTCAATCAGTTTTGCATACTGCTATTGTAAGAGTTACAAGGCTGCTCTGGAATATTTTAAACATGTCTTTTGAACACACAGGAAATGTTAAACAGTAAAAATCTAATATATGATTAACCTGGGAGACAAATAGTATTTCTTTCAATTGGCTTAATGAGTAGGGATAAAACCCCCATTCAAAATGCATCCCCTTGGAAATGTGAGTGAATTACAGCAGAAATAGTTTTCTGATAGTGTACATTGCATGAAGGAATATTAAAAACATTTGAAGGCACAGCTAAATCATTCTGTGATATAAGCACTGAATTTAACGAGTGGAATGTTTAGTGCTATTTTAACATTTTTTATCGCTTCCCAGGACTTGAATGGAATGTCTTTTTCCAACTTGCAGTAGTGTTTATTACTCAATTATTCAATGCTTACTATTATAATCATAAAATAGAAGAAAAAAAGAGCATATTTTATGAAACATCTTGCTTTAGGTAATAAACATTTTTCTTTTTAGAAAACAGTATATTGGATTTTTTTCTTTAAAAGCACTATGGTTAGGGGAGAGCTGTAATTGCTATGTATTTTAATCATCTAGCTAAGTCCTTTTCAGTGTCCAGCTACAGGAATTTGTGTTTGTCCTACCTTTTAGTTGAATGAAAGCTGTCCCTCCATAGAGGGAGTGTCTGCTTGCCAGCTGTCACTGAAAGTCCCTGCTTTCTTAACTCAGAGGTGCTCCTCTTGCCGCAGGCATGATTCACAGGAGTGCTCAGCAGACATTTCAGGAGAGTTAGAGGGAGGCAGCCCTCTCATTCAAAAACCCTTTTTTGGTGGCTTTTGGACTTAGTAACTTACTGAAAAGCTGAGCTGAATCATATGCTGGCTACCGACTGACGGGTCTGCCTTCTGATTCCGTTCCAGGAGAGAGTAATTTTTTGTTTCCCAGCAGAAAATGGCTCTGCATGAGAGGTGGAAGGGGAATGGGGATTTTACTCATTTAACCCCCAAGTTCTTATTCGTCTGTGTTAAAGAGCAGCATGAAATTTGACATTTCTCTCTAATGGGATGGGCTTTTTTGGAAAGTAGAAAACAAATTCCTTTATGTTCTGTAACCAATACAAATTGCTTCTTAGGAGAAAAAGTTACGTGATTTTCCCATGTTTGGTACTCTATTCATATTCTTGTATCAAAACTCAGATTTCAGAAAGGGGAGACAAGCTTCCTAGAAGATCTTACAAATCCCTTCATGTCTGTTATCCATTTTTCTGCTTCTGTGAATGTACAAGTCAGATACAATATGTGAATTTTTTCCATTTAAGGAATGATAGGTAAGTCCAAAGTATTAGTGTTTCCTGGAATCCAAGAGAATAATTTCAAATCAAGATCTTCTCTTCCATTCTGTTACCACTTCTAAATCTAATAATTCAAGTATTGGATTTGGATAATTTGAAAATTCCATCTTTTAAACGCTGATTTCATGCCTATAATAGTCCCATACCAGACCTTCAAAGATGGCAATGTTGTGCTTTATTTAATCCATGTTTTATCTCTTGTTGTCTTGGTTTTATCTCATTGACATATTGTTTATGCTAATACTTATATTCTGCATAAACAGTTCTTCATTATGAAAGGAAAAAAAACCACCTTGCTCTTGGGATACATTCAGTCACTGTCATAGCCCTTGGGAGAAAAAAAAACCTATAAAATTAAGTATAAATGTTGAAGGTGGCAATGCAGAGTGTGAATTATCATCATATACCTTGGTTGAGGCAGATTCGTCTTTTTTACCGTCATTGGTTTGGTTTTTATTTTTTTATTTTCTCACATTTCTTTGATGCAAGACTTTTAACTACATCTTAAAAGAGTGCTTCTTAAACACCACTGGAGTTACTTTATTGTGCTATTTCAAAATGCAGTATCAGAAAAGTTACATACTTCTGTAAATTCATACAGACAACTCTGTCATGTTCTCTGCACCTTAATTACAAAGGTATTTCAAACTTTTCAAAATTAAGTGCAAAATACTCCAGTATTTAGATACCAAAATTGTAATCAGCTCCATGGCCTTGAATTTTACTGGCATGAGAAATACTTTTTACTTCTGATTATTTTCTGCATATCGCCAAAATCTTGTGAGAGTGGTTAGTCCTACATCTTTTGATCCTGCTATGTGAAAAGTATTCTTCGAGAACTGCTTATTTGCCTGATTATTGCAGTTTAATATGAGTCTGTCCATTCTAAGGATAAGCAATTTCCTGAGTTAACATTCAGATTGCACGTCAGTTGCGGCTCTAAACCTGAAATGAAAATCGTTTGGCTGAAAATTTTAATTTAGTGCCATGGAGAAGACTAACTGGGATGGCCAGTGTTAGGGCATTGCTTCTCTGGAGGCAGCGATCCCGTTCATTTCTATGATGTTTCTGACAGTGGCTTCAGGAGAGGCAAGCTTTTCATTGAACTGCAGAACTTCTCTACATTGAGAGGCACCAGGCTGACACAAGGCACGTCTCTTTCCAGGTGATCATTTTTTCTGTACCTTTTTTCATCCTTCAGGGACTGAGGGCAGTAGAAGGTTTGAACAGAAGGGCGTAATACGAGTGACTGGGATTTCTGTTTATAAATCAGTTTATAAGAAAGAAAAAATACGTCAAGGGAAGGAATAAGCTTTTAGGAAGGAATTATATTCATCCAAAATTAGTGGATATACATGCCTCAGAATCTCTCTGCCTCAGGCACCTGGGGATTCCTGTAGCGTTGGGATAACAAAATACCAGTATCTCATAGGAATCTGATGAATGTTCATAAATGTTTGTAAAACTCTCAGGTGCCTTGATGGGTGGTAATGCTGACGGTCATAAGAAAGCCAATATTAACAGATTTGTGTGCCAAGTATATGCATGCATGTAAAAAGCATATAGAAATAGGGTGGTGAGCTTGACATTAAGAGGAAAAAATGAAACTGCATGGTTATAAAGTAGAAGGAATAGAACATTATTTTTCTGGAACTTCAGTCTCAGCTGTTTGCTTCACATAGTGGAAGCATGACTTGACTTTTATGATAGATCTTATAATGAAAGTGACATTCTTGTCCTGTATTTATTGGGCTGGCCCTTTAACATGTTTCTGAGCATCCTTAATGCATCACTTTAAATCCAGTTTAGGACTGCCGTATCTGTAGTCCACAGTGGTAAGTGCTGCAGGACTGTTGAGAAAGACAGGAATTGGCAGCAGGTCAGCTACTGATCTCCATGAAATAGATTCTGTATATGTGGGCCTGAATTCAGTGTTTGTGAGTTCTGATCTTTTTTGAGTTGAACGCACTAGTACTTCACCCATCACTGCTGGGTAGTTAACATGGCTGGGATGAGGACAGGATAAACCATCATTCCTTTGCAGTAGGTCATTGCTTCTTCCCCTCTCCCTTCATATTTTCCTAGCCCCACTTCCCATGTCTGTTTCTTAAAAATTTGTACCCTAATTCTCTTCAAGATGTGTCATTACTTGGGAGACTCTTTTGTTCCTTGCTAGAATACCAAGGTAGCTGAGAACTGAGAAGCTCATTGCTCCTACCTGTGGCTGCTTCTCCACTGGGGGAGAGAATTGCAGATGAAGTCTTCTTTGTGCTTAAGGGGACTTGGAACAGGGTGCGTTGTTTCTAGGCTGGAATAATGAATTATGTAATCCTACTGGCATGGCAGCACTACGTGGGAATAGAAAATGCATAGGAAAGATGGAATGTTTGAAGAATTTTACTGCCTAAATCCATAATGCAAATTTCAGAAGTGTGTATTTTAGATTGTTGCTGAAATGTAAAAACAGAGCACGTTAACACCAGGAGACAGTCTGTGCTGTTACATAAATTTCAAGGACCTGTATTATAAAAAGTAAAAGTTTCTTATTAGTATGATTTGGTGGTGGTGGTGATCACTGCTGTTGTTGTTATTATTATCATCGTTGTTATTCTGTGCAAGTAAAACATTTTTTTCTTGTTCTTTGCATTCATGGCAGTGGCCAAACCATTTTTCTGAAACTCTACAAATAATTTATTTTTAAAAAGTAAAGAAATTCATCATGATGCAGCCATCTGGTGTGGAAAATCCTGGCTGACTGGTAGAAGTTTAGCAGTCACTCACTTTAGGAGTGGAAATACCAACCCACCCTAGCTGTAGGTATGGTGCTTTATCTATAGATAAATTCTTTTCATGCCCTTTTCACAGTGAAGGAAATCCTTGAAGGACAAATATTTTTAATCCTGTTTACAAATCTTGCTCTGAATGTAAACCAGACCTGGGTAGACCTGGGTTCTCGTCTTAATTATTTATCATTGCAATACCTGTGATACTAGAAAAGACTTCCAAAATCAAATCATTGATACAAGCTGACTTCATTGCTGTAAATCCTGCATACAGCAAAGTGTATTTAGCAATCACAGCTATGTAACTTTTTTAATAGGCTTTTATCTTAAATCAAATCATGTTGGCACGAGCGCTGCAGTCATATTTCTTTTCTCAATTCATACTCTACTTGACATTTAAGCACATATTTTCTTTCCTGTTTTAATTTAAATATATCACTACACCTTTTGATAAATGTGAAATCAGTGCCATAAAACACATACAGTGTCACTGGTCAATTCTGATTGAACTTGCTTCTTTACTCTGAATACCTAGTTGCTAACCTTACCATAATTAATTTAATGGCTGTTAGTTTTGTTTCCATTAGAGCTTTGGAGAGGTTGGACTCTGATGCTCATTGGAGGATTCTGGGTATTGTCTGAGTCGTGCTGGTCTGCTGTGGACAATGAACTTTGTATTCAAAGTGGAATTTGCATTTGATTTGTGGACACAATACATTTATACATCTTCGAACTTGATTTCTGTAACTCACTCTTTTAGACAGGAATCGTAATACAGATTTCAACACATAGGTCATGTATCAGTTTGAGGTGGGTTGACGCTGGCTGGATGCCAGGTGCCCACCCAAGTCGCCCTATCACTCCCCTCCTCAACTGGACAGAAGAGAGAAAATATAACAAAAGGCTTCTGGGTCAAGATAGGCAGAGGGAGATCACTCAGCAATTACTGTCACCGGCAAAACAGGCTTGACTTGGGGAAAGTCTTACCAGATAGATCAGAGTAGGGTAATAGGAAATAAAGCCAAAGCTTAAAAACACCTTCACCCCCACCCCTCCCTTCTTCCCAGGCTTAGCTTCACTCCCGCGTTCTCTACCTCCTCCCTGCCAGTCACACAGGGGGACATGGAATGGGGGTTGTGGTCAGTTCATCACACATTGTTCCTGCTATTTTTTCCTTCTCAGGGGGAGGCTCCTCATGCTCTTCCCCTGCTCCAGCATGGGCTCCCTCCCATGGGAGACAGTTCTCTATGATCTTCTTGAATGTGAGTCCTTCCCATGGGCTGCAGTTCTTCACACACTGCTCCAGCGTGGGTCCCTTCCCACGGGGCACAGGCTGCTCCAGCGTGGGTCCCCTGTGGGGTCACAAGTCCTGCCAGCAAACCTGCTCCAGCCTGGGCTCCTCTCTCCATGGGGCCACAGGTCCTGCCAGGACCCTGCTCTAGTGTGGGCTTCCCACGGGGTCACAGCCTCCTTGGGGCATCCAGCTGCCCTGGCGTGGGGTCCTCCATGCACT
>JAVJGJ010000059.1:62372742-62444601 GCA_035590215.1 Microhierax caerulescens | reverse complement strand
TGCACTGAGCTGGGTGTCTGCAGAGCGGTTGATCTCACCTATTCTCACTCCTCTCTCCAGCTGCAGTTGCTGTTGCAGAGGAGGTTCCCCCCCCAACTTTGCAGATACGCTACCACCATCACTGATAGGCTTGGCCTTGGCCAGTGGGAGGTCTTGTCTTGGAACCGGCTGGGATTGGCTCTATTGGACATAGGGGAAACTTCCAGCAGCTTCCACAAAAGCCGCCCCTCTAGCTGCGCCACTACCAAAAACCTTACTGCACAATCCAAATACACAGTATAAAGTACTTCAGTTGTCTTTTGAGATGTTTTGTTACTAGATACATTGCTTTTTATTCTCTGTTAATGTCATTAAATCACATGTGACTGTACCCCAGTTTTCAATAACATGAATGTATTTAGAGCTGTGGGGGTTGTTTCCCAACTGAGCATGAGTACATAGGATCCAGTTCTTCCGTAGTGGACAATCCATTGGCTTTTAGTTGCTAAGGAGGAAGAATCTGAGACCTGAGATTAAGATGTAGTGGAGTTGTAGCTTCCTTTAGCCACTGAGTGTGTAATTCTTACGAACACAGAGGGTTGATCATTAAAGATCTTACTCTGTTTAAACAGAATTATTTTAGTTTCATGAACCGAGCTCTTACCTTGTTTTCTGTGAAATTTTCTGCACTGTTTCTGGAGACAAAGAGCTGTTAAAACCAAATCATCACGGAAAACAAGCGGATAGCAGCCATAAAAACCTGAGGGTGGGTACCATCAATCTGAAAGATTTGTTTTAATTTAAATAGATAAACATTGCATTTGTAAGAAGAGTTTTTTCCCTTTTTCTGAATTAGGGTTTATGCATTTTCTTTTTCCTGTCTCTTGACTGAAGCCTTCTCCATTTTCTTTTTTTTTTCCTAAATACAACTAGTAATTATGATGATAAATGCATTTTATCTAAAACATGTTATTTTGGGAAATATGAGTATGTACAAATTCTCTTATATCGTTTAGTTTTCACCTTTCATTAGAGATCCATCTTCTTGCCTTGAGATCTGCCTAAGAAAGCTATGAGTGGATTTGTACTTGGAAAGGAGAAGTAGTAGTATTTAAGTTTTTACTTTTCATTTTTCCTAGCCTGGAATGCCAATAAATATTATGAAAAGTAAGAATAAAAAAAACAGAAAATAAAATGAGAAGCTGGCAAAGTTCTTCACAGTTTTGGCATCTCATAGTGTTTGACCTGTCTCTGTCATTTAGAAAGGTATTTGTTCATTACAATTTGCTTTTAAAAAACATTTAAATACAGATTTTAAAAGATGTATGAATGGAATTTATTTGTGATTTACTATTTTAATACTGAAAATTAAAAAAGAGCTCAAGCAAAGGATGAAAGTGACATACCATAATCTGTGGCAAACAGAATGATTTAGGAGACTGGTCATGAACTAAGATCCACGGATTATAATTTCTGACTTGAATTCACCTATCGGGTAGTCACTGAAAACAAGTATTACTTGATAACAATAACTTTCCATTAATCCATTAGTTTTATTTCACATTACTGGAAATCTTGACCTTATAATTAGGTGCAGCCTGATAGATGGAATCATTCTCCTTTTGTTACTATCAGTGTGTCTTAAATGGGAGTGTTTCCATTTTTCAGGGGTTGTACTGCTGCTGTACTGCAGAGCGAATGCCAGAAGACACTGCTGTTTCTGTCGGTGTGTCATAAAACTCGTAAAATCGTGACCAAGAGCCTTGTACATGAAATTGCAGAACTATGGGAACACATACAGGTTTATCATGAGTCCTGTCAGTCCTGATGACTTAATAAGCTGCTGTAGGCTAGGACAGATTACCTATAACTAAACATTGATACACATAATAACCTTGTTCACAGCAGAAAGGGAAGATAGCTTGCAGAAAAATTTGTTCATCCAACAGCTTAGCTTTGAAGTGTGAAATAATTTTAATACATATGTACAATGAAGTTCATAATGTGTATACTCTGATTCAGTGAAGAGAGTCTTTATTTTTACACAAAAGTTAAAATGACTTCTTAATAAAGAAGAGAACGTTCTGTTAAGTGGGAAAGAGAACCAGATGGTTCTTCAACAGTGGAAAAATTTGTGGTCTTAAAAGTTCTGCCTTCAATTTTGCCCTCAGCTTCACTTTCCTATACTTAACTGATGCTTCTTTCATCCGTATCCTTGATGACTAGAATCCCACTCATCCATCAGATATGGTTCTCCCTTATCTATGTTTTTACTTCCTTCACATACAGCCATCACTCATCAATCAAGCACCAAGCTATAAATGCATAATAAATTATACCTTGCAAAAATATTTTAGGTCCTTAGACACTCCTAGATCTTCTTAAAATGATTCTGGCCAAATCAGCTTTGTAAGACTTTGTGCTGTATAAAAATGCAAACTAGTTTTGAAAAGATATGCAGAGGTGGGGGAGGACAGTGTTGTGTTTCAAAATGAAGGAATATACAACACACATCTGCAACACATATCTGAAATGAGCAAAATGGAAGAAATACACTCTTAGCCTGGTGTGAGCATTACTTCTCGGTGTTTTCAATTGCAAAATGATAGAAATTATGTGTAAGGAAGTTTGTAAAGTACTGCAAAATGTTTCCGACTGCTTTGCTTAAAAAAATATTCCTTCTTGAAAAGTGTAGTACTAACATGGGAAACTTTTCACCCATTAAAAAATACCTGCCCAGAGGTCACCCTACTGTTAATGAGTCAGAGTTTGTTTCATTAGCACAGCTGCTGCCTCAGCTCTTGAAAAGAAAAGGAAAAAAAAAGAAGAGAAAAGAATAAAAGCAATCTATTTAAAGCTCATTAGAAAAAGCTTTGTAATGAACACTACTCTGAATGCCAAGTGACATCTTACCGATATGAAATGGGGATGCCATTAGTGCTCTGGAGCAGGAAGGCATGCCAGCCATCTGGCCTTTCTTCACATTATGCAGATCAGTTATCTCTGGACCTTAGTCCCATGGGTAGAAAACAGCTCCCACTGTATGTGCTTGGTTATGAAAATATTGGGCTGGAACTTGTAGGTATGATAAGCCTTTAACAGAAGAAAAGACTAGTGTACAATAGCTGGAGGAGCAAGCTTGTCATCTCAGGAGAAGGATCTGTGCATCTCTTGACCAGGCTGCTGAGCACCTTCTAACCATGGCAACAACTACTTCCAGCCCGAGGGTCCCAGTGCCTGTTACCAGCCAGGCTTCCACAGAGCCCTTGGCTTGTTTGGAAAATAAGTGCATTAACATTCATAAGAAACCTAGACATTTCAGTGAGGTTCTTCATAGAAACACACAGCCAGATAAGCAGGAGGAAACAGAAGCGCTTGGAGCTTGAAACTGAATTTGTCAATAGTAAAGCTAAGCTAAGGCTTCTTTCTTGTTCCCTTGATTGAGTTACGCATGATGCTAAGGTATTTTAAAACTAATTACAAAAGATAGATAGACAGGCAGAAATAAGATAGTAATGGCATATGTAGTTCAGTCCCTTATTTTTCTATATATTTCTATTAAAAATATGGAAAGTTTATTTTGTTCTGAATGTATATGAAATATGAAGACATTCATACTTGCAGTGATTTTCTGCTGTCCTAGAAAGTGTATAGGTTTGCTTCAAAACTTAACCATAAAACCATACAGCTAGGCTTCAACATATGCCATTACTTGTGGTAGTTTCACATGGGCTCTATTTTAAAATAATTTATCTATGCAAGATATAGTTATTTAACAGCTAGTATATCTAGTTACAAATAGAGACCCAGCAGTGAAGACTGACTGGCTAAATAGATTTGTGTATCTTTTTTGGATGAGATTGTCCCTTACATAATATCCTTATGTCTTCAACATGAAACAGTGACACTGTAGCTTCATGTAAAGCAACAGTGAGGTCACGCTACAACTGGTCATTACTTCTTCAATCATTACCATGTTCACGTGATACAGTTTTTTCTTTATATAGCTGGCAAGATAACGTATAGTGTGGAAAAGTCAAGTTACTAAACAGTAAATTAGTGCACTTTTCTTGCACACCAATTTTTCAAGGAAACTCTGGCTGCTATCCTGCCCTGCTTTGCAGTGTTTTCTCTTCTTTCTCATCATATGCAGACGTCACTTTTCTATACAATTTTGGCTTTAGGTCACAGTTTCAGTGTTACACTGGTCCTCATCCTGGCCCCTTTAGAGATTGGCAAAATGATTCTGGATGGAACTATTTGAGGCCTGTTCTCCTATCTTTAAATGTTTAGCTTGACTTTCTAAGAGAACGCATATGGAGTCCTTGTGAACACAAGAGGGTGGCTTGTGTGGGTGTTGCAGGGTAAATTGAACACCTTTGGGAAATTTCAAAGGATTTTTACATTCAATTGTGCTTAAATTGTTCAATTGTGATTAAATTCCTAAAAAGCTCCGTTAGAGTTGGTAACCAGATGGAAGAAGGAGACCTGGTTTACTACCTTTACATTTGCTAACAAGCTCTAGGAAATCCACACTGGGGAGAGACCATAGGAGCTTCTGCTAAAATTCGGAGTCGGTTTCCAACAGAAACCCATAGGGTCATCAGATGTCCTAGTTTTGATTATGCAAGCAAAATCTCACCATATATATGGGAGCGGGGGGGGGGGGGGATAAGCATGTACGGGATACACAGCCACAGTGCTCTGAGTATGGGGAAAACTTTCTTCTTGCATGAAAGCAATTCTTCAGACTGTAGTTAGAGTTAATAAGCCATATGCCTACAGCAGCCATAAAGCTCTGACTGCGTAGTTAGTGCATCTGAGCACAGAGAAAGCAAGATCCCTGATAAAGAAAGAAATTAACAGATTTAACAGTGCAGCTAAAATAATTAATGTTAAGGTGTACGTGTCCCTGTGAGTAATGTAATTGATATTCCTGAGTTTGTTGGACTTCTGCTTGTTCAGACACGGCACAGAGAAATTTAGAGATGTCTTGATTTTACCTGTATTTTAGGTTTCACAGAAGGCTTATTGTGTGATTTTGGATAAGCCACTTAAACTTCTAATTTTTCCATTTCCCATATAAAATCAAGATAATGTGTTTGCCTTCAGGGACTTTTCAAAGATGCATGAAAGGAAAGGTGCTATATCAAGTGTAACTTTATTTATATATTTTAATTAACTACCTTCTTTTTATTGGGTGAGGTAATGTAATGCAAGGTTGGGAATTGAAGACTAGCATTTATCTTTTTTTATCGTACATTTATTTTACAGTTCCAATATTTTTGTCCTTGCTTGTTTCAGCATGTGCTATCAAGATCTATGCTACAAGAAGATGCATTTATAAAAACCTTAGATTCAGTCCATAGCTATTTGATACTGCTACAGTTATGACTGGCATATGGCAAAATGACAAACTGAGATGTGAAGTCCTAGGAGAAGAAATAAAAACTGATTATTCACAGTTGTTGACTCTTACACTGAGCTGATTTAACCTGGACATGCTACAAAACCATCTGGTGGCTATGTTGTAAGCTTTGTAAATTCAACTTTTTGATTAAGCTGTTCAAGGTCTCTTTCAAATTTAGGTAAGAACATCAGATGTTAAATAGATTTATCTCATAATTAATCTTAAACCTTCTATTTCACATGAAAAAGTTACTGAAACAACTCAAGTTAAAATATTTAATTTAGTTATGGTATATATTATTTTACTAAATATTAATTTATTTAACAATATGTATATACCTGAAAAAGCTCAAGGAAAAGAAAAAAGTGGAAAAAAATTCTTTAATAAAAAGTTCATGTGCTTGATCTGTCCAAATGAAAAAAGGGAAGAAAAAAAAAAAGCTGTAAAGAAATAGTGCATCTGAACACATTTCAAGGGAGGTCTCATCTATGTTGTTCAAATCACTTTGTTTCTTTCTAAAACAAAAAACTAAAACATAAAATCAACAACCAAATGTTTGATATGATTAGATTAACATGCCCCCATAAAGAAAAAACATTGTCTTTGGATTCAGACATTTGGTTCTGTTACTGTCATCAGAATTGATAAATCTGTTATTTCCCTCTGAAAACCTGTATAAATATACTAAGGTACACTGGAAAAATATTTTAAGAGCTTCAAAAATGGCTCTTGGGTGGGGTTTCTTTCAGTTTAAAATAAAGATTTTCCAGGGCTTTTCAGCCCATTTCCAAATTACATTTAGGAATTCAGCTTCTTGATTATTCTTTCAAGCAAACTTAAAGCTAGCAAGATCCTTCCAGTGCACTAAGTACAGCTCTTCTTTTCAGGCCCTGCCTCATATAACCTATTTCATAAAACTGTCCAGCTCACTTTTGAAAACTCTTCAGGTTCCTAGCCTTCAGTAATTCTTCTGAAAGGCAGTTCCACAACCTCACTCTTCTGATGGTTAAGAAAGTTTCCAGCCTAAATCTGTTTGTCGTAGGTTTGTAGCATTTTGCTCTTGTGCTTGTATAAGATTAAATTGTCCTTCTTCCTTGCAAGGAGATCTAATGATGGGATGTGTTTAACTGTTCACACAGTTCTTACTCTTGCAGTGGATTTTTGCAAGACAGGCTGGCTGTGTTTTGAAAGACACTTGCAGAATATGGACAGCCAGATGCTTGCTCAGATGAGGTCTCACTAGTGTTTTTTACACTTGCACTGACTCTTTGCTGTTTCATTTGAATTTACCTTGTGTAGTACATCTGAAGAAGTTTTTTGTATTTTACAAAATCCTGAATCATATAAAAAAATGTATGTTTTCCTCCTGTCTGATTTCTGGCTGATAAGCTACTATAATGAACATTTTCAGTAGTCCTTGGGGAGATTTTTCGCATCAAATTTAGAAGTTTATAAGTTAGGCACATAAGTAAGTCTTCCAAGTGTCCTTTATGAATGACTGTAGAAAGGCAGAAGAATCTCCAGAGAATCTCCATTCATCCCATATAGACATGGGTCTAAACTAGATAATGTGAAATTACCAGAGGACTTGTTTACATCTTTGTAGTGATTATACAAGGAGATTCAACAGCTGCAAAGACACAAAGCTTTCAGATGTATTGGATGAGATTAATTGCGTCTTAACTGCAGGATGCTGTACTTTGTAGTATTAAATTTCATCTTCATCCCACGTTAACTGTTCCAGTCGATTTTTCCTTTTGCATGGTGTTCTTCCCCCTTCATAGCAGCAGTGCTTCTCATTTTTTTTTCAGACTTCTTGCATTCATTCCTATTTTAGGGGTGAAATCACGAAAGTAAAATAGTAAACCAAATGAATGCTAAGACTAATCCAGGAGGAGCACTACTGGAGTTATCTGTTTTCAGCCCAGAGGTTCACCTTTCAGCACAGTTTATTGGCATTTCCTCTGAAACAGTCACTTTAGTTGGCACCTTCATAGTCTTTTTCTAATCTTTTTTTCCAGTTTACCTAGTAATCTCCATTGTGACACCTTACCGAATGTTCTGCTGAAGTTCAGATAAAATCTAATCTCTCTGTGCAGTTCTTTTGTCTGGAAAATCAGGTATCCTATCAAAGGAAAAAATCAGGCTAGTCTGACATGACCTACCTTTACTAAAGCCATGTTACATTTTATTCTATTGTCCATTTACCATCAAACCATTAATTATTCTTTCCTTCAAATTCTGTCCTAAGATTAACATAGAGCCTGAGGTGTGACAGGATAGAGAGTTTGGAGTCACTTTATATTCCCTGGTGTTGGCACAAGTCCTGTTACGGCTTGAGTATATTTTGTAGCTCTGCAGATTCTGAGATGGAAGCATGCTTGGGGCAGGCTGAAGTGCATTAAGCTCTTTCAGCTTTGCTTGTGCCTTGACTATGATTATGGACATATTTATCTCACATATATACCACAGTGTCTTCACTGAAGACTTCCATTTAATTTGGGGGTCGCATGTTGATTTCTACTATAGGATTTCTGCTTCTTCCCTAGAGCTTCTGTTTTTTTCCCCACTGGATAAAAGATTCATTGGCATTTCCTTGAGCGTGTTTTTTTTCAAGGAGTACTTAATTTTGCCATTTTAACAGTTCTTTCTTTTTACAGTTATTTTAGGCTCTCTGCTTTTTCAAAAGTCATTACTTCTCCATTTGGATCTGGAGTGTATATATAAAAGGATTTCCCTTTCCTTGAGATGCAAGTTCCAATATGTGAATATTTGATATAAAGAAATTCAGGAGTCCTTCATCAATGTGTTGTTCTTTATATTTTTTGAAATACATCTCAAGGGAGTTTTTTGACAAAGGTGCTTTGAAGTATGTCCTCTCTGCTGAGCATTTTATTTTACAGGTAAAATAAATAGCTATGCAAGTTTAATAGTAAAATTAAGCTTATATTACTTGCACACTTTTAAGAGAGTTTCTGGTTAATCAAAGCTTGTTTTCAGTGACTGTAGCAGTGATAACGTAGAAAGCAACAGTCTTTGATATTAGTGACCAAACAACTTTTAGAAAACACTTTGGCTAAGATATAAACACAGTATTTTAAGTCATTAAAGGTTAGTAGACTAAAAGACATTTTGCAAAGGGAATACAAGAAATAATGCATCGCTCAATAACAACCACAGAATTATTGTGCTATAACTTCACCAGAAGGATGTGGAAAGGTAAAAAGACCAAATGCCTGTAGACACGTGCCCCACACAGTGGATGTGGCTCTCCCATGACAGTATGAGGCCTTTTGCTGTCTAGATTTAGAAGTGGTTTGAGAGGTCAGCATGTTGAGCTGTTTGCTTTACAAGAAGGGATAAGTACAATTGATTAATGCCATTTTGGACCACAGCTGCTTTGTTTGCTCCTTCATTTGTTTCTCCGAACTAACTGGACCGTGATCCTAGCAACCTAGTTCAATAAACAAGGGAGTACAGTTACAAAGAATATCACAACTGAATGTTTTATTATGAAATCAAAACACCTTGCCATCAATGACACTTGGCTGCATATTTTTTTCTTCTGTATTAAGTGGAGAGAAAGAAGATTATTTAGGTAGTTTGTTCAAATGTTTATTCAATGAGGTTTTGGAAAGTTGCTAATGAAGTACAAAGGCCAATATTCTCTTTTGCAAATATGAAAGGAGGCTGTTGTGTGCCCCACTGAGAATACTCTGTGCTATTGGCTGCGTGCAAAAGGCTTTGCATGACAATCAGAGGTCACTGGGAGACCCTTTTTCAGCAATCTCCATATTACCAGTTTCTTAATCCAGATTATGGAATGAAACAGAAACACCTGTTGTTACCTGCTGTAGTATACTGATGTTTAGGGTTGGGATCAGCTAGTTACCCGGGTGTGTGGGGGTGTGTGTGTGTTATTCATTTTAGCCTAATCTAAAATTAAATACAGATAATTAATTGCAACATTTGCAATAAAGAGCAGAGCTGCAAAACTGTATGAGAAAAATTAATGCAAGTAAAAGAAGTTAACCCACATAACTTAGCTTAGCATAAATATTAATGTAAAGGTCTCGTTCATCTCCATGCCCTTTGACAGTGGATGTATTCAAGCTAAGACATCTCTTTTTCCCCAAATTGTGAGTATTTGTAGAAGACAGTCGAGACTTGGGGCGTGTCCTATTTTATCTGCATAGTCAACATTCATCTTTCATGAAAGAAACGAGGAAGAGGATGGAAAAGGAGATCATTCATATTCTGACAGTCTTATGCCTCTAGTCATTTGGTATTCATTAATCCAATTCATTCTTGCCTAATCATTGTTTGCTATCTCCTATTTTAGAGAGGTCCATGTTTAATTGGCCCAGCTGAACAAATTCCATCCTTCCAGCCAGACTGGGTTTCATGGGACTGAACACTGGACATCAACAATTAGGCATCTGTTGCGTAGATTCCTTTTTTAAGCAAAGGAAAGAAACGGGCGTTTGTAGCATATGACTCACATGATCTATTTTAGACATCTGTGTACACTGGGATGGGAGAAGCAGCATGCTAGAGACACCTGTTTGTCTCTACCGACTATAAAAGAAGCCTTGCCATCCTGCACAGATTTAGGGATTGTCAGCCTTCAGTGGGGTGATTCCCATCCTTAAGGATTGTTCTTGTGCTAGGCTGTTTTTACCAAAGCAGTGATTCATGAACAAGGCCTTTCCACGTCTTGCAGAGCTGGGAAATTTCCATGTCCCACAAAGAAACTTCTCATCCTCTCTCATTGCTCACCCCATGATTACAGTGTAGCTGTACCTTATGTAGCTGGGACTGTATATGCATTTTTGGGGACAGCTCTTGTCAGGACCAGTCCCAGAGGTGATGTGTCGCTGCTGCCATTAACTCCTTTGGGAGCTTCTGACTCTTCTTCATAACACTGTGATGAAGGCAATGAAAATCTGCCTTGGAAGACCTGGAGGGCAGACAGGAGTTCCCAGCACTGCTCTTCTCCATGAGCTCATATAGTTCCAGGACTTTGCCAGCATTGTGCTCGCACCTCCAAGTGTTCCTGCAGCAAAGGGAAACAGATTGGAGTAACTGATACAGAAACTTTAAGCGAAGGTTTTACAGAAACAGTGTTTGCAGTAAGTCGAAACCATGGTAGGTGCTCTAAAATTGGTGTAATTATGGACAGCTGCAAAAGGGAGCATTTAGAAATATCTTTAGTGTCCAAGTATGAGCATCTTCAAACACTTCCTTTCGAGTTGAACCTGAATGCATGTGCTCTCAGGTCCGGTGATGAACTGAAGCTGGATTAAGGCTCCTAATGCCTGATCCAGAAGACCACATAACATAAAGCACTGGTGTAGGGTAAAATAAATTTGGTGACAAGATTTCTCTCCAGAAATATCATAAGGTTAACTTAGTCTCAGCAGGCTTCCTTTGAGGCCTCCACCACTCAAACTTTATAAAGGATCAGGTATTTATCTGCATTTAGCATAAAATCAGCACAAAGTCATGATGTGAGCATAAAGAGCTTATTATAGTGTGCTTGGGGAAATGTGATAGTAATGTGATTACATCCACAGCTGACCTGGGGCAAAATTGGGTGATCTGCTAGAGAGCACAGATCTGATATAAATGTCTGTGGAGCTTAGGTTTTATCCTGTCACATTTCTGTGAAATTACCTGCCTATTCTGAAGAAAATAAAGAGTGATAAAAGTGAAGCCACCTGGTGAAGGTATTAAGATGAAAAAGGTGCTTGTATTGCAACTGTGCTAATATTCCCTTCCCTAAGAAAAAGTGACTATTGTTCTGGTTTCTGGGAGGAACGACAACAAGGGAACATTCTTATTACAATTAAAAGAAAATAAAATCAAAGGGGGAAAAAAAGCACATTTTAATAAGATGACACTGCTTCTGCTTGATTTATTTGTCGTAACTGTTCCTCTACGTTACAAAGCATACTAGGGCTTTGGTTTTGAAAGCTAAAATATCACGAGCTGTAAATGGAATTTTATATTTGTGCTCCCAAGAGATTTAAATGAAGTCTTGAGGATAACCACAATCCCTGGTGAGAATCCCCTTTCCTATTCAAACTGACCTGGACAGGACTTGCTTTCATGCCACATTTAAATTGTCCAGAGAAAAGAATCATTGTGGGAGGCATCACACATTCTTCTTGCCTCCATGCCTCTGACCAGCCTAGCAGAGCCACTCCATCTTAGCAGGGGAGAGAATGAAACCAATACTTCCCAGTTCTGGAAAAGAAAACCCTTCAAGAAAAAAGTACTTAGTAGATCACACAAAACTAATAATGAAAGGTCTGTTTGATTGCCAACAACTTACTCCTGACTTCACGAACTGGAAAATTTTTCTGTTCTCCTGGGGTAAGTCTTGTCAATGAATTGTTTCAGGATTTCTTGGGATGGATGAAGTAACTTCAAAAGTTATTTGTTTAGGGGTTTTAAGTATTGATTTATTTACTCAGTACACTTCAGTTTGCTAATTATTTAGCCTGAGCAGAAGCAATTAGCTGCCAGTAGAACACTAGCAGCGAGCTTTCTGTGATGTTCCCTCTACAGAGTTAGCACCTGTGTTAAATTTTTTGTTCTAAAGCACCACCTGGACCTGCCTCAGTCTCTGCATTAATAACTTAGAAAAACTGGTTTGGAAAAGTTAGACAATATAAACAGCTCCCCTCCTAAAAAAAAAGAAAAATAGTATGTTATTTTCATACTTTTTTATATCAAATAGATACTTTAAGGTACATTTATTTTCATATTTACATAGTTTGAAGTTACTGAATCTGCTTTGTAAGTCCAAAGCAGAGATTTGCTAAATATAGACTTGTTTGCTAGATATAAATCTGGAGTGAAATTTTGTGGTCAAATGTATAAATAATAACTTATTATTTAAGTAGTATAATAACTACTTTTTAACGAGGTTAAAAACAAAAGAAAGGATACTGATGGGATACAGGATCTAACTCTGTATGGGATCTGAATGTGTGCAGCGCCATCTACTTTAGAACTGCTATCAAACGTTAGGAAAGAGGTCAACTTCTTTTTAAAAAGAAAATAAACAGAAGACTTGGAAAAGGAACCAGAAGTAACGTGTGCTGTTGAAGAGGACTGAAAAAAAAATCATTTTCCATTAAAAGCAGATTAAGTGTCTGCTAAGTATTGACACTGGTGGTAACTGATTTTCTGACAAAACTAAAACCAAAAAAATATACACGATCATGTGCTATTTTTGGTGATATATGTTTCAAAGAAATCTGTCAGGAAGACAGATAACTACTTTAACACAAAATTATCACCCTGGTAATTCACATCAGTCTTAGAAGGTGACTTGAACTTTCTTGCTGCTAAATTTGAAATTTGAAAACAGTGTGAAATATGTTCAATCTCTGGGTGTATGGTATACATCCACCTTCCATTGTGAAAGCCACTGTGTGGCATTGATGTGTATTTCAGTGGGAAACTTCCAAACAGCTGGAGGTATTGGCCAGCTGCCTGCACGGAGAGTAGGAAAAACCAAAACCCTGGGGGACAACGCCACTGCTGAAATCCTTTAAGCCTCCTGTGCCTTTGCACCAACTATTTGCCACATAGAGCTCTAAGCAAAACCAAACAGGAAAGATCTTAGACCTGTTGCACTGCCAAAATATTTTGTGGTCTCTGGGAGCTGGAGAGTTGAACTACAAGACCTGTGCAGTATGTGAGAGGGCTGGAAAGGGTTGTTTCAAGCAGGGAGGTAGTGATGGCACTGCTGGATCTCAGTAGCCTGCA
Organism: Microhierax caerulescens; assembly: GCA_035590215.1. Lineage (NCBI taxonomy): Eukaryota > Metazoa > Chordata > Aves > Falconiformes > Falconidae > Microhierax > Microhierax caerulescens. Next base: position 62,431,430 of record JAVJGJ010000059.1, on the reverse strand, counting down.
TAGATGCCAGGCAGCCTCTTCCCTGGAGTTTAACAAGGGCAAGTGAAGCGATCCGACAGCTATTAAGTTTATCCAGTAAGGTCAGGTGAAGAACAAACTCCCTAATTACAGTGACCTTTCTGCTTACCAGAAGAGGGTAAAAAGCTCTGTGGCATTTATGAAATCAGAGCCATATTGTTTTCATTCAGATACACCCTCCAGTGTTTAACAGCTCGCGGTTCTTCCTTAGACCTGGTATACCAATTTTGTGATGGAGTTGTGCTAGTTGCAAACTACAGTCCCAGTAACATTTCTCTGAGAAAAAGATGCCTTAGAAAAAGCTTGTTGCAAGTGTGTCCCACCCAGAGGTGGCTGTCATTGTATGAATGGCCTTTCTTTGGATGAGGGTTACTAACAGCACAGGCCTGGAGCCCTCTCACCACAAGTTGCCACTGTGTCAGATCTATCCGCAAACCTAAGAGCTCCAGTGGGACAAGGTAAATATCAATGATCCAAAGAAAAAGAGAACTTAAGTGGCTTCTCATAGAAACGTTAAACTCACATAAGAGCACTGAATCCCTGGGACTGCATGAGCTTGGTACTTTAGATGAGAAGTTACGTCCAGAATGAAGAACTGCCATGCCATTTCTGGAAGCTGAAATGTGGTTACTGGGCTGCAAGAGCCATATACTCTTTTTGCATACTGTGAAGTAAAACTCAGAACTTCAAACTAGTTATAAAAGCAACTCCATAAGAAAAAGTTCAACACAGTGTTTCACAATGCAGTATTGCCTCAACAACAGATCTTCAAGTACCAAAAAAATGGGGAGGAGACTGAAGGATGTAGTTTGTGCACAGAGTTCAAGGAGCCATGACCTGGGTTTGCTTACAGTTCCGTAAAATCTTATTTCAAGACCTCCGTAATTTCTAAACAGCCAATGTACAGCAGAGCAGTGAAATGATGCAGCCAGGAGTTGATGAGGGATGAGCTTCTGAAGATCTCTATCACAGAGGGCAGGCCTGGCAGGGCATGACCTTCTTCACCTATGTACCTGTCTCCTCTAATGCCCCAGTCACAGGGCCCCAGTCACTGCTTACACCCCTTATAGCCCTCATGTTGCCAGATTCTGTGACAGTTTTCCTTTTTTTCAGTCTGTACTTTGGAAGCAGGAAAACACTGGGCCTAGGCATTAGAAATCCTAATGCTGCCTCAAGGTGCCTAGGGGCAATAAGACATTCTCTGACACTTTTTTTGTTTGAAAAACTTTTGCCTGACTTAAGTACGGCTACAGGGCGTGTTGCAAAGTACTGTCTTTTAGTCATTCTTTTTGCTTGCTCCTTGCACCCAAATCTTTGTTTCTTGCTATAATTATGATGATCAAATCCCTGGGATGATTAGTGCCTTTCTCCCCTGTCATCATTAAGTGTTTGGAGTGAATGTAATGTGAGCCAGTTTGCTACTACAATGCCAAATAGATCCACTCAAAATAAACCTGTCATGAATCCAGCTTTCTGCTGCCATTGCTGCTCCCTGACCTGAAACCCTATGCACTCGAGGGGCAGCTCTTTTTCCCTTCTCCCTCCACTTCCCAGGCTTGGCCCTATGACTTCCTCCACTTCTCCTCCCTCTTTTCCGAAACTCATTGTTCTTACATTGAAAGTAGACTCCAAAACCACCACAAACTTTTCTGCTGTTTGAAATGGCCATTCCTGTGCATGCTGTATATACAGAGTGACTTGCTAAGTCTGGATCAGGCACCAGGCGCCAGGCACCATCTATAATAAATTTCCGGAGGCAAAGGGAATTAAAATGAAAAAGCTGTATTTCAAACTAAAATGGAAGACTATCAAGAGTCTGAACGATTAAGAAAGGTGAAAAATTCTCCATGAGGTGAAATTGCACTAATGGTAGTGGAAAGACGACTCCTGACTTTAGAGGCCCCTCTGGAGCAGGGCACCACCAGCAACAGGACAGCAGTCAGGATGAGAATCCCTTGGGATCTCACCATGTAGAGGGTGGCAATGTCTTCTGGCCAGATCTGGGCCCAATGTAATGACGTAGAAGGATTTGTATCGTTGCTGAATTTTAAGCAGCATTGGTAATGCAGGCATACATAGTCACTTGGTCAGTCCGTAAGAGCAGCTGAACAGTTTCAGTTCCCAGTTAGGACTCACCACGAGGTCACTTCTGATTCAGGCCTGGGTTTTTCAGACACGAATCGTCAGAGAGGCAACTAATTTGGTGGGCTTTTTCTTTTGAGTCTTGTCTAGGTTTAGGTCCTAGTGGAGGACAAGAGAATGTTTTATCCAAGTAATTCAGTTCATTGCATAGGTGGGTTTGACTTTGATAATTTCTGTGGCTTTTTTTAAATCTTCTTTTGCAGGAGCTATGACTCATAACTGAATCTGTGACTTTGTTCTGTGGAGGAGGAGTGTGAGTCAAATTTTTAAAAATCTCTCTGTACCAAAATAATCTTTATTAGACAAAGACAGCAAGGCTATTAGTTTTTCATCCCGTGGTCAGTAACAGAACATTTTTAAACTTCACATGTAAAAACCTGCAGCCATCCAAATGAAGGGCATCCTCAGTTTTTCTGCTGTTTCATGACTCCTTGTTACATATTTTATCACAAGTTGAAGGGCTTTGCTTCACTGGTGTATCCCCAGCTGTTTTGGGTACTCTGGCTAAATTCTTTTGTACCCTGCTAAATGACAGAACACTGCTAGCAGCGGGGACAGTTTCAGTAAAACTGTTCACGCCTCTGTGAAACTTGCTCCCTCTGGTGTTTCAGCAGAGCCAGTCCTTGGCGACAGTTGAAATATTTTCTTCATAAGATCTGTAAAATTATTTAAAAACATATTGTATCTTATTGTAAAATAAGATTTTGTTCAGTCACTGTTTTCTTAGAGACACTCAGGTGTCATTACAGTGAATACAAAGAGCAATACATGTACCTTCCCATATTGCTCTGAATGCCATCTTCCCTATAAATAATCTTTTCACTTTATTATATTATTTCATTGTATTACCAAGATTTTTCTTACATACTTATAGAAAAATCTTTTGTCAGTCCCATTTTGGAACATTCATTTAGAAACATTGCTTGTAATTCAGGGGTTTTTTTGTTTTTTTTTTTTTTATAATGTAAAGCTATTTGTATCTGTCAGGCTAGAAAAAAAATAGCATGTAAGCATGCTTCTAATTTAAGTTGTTATCAGACTATTTCTAGAAAACCTATTTTGGGAACATAAATTATCCTTGATGCTGAACTGGAATTATGTTTAAGAATACCAAATTGTGGAGAGAAGGCAACTTTCTGCATCCATCTGACATGAGGTATTTTAAGGGTTTAGTCCTACTCCCAGTGAAATTGATAGTACAAATCCCTTTTACTCTTCAAAGGGTCAGGACCAGGCTGTCAAGAACAGGTAGTGTGGATAGCAATGGAGGTGATAGAAAGTACTTGAAGAAGCAGGAGTTTGACTGATGCCTGGGAAAGGCAGATTAAAGATAGTCACAGAGACATTACAATCTCCGTCACAACTATCCAAAATATTTATCTTGTATCTATTTTAGTGGATTATTACATACTTCAGTTGCTCTCTCATTTAGATCAGGAAGCTGTCATTACTAAAAACTTCATTGGTGAACAACCAAGTTGAAATTTCTCTTGAACTTGAACAGTTTCTGTAAAAATGAACTCCGGCTTCAATTTATCAGTATAAGGTATGTTATGGTCCTTCAGTTCTCACCTACTACACACAAACTTGATATGCCATATTATGGCATTATTGGGGGGGGGGCAGAATTCTCTACCTTAACAGGATAGAAAACTTTTAATAAGCCAGTTTTCTGTTTCAGGTTGGGTTTTTTTCGTTGAAGTCATGTAGTTCTACTACATTAGAATTTGAATATGTGCTTACAACTCAGATAAGGTTGACTGAGTAACCTGAGACACATACCATGTAGACAAAAATTGTATGTAGCAATTGAAACGTTTCTTGCATGCCTAAGATTGTAAGTCACTCAGACAAGCATCTTACTGCACCGTGGGGAAATACTGTCACCTGTTTGGTTTAGTTTTCAGCACCTAATAAGCCAGAGTGCTTTTCCCAGACTTGTACTATATCCATTTTGTTTGGCCCACATAAGGGACATTTTAAAGAAGCTGGAAAGGAAGAGTTTAAACTTCCCAGATGAGTATTGTGAAAGGTGTTTTTAGATTGGCATGTTACATGGGGCATGTTCCTGGACTTGCAAGTAGCATAAAAAGTTACTGCCTGTCAGGTGAGATGGAGTGACTGATTGTGTATGGGCACATTAAACCTGTCCCCATGGTAAAATAAAACATTTGCCTAAATGAGGGAGAAAAGAAAACAGGTATGCAGGTACAAGTTCTCAGCTGCCAGATGGCAACTGCTTAGATTTGCTTGTTTGATCACTTGCAATCGTCTGCAACACAGGAGTTAAAATGAGAGCAAAAGTGGGAGCAAAATCAGCTTGTGTTTTTTGCATATATAAAATTTCAGTAACTGATGCTCAGTCTCTTTATCAGTCCTGGAAGACCCTTATCCCTTTGAAGACTATAAATTCTGTCATGGGAATATGAACAAATCCTTAAGATGCATGCTTCTATCAATCTATAAAATATCTCTTAGTAGTGCACAGTCAGCTGTGGTCAAGTACCAACAGCTACACACATATCAAAGCATACAAAGCTAGAAATAATCAGATAGAAATTGCTTAGACCGTTTATGGCATGATACATTTTGTTTCTATATAGTACTCCCACTCCTTGGGGCAAAAATATTTATGCAAGAATGCAACCATAGATCCAGGATAAACCGAAAAAGACTTTTATTACCACAGTGATTGTGGTGAGCTAATCATGAAAGAGCATAAGGTTAAATAAAAATTCCAAGAAAAAGTTTATTATAACCTTTCTATATTTTTCTATTCATAACAGCATGTGATGCTGTCCTCATACTTTCTAGCAATGCTCTTCTGTAGTTGAATGATTCTAGTCTATAAATGCAGCCATATTACTGATTTCATGAACAGTAACCTGTCATATTATAACCACAAACGAGGCATTCATCTTTAGCATCTGAATAGCTGCCACATCAAAGCACCTCACAATTGACTAATTTTTCCAGTCTTATTACAGCTTACCTAAATATTGACTTGTTGTTCAGTGCTGCTTGTACCAAATCTGTCCATGCAGGTGACTCTTGGATAGTTTTCAGTTCTTCTCACGTATGAGGATATATTTCATTCTTCTAGACTATCGCATATTTTTCCATTTTACTATCTTATAATTGCTGTCTTATGAGTTCCTCCATTTTACTTTCTAGTATAGTTGTTATTGTATACTTGGTCATTCTAGCCAGCAATAGAATTGTATTCCCACAATTTGAATTTCTGCGAAAGGCAGGTTGAGATTGTAACAGCTGGATGCAGGCACTGTGTCTGTCCTCACTTTGACACCTTATATTCGGTTATGTTAATGCAGAAAACATACTACTGGCAAAAACACCTGTGTCTCATTTCTTAGAGACTTACTTTCTTGTATGCAGTGAGCAAAGGAAATAAATACCAACAGCATTAAATTAGATTTTCTGGCTTATCCCAGGATACTGACATAAACAGTAGGCCAAAAGTTCTGAATTTTCAGAGAAAACCAGCATCACCTTTTACAGTCACAGAGACTTTGGCTGTCTAACCATGGGAAGAGTATGAATGTAAAAAGAGAAATTCAAAGATAATTTTATGTATTTTTTTATCCATTTTCATTGTAAAACAATGTGCAAGCATATGCCCACATTTCATAAAAAATACATTTCTATAAGCAATAATATCAAAGATTACATATTATTAAGTAAATACTGTGTTTGCAATTTATACATGCAGCTTCTTTGGCAATTTGGTAATTTACTACTGAAGCACCACATAATTTCATAGAATCATAGGAGGGACCTTTAAAGGTCGTTTAGTTACTCTTTTTGGTTTTCTAATGTATTTATGGCATTCCAAAATGCTTATCTACTGGTCTAAGCATCTGTATAGTATTATCAGACAGAGTTGTGTCTTTGATACTCAAATGGTTTCTGATGTCTGACAATTTCCATTTTAAAAGGAAAAAGAAAACCTTATTTCTACTTCTTTTTCTTTTTGATGGAGTCCTTATACAGCAGGGAAATCTCTCTTTACAAGCAATTGTGACGTAGCTATTAGTGCTGATACATTTTAAGGTTGGTTCTGATAGGTGCATTTTAATGATAAAAATAGAGCTCTGCTTTGTGTCCTGTATCACAATAAACAGTCTTAGACCAGCATTATTTATAGTTACATGTTTCATACTCCATTCATATCTTCTAGTAGAAAGGAGGTAATAGAAGAAACCTCATATAACATGATATAAACACAAGAATCTGACATTAATGTTCAGGTGTCAGTCCAAAAAATAAGTGAACAAGGATTAAAATGTTAAGTCTCATTGCAGAATGTATAGAGCTGCATGCAAACACACTGTGCTTATGTCATTGCCTTTGGCATGAATGGTAATTTAAAGTCTAAAGCTGAAGCAGGACTCGTTACATGTCTGTTTTCTTGGGATTTCATAACCAGTCCTGCAGTCTGAAAAACAAAAGAGCTGTTTGTGTGGCATCTGGTTTCTTCATAAGTATTTTTTACCCTTTTTCATTGTAAGAGAATGTGCAAGCATATACCCACATTTCATTATTTTGTTTTGTTGCTCTGTGGAAGCTGCCTCTACAGACGTTTTAAATGTGTAAATACAAATTTTTTCATGCAGTCTTTACTTTCATAAATACTCCATCCTGTTTGGCTTCGAATGGCAGGACTTTCTTCCTTACAGACTAACGAGGGTTCAAGTGGTAACCAGGCTCTTGCCTACTTGTTTTTCTCATCAAGTAAGTGTTTAATTGAGGGGGGAGGGGAAGAGAATTGGAGCAGGGCTGTTGGTGGTGGAGCGGAGATGCATGGAAACCCTCCTGCTCCACAGCCCACGCACCCAGGAGAACAGCAGCAGGATGGCCAGGGGTGCCCACTGCTGTGACGAGTGGTGTGGGTTCCCAGCACCCGCTGCCTGCCAGCCACTGCAGGAGACCGGAGGGGTCGAGCCCGGTGAAGTCTGCATTAACAGAAAGAGCGACAGGCTTTCAGCTGTAAGGCGCATTCTGTAGATACATTGGAAGTGTAAGAAAGATTCTGTTGACACTTCAATACTTTTTGTCAAGTATATAAATTATCTCAAATTACCAGAATTTCCTGCTAGCAACTGCAGGTGTCAATGCAAAATGGCCTCAGAAAGCCAGGAGTTCTCACTGAATGGAGCCTACAGATGACCTGAAATGGCAAAGTGGTTTGTCCAAATCCCTGCGATCTATCCAGAGTACCATCCGCTTGCTGCAAGAGGTCTCTTTTAAAGCCAGAGCACAAATAGACATGCATCCAAATGTATCTTCAGAAAAAGTTTGGGTTCTGCTGTCCTAATTGTAAATGTAGCTGCTTTAACACACAAGCTTCTTGCAGCTTGTATGCAAGATGGCTATCAACTTGAATCGCCCATGCTAGCATCTCTGCAACTCTGGCACAGAAACAAAAAATTGAGATACTTCTTAGAAGAAAATGGTAGTGGAGCTGGCTGAGGATACACTATCTCGCATTAACAGTTAATTTCTGATCACAATGAGGAAAAAGGAGAGAGCAAGCATATCAGGTACCCTTAGTCAGATATTTATGTGGCATGTAAGAAGGCCTGTGTTCACATCATTCCTTTTTTGCCAGATATAGGTTGCAATTTTGACTAACTGAGATTTCCAAAGGATGAGCTTGAAATACAGAGACAGAGACTAATTCCAGGTTTGATGATTAGGACACCCATACACAGAGAGGTATTGTAAAGTTTGAGTCCCTGTTGCTGTATGAGGTGGAGAGGGTCAGGTCAATGAGAATAAAGCACAAAACCGAAAAACCAAAATCACGTCAGCACCAGGATTCATCAGACTGGAACCATGTTTCAACAACGAAGAAACAGTACTTCTGCCCGGCTTGCAAAATGGACTTGTGCGCAGTAAGCAACTGCCAGTCCATGTGCACATGTGTTTCTCCCTTCTTTATTTTTCTTTTAAGGGCTTCTGTTTAATCTGGTGCAGGACAAGGGAAAATCTGGAATCCCAGAGAAATTTGTGAGCTAAAAATAACTGCTTCTTGCACAGTTCTGCTTACAGAAACCCTTTTTCCTCCTCATGCTCACTCCTGGAATTATTCTGGGCTAGCCACTGTACATCTGGGATCTATTTTACATTAAGTGATACTTACAACTTGACTTTTAATCTGCCCTTGTTTGAATAATGTTAAAACAGATGGAGAATCAGACCAGGAGAGAAAAGAATGCAGAATCCCTAACAGAAGACTTAGAAGATTTTTCTTCATAACTTTTAAACAGATTTCCCTGGGCTCTAAACTAAAAATTCTGGTAGACAGCCTGACCTGCAAGGACATTTCCAACAGAGCTTAACCTTAATTATTGTAAATAATTTCTTCATTTCCATTCTCCATTAGAGAGTGATGAACTCAACACACAGGCTCTGCACAAAATTAGTTAATTTAACTTTGCAATTTTTAAAACATTCTTAGAGGAGACTGACTGTACATCTTAATTTCTAGAAAACCACTTTTTTTTCTTTGTTCTCAAGCTGATAGCACTACAATAAAATAAATGGGTCTTTATGCTCAAAAGAACAGCATTAGAAATTGAATGTTCCTCTCAGCCTTCCTATGGCAAGTTAGCTGGTACAAATGGGAGAGGGATGGTCTGCAGTGAAAGTAGGATGAAGTCAGTAGTCAGTGACTCACTTTTGTTTTGAAGAAGTTGTCAGACCTCTAGTTTGTATACTGTTCAGATTGGCAAAACCGTGTTGTTAACAGTAAGAAGTCAAAAGCTGTGCTACTGCTCCTTGCTGAATTCATTCCTTTTACTGCCTACAAGGAAATTTTTGTTTCTGACATGATGATAGGCATCACTATCTGTAGGTGAGGTGGATAAATAGGAACACTAGCATCATTCATTAAAGCAAAAGGTGGAGATGGGGGTGCCTATGCATCTGTAATATGTAATAATAGTACTTTAAAGAACTATAGAAGGTATCTTGCATTTAGCCTACCACTACCAAATGGGTGGGTTAGGTGTGCACTTCCTAACAGGTCATTTTCTAGCCTCTTTTTAAAGACCTGAACTTGCAAAGATCATACAACCTCCTAGGCAGCTTTTCCAGTGCATCAATAACCCTTAACAGTAGGAACTTTCTTACCATTTCTAATCTAGGCTTGCAGAAATACAAGCTCACTGCTTCTTGAGTCATTGACCTTGGTCTCCGGGGACAGATGATTCCTTTTTTTTTTTACTTTTTTTTTCCCCAAGCAGGAGCCTTCTACATGTTTGATGACTGATGTTATTTCTCTTCTAGATTTAACTTCAAAGTGTCAAATCACGCAGCCTTTGCTGTGGCCTCGCACCCTGACTTCTGGTGGTTGCTGTTGGCAGATCATTGCCATTTGGGGTCATTTCTGCAGAGCTGTTTGTTTCAGCTACGTTCTGTCTTTTAAAAGTTTTATCTAAAAATTGTAGGGGATTTCCCAAGGCCCTGCTGCCTTCATGGAGACCAATAAATAGGGAAAAGGAAAAGGTTAACCGAAAAAATGAGCAGCCCAGGAAGCAGCAGGGGTTTACCCTCCTGACACCCGTGTTTTGATGGGTCTTGGTAACCGAGAGGCTCTGGTGCTTGGAGGTGCAGCTCCCCACCCGAGGGCATCCTCCTCCACGCCGTCGGGGGAGCGGGGCTCTGGGGGGCCGGGACCGGGGGAGCGGGGCCGCCCCCGGGGGAGCAGGACGCTGGGGGAGCGGGGCTGCCGGCGAGCCGGGCCCCTGCCCGCTAGGTGGCGCCACCCGCACGTTGTACTGGAGAAATGCCGCCTGCAAGGGTGAGCGTCCAGCCCGGGAGGTCCGCGCTCTTTCCAGTGCTGTGTGGCTGAGCGGTTCCTATGGGAAACATACGCGTACCTATAGGGTTAGTTCCCTCTGGCTTCTTAGAGGTAAATGAATGCCTTTATACTGCTTCTCACTGCGGTGTCTAGATGCAACCTGACTCTCTTCTCGTCATTTAGGGCCTTTGGGGTTTATCCTGATGGCCCTTCTTAGTACATCATCCTGTTAATACTTCTTTAATACATGGGGGCTGGAAATACACTTCTGCAGTCTCATCCAGTGGTTCATGAAGCTCTATAGGTCAGAATCGCGAAAAGTGCTTGGTATATATGTCATTTCAGACCTGTATCAACAGGACAGCTAGTATGAGATCCCAGGCAAGAAGAGTAAGTCTTTCATTATATGTTATAAATTTGATGATAAACTTAACAGAAGGTGGCACATCACCCACAGAAGAAACAGTTGTTACATTACTCGTAAGTTAGAAAAATCATGAGATCACAGAAAGTACACATGACTTGCAACTTGAATTTTCTGGATATATAGGTAAATCGTAAGATGAACGGTAAATAGCCTGTTACAAATCTCCCTTACTGTTACACTCTTTTGTATTGTCTTATTTTCTGCTATGTTTTTCTGATTCAATTTAAAGTGCCTCATTTTACACCTAGTTCTTCCCACTGTCCCATTCTTGTGGTGCTTTTTGCTTGCAGTTTCCCATTGCCCATCAGGTTGTTGTTGAAGTGTGACGTGGCAGCTGTACAGGAATGTTAAGTAGCAAGCAAAACTGGAATCTACATACAGCTCTTGGGCCATCTGTACCCATTTGGAAAGTTTGCAACTGCAGACCCAGAGGATGGAATTAACACTATTTGTTATTGTCAGTGTGGAGTTCCTTGGGAGTCAGAAAAAAATTATTTCTTGTTTTAAAAAAAATACAGGCTTTCTGTACAATGTGTCTATATACATATCTATATCTCTTTGTGTGTCTATTAGTATGTGCATGTGCATATATAAAAGGTATATGACACTACTGCTTGCAGTAAAAATACTTCTGACAACTTTAACTTCATTCTTTCTGCAACGAGTGCCTCAAAGTAGCTGGTGCTTTCAAAGCTTCAAAAAGAGTTTCAGTTCCTCACCAGAACTATTTTAATTTGAGATCTACAGAAAAGGGGATTTCCTGTAATGTCTTCTTGGTGGAGCAGTACAGCTGAATAAACTTCTAGTTTATCAGCAACCTGTAGTCTGGGTGTCATTATAAAATATCAATCGACTGCATTTTATTTCTTCATTATGCGTTTCATTTCCACACCAAACACAACAGTAAGTTTCATGCAAGCCAGTGGACTCAAGTAAGCCTCATCAGATGTATAAACAAAAATGTACTCCAATATTTTACTCTCTCTCAAATTAGGTGCCAGCATTTTTTTTAGACTACAGCAGCATCCTGAACAGATCCCATTTCCCACCTGCTTAGTTGTAGTCAGTTGCACAAAACAATTTCCTCCTTCTGTCCTAAATTCTTTTGCAGGTTTTTTATGATGTGTTATACAGGGGATGTATTTTAAAGGTTTGTGAGTTGGCCTCAGGTGGAGTTTAACAGGCATTTAAGTACACAAAGTTTGTTGGGAAAAGAAGGTGTTCAGTGCAAATAGTTACAATGTATATCGAAGAATAATCTCAAATATACTTCTATGGAAAAGAGCAAGCTGGTATGACAAATGAATGTATAAGGATATGTGCAATTGTTAGCTTCAGCGGTCTGCATATACATGAAGATGGAGATCTCCAGAATATTTATGATGATTTCTCACTGATATGTTGTCTTCCTCTAAATACTGGTTTATATAACAAGTGATCCATGTAGATCTTTTAACAGGAGGAAAAAATGTGGGTTTTATCGCTTTGAGTAATTACTATATCACCCTTCTGTCTTATACTTCCTATCATAGCTAAGTGTGTTGCATGAATCCTATAGGAAGACATTCTTGACCATCGAACAGAACGCATTGCAGTAGGGATTATGAAGTTCTGGAGAATCGGACTGATTTAACTGAACATTTGTCCAAAAACTGGTAGTTGCTGCTGCATGAGTTTAGTGCTCAGCCCATGGGCCACAAGATTGTCATCACAAATTAATTGACCTCATACAGTTTGATAAATCTGGTCTGTTATACTGCAAACTAGCATGGTAATGTAAAGCAAGGAAGTGAATTATTTTGAGAAAAAAATCATTTCTTCTGAATTGTAGCAACAGATTGTGTCCTACCTCCCAAGTACAATCTTCCTGCTTTGCAGTGTACTGTGGAAACAGTGCTATGTTGATTAGATATTAACATTAAACCAGAAGGAAAAGAAAAAACCAAGAAAGAAATGCTGTTTCCAAGTTTTGTGTGTACAAAACTATGGAAGGTCATTTGAACTACCCGCATCTAGATACCTTTCTAACCAATGTCATGTCTTAGCAGTCCACATGAAGTCATTCTGAAAATTTTGCAACGTATGAAGTGCTTATCATTACTTTTTTTTTCAATTTGTGTTGTTCCCTTTACTAAATGAAGGGATCTGCAAGCATGGGATAAGACAGGACAAGGATTGCAGAGTGGGGCTAACTGGCAGTAGGAGCAGTTGTACCAGCAAGATACAAGTGGTCTGGGCTAGTCTCAGCCATTTGGGAATGCTAAGAACGGGTAACATGAAAATAGCCTGGCTTTCTCTTTGGGTGTCCATGGACCTCAACAAGAAGCAAGAATAACTCTACATGCAAAAAAAACGTTCCAGTGTCTGGCTGTAGCACTGCACTTCAAGGAGCCTTGATGGTGCTGCAGCCAGAACACGGCTGATGCGACGGGAGATGAGGCAGGATTGGGAAGCAAGAGGGTGAAGGTTAGAAGCAGACTGAATGGGGTTGTTCTTTCGGATAGGAAGGAGTGGAGCGTGTCAGGAAATGGTAGATTTTAAGCTTGCTTGAAAGGCTTTTGAGAAAACAGTAGTTACCAGGGTATGTTTTCAAGAAGAGATACAGCCTGACCTTGAAGCTGGCTTTGGTTAGGGCCAGCCCTGAAACATGCAGCCTTGAGGTTCTGGGCTGGTCATCACAGGTCGTTGGTCCACTGTGAACACAGATAGCGGGGTAGGGGGTGTTTTTCAGCTATGAGATGGCAGAGCGGCAATAGCCTCTGAATTTGACATTATGATTTCCATTTAAATGTAGCTAAAGGTCCCGTGCTGTTCCTGACAGCCTTGGGCATGCATGTCTCACCTCGGAAACACAAAGGTAGGAGGGAGTGTGGTGGTTCCTGCATCATTATATCAGACCAGAAGAAACTACAGCTGCTCTTGCCTTCCTTAGAAGAACTTCTAGGCGTTCACCCTCCTTTTAGTTTGAGACCTATCTTTAGCTACCAAAGCATTTTGATTTTTTCAGTAAGCTTCTCGTAGGCCACAGGAGTAGAAAATGAGTAGAAGAGGAAGTGACCCATGAAGTGCTTGCAGAGGTGCTGTTTTGCATGTGTCCTGCTAAAGTGTTTCGTTCGGTATATTAAATATTTGTACAGCCCTGCAGTCACTATTAATCCAAGCAGTCATGTTTTCCCCAGCCCACCGCAGATCCTTACCTTATGGTCACCCCCTTGAAATTAATCAAGGTGAACATAGAGTTGTCATCACTGGAAAATAGTTTATTATTTTAGAAAATATGATCTATTTCTGCCTGACAAGAGCTCAGTGTTGCTAAAAATATTAAGAAGGTTAAGGTTATATGAGCTGTAAACATTTTCTTTAACAGATACACAGGCAAAAGAGGGAAATAGAAGACCAGCTGATCCTGTATTTCCATTGGTCATACGTGATTTGTTCAAAACTGAAGGGCCATATGCAAAGCATTTACTTTGTGATCATAAAAATCCTTACTTTTCTGAGAAAATAGGAAGAAAAGTTTTCTCATTAATTTGATTTGACATACTGATACATGTCCCCTATCTATGGGTATGCATTATTAGTAGAATACAATTTATCCTTAATACTGGTCTATTTCTCATTGCTCTTATTTCCTAGCTCCTCTCTCCTGTCTGATTTCTGACATTTTTTCCCTTTTCTTTCTCATTCTGTTCCACTTGTACATACAAGAATAGTTTGAAAGTTACTCTGCTTTGTAGGCAGCCACTCATGTATCTGGGCACACAAGCTAACATAGCTACAGCAAGCAGAGGTCCATCATGCTGTGCTGCCGAGTTTGGCCTCATGACAGGCAGCAACTCACCGAGTGTCGTCCTGCATTCTTGGTCTCCACTGGGCAACCCACCCGTACTCCTTTTTTTCCCCTCTCTCCTCCCAGGAATACTGCTTCTCTCTTTTTTTCAGGTGAGAATGAGAGATTTGGTACCATAATACTAGCATCTCCTTTGTCTGCAAACTCGGTATCCTCTTTCCATATCAATTAAGAGGTGTAAATAACGAGTATTCTTCCTGCCTGAACTGGACCAGGATCCTTAAGCCTTTGATCTGTTAAGAAACCGCACAGTAAGGAATTGAGACAACTGCAGAAAACATAAAAATACATAATATTTTAAATCCACCACACTTCTTTGTTTGCTTTTATGACTTTTGCCTCTTCCTGACCTCCTATCTTCCTGGTGTCCCATCCTTTCATTCTGTTTTTAACATCTTTATCTCCTGGGGGAGGGATAGGGATGATTTATCTCTTCCTGCTGCTCCCTGCTCCTGGTATCTGCCTGAACCCAGGCCTCCAGAATGTAACAATATTTTGCCCAGTCATTCCTGTTTCATGCTCCACTCTGCTTTCTTATCTTGCTTTATGTTAACATTTCCTTCCCTCTGTCTCTCGTTTTGCTTCTGCTGCTCCTACTAGAATACACACTTGAGCTTAAATCAAAGGAAATGTAAGACAACTTGTCTAATGTAATTTCAGCTGTCACCCCCTTTCTCCTCTACTTGCTTAGATGAAATGTACATTCTTTTGCAAAATCTTCTGTAATGAACGTACTTTTCTTGTGTTTCTGTTGAACACTTAGGTTAGTTGTTGGATGTGTTTGTTTAGACAAGGGAAGAAGACAGCAACAATAGTCAAAAAGTGTCTTTAGTAACTAAAGATCCTGAAGTGCTGTAAGAGTACAGTGGAAAGCAATATGCAATTAATATAGTTGTCTGCATCACTGTTAGTAACACTTTATTTCTGTCCTACTCTGTTTATCAAATTAATAACTGTTACCTACAAGCCTGCGTTCAGACAAAAATTAGGGAAGAGTTGTAAGTTCTTACTTACATCAGAGCTGCAGAGAATCTGGCTATGGGTATTGATAGCTAAGCTATCAAATTGCCTTTGAATTTGAAAGAGAGAAAAGTCACATTCCCAAATACTACTTTCATTGTAAGAGATGGTTAGTTGTTAAAGCCACTAAATACAAGCTACCAACTGGCAGCTGAAAGTTTATTTTTCTTGGCTGAATTCTCGGAATTTTTTTAGCCTCATACCTCTCTGCTTAGCTAAATTGAATAAATAGCAGATAAATTCTATTTAATTCAATCAAGTAGGTGCCTCTTAGAAGCAGTGACAATACTAAAAAATATACTTTGTTCCTGTGTTTAGTTCTAGATTGAAACCTAGCCAGAAACATGCCTCTTGAACAGTTGCCTTTTTTATAATCCAGCTAACAGTTAAGGGATGAAAACTGCAGTGTCCTGGCAGTGCGGATTTACAGACTTTGAACCCAAAGGAATCCAGAGCCAGTGGAGTGTCAACTGACCCTGCCAAGGAGAAGTGGTGTAACAAACAGCACAAAAACCCACAATTAGTCCCCAAATTCAGTTATTGTATTAGAACATCAAACTGCATACTTCAGTAACATTATTTTGTGACCATAGTAGAGATGGGTGGTTGGCTTAAAGGCTGGATTATTGTCTGTGCTGGAAGGCTTCTTGGCAGTCATGGCAAGCGCTGTACAGGCTCCTTCTGACTTTGGTCTGGGGGTTCTGCATTTCCAGCTATACATAATTCCCATCACACTTGCTATCACAGCTGTATTACAGGCAATTAAACGGAAAGGCAAGACGATGCAAAGAACATCTTGATCAAATTACAATGTCAGATGAGACAAGAAAAAACAAACCCCAAACTGGACACTAAGAGAACCTCTGATAATACACAGAGGAAATTATATTGTTTTGAAAATACAACAGGACATAGATCTGATAAGAGGCTTTGCAGGCCTTTAATATGTGGCAGTTCTAGACAACTCATTTTAATTGCTTATATTTCTGTCTTCTGCTTAAAAAGGAAATACATTTTTCTGAAAGGTTACTTAATGGACTTCAAAGGCAATTATTATTTCTGAAAGTGTATTTGGAAGATGATTATAAATTCCTACAGAGGCTAATTGCTAATTTGCTATCCCAGGCTGTATTTCAGAGATTTCAGATAACCTCCAAGTTGTTCAGTAACAGGAATGGAAATAGCAAAACTGCATTTGTTCCATGGCAACATACATGTAATAAATTACAAAGTTGTGCATAAAATGCTTAGACGCTTTCCTGCTCCACATTATTGGATTGGGTTTTCTCATACAATCACAGCAGGCAAATGTCTTGATTGCTATGTTAATTGTCAGAGTCTTCTCATTTCCATGTTCTTTATGAAATGTTTTCTTTTTTTTTTTTTTGTATTTTGCAAAAGTGTTCAGACAGCCTAAGAGCCAGAGGTAACTAGTGTAGGCTTTGGCATGCATGCAAACAACTGAAAACAACAGAGATATCTGAGGTGAAAGTTGGGACATTTGTTATTGTCGTTTTGCTTTCACTGATTTATGGCTACACATTAATGTGTCAACGTCCATATAGCTGTATGTGAAGTGATATTCATAAAACAGAGAGATAAAGACGCAGATATTTTAAGTGGTGTACAGACAGTGAAGTGTCATTTGTAGATCTGGTGGTGACCACAAGTCCCCCATTTTGGTACAGTGAATTTGTAGACCAACAAAGCTTCTTTAAAGCATGCTTATAGTTCCATTTTTTAAGAGTATTTTGAAACTTGGGTGGCCCATAAGGATTATCACAAAGGTACTGCAGGCTAGAGACTTTCCTCAAGAATGGTGTTTGTCTGAAGAATTACTTCTTTGTTTTTCAAGAACAGAAGTGTATGACAGTTCCATAAAATCATGCTTACTACCATTAACTCACTTTCTCCTTTCCTCTGTTGGCTCTGGTAAAATCGGTTCTTTTCCAGTTTCTCACTGACTCTTTGTTTGATAGAGGGTTTTTATTATTTTTATGGTTTTCCTGCTTTAGAAAAACGAAGTGCAGCATATGGCATAATGGTAATATATAACCTTGGAAAAAATGCTTCATTTCTCAAAGTCCAATCAGTCCATTTGATTGTGAAAGCTTGACATAATGCTATTTCTCCATCACATGTTAAAACTTCCACAACTGTTTTTTGCCAACAAGGTGCCGGTGGCTCTGCTGTCCTCCTCAAAACTGGCTCTTGCCCCAGGGTAACGAGCAAGGTTTTCAACTTCTGTTTTGTTTGGCTTTCAATACAACCTTTGGCGGTTAAACTCCTTTACAGGTATGAGTATATATTTGACCAAACTGTCTTCACCAGACACAATAGTATGTTAGGAATTAAGTGAAACTCTGCTTTCCCAGGCCATGTTGGTCTAATTACAGTAGAGTATGCTTTAATGAGGGTTCTTCTGAGGTACCTCTCCCTGATATAGCAAACAGCCCAGAGGCAAACTTCAGATCCCAGTGTCAAGAACTGATTCATGGGTTGTCTGCAATTAACAGTTGAGCTTCAGGGATAGATAGAAAACTCGAATGAGACTGTCTTTCAGCTCATATGTTGAATCCAGCGTTGCTGACCTTTTCCAATGCAAATGTAACTCAAAGGCCAAATATCATAGATTTATCACGTAGCAGATACAGCACAGAGTATGAACAAAGAAGTTGTTTAAATTAACTCAAAGTCTTTAAATCTATTGCACATTAAAGAATGGTCAGCAGAATGTGGGAAGCATTTGATAAGGAAAGAAAAACAAAGAGTGTCCAATGGTAAAGATCATTTAAACATAGCTTTTCACCTTTGGGTTAAAAGTCATAGATCACTGTATATATAAATTAACTTTTCCATCTTTCTTTTAATTGTTTGAACCTGAGAGAACTAATGCCAAGCCTGCTTTGTTTGCATCCCCCTTCATTCTTATGTAATGTTGTGTGCTTTCCAAAACACCAAAGAAGGAAAATTGTCATAGCATATGAAATATAATTGCTAATGATAATACTGAAAAAAGTAATGTAGCTTCTTCTCCTGAAAACTATATTGCTTATCCCAAACAGCATTCATGCCCAAGGAAGGAGAGGGGAGAAAACACTACAAGAAACCTTCTTTCTTAAATCTGCTTTGTTTAATCAAGAAAATCTTTGGTCTTGGCTAGCTCTCAAGGCAAATGTCATGGCATCCCATAATGCTGGCTGCAGGAACAGGCTCGTATTCCCCTGGTACAGGCTGTGTAGCCTGACCTAAATACTATGAAGAACTGGAATAGTGACCTGGTTGCGAGATTTTGTTTGAGAGACTTTCTTCAGATACGGTACTCCACTCTGTAGCTTATGGGAAGAAATCTGTCAAGTCACAGTGCAAAGAATAAGACATTTTTGCCTCCTGTCTAGTGGCAGTGATAACAGCCACTTTGAAACTTCTTTTGGGAGAGTTTTTTCCCTGCCATCTGTAGATGTTTGAATGTGTAATTTATGAAATTGTGTTATGTTTAGCACCCAGCATCTTTCAGCCTTTCTTTGATACTACTGTTTCAAACATACATGTTCTCTTTCATTAAATAGCTAAAGTTCAAGTGGTTTAAATCTTATTTTTTCAAACTAGAGGACAGCATTACTCACATACCAGAAGGCTAAGTAATGTCTGGGATTTATTAAATCATTCAGCAAAGTTGACCACAGACAGTTGCATATAGAACAAATGCTGGAAGAAAAATAATCTTCTATGACGATGTTCATTATACTATAACACTCACAGACTGAGAGCCAAATACTTGGTATCATTTCTGTCTCTACAATTATTATAATTTTTTTTAGACCTTTAACTGGCTTGATATTTTTGGTTATAGAGGGTTGAGAACAGGGGAAATATGTAGTCTTAGATCATAGGAATGCTAAAAAAAGGTAAGTTTAATGTTAATTTGACATCTTGATAAATCAGCTGTTGGTTATAATAAGGTAAATATTTATTGGTGACTTAAATGAATAACTTTTACTACCAACTTAGTGTTATTACACACTTTTTAAAAACTTACATTCCGAGTGTATTTGCAAAATTCTGTTGCTGTTATATTCAGCAAAAAAGGATTATTGAAGACGGAATTGGAAGGGGGGGGGTCGCATCAGTTCCTAGTATTCCACATACCTGTGAATCCTTGCCAGTTTGTTTTGTCAACCTTTCATAGATAAAGTGCTAGTTGTGAAAAATGCAAACATATTATTATGGATGTTATTAATCATGCAATGCAAACCTGAAGTGTCAGAAGTAACTGAACAGATGTTCTTGGGAATTTCAGGTCCTTACTATTTTCTAAACATTAAATTAATTTTAAAATCACAAATTGAGTATCCAAAAAATTGGGCAAAGGCAACAGGAAGTAATTATTTGCTGTGTAAGACTACAATCTGTAATTTATGTATTATTTACTCTTATGAGCAAAAGAACATCAAACCAAATGACTATGAAAATACCTTAATAAAAGAGAAAAGTCATACAAACTTATTTCTACTACAGTGTATCCTCTTGGTTTGATTGGGGTTTTGGTTTATATTGAGTTACAACCCAGGGAAAATTTTAGACTTTGCTTTGCCTTTTTGAAATTGTATTGTTTGCACATAAAAGGATGTTTGTTGTGCGGATTAAGTGGTTTGTGAGCAGGGTTGGATAATACATAATTATGTTTTAATTTTTTAGAAGACTGTGGGACTTATTTCCCAGAAGTGAAAAATCATCCAGACAAATACTTACAAAGATGTCCCGAGTCTGTAAAAAAGTGGCTGAAACAACTGAAGAGTGCTGGGAAGATTCTGCTATTAATTACTAGTTCTCACAGTGACTATTGCAGGCTCCTGTGTGAACATATTCTTGGGTACGTACAATGTCCATTTCAAATTATATCTGCCAGACAGTAATTGGAGATAAGCCTGAGCTATAGCGAAGTTAATTTGAGTTTCTTTATTTGGATCTGAGATTTCTGGTGGGCCTCTCTCCAGCAGAGTGTTACAGGGTACTAAAGGCAAAGTAGTCCATCTGTGAGCCTGCGAGCTGTATCTGACCCACAGCATACTTATATCCTGCCTCTTCTCTGGGCATCACAATGGGATTGAAGATGGCAGGGTCAGGCCAACACCAAATACATCATCTGAATCTTAATTTTATTGTAAGTTTTGCTAGACTGCCGTATTCAAGACACTTCCCTTCTGTGCTTCTCCAGTGGTGAGTGCAAGTAGTAGTCATATTTAATATCCTTGCAGAAAATCTGCATGGAAAAGCTCACAAATACTTCTTCCCAATGGTGGTTTCCACGGGAAGGTTTTATGAGAAATTGCATATACACATCACAGAGGAAGAGATAAAACAGGCAATTCATTGCACTTGGCAACTGGTTGAGATCGTAGTTGCTGATCACAACAGCTATTTTTAGTTGTAATGTTAAGAATGTGACTGGTCAAGTAAAATTCAGTGAAATTCAGTAGAACCATCACTTACCTCCCTAGAAACAAATGATTCAGTGATGCAAATAGCTAGGTGGGTTATATAGTGAGACTATTTAATAAATGAATAAAATAAACAGAAGTAGTGCAATGCGAGCCAACCTTGCCTATCTGGATATGCAAGGGAACAGCAGAGTGAATACAGTGACACAGTAAAAAAAACACAGGTAAGGTGAAAAACAGAGCTCCAGTCCAAAACCAGTCCTGCCAGTATCCCTTCTCTTTTGTACTTTCTGGGTGAAATGCTAAACAGAGCATCAGCTGTGCTCGTTCTCATTGCCTTGCATGAGCATTGTACTTGCTCATTTGAGGGGGGAATCTACCTCCACACAAAAAGCAATTCTCCTTATGAGTAAGATGTCTATGAATTAACTCTTTTGTATAGATCTGTCCGGTTGTTTTCTGCATGAAAATTCAGTATAAAATTTAACTATTGGCACATAAAATGATTTTGGCTTTCTTTTCCTTGGTGAATAATGTTTCAGCTATTTAATGCAGCTGTAGAGATCCTGCTGGAAGGCGTAAGCAAGGTAGCAGAGAGGGTCAGTTGCCTTTCAAAAGACAGAAAAGAGATGTTCTGCTAGGAGGAGACTGGATCACTCTCTTTCCACTTACGTGTAGGATGTTCTACAGTGTTTATTACAATCATATTTTCCAGTGACTCATGCAATGTGGCTTCCAAGACATCTTCTGGGGAACTGAGTGCTCCACTTCCCATTAGATGTTTCTGAAGTTGTTTTTTTCCCTGAAAATAATTCTATAATAATAAATCAAATTTATTGATTTTGTTTGTTCCATGCCTCTTATATCAGACAATAAGACTTTATGTACCCATGCTGCTTTTCGTGGTACTTAAATATAGTCTAGGCTCATACCTGTTATCTCTGCCCTTAATTTTAATTTGACCAGGGTTTTGACTGCATTTTATTCTTGACTTCAACCCTTATGAATTACATCTATGTAGTCCTTTATTAATTTCTCTTGCCACTTCTTTCAGTTAATCAATATGATAGTGAGAAGTTCAGAACATAATAGTATTACATAAAAAAACCCACTGAAGAATAAAGATGAAAAGAGGACTTGTGTGTGATGTTTTAGTCTCTTACTCCTAATAGCCTTACCTTGTAACTGTTAACTTCTTTGCACTTTATTTAAGAAGTTCTTTTTTGGCTAAGAAATTATTGTCCACATAAAGTCAGCGCTGGAAAATTCATGCTTCAGTGTATCATTTGTCATTTCAAGAGCGAACTATCCCAGTTGTGTCCATCTGACCAAGTCATCCTTAACTGAAGTCTAAAGAAAAATCTCATTTTGGAATAAAGTGAGAATCCCAGACAGAGCACACACATATTGCTGGGATCAATATATAAGGCATGTCAATCTACACAAGCAACTGCCAGTCCTTCACACAAGTGGCAACATCGTGGTGTGACTTTTCAGGCTTACCTACCATGAGGATGATGAGGACGTGTTTCCAGTTAGCTGAATGTTTAAGTGTTGGCAGGCTTATACAACAATAATCACACAGTCACTGGAGCCAAGTGCCATTTCACCTTTTCATGTATGTTAGCCACCTAAAAGCTAGGAGTTTTTTGAAGCTGGTCATTTTGATTCCCTCTGTGGTTAGTGAAAAGAAAACACTAGGCATCATGCTTGGTAATTCGTTCTGTACCATAGAATTATGTCTGAAATAAGTGGGATGAATTGCCTTCTAAGAATGTGGATGTTTCTCCATTGGCTCTGTCTGTGGTATAGGTCAGTAGCTGTGAATCCAGCGTGCAATTTTCAGATGGCTAAGGTTATGTGAAATACATCCTACCCTTTGTCTTAGCTGTTTACTGTAATCACAGGCCACTATACCAAGCACAAGCAGTAACTGGAACAGATTTTATGATGTATAATGCTACGTAGTAATGTAACACAGGGTACAGGCTCTCATAAAATCAGTAGCTTTGTATATGAGATTTAGTGTGATTCAAAAAAGGCCACAGGTTACACCTCTTTTCACACAAAACGTAGTTTTTTCTTCAACAAGTCAATAAAATGTTAACTGAATCTTGTGAAAACTCTATTCATTCCATTTCAAAGTTTTTACACAAAGCACTTAGCACTGTTCCCCCAGGTCTTTGTTGTGCTCCTGAGTGTTGGCTTTATTTTGAAAGTTCAAGCTTAACTTACACCTTGGAAGCATTATTTGCACCGTATGCTAATTGAAAAGTTTACTTCTGTCGATACTTTTCATCGAAGGACAGAAGAGCCATGCCTGTTTGTTCAACTTCTGGAATCTTCAACACAGAAGCTAATTTTAAAACCACACCATTGTCCTGTTTAATACTGGTTCTTTGGTAAAGATCTACATGTGGTCACAAGTGCAGAAAAATAGAAAAAGCTAAAATTTCATTAGAGGAAGGAAATTTAAAGACATTCTATTTTAAGGCTAGAATGTAATTTAGAGCACAAAATAAAAGCTTGAAGATAAGCTCATAGGGAGAGTATTCAGTTTTTTAATTAAGATATCTCGGTCTCATGGCAGATTGTAGATTATTTGAAAATGACACAGTTAGCTAGTTTACTTCCAGTAAACTTCCTCTACTATTGATAGCATTTTGGTGCCTGTACCAATGCTGGACTTGCTGTCTGTGACTTCTTTGTTCTATGACAGAGTACCCATCATTTTTTTGGTAGACATTATTTATAGACAATAAAGTCACCTAAGCAATGAAGCATTTCTACCAAAATAAAATCAGTCACAGATGGGGAATGTTTATATCTTCCAATAAAAAAAAACAAACAAACAAACAACACAAAACACTCTTTAAGCAACATTTGACTAATTTTATATTGTATTAGCTTCAAAACTTGTAAGCAGGCATTATTGTTATTATTTCTTGCTCAGTTCCCAGCTTGATGGAATAAGTGACGTTAGATTCCTTAAAGTAAAGAAGACCCTTGCTAGAGTAGAAATAACTCTGTCTCACAGTGGGACACTTGGCCTGAACGTTCCCCAAGGTTGCCTGTTTTTCCTATTGGCTTCGTAATGTTAATGAATTGTATACAGGTCTCTAAAAAGCACCTAAATGTAAATAAGTCCCACCTATATACCATGCTGAAATACTCGATCCCATTTAATGGGATTTCCACAGTTCAGATATCAATCTGTATTCTTACGGACCTAATGATCTCTGAAAAATCTGAATCTCGTGGTGGGATTCAGCTGGCAGATTAAGACCCGTCCTTGGTAGGTGTTTATCTGTGAGCCACATGTCTAACGTCTCTGTAACCAGCAGGGATTTAGTCAGAGCAGCCAGTCAGGTCTGAAGAAGGAGTTCAGCTAACAACATGGCATTTCAACTTCAGGCTATGTGAAACCACCCTTTAGATTGCATTGGCTGTGTTAATTAGTCCTCTGTTGACTACCAGTGGCATCTTAGACACCCATTAGACCTGTGCCTGCGTACAGTATGGATACCAACAATACAAGCATCTGTCCTTAAGTGTCTTCAGTCTTCAGTTACTTCCTACCCTATCACTTGACCTCAGATATTCTGCTTTATGAAGAAAATCCCTCATTTACAGCTTTCTGTACTTGTCTATGCACATGTTGTCACCTGAGATTAAAATATGTGATCTGTTACGTGTTCTCCTGAGATTTAAAACTTCCTGAGCTAAGGAACATCTTTTTACAAGTAGTGAGTGATCCTGAAGGCACCGCTGTGGGTCCTCAGCCAGCTGCCTTCTCACTTTTGACTGCCTCAGGAAAAGAAAGGCAGTAGTGACACTGAACAAGCATTGGGGGGGGGGGGGGAAGTGACAAGGAAGGTGCCTTAAAGAAGTGTTTTACTATTTTCTCAAGTCTTAAAGGGTGTTTAGTGGCATCTTAGCTAATTCATTAGTTTAACTAATTCAATTCCCTTTACTTTCTAGGAATGATTTTGAAGAGTATTTTGATGTTGTGATCACAAATGCTTTAAAACCTGGTTTCTTCTCCCATACCCCAAACCAAAGACCTTTCCGGATTCTCGGTAAGTTGTAGTCGTGACTTCCTTCTCATGTGCTTACCTCTATTAAAATTTAAGAGAGAGAGAGAGAATTAAAGAGAACTGAACAACATATTTTGAATCTAGCACTGGAGGGTGAGATGGACTATACAAAACTCTTCTAGAGATATTAGTAAAAGATTCTCTTAAGACCGAGGAGCATGGAGAAATGAAGAACTAAAGGGCTGAGGACAATGAAAAGGCAGAGCTATAACAGTAATTAAAAATGGCATTGGGGCTCAAATATTGCATCACTAATGAAACAGTAAGAATCGTTTTCTTCATTATGCTGACAAGGTCATACACAGAAAAAGAAATTTAGGTTTGGGGAAAAAAACGTAGCCAAAATATTTCAAGAATTTAAAGGAAATTCACAGAACAGTACAAATAAAATTGCAAAGCTGAAGGAAATTATTTTTGATGGAAATCTGGCAGTATTAAATCTGTGTACTTTGGCTAAATAATGACAGAGTAGGTGAAAAGGAAGTGCCCCTGTACTCACTTAATTAAAACAATCTGAAACATTTGGCAGTGTTATTCATTAGGTAATTAAGATTGTAACAAAAGGGGTTGATAAGAGCTATGTTCATTGAACTACAAATAACAATAGTAACATGGCTGAAGACAGTTAATTTTTTTATATTTCAATAAATACCTTTATGATTATTACCTGAAAAATAATCTTGTATCCAAAATAGAACAAGTCAACATATATTGAACTGTATTTTCACATTTTGTGGCAGGAAAGTCAGCTGTTCCAGCCCAAAAGAAATTTTGCCTGTGGAACTTTTACAGTAAAACTAAAATGAGCAGCGGAAATATATATTAAAACTGCATTTAAATGTTTCACATATTTATATAGGAAAATAGGTAAGAAATATCTTAAATGTGATTTTTAAAGGATTAGTTCAAATAGGGAACTGCCAAGTTGACAATTTGAGAAAAAGTAAGCTCAGAAAGGAAATTGAATCTATTTATATGAAATGAGGGGAGGGAAGCAAAAACATAAAGGGTGAGAAAGGCTCAGTTCTGCAAG
Organism: Microhierax caerulescens; assembly: GCA_035590215.1. NCBI lineage: Eukaryota > Metazoa > Chordata > Aves > Falconiformes > Falconidae > Microhierax > Microhierax caerulescens. Next base: position 62,405,577 of record JAVJGJ010000059.1, on the reverse strand, counting down.
CATTTTATTTAGTTTCATATAATGCAAGTTGAAAATAAAATATAATTCACTTTGGATATTTTTTAAACAGTCAGATTAGCCTGACTTCCTAAGGAAATCCTGCTGTGTCCCTCTGTCAGTAATCCAGCCAGCGACTTTGGAACCTGTTGGCCAGTTTCAGTAAGTTTAATAGGCAGCCAGAAAGTTCCAAGATATTTTGACAAGGGTTTTTTTCTGCAAACAAGGGCAGAACAGAGGGAGAAGACTTGAAATTACTGACAAAATTGTGTAGCATTAGCTTAATGACCTTATTAGATTGTAAATACCAATTTTCTTGAAGCTGTTTCTTTCTCATGAGTTCAAACAGGAACAACATTCCCTGGAGTCCTCTTAGTGACTTACTGGTTTTTAGTCACTTTGTATTTTGTCATTGCAAAGAGGCTGAAGTGAGGGTTGGTAACTCATTACATTAATACGTTATTAATGCAGAATAAAATGTGATTTCTGTTCTGGAGACCTCCCTATCTAAATAGATAAAGGACACAAACATAAATAAAGCAATCATCAGATAATTTGCTTACTCACTAACCTGTGAGTAGGTATTTTTTTACTATCTTTGTATTCAATTGACAGTAACTGGGTTCTTCTGAAAGACCAGCCTGAACATTCAAAGAAAAGAATTATACATATAGGACAGGTTTTTAGAGACATGTTTTGAAGTAGTGAAGAGCTTGTTTAAGAGCACATGAAGTTTAAACCATCAAAATAGGAGCAATTAGATGAGAAAATGTCCAAAATAATAATATATTTTTATAATGGATCTTTTGCTGCCCTCCCTCTGTGTTCCTCACGGCAGCTGTATAGCATCAGGGCAGGCACTTGGTAGTTTCACCCAGTCACTGCAGACAGCCAGGAACGCAGCTCATTTCTAAAACAGCATACAGTGGGACTTCTAATACATGAGGGGGAGGGCAGTTTTCCAGTTTCCAGATGTTTTTTTAAGGATTTCTTTCATATTGGAACTACTGAAAATTCAAAATTTCAGCTTCCAGTTTCTATCTTCCTTTTGCCACTGTAGATTTTGGGCAGAAGAGTTTAGCCACTGTGCTTCAGACCCTCTCTTCTCTGAGACCACTGGAGATAGCATATCAGGGAGACAAAATTTCCTTAATTTTGCTTTGAAACAGGGAAAAAAATTAGGGGTGGACATCATGGTAAATATTTTCTTGAAGCACAAAGAGTAAACTTTTGCCACTGTAATTTAGGGAAAAAAGCTCAAGTAAGTGAAACAAAGTTTGTTTGTGAAGAAATTTGTTGCAGAAAATGAACTAAAGTAACTGCTTATCAATCCTATCCATTCCTCCAGGGCTGAGTTTCAGTTATGTTCTTCAATCCATCAGTGGGTCTGAATTACAATAAATTCCCAATAATACCATATTCCCTTCTAATCCAAGGTAATTGTGTGGTAAATGGACTTAAGGCACAAATGTGGAATATGTTCTTAATTTCAAAACCGCCATGTGTTGCATTGTGTACTGGAGCTAAATGTTATTTATATGTAACAGAACTTTTGCTGCAGATTTACAAAGAAAAATGTTTTGAAGTTTACTACAGAGAAGGATAAATTCTTTTCAGTGAATAATTTCAAAAAGGCAACTGTGTTCAGTAAACATTTGAAGGAGAACAAGAGGCAGGACAAGATGACAAAGAAGGCATTGACAAGAAATGTGATATCGGGTAACTGCTTGGCAGAAATGTTTTTTCAGTAGACAAGTACTTTTAGAACTAATCCACTTAGAAACCATGAAAACTATTTTAGTTGTGCAATTAAAAATGCATCACTACTTCATTTGAGTTTCAAAACATGCATCATTTAAAGCAACCAAAACATGTTTGAAATCTTAAAAGATTTGTGTGACTGCTTTTTATTGGTCTTGGGCACTGAAAGGCACAATAATTATTTCATTTGCTTAATGGTCTTTCAAAGTACTATTCTGTTAAATGGAGGAACAGTTTTACATAACTTTACAGATATTTGAACAGCTACATTCATTTTTACCTGTGAAAACAGTTTTTATAATTAGGGGTAGCTTTTATACCAAAGCACATAGTTTATGAGAACAATGCAATTAAAAAACCCAAACAAACTAAATAAAATTAACAAAACCAACTATAATACCATAATATTAATATCCAATAATTTACTTGTTTTTCATAAGGTTACATTTTCTTTTCCACAGGGAAATTATTTACATGGTTTTTGAAAGTACTAATATATTGAGCTATTCAATCTTAAGAATCAGGTCGAAAATGTTTTTGTAAATCCTGTGTTGAGAATGTAGGATTTTCTTTGCTTTCAGCAGCTACATCCAGCTTAAAATAATACATCATTCCACAAAGGACTTGAAGTAACACAAACAGCAAATACAGTTGTGACTTATCTGATAATCTGCAGTACACCAAGACTTCTGTAACATTGATAACACAGCTTTCCCTTTATCACATCACCCGTTAATGTACGTCAAATTACTAGCCTGACTGCTAGTTCTGATCATTGTCCCATAGATTTTTTTAGAATGCAAAATTAATCAAGAAATGCTAAAGATAACCCTAAATTCCCTGAAAGCCTTTGGTAAGCCTGTATGCACAGGGAATTCTGACTTGGTCCTAAATAAGACTTTTGTATCTTTTATTTCCAGCTCAGGATCAATACACAGCTATATTTTTGATCTGGTTTTTTAACTGAAAATGTGTTGCTGATTGTTTAGTGTTTGAATGTACAATGCGTATTTAACAATTTATTTATAACTTTATATATGTATATAGATATATATATGTGTAGAGGCCAAAATCAATCCTATATATGAAGTGCCAGTGGATGCCATATTTCTGTGAGATCGTGTGCCTTTATCCAATGCCTAGAGAAACAAACCCACTCTCCTTCTCCTGCAGAGTCTCAGGTTTTCAAAGCCCATTTTCAATTGCACTTCCAGACTCTCTGCCTTACTCCTGCACTTGAATCTCTGTCCAGTTTATGGTGCCTCTGCTATGTGATCTCCAGATCTTCCCACCCTGACCATTCCATGATTCTGTGATGTAGCCCCCAGTTTAGGAAATGCTTTCGGTCCACCCATTTTTTACAGTTCTCTGTTAACTCCCAACTCATTGCAGAAACTTTTTTCCTGCTTCAGTTAATCTTCTGTAGCCTTCTAAAAATACAGGGAAAATCTATAAACTGAAAGGACCGATTAGAAAAGAAAATAAAGGGACAGGATGTAAAATTAAATACTTCTAGACTGAACACTGCCTTTGATTATTAGGGGCTGCAAGACTTCAGAAGAAGGAGGTGATCCCGTTCCCATGTCTGCTATTTTAAGTTTTCTTCCACCATCTTCTGCGACATCTGGGCTTGACTGTTGCCAGAGATGGGATACAGAACTGGGTGGAGAATCAGGGCTGGTCCTACGTAACTATTTTTATGCATTTACGCTCTCTGGCCTTTTAGGCCTGAGGAGGGGGATCAGAAGGGCGTGCCTTCGTTTTCTTGGAAGTTAAATGTGTAAGCCATGTAACTTCTTTTTAGGTCATTCTTTTTATTTGAAACTTCTGTCTTTGCCACCAGAAGAATACCAAAATACTACCCAGTAAATTTTATAAGACCTTTTAGTAAAACTGTAGAATATCTAATAAAAATGTGGAAATTTTGAAACAGATTATATTGCAACACCATTACAATGGACTATATCATTTAAATAGTCTTGCATTATTCACTCATCTGACGAACATAAATGCCAACCCTAGAAAATTCTGATTCAATTTTCAACCAAAACACATTGAATTGAGTCTACAAGATAGCTCAGATGCTCTAACTGCTATGTAATAGGTATCTCATAATGTTGCTACCTCTACAGTCAAGGCCACCTTGCTAAGGAAAAAAAAATGCTTCTTTCTTTTACATCAGCCTGTGAGCTTAAAACTCGAGAGACCTTGTGTACTCTGGCTATGTTAGTTATTCCAGTCATCTCTTCTTACCAATCTTGTCTTGCTTTAGGTCATCAGATCTTCATATTTAAATTTAAATCTAAAAATAGTTCTGATTTAGCCTTTAGTTCATCACAGATACAACTGCACAATTGTTGGTGTTTTCATGCAGACTTGATATTTGATGGAGAGTCCACTCTCCCAATGGGAACCTGGTCCTCTGCTGCACCTGTGAATCCTTACCCAGATGTATTGGTTGTGGTCCTCAGTCTGCAAAGACTATCATTTTCCAGATTTGGAAAGTCTGTGCTGAACTCCTCCAGCCACAGGTCATTTCTGGGATTAAATAGGACATTTTTCTTCCTTCGTTTGACATGGATCCCTGATACATCCTTATCTGAATTCTGTAGCTCAGCTGCCCACGGCTCCCTCCATGAGCAGCAGAGGAGACAGGGGGAAGAAAAATCTCCTGAGCTAAATCAGAGCTGCACAAAGGGCATGTGTGTGCAAGGGCGTGTGTGTGAGACAAAGATGAATCAGAGAGGGGATGGAGGAGCTAGGTGATGGGGAGGAAGAGCATGGGAGGAGGCAGAGTATGAGCCAAGCAGCACATGTAAACACACAGAGGAGAGGGATTGCACTCTAATGGGGGTTTCTGAATTTCAAGTCTTTGCTTTTGGGCTTCAGCCACAGCCTCAAGGAGGACTTTTGAAGGAGGCCTAATGTGTCAAGCATAGCTTAAACTGATTTACCCGCGTATTGCATGGATTGACACTCCCAGCTTGCCCTCCAGTTACGGCAGGGAATGCAGCACTGCCCTCCTGGAGGCTCTCTGGGTTCAGGAAGCCTTTTGCAGCGAACCCCATGAAAGGCCTTTTCTCCCTCAGAAGACACAAGCAAAACAACACCACCATCAGCAAAGGACACTTGTGTAATCTACTCCCTCAGTGACTCAGGGTGTTCCATTATTTAATGCAACTGTGATTGCTGCCATTCTTCTGGAGAAGGTGCTTCTTCATACTAGCCTGTCGGGAAATACTCTTTAACATATGGTCACATAATAATGCATCTTTGCTGAAAGTTTGTGACGGAGTAGCATGTAAAGTTGCATTGCCCGCAGACTGCGTTGTTCAAGAAAAGTAAGGTCCGTAACTGTTTCCTATATGTCTTCTAAAATGACTGCCTTTATATTGGTATACTATCCCACAGTGCCATACAGTTTTGAAAGCAATGCAATTCTTTTCAAGAAAATCCTGTTCAGCAATTCTTTATAGTGTATTGGCACTGTTTTTCATTTATTTTCTGGCTATTTATGAAAGAAAAAGAAGAGTTATAACTGATAAATAGTCATCTTTTGTATTCTAGTTTTCAAAACTAGATCTTTTTTACCTCTTGGGATCATGATGTACATCATGATGTTCAAGATACATATATGATGATCAAGAGTCTCCTAATTCTTTAATATCAGGAATAGGTTCTGTATGTAGCTGGCAGTATGAGGTCCAATATTTTAAGGGATAAAGTATCCAGTTCTGTACCCAAGCCACCGATGAGAAATTCCCTACTCCAACCTCAGCTAGAGATTTTAATTTTATCCATCATTTCTGGAGAGAGAGGAATCTCTTTTTAAGCAACTAATTTGTATGGATGATGATATAAAAAGATTGTCATATTCAGCAATAGAACCTGACAAGGTTTATTTTCATGAAAACCAATAAGGATTATAGAAGTACCTTATAAAGATGATTCTTTCAGCTGACATCCTCTTTGGCAGCTTGGTCAATGCTGGATTCCACTTTCTGAAAAGCAGGCTAGGGTAGGCCAGTAGGGCTGTCAGTGGGACACGCATACAAACAAATGTAATCTCATGTAGCAGGGTTTGTTTTCATACAGATATTCATCATCCACCAGAGAAGTTCAGAGGTTGTTTCCAAAAATCTACAAGGACAAGCTCCTTGGTTGACTGTTTCACCTCCCATCCTTTGTTTAAATGATGTTAGTCTAAAACTATTCCACTTCATATACTGCGTTTGCACAGATAGCCACTCAGTAGATCTTTTTCTCTGACAGCGTAAACAGCTGCCTCAGGGACTTCTGGTTTCCCAATATTATTTATGTGCTGTAGGCAAATATTTAAAAAATCAACATATGTTACCTTGTAATCAAAGGAATTTACCAATTAATCTTTTTAAAGTTTGCTAGATAGCACCTGTGTGTAGTCTGAAATCAACAGTTTGGGAATCATTTGAGAATAGAGGTGATCAATTCCTATCATGTCATCAATGTTTCTAATTAAACTGTGCAACAGGTAAGATGGGATACTGTAGTTAAGGACATCTTTTTTCTAACAGTTAAATTTTACTTCATGTTTGATACTTATTTCATGTTTGATAAACATAGTCTTAGTTGACAATAACAGTCTGGATTTTGTTTTTTACATGTTCAGTACTGCGGTCTGTGTGAAAGCATTTAAAACAGATGCAAAAAGCAAAATAAAGTTGGACCAGCGCATACCCACATCCTTTTGCAGAATATTAAAGTCACAGGCAGACATAATATGTTTTTAACAGATGGTAGCAAAATGTTAGCATAAATGATTATTTTTTCGGATGGTTTTCAAAGTCTTTGGCTACCATATTTGATGGTCATTGCATAATAAAAACAAGTGTTTTGAACATTTTTTGGTTCCATTGCAGAGGTAAAGAATTAGAAATTGAGAAGGTACATTTTATTACTAATTGGAAGTGTGTCATCTATAACCCTTTTGTAAAATGATGCAAGTAGCCACTCCGCAGTTTGCACTGATGGTACATGTATCCACTCGTACAGTGACATAGTTAAACTGGTGTCATTTCCACAGGTGGCCGCTTTGTAGTAGTTAGACTGCATGGTATCCAAAGAACAGCTTTCCCTTACAGAACAACCTTCTCACCGTCTGAGCAGGGAAGCCATTCCCTTCTCCTAGGAAGAGGAATGGAGGGGTTTTGTTTTGTTCTGGGTTTTTTTGGAATGGGCTTTATTGGTGTTTGCTTCAGAAGTGTTGTGAGGCCAGATTGTCATTGCATCATTTATATGTACTCTCAATGGCAGGTTTCACTCAGGCATTTTACAGCACATCAGAAGCTAGAGGCTGAGCTGTTTCTGTTTCTACTGGGAGGACACTGTGGTGGCCTGACCACAGCAATTCACTGTAAACCTGGAGCATGGGCCAAGTTCTGGGATTTCAGCTGATGATCCCTCTTAACTGGCATGGGAGGCACCTGGTTATCAGCCAAGCCAGCCTTTGAAAATTGGGTTGGGTGCTACTTCATGAGCTCCTTTAGCTTATGCCTCAGCCATATTAGCCAGAGGAGCTAGCAGGACACAGGCTACATCTTTAACATTTAGTCTGTGTTCCTAAACATTGATGCTTATGTAATGACATAGCATGTGTGAGTAGGAATTTCTGCACATCTACTGCAAACCTCTATCAGTAATGCAATTTCAACCAAATTTGAATGTGGCATAGTATTCTCAGTGATAGCACCTCAGCAGGCTGGGAGAGGGAAAAATGGGTCTGTAACTACCAGCTCAGAGAAAGGCTGCAGTGTGAACTTACCCCTGAGGAGATAGCAGAGCATCCATCCAGGATAGTCTGGCCACAAATGACCCAGCTACTGGAAGAGAATCCATGAGACTTTGTACCCTATTAGACATTCAGTGAATCCAACTGCAATATACAACTCTGTAAGAAGACAGGACCCATTATTTGCACCATTGTTCATTAACAACCCCCTCTTTATTTAAAAAAAAAAAAAAAAAAAAAAGCGAAAAAAGAAAAAAATTAAATAGTCTTTGAAGTGTGTCATCTCTTTGTTTCTGAATGTGGAGATGAATGCTGGACTGTGGATGCAGTCTCCAATGCCCATCCTTCTTTAAAAGAAAAAATTAAAGTAAATGTGTTGATCCAAGTTCTTTTTGTATTTGCATAGTGTTCAAAGTACCTCAGAGGATAAAAGGGTAAAAGGAGTAAGAAGTTATTCATCAAAAAATCAAAACAGTGAAAAACTGCAATGTGCTTCTGCATAAAGACAGCAGGGGTTGCTCCAGCTGATTACCTTTGATATTAAATACCGTGTTTGGCACAAAGCTGATAAGACTATTACAGAAAGCTAGTTCAAAGAAAGCTAAAGCTGCTGCTTTCAAAAGCACGGTATCAACAATATTCCTTTTGTTAAAACTCAAAAACATGTTTAGCATAATTGCCAAGTACTCCAAAACCAGAATTCTCTGCATTTTCATTTTCAAAAGGAGTTACAGAAACAAACAATACTGCAAAATCCTAGTTATTGACTGTATCGTGTTATATTCAAGGCCTGGATAAAACTCAAACCCCAGTTCTTTAAGGTATTGTGCAAGCACGTGATAAGAGTCAGTCTCTGTCTTGAAGGAGCCCACAGGCAGACCAGATAAACAAATAGTGGAAAAGCAAAAGCTCTGGCTCTGACATTAAAGCCAAGGAACCAAGAGATTGAATGACTTACCCATAATCATATCTTTAGCAGATCTGCATATTTAACTAAGATTTCTAATGTCCTAATCCAGAAGCAGTGAATAACTGTAAACTGAAGTTTGCATAAGGACCTCATAAGAATCTTGACTCTGAAATCTTTCCAAAGATTTATCATAATGGGGAAATTAAGATAACATAATTGCAATTAATTCTGCTGGACTTACTTTTTATGATTCAGTGATATATCCTTTATAAGTTCAAGGAATTGGACCTATAAACTTGATGTGTTCTGTACTTAAATTGTTAAAATTATTCAATAATTATTTCAAATTATTGAAAGCAATAAGCCAGAGTAGTTGTTCATTTTGGAAGACAGTTCTGTACCAATGATTTCTTAAAATTGGTTATATGCAATCAGATCATGTTTATGTTTATTTTTAATTATATTTAATGTTTTTATTTAACTAATTTTAATTTATTATTTTTAATTAATAAAATCTAATTATTTTTAATTTGGAAATTTAAAATTTCTGTCTTCATAGAGAAGCATGTCAAATGCTTTCTTGATATGATGAATTATTTTAAGTTTTCCAAGCCTGTGTACCTAAAAGTTTATCAAATAACTGCTTTTTGGGAAATAGGTTGCAAAATTTGTAAGTCATTATGATGTTTTAAATACGGTTGCCAAAAAGGTGACATCAGGATTGAAAAGTAACAGCTGTTTTAACAACAACATTTAGTAACTATATAAACTGTAGATAAAGTGAGTTAAATATAGTAGCTATATATAATTGCATTTAAACATACACACCATGTGATTAGGAGGTCATTAAAAGTCAAGATCTATAGAAAATTCCAAGTCATAGTTTTGTGACCACCTTCTGGTGTTGCTATATTATTTTCTTTTATTTCAGGATATTAACAGAGAATGGAAATGTGACACAGTCTGATCTGGATTGTACCTGCAGTACCTAGAGATAAGGTGTGAAAGCTCCCACATTTAGGAAGCCAAATTTATCCAAAAAACGCAACTTGTTTTTACAGCAAAATGAGCTACTAATGGCTTGTGAACCCCATCTTCTGCCTATAGTGCGTCCCCACAGAACGTGAATTGCCATGCCCTAGCCTGTGTTTTTGAAACCCAAACCAAAATGCCTAAATGACCGGTTTGCATTCCAGACAAAACTGTGTTCAGCAAACAGACTTGTCTGGTTTAAGGAAATTCTCCTCCAACACACGAAAAGATTATTAAGAGGAGATTATTTTTTTTCTCCGTAGTCTCTGAGAAAAGACAGCCAAACAGTATGCAGGATTTAGAAGCAAAGCAGTCAGCACTCAACATAGATTGCATTTATAGTGGGATAATACTCTAACAATGTGTGATGCTGAAAAAGACTTGGGATTTATGGAAGATTTTGTGTGGAATGTGAAGAACCAATTCAGTGTGGAAGACAAAAGCGAATGTACATCTTCCATACATGATCAAGACTTGCAACACTAACTTTCGTTGCAGCATTAGTAGCAGCCATTCTGAAATAATACCTTCAAGTTCTTATATTTATATTTCCATAGAAATGCTGCAAGTTTAAAAAGGTTGGCTAAGCAAATGCATCTGAGGGGCTTGGAAGCTCACTTAATTTTATTTATTGAAGAGCACATTAAGATGTAGTCTTAATGATCAAGTAGTTTGTGGCTCCTTTACTTTGGATACATGGGAGCTCAGACTACTGTAACATAATACCTGAAGACTGTCTAGCAATTATTTATACAGAGAATTCAATATCCAGAATTCTAGACTAGAAGGTTTTTTTCTTAATATTGCTTCTGGTTATATGAAATACTTCTTTTCACCTTCATTCTGTTTCCCAGCACACATAAGACTTGTCTGCCTGTGACTGGGGGGAAAGAACTAAGGTGGAAATATCAAAAGACTGAAAGGAACACTAGGGAAACAAACCGTGCACAAGTCAGCAGCTGTTTTGGCATTAAGAGAATGCATGTTTCATTTTGATCTGGTTTGTGCATTTTTAATATAAGACGGTTAAACAGATATGTTTTATTCAGTCTGCAGAGTAATAAAGGTCCCACTGGAAAGCTTGTTAACTCATGCAGATCATTACCAGACCCTACTGCTGTTTATAAGGAGGATGTTAGGACGTAGCTTAGTTGAAAACGTGGCTTCTCTTCTTGCCAAACCTGTATCAGAGAAATGGATAGTTCTCAGGAATTGATTTTTTACACCGAGTTGCAGACCTCTCCCTTAAACAAAAATTGACTCACAGCTACACTGTAAGGGCGATGCCAAATGCCAAAAATCAGAGGTTTATTTTGAAATAAGTATCAGGAATGAATGCAGAAACCACAATGTACAGAAACTACTCTGGCTGTCCATCATTTGGTATTCCTCAGCCAACTCCCCGTGTAGGCAATAAGAGCTAGCCAGCGCAGTCAGTGGAGAGCTGTACAGCTGCCCAAAGAGCAGTGCCTACGCTGTACGGAACGCGTTGCCCACATTGACTCAGCGCTGCAATCCGCAATAGCTGTGCTTCCTATTGTAGAGCCTTTACATTATGTTTCTGCATGTGGGGCTGAATCCCAGCCATGGTGCGCTCATTGCCTAATTATAGGCCTCCAGTACTAATTGAGAGCTCCAAGAAACCCAAGCACAGGTCTTACAGAAGTGGCACAGGACCCATGGAAAACCCATGCCTTGCCAGCTGAGACTGAGGTGCTGGAGGACCTTAGAGCATCTCAAACACTTCTAAGCACCAGTGTTTTAGCAACCGAATAGAACAGGGCTACGTGCTGAGTAGAAAGCTGTGATCTGTGCAGGTCTGCTCCTATGCCTGGAGCAGCCAAGGTCTGGGTGCCTGCAGGATGGGTCAGTACAACTTGGTAAACTACCACTCATTCAGTGCAGACCTGTGAGAAATAACTACACATTATAGTTCTTAAACAGCTGTCAGAATCCAAAGGGAATTTCTGGAAGAAAGAAAGCTTACCCATGTCATGGGGGGCTTACCAGTATGACTTTGCAGGGAAAAATACTATTTGACATAGATCACATGTGTAAGCAATACGTGATAGAAGTTGGGGGGTTAATTCATCTTTGTTCTCTCTGTAATTGTTTTCTTCTGTAGGATTCAAGAATAAGTAGATGATTAGAAAGAGAACCTCATAAAGAGTTACCTTGTGATTTGATCTGTAAGTAATTTGGAAACTGGGATTGAGGCAGTTTGTAGTAGAGCAAAAAATAGAGTTGTGTATGGTACATTCCTGGCAGAACGAGGGCTGGCAAGCCCTGCCGAAAGCTTCCTTTCAGCATAGTTTCCACTCATCTGTATGTGCTGGTTTTCATTAAGGAGTTCGCTTGTGTGTTCTTCCAAAATGTCAACCTTTTATTAATGCTAGCCTGTAGAATTGTTTTTTCTCAGAAAGCACACGTTGATTTTTGTATTGCAGACATCAGATCTGCTATTGGAAGCGCGTAGTGAAAGGAGCTGGTTAGGAAGCCCTAGAAATGAAATGAGAACACGAGGAGGAATCATGACCAAAGCCTTGGCTGAGTTCTGGTTCACTTTGATGTGACAGTGAATCCCTGCCTCAGTTTCCCAGTTTCTAAATAGCAAGGCTTACCTAATGTTTATGAAGCACACGGGAGAACTGCAAAGCAGTGAGTGGCAGAGGAGAGCTGCAACAAATAGCAGGTGTTGATTTACTGGGGCAGGAGGGGGATCTCAGGTGGGTAGAGAGTCACCTAGTTGAGGAGCAACTCTGCCTCTCCCACCCAATACAGGGAAGTAAAAGGACAGAGAACACAAAACTGGGCATTTCTCAGCTGGCAAACGGTCATGGGACACTGCATTGTTTAGATGAGTGCGAGTTCTCTGCAGCTGGTGTTCAGAAGGGAATTACTTCTTGCAAGCTGAAGGCTCAGGAAAAGGTAAAAGTGATGTACCTACCATCTTCTCCCTCACTCTCTTTGTTCTTCAATCTTTTTTATTATTCACACAGGACTCCAGATGTCCTAAACTTTAGTATGTATGTTGCATGTTTTACTAGGTAGAATTAGCAACCCCAGGACTTTTTCTTTTCATTAGTAAGCACGTTCATTCTAACCTGATACTTATCTGCTGTGAAACCACTTTATATATTATTACTGTCCACAGATCCCAGGTGTCTCTGTGATACTGCCAGACTAAGGCTGAGCCTTCCAAGATGATTATTTTTTTCTGGAATAATAGTAGCAAGAGATTTTATCTGAAATTCCTGCATACGGAGATCTGGCACAATATACTTGGCTCTGAGAAACAAGGTGAAGCACATTTTTGTATAGACACTAAGTGGTTTCGCAAACTACACAAAATGCACAGATAAGGAACTTGAAAAGTAATATAGGAAGTGTCACAGGGATCATTTCTTTTTCACTTCTTCAAAAAACTTATTACTACTAGTCTTTCATGTCGGTCTTCCTATCAAAGAGCAACTAAACATACTTTGCCAGAAAGGAATAGTTTCCATTTTTCCTTGCCATCTCCAGCCCAGTTACATTGTTCTGAGATTCACAGTGACTGCTTTACACATAAAAACTTCTCCTCTTTGTTAGAACATTCATTTCCTAAGGTTTTTTATTTTGTCTATTAAATATGTAAAGTTCTACTGTACCTCAGCAGATCTAATAGGAACACAGTTTCTTGTTCCTTGTCATTCTGGAGTTCCATGGCATGCCTGTCCCCACAGCAGACCTGAAAAAGCATCCAAAATCTATGCCAATTGTTCTAACCATTCTTTGTGTTCACCCATGACCATGGTCCACAGGGCCATGAAATTGTCCCCAGACCTCAAGACTGAACTTGCCATCACCTCTCTGTCTTCTGTCACACACACACCTGCCTTGTCCTTCCCTTCTGCTCCCCATCCACCACAGGCTGTAAGTCTCAACAAGGAGCTCGGTGTTCACACCCTACAGGGACAGGAGCTGCAAAGGGGCAGAAGAGGCACAAAGCAATGGCAAGAAGATGAAAACATTTCTTAGCTTCCCTGGCCCCCAGGAGAAGTTTTCCCACTGTACTCTCATCTCCACATTCATGGCCCAAGCAGCATCACAGCACAGTTACTTGTTCTTTTATCTAGTCCACATAAATTGAGTTCTACCTCTCTCATCTTCATCTCATTTTGCCTTCCTAAGCTACTTAAATAGCTGTTGCTGCCACTGTACCAAAATACATCATGCACCTTAATATATTTATTCTCATAGGACTTCTGATATACGGGAGCCTTAGCATTTCTATTTACATACAAAGCACCCAAGGTCAGGTAGGAAATCTTTGGCAGAACTGGTGAATCCCTGTGCCAAATGCCAGACTAATTCAAACCAAACCACAGATGCAGCATCGTCCACCCATGCAGCTGACTACAGTCCCCCAAATGCTAGCTGCATTAGGATGCTTTTTCCCTGCTACTCCCCCAAGGACAAGCACCCTGCCCAAGGACATCCTTGGTCACGGCTCCCCCATACCTCTTGGCAAAGCAGGTGCTCACAGAGCCGGACGCAGCTTGGCCATCCTGCTCCCCAGCTGGTCCAACTCCAGCACACCTATGGTCCAGGGAGGTTTTCTAATTTACGTTCTCCTCTTTCTCCTGTTTAGCTGTAACTTGTAGTGTCATCTAATTACTCACCAGCACAGCTCCAAACTATTTGCTTCTTTAGCACAATTTCCTTTCTTTCTTTAGTTACAGGCTTTCTGTGATGGACCGTAATATGCATGTTGCTCATGGCAAGTGTGAATTGCACAACCCCGATTTTTTTAAGGATTGGTTTGGGTTTTTTTCTAGAAGGGATCCTAATAATATAAAATGCAGTAGAGAATATAGTAAAAGCATCTAAAGGTCCTCCTTATTGCAATAAAATTGCAAAGTCCCTATTGGAGTTCATTGATGATACACAAACAGAGCTTTGTCTCCAAGAGGAGATTCTCTGAAGCTAAAATCAGTGTTAGGTCCTGAAGTATCTTTTGGTACTTCTTGAACATTGTCTTAAGCAAAGGGAAACAAAAATATAAGCTAAAAAATAGATCAGGAAAAACAAGTCTATTTGCTACTGAGCAAGACTACCCACTGTGATTGTTTTGATATTTTTTTCTTTTCTTCTGTGTTTAATACTCTGTCATGTCTATGGTTTTAAACTATTAGTGGCCGTTTCTATATTTTCTAATAGAAAATGGTCTTTAACTATTCCATCTGTTCCTTAACTATGCCATCATATTCTGATAGTAACTAAAGATTTTTTCTGTTATTACTACTTGAACTGCTAAATGTTGCTAACAACCTATAAAAATACTGACAACTTAGTACATATATGTACTCTCTTCCCTGACAGCCATACTCAAATGGTTTTAATATGGCATGATTTTTAAGTATGTCATGTAATGCTCCTCTTCTACCATGTGATAAAAAGAAGTCTTGGGTCAACAGGAGCCAGAATCCCTCTCTCAGTAGTCTCAGGTGTTATCTTTCATTTCCATTAAAAAATTATTATTCTAAGACATCCAGTTTTGTTTAGAAATATTGGAAATGAGCATACTTCACAACTTCTAAATAGCAGAATACCTGTGAAGCACTGAGAGAATAAGCTATTTTCAAGTTCTCACTCTTTTTTTCCCTTTTTTTTTTTAAAGACATTTCCCGTTTTCAGAGAGGAGAAGAAGATATTTGAGGGTTTTAACCTCCACACAGCAGCGGGGAGATGCCCACGCTCCAGCGGCCAGGCCCCTGCACCCCCCAGGATTACCCTGGCTGAGCTTGCCGGGCTCAGCAGCAGCGCTGGGCGAGGGAGTGGGGCTCTGCGTTTTTAATTCCTGAGACACAGGGACATTCTGAACAAGGTTTTCATAACTGCTATCTGCAGCTATAGAATGCTTGTTCAGTTACTAATAGGCAAAAGGCTAGGTGGATTTATTTATATTTTTTTTTAACTCCCAAATTTGATATATTTACCTGTGGAATCTTGACTCTTAAGTTAGTCTTTAAAGGTCAATATAAAACTGCTCTCTTCAGAGACAGCCAGTATTTGGAGAGCTAGAACCTCATACAGAATTAATCAATAAAACTGAAGTAGAAATTTGAGGTAGTGTAATAAGTTAGGAAAAAAGAATGGCACTTTCATATAAATCATAACTCAACTTGGCTGTATGAATAGTTTTCATATAAAAGTTAATGAAAATGTCTTGTGTATTCCATGCAAATGAATATGTGCAATAACCGTGCATGCTCATGTCTACTTCACATTTATTATGCCTTTTGAAATCATGTATTTTAGGGAACTAAAAAACTAAAACAGAAACACCATTGCAGCAGAGTCCATATATTGCTTTACAGAGATACATTTGTTCAGAATCAAACTGTCTATTCTAGTTTACGAATAGTACTCGGATGTAGGGAATAAAAATTCTTAGTCTTTCTGTAACTGAGAATTAAAGAACTCTGTTGTTGTTCTTTGTTTAATGTCTGAGGCCAAAGCGAACGATGGCAGGAAGCTTTTCCCCACTACGCTGCAGTGTCGATTTTCAGTGAGGAAGAGCACAGTCCAAAAGCAAATTGCAGTATGCCTTATTTCAGTAGGTATTACTGGAGAGTCTTAGAGGGCCGGGATAAACTGAGAGGTTACAGGCTGCACAGTGCAAAGAAGATGCTTTGTGTGTCTCAGTTTTATTTTAATTATGAAATTTGAGACATTTTTCCCAACTGACTGGTGGCCCTCATCTCATCTTCTGTGCTTCCCACCATCTTCTTCTTCCATCCACTCTTCATATTTTTGTACAGCAACGGAGCAGACCCTAGTAGGAAAGGTTCTAGACAGCTGCTTGAACTGAACTGCATATTCCTGAAATTATTATGTCAGTTTTTTCTTCTATTACCATACCTCTCCTAACTTATTTGAACTCAAAATGCTTTCTGGAAAACTTTGTTTCTCTCCATAATTATATGGGGATCTCTCTGATGACTATGATATCAGTATGGATAGGGTTGTTTGAGGACCTTTGTCTGGATATCAGGAGTTCCTAATTTATAAGGCTCTGGAGCTTCTTACAAAACTAATGAGATCCAAAATAAAACTGTTCTGGGGAGGGAATTTATTTCTTTTCTTGCCATTTTGTACCTCTCCAAGATCCCAATTTAAAACAACAACAAAAAAAAAATACACCAAAAAAAAACCCAAAACCACAAACAA
Source organism: Microhierax caerulescens (assembly GCA_035590215.1). Taxonomy (NCBI): domain Eukaryota; kingdom Metazoa; phylum Chordata; class Aves; order Falconiformes; family Falconidae; genus Microhierax; species Microhierax caerulescens. Next base: position 62,388,895 of record JAVJGJ010000059.1, on the reverse strand, counting down.
AAACCCCAAACCACCAAGCAATTTAAAGAGTATGTGCAAGTAAGAAATCAAATTCTGTATTTGTGCCCCTCCTACCCTTCAAAATAGAGGTTCTCTGAATTACTAATGCAATTAAATAAAATCATGGAAAAAGCTTCACCAAATCTGTGCATGAACTACATTTAAAAATGAACTTGCAGATGAATCATTTTCCAAAAAGTGATATTCCTTTTCCAGGGAAAAAAGGCCTTGCTTGTATTTCATCATATCAATGTTTTAAATAGAAACACTTTGTTCATTAGCCAGGGTGTTCCTGGAAGGGTATAAAATTAATGGTTTCACAGGTTAGAAAACAAATTACTAAATCTGCAGTGAGCTGTTTTTTTAGTTCCTGTAACACGGTAATCAAAACTTCCTAAAGAAACTTATTTGCTGACTTCTCTAAAGCAAACACTGATTTTCTTACAAACAAGTAAAACTTCAGTCTTTTCTCTACATAGCCTGTTACTTGGGACAATTAAGCAGTAAGGCAGATTTTAGTAAAAACTAAAAATGTAAAACTTTTTATTCATGTATGTATTTATTTCTCTTCTCTAAGGAGTCTGTGGTTCTTATATATATGCCCAGGGCAATTTGGAAATATACTATCTTGTACTCTGGTCTCATCAGGCCTTATAAATTAGTGGAAGAGCAGAAGTCCATTGTGAGAAAAGGAATTGTTAGTAATTAATAAGTAGCACTTATGAATTATTATGAAATAGTTTATTTTATTCACAGGATGGTATTTGGTTTTTTCTCTCAGCATTATCTATGATGTTCTTTCGGAGTATTGCCAGCTTTTAGTAGTACTGTTATTTACTCCTCCATATGAATGAGCACATATATGTTGGGATTTCCGAGCGTAAGACAGATGTCGCTGCCTATATAAAAGCGAAAATCATGTTCCAGTTTTCAGAACTGAATTTTTAGTTTGATTATTTCAGCCTTTGTCTCGCCAATCATAAGCCACCCTAAAGAAGGTAGAACGATGCAAGGGCAGGAAGGAGAGCTGAGCTTCAGGTTTTTTTGGGTTGTTTTTGGTTTTTTTTTGGGGGGGGGGGAATAACAAACAAACAAACAACAAAAAAAAACAAATTGGACAGCCAAAAATGGAAACGGCTGAAATCACTAATCACTTTGGGAATCCTTAACCTTTTATTTCAGCACATCATGCTAAGGGAATAATTTGTTCCTTATCAGTTCCCTGCAGTCATCCAGTCAGACAGGAGACTGGCAAGCGCTGGTGCACGTGTCAGGCAGATGGATTTCACAGCTGCTTCCAGGGCACAGGAGTAATTCAGGGATGGTGAAACACACAGTACTACCTGCCTGAATCCTGGAAACCACCCAGCAAAAGTGGTTGGTCTATACATAGGAATTCGGGGTGCTATGCTACAGAAGGGTGCCCATAGGGTATGAAAGTTTACCTCCAGCAAGCTTTTAAGTACTTGCTTTCTTCATGGAGAGCGTGCCCACAGGGGAACTCTACAGCTTATGCCATCCTGCCTTATTACCTTTACAACTGGAAGAACCTACCAGAATGATTTTACTTATGCAGGTCCCTTTGTCTTTCCTGCTTTCCTGCCCCGAGTCCGCTTCTGGAAAAGAGTTTGTTTTTCTTAACTGAGCTTGAAATGCCATCTAAAATCAAACTGTGCTTGCAAGCTGGGCTGGAACAGAACCCAGCTTTTATATTAATGCCCTCAGGGCCTGAAATGGCATTATTTTAAATTGCAGAGAGGCATATCAGTATGATAGTTGCGCATCATAAAATGTACTTGTTTTACAATAGCCCCCTGAGGTGGTAACCAGGGCTTCAGCATGCCAAGCACATATGTCCATCTGCGCTGAGTGCCTGCATGCGGCGAGAGACCATAGGAGCTGCCCATGGGTAGGCAGAGGCAGGAGCAGGTACAGGCACGAGCAGCGACAGAGTCCCTGCATGTTTTTATTTGATTGTGCAGTTCGAAGGAACAAAAAAATATCAGTAATACTAATAGCCTGTCTAACTAGATTTGTATGGAAACGAGTAAAAGGCTGTCAGGAGAAAGACAGAAAGGGAGGAGAAGGGGTTGCTGGGATGCTGTACACACACTGCAGCAAAGCCTAGCACATCTGTGGCCGGCATGGCCTCTGGGCACTTGGAGATGCTTCCTTAGCCCCATCTCTGCCCAGTCAAGTAGGTCTGAGGTGTCCTTGGGCTCTCAGGTGAGTCAGTGGCAGGTCCTGGCCCCAGCACATAACCAGCACTCCCTGTAGGGCACCCAACCCGAGGAGCAGCGCACCACAGCAGCCTCAGGGGTGGTGAGCTGATGAAAATTAACTTTGGTGTAGGTGTGGCTGAGTATAGGTGACTAACTGTCAAAGGGTACATTCGCCCTCACCTCTTAGTTTCTCTCTTAACCTTGGGCTTCCCAAATGAGAGCCCCATCCCATGGGCTGGGGATTAACAGTGTAAACACCAGGCAGGTTAGGGATAGAGCTCCAGGTGCAGACCCTGGGCTGAACATGCGGTGTGGACACAACCTCTGCACTGCGTGTGTTCAGGTTTCCATCTCAGCGGCTATAACGCTAACGGATAGCAAAGCAGGCGGCAGTACGCAAGCATGTGCAGAGCCTTTCCCAAGGAGCAACTCTGTGCCAAAGTAAATTACCGTCAGTTGTCATTTAAATGGAAATAAGCTTCTCTGATTACTTTTTGCATATTCATTCAGAACAAAACCAGATGTTCCTCAGCCCATGTTATAAAGCTGCAATGCACATTTAAAGGCAGGCGAGAAAATTCTCACAAGGAAAAGGGTATTGAGTCTTGTTAGTGAATCTGTTTATCTGAAAAACTTTATCTGCTAATGGTGATGGGAGTACATTTCTGATTCCAAAAACATTTCCCAAGCTGCTAGACATAGCAATATGCAAATTGCCATTCCAGCAAATATTAATATTGCCCCAGCATGAGTTAAGCTTTTGTTGTTGTTTTTTAAAAGGAATGGTAATTTCCCCTCAGGAAAACTGCTCTGAATCACTGTTGAGGTTTGGGTGAGTGTTTTAATAGAATGATTTTCTGGGTTTAATTATTTTAATTTTAGTTGCTTGCTACCTCTACACTTCTTGTCATGGCATGTTTTCAGTCTACAGCCAGGAATCCAGGTTGCAGTGATATATTAGACTTTAGAAGGAAGCAGGTCGCTCTATCTAAATCATCTGAGAAATTCTTTTTGGTTATCCAGTCTGTTTGAAATTGTCAGGATGTCTCCTTTTCCTTCCAGCTTATAAGACATGAAGCATTAGTGTCCCCGCCTATATATGTGTTGCTTCCTGCTGAAGGAATATTTATAGCATTTCTGACCTTTACCTGAACCTTTACAAATCAATAACAGCAAAGTGGGAGGAAGGTCAGCAGCAGTTTTACTCTTGTCTGAGTGTAGTTAGTGTTAGGCCTGGAATATCTAAAATATGTTAGGAACTACCATAATCACAGTTACGCAGCATTTTTTCAGGAAATTTGAAGGTTTCTTCAGCACCGTCACGTAGCTGCTATCTGAAGGATGCAATACAAGCCAGAGCCAATGGTGTCTTTAATGGGGTTTTAAGTTGTTGTGTATCAATTTTTATATGGCAGAACTACTACAAGAGGCCTTAAGAGCCAGTGCTGAAGAATAATTTTCTTGACTATATTTTGCCACAGGGACAGCGTAAGTGGATTAGAAACTGCTCTTGTTAATGACTCTGCAACTGAAACACCATTAATTTCCTCCCACTTCACGTTACAGAAATAGAATTGACGTGGTCACCTCTAGATGGGTAAGCACAAGCAGCTGTATGAGATGGTTCGAGGCAAGGTTTGCCAGTTCAGAGTCATTACCCCTATGACCCTACAACTGAAACATTATAAAGGACCTTTCCTAGTGCCTCAGATTTCTGAAGCTCCTTCCAAAATCAAGGTTTTCCCATAATGAATTAGACGTCTCAATGCTGTTTGCTGCCTCCAAGCACAGCAGAAGAAACCAGGCTTTAAAATTTCCCTTCTTTTCACAGCCTAAAAGCAAAGTTCCTAACTTAATTAAATCCTTTCCTTCTCCAGAGCTGGCACCTCTAGAAAGTGCTTCTTGCACTCTCTTTTGCCTACCAAGGGATCCTGGCCAACTAGTTCAGACTGTAACTGTAAATTAGAAGCCTAAATTCCAGATGCGTCGAGTTAAGTGAGATGAATCCCATTGCTAAGGGTGACAGTAATAGATCTCACAGAGTGACAGATCTCCTACCTTGTAATTAGAGTGAATTTTTTCAGTCAAGACTGCCCTTCATGCCTTTCCACAGAGGTAGTCAAGCAGGGTCTTTCTTTCTGCTAGAGCCTTCTGGTGCTACTGTAACATGTAGAGCTCCTATCTGCAAATGCAATGCTGTGCTTCTGACAATCCCTCTCATACTAGCTTCATTTTTCTCTAGAATTTTCCTCATTGACTGAATGGAGAGACAGGGATAGCTATACAAACCTTCACAAATTTCAAGAAAGTTTTGATAGCAGCTCTGAGGAGGTTTTTTTTCATAAGTTTCTTTTTCTGTGTCCATATCATTTGAAGGTTGTGTCTGCTTGTTCAGTCAGCCTTACAATTATGTCTAAAAATACAGGGCAAATAAAACAAATTCACTGAAGTTTGACAACTTCTGTTTGATCAAAAATTGTGCAGTCAAAACTATTTCAAATGTCAGGAAATGGATGCTATCTTACTTATTATTATTATTATCGCTAGGTTCCTGAAGAAGAACAAAGGAAAACTTTTCCACACACATTCTACATGAATTGTTAGCGTCAACTTTGAATTTCCTTGTTTTTCCTAGTTTATAAAACACCCTTAATATGGAATCATTTTTTCTGAGAATAAGTCCTGTGTTTATTCAAATCCATAGATTGATAATACTGAAGAGTTATGTACTGCCTCTCTCCACATACCTGTTTCTCTCTTTTTGCTTTTTTTATTTTTCAAGGACCAATGTCTGTGCCATGTACATCTTCACTGCTCTTAAACATAAAGCTCACTGTTCTCCAAAATTTGTATTCCAGCTTTCAGTGGTCTCTAACCAGATTATGTTTGCTGTATCTTAGTCTTCTTCATAACACATTTTGACTACTTTGAAAAATTCTATAAAGCAGGAGAAAAACAGAAATCTTGATGTTACACCTAAGTCAGGTCAAAGTACTGTATTGGCTTCTAACCCCTCTGTCTCCAGCATAAAAAAGAAGACGTTTGATTGAGACTGAATAAAAAAATCACCATTTTAACTACTTCAGTAGACAAACATTAATATTTCTGATGAAATCCTAGTTTGCCGGTTCACTAAGGCTCATATTTCGGCTCCAGCAAGAAGCTAAAAGGAGTTAATCTTAGTTCTGAATGAGCAATAAAGTTACATAGACACCAGGACAGGTCCAGCTGCTTTGGGACCAGCTACAGACAAAGCCTATGGCACAGTTGGGTGATGACCAGGGAATTTCATTTTCTACTGATTTTTCTGCTTCACTGACAGCTGCCAGTGTGGATATATATGCCAATGTGCATTACACCACCAGCAGCAATATTGCCTGCTCATCGTTTCTTCAAAACTGGATGATAACTAGAACTGCTGATTGTGCTGATCTGTCTGGCGAGTGCTATCTCGATCTGCGTTTAAAAGCAGTAATCATTTGTCTGTGAGGCAAGGCGCATGCTGTTGCTTACAGTCTGCCTCAACTCATGGTTTCACCTTAGATCTGTAGCAGCTCCTCCATCGGTCTGGTCCGTGTGGTTTCCTGCGGTCCCTGCTGCAGCATTTGCGGGGCACAGCCTTGGCTGACCCTCAGCTCTTCTGTAGCCCTTGCAGGCAAGGCTTGGCTGCTGCCTTTCTCACAAATGTCTGCCTGCCTCCAGCTGCCAAACACCTTGGCCGAGCCCACAGGCAGTACCAGGACTTGAGCCAGACGCTGGAGCTGGTTTAATGCCAAGGCAGGCCACGGTCTCCAAGCTGGGCACAGGCAGTTTCTGACCCATCTCATGAATACAGGCACCTGGGCTGCCCTCACTAACAGCAGGTGATTTTGCTTGGTGTTTTCAGAGAACGACGAGGAGCAGGAAGCGCTGCTATCACTGGACAAACCCGGCTGGTATTCCCAAGGGAATGCTATCCAGCTTTATGAACTACTGAAGAAAATGACTGGCAAGTTGGATCCCAAGGTACATTGAGTAAATCTTTCTGAAAATACCCTGTCTAAGTCTAAAATGCACCAGGCAAATTTTCATTACAGTTAGGGATGTGATTGGTCACAATTTGTTGTTCTGGTTGCGCTTACTGTTGTCTAACACACTGCAGTCCAGAACTTGAAAAAGCGTATTAGTCTTCTTATCGGTAGAATATGTCAACTTTCTAGATTTTTTATTCTGTGTGCACAGTCACACACTTTGGCAGCTTTGGGGAGAATGGGACTGTAATCAGGAAATAAACAATCTCCCTGAGGAAACAGATTAAGTATATTAAAAGGTGGCATCAGTGAAAACTAGGATCATGTTATTTTAATTACAGATCTGGATGGGTGAAAATGCTACTGAAGATGGTGGGACCACATTTTCCCTAATGGGTAAAACGGGTAAACCACCCCCTGGGCACAGAACAGAAGAGTTCTGAGCCACCGAGAGCTGTTCCGTGTTCTCCCTTGTTTCCAAAGTTGTCCAAAATCCATCCCGGTTGCTCAGTGTATTGTCTTGGTAGTCTTTTCCACTGCTCCCTGGCAGGCTATTTCTGTCAATCAAAAGACTCAGCAGTGTCTCTGTGCCAGTCCCAGCCAAGGATTCCCCATCCAACACCCCTGGCGGGTGGGAGCGAGGAGGGTGTGCAGGGCCAGCCTTTTCCTTACGGAGCTGGTCGAAGGTACAGCTCCAGGCTGTGACATTAATAAGATCTCTGTGTGTCTTGACCAACCGTTAACATGAAGGAATTTTTATTAGGTTGTTTTAAAGCTTTTTCTCTCTCTGCGAAATAGTTTGCTTGTGTTTTCCCCATATACAATGAACTTTTAATTTGCTGCTTCCCTCACAGGTTGTTTATTTTGGTGACAGCATGCACTCAGATATTTTCCCAGCTCATCACTATAGCAACTGGGAAACTGTCTTCATCTTAGAGGAGCTTCTAGGGGACAAAGTTACGGTGCCTGCAGAGACTGAATCTGAGCCCTTGGAGAAGAAAGGAAAATATGAGGTAAGGGTTCCTTGCAGGTGTTTCCTGGAACAGAAGAAAGTAAGTTACAAAAAAAGCCTCGTGCCACCTGCGCTGAGAATGAGCCTGGTTATCTTACCAAGGTGCTGGCAGCCAGCATCCCTCGCAACTCTATGCTCCTGGCTGCACTGGGAGGGGGCCATTCTGTCCCAGCTCGGCACTACACGGCTGACACAGAGCCTCTACCCAAAGCTAAATCACAGATCTCAGAAAAAGGACTGTATGCGCTTTCCCTTAACAACAAAATGTAGTCTTCTCCTTTTCAGTAACAAGAACCTGCCCTCTGTCCTAAAAGGAGAAATGTCATGGCCACTTACGGCAACTCCAGCACCTGAGCTCTGCCGAGTTCATGACATTGCCCTGCATGTCGTGGCCAACTCTTAAACACGGAGGAATTTTTATTAGGTTGTTTCAAAGCTCTCTTCCTCTCTGTGTGAAATACAGTTTGCTTGTACTTTCCTAATATACAAAGAACTTTTAAGTTGCTGCTTCCCTCGCAGGTTGTTTATTTCGGTGACAGCTGCGCTGAGGTAAGAGGGGCTGTTCTGAAGTCTGGTCCCATGCAGACCGCTCATAGTGACCTCAGATAAATAATGTGAATATTCAGGTTGATCTGGGATGATCACAGCTGGGAACCAGCGCCTTAGCACTACTGCCACTCTAATTCTCCCACAGAAGATGGAGGGTTACTATGGTTTATCTTTTTTTCCACTGCTGAAGAACTAACCAGATGGGGAACGGTGCTCAGATGGCTGACACGGCAGTGTGTAGGAACTACAGTGAACTTCACTCTCCATTTGGAGTGTTACTTCTTTTTGTATGTTCCTAAATAAATAAGTCATTTTCTTCTAATTGCAGAGAGATATATTTTCTTTTTGCATGTTGCTTTGAAAAGCACTTAACTTTTTTTCTTTTTAAATAGTTACTCTTTGTGATTAAAAAGTTAACTTACTGATAAGAAGATTTTTGTGGGGTGTTTTTATACTAGAGATGCTTTTGATCTGACTCAGAAGCCTTTTAAAAGCTGCTGGTGTTATGGAGAAAAGGATATCTTCAGTGGAACTAAAACAATATTGATGTGACATCTAATTCTCTACTTCTTTCCATAGACTTATCTAATATTTTCCCTCACTATCCTGATTTCTAAGCTAAGGTCAGACAAGGGCATTTCAGTTACTGAAATAGGGAAATGTAATTATCAATGTTTAGGCTTTTCCCCTGAGTTGCAGAAAAACAAAAATGAGGACAAAATAACTCAAGTCTCTTATCAAGAAAAATGTGTTTCTCAGTAACAAAGCAGAGGGGCATGTGGGGGGTGTGTGTGTGTGTGTGTGCGCACATGCGTGCACTATTAATAGGTTAATATAATTTGATTTAATTAATTAATCCTATGAAAATAACTCATTCTCCTCCATAAATCTGTTCATTCTCTGACTGGAGGCTCTGCTGCATTGCTGGTAGATCTTACATCTCTGTAAGATTTGGGCGGTTTTATTCAGCCATGGTTTCTTAAGCATGTTCAATATATGTTTTCAAAGCGCACATTTTTAATTCTTAAAGACAATCAGAAAATGTTACTTTTCCTGGAAGTACAAAGAAACAGTTACAGAGTGATAGGTTTCTAAGCCCTTGATGATGATTTGGTTTTCTTTTATTGCAATACCTCTGGCCAACTGCTCACAAGATCCATCTTCTCTATCACTGCAGTTATCAAGCAGGAAACTGAGACTTTTAGACAGGTGCTTGACATTTCACTAATGCTGGAGTATTCCTGATAAGAGATTGCAGTATCTCGGGGAGACACCACCCCTGCCACACACAGCCCCTGTTCAGCTTACATCCGCTACCAGTGACAGCAAGCAAGCAAGGGAGAAATGAATTGCGCTGATTAAAGGAACCTGAACCAGGGGGGCCGTGGCAGGTCAGTGGTGTTATTTCATTACCACGCTGCTCACTGGAGTCTGAACAACAGGTCACATCCATATCTCTGCAGTTGACTGGACACCACTAACTTAACAGGACTAGTTCAAAGGGGCTCCCTTTACAAACCTATGGAAGTTTTATTTTCATTTCCCCAATCAACTTCTCCCATTAACCCTTTGGTTAAGAGGGGGGAAAAGCCTGTTCAAAGGACTGTAGAAAGTCAGCTGGGTTTGGAAAATAGGCATTAAGAAATTAGATTTAGTCTTGTTCATCAGCCTTATCATTCATTGGCAATAAAAAAAATACACTGCTATTGCAGATTTTCCATGCCATGCTGTGTGTCCGGAGGGACTGAAAATTTAGTATAAGATGCAATCCTCCCTTCTATCAGTCTTTACCAAATATTATTAAAGAAATAAAGTATTAGTTCTAATTTGCAATTGCATCTTTTAGAAAGATACTGCAAAACCCTGTTTTCAGTTGTTTGACTGGTATTTCATCACTAGTGGAAAGAGGGGAAGAAAACAACCTCCTCAGACACAAACTGGGAGGCTTGTAATTTCCATTTTCATTAGCAGTTTTTGTCTTTTCCCTTCAATTAAATGCATGCTATAAGCCAGTTACACATAACTGTGAAATTATGGTAACAACTGCAGTTCTTTCAAGTGTATGAGTCATAACCAAATGATCAAGAGAAAAAACATTCATGCAATTATTGGGCTCCTCAGTGAATTGCAGCATGCTGGGGGTGGGGGTGGGGGGGGTGGCGGGGGGTGGAATACCAAACACCAAGCATTGTGTTGAAACAAGGTTCCCCCCAGATTTGGGGGTTTGTTTGCTTGACTGGAGGCTTTGGTTTTGCCTTCCGTTCTTTAAATATGTGATCAATTCCATCAATGAAAACTCAAAGAAAAGCTGGAATTTGTCCCAGGAGTTCGAGGGAAACAATTACAGAGGAGCTAGTCAGTGTGTAAAAACCTTGGGCTACAGGAATGAATGGAGCAGATATTGAATAATTTGTTGGTGGATATAGATGATATTCTTCCGGTTAAAAGGAAAAAATAATTTTTACAGTATTGCCTAGTGTCTGATTGGTTGGGGGTGCATCAGGGCCCTTAACCCCCCAGTTTCTGGGACTCTCTCATGGTGACAAGGGACTAATTTAAAAACAAGACAAAGCTAATTACTCAGTGCCTTTTGGCTCTGTTTGTCTATTCATTCCTGCTTATCTTGAACACAAATCTAAGGGTACTTGCAAGAACAACCTGATGTGCTGTTGTAAAGCCTGGCAAGTTAAAGCAATATCCTGAAGTGAAACGCATTTTATTTTAGTCTGCTTATAGTGATCCATATTGTAGTTTAGGTACAATGATCATGGATGAAATGTTTTATATTTGCACATGACTTGGGGAAAGATTCTGTGCAAAAGTCAGACCAGTGGCAGACTTACCCATTTGTGCACCCAGCTTGAGTGTGTTATTCAAGAACATCTGGTTGTTGTGACCAGCACAGCTCTGTTGGTGGAAACACCTCAAATATTTGCTGTTATACCGGCAAAACCATATTTTGAGCATTGATTTTTACTGGCACTAAGAGTCAATGGTGGTGTTGCTACCTTGGCACAGAGGATACAGCCATCAGTACCATCCATCACATTGGATGCAGTAAAGTAATCCCAGTGCTCTGCGCTTGGTACAGAGACAATGGCATAGATGGCAAATCCCCATCTAAATAATGCCTTTAAAAAATACTGACAGCAGCTTGATTTTTCACTTCTGTCTCCTTTACATCCTTCTTCCTTTCATTGCTTTACCAAATGTAGAAAAACTTCAGAGCTCAGCACCCTGCCTATTTGTATTTTAGAAAGGTCATTTGTAAGCTGACAAATCGGTGTTACCCTAGGGTCCTATTAACAGATTCTGTCTACTCTGTTAACAGACCCTATTTGTCTGCAGTTAATAAAGCAAAGGTGATAGTAAGTACTCCAGGTGGTTTAACTTAGCGGAAAGCCCTGGGACTTGGGGAACCCTGGTACCATCATTATTTCTCTAAAGTCTAGACATAGTCTTCGAGGGTTTGTACCCTTAACTGACACAATCAACATCTGACCTGCTACTGTCTGACCAATAAGCCTGAGAGCAAAACCACATTCTTGGGGGTTTTGCATAAGAAAGAGGAATTGTTCGGTAATTCCCAGGATCTACTGTCCTACTGCAAGAGCAAACCCCGCGTGTGGGGACTGCAGGAGTGGCTGATGCACCTTCCAGAGCTCCTCAGCCCCACTGTTGAATGTGTGCCTTCAGGTATGTGAAGAGTAGCGATGCTAACAGGGGACTTTTGCCTCATTTCACAGACGTATAGATTTGTGGTACGTGGTCTTTCCTTTATTGCAGGCCATCTAAGCTGCCGATGAGATATGGACATCTTCTAGGCATCAGTTAGGGATGGCAGGGGGAGCGATGTCTGATGCTTCCTAAGGATGTGGGCATAGTTTTGACAGCTCTTCTCAGATTTCAGATCCAGATTTAGCCTGCCAAACTGCCCGTGTCATGTGCTGATAAGCCAGTAGCAAAATGACAGTAGAGATGACAACTCTCATACCTAGCTAAGTTTGGTTTTACTAAGAGCTTGGGCTGTAAATGCAAAATATAACTCTAACTCCCTCCTCCTTAGTAAGGAAGAAATTCCCACTCTGAGAATCAGACATGAAAAAATTAATTCATTCCCTCAGATTGCAACTTTAATTGCCTATTGAACCAATCATATGTTTCAAAAAGCAGAAGCCTCAGATTTTTCCCCCTGTGGATAAACAAGACCCTGTCTTTTGTGTAAATGCAGGCCAATACTGGGGTCGTTGTTTGGATTAATCACCCAAACAGCTGTAATGGCCATAAAGAGTTTTCTGCTTATGTCATCCAGCTGGCAAACAGATTTTAATTCAGCATAGCATCTACATTTAATTATAACTGATGTAAAGTCCTGGGATTTGCATGGAAAGGTAAGACTTGTAAAAAAAAAAAAAAAAATGTAAGATGCTGTCCTTTTGTGTGAGGAAAAAAAAAAAGGGGGCAAAAAACCCCAAAACCCACACAAAAGAGCCCAGCTCTTGATACCTTGTTTTGAAACAAAATATATGGTTTTTTTTCCCAACCGATTTGCATCAGAAGCCAGAAACCAATATCTGTTTGTCCAGATCAATGCTTCCTCCCCAGCCCCAGCTATGCCCAGAGAAAAAACTGTTACACAGAATCACAACAAGAATGGCCCTGTGTTTACTGATGTGGTCTGCTTGGCTGGATCAACAGCTGACTTGTGATCAAAAGCCACAGACCTCTTTCATAAACACAAATTATTCCAGCAGATTCTCAAATCTGTTAAGAAAGGGGTTAAATGGGAAATAAAGTACAAAAGTTCACAAATCTGGAGGCACATGCTAGGATATCTGTTCTAGGCTTTACTGGTCTGAAAAGTTAATTTGTACACAAATTACTTTAACAGATTTTCTATACTGTAGTTCACACTTTTGTTTTTAAGTTTTTCATCTTTCTGCAGAGGCCCCCTGGAGCCTTTTCTGGCCGCTCATGGCAATATATAGCAGGTTTCAAGACGAACTGCTAAAAAAATCAGTTTTCCCAATGCTGCTTTAAAGCTCGCTTTAAAACATAATGAGTCTACATGTTGTTGTCTGAAAAAATACATGAAAAAAAATCAATTTTTCACAATTTGCTAGGCAACTGAATGGCTCTCCATGGATCCTGCGGTTCTGTTCTCACTCATTCCTCAGCTCAGAACCAGATAACACGACACAGGTGGCATGATGCCTTCTTCCCAGTTGCTCCATCCAGCACCGGGAGACTCCTTTCTCCTGGGAGGAGGTCCAGGCTGGGTTACTGTCTGTGCCTCAGCTACCCAGCTTCTCCAGCAAAGGCAGCAGGCTGTTCACACTAGCAAATCCAGAAAAATGGGGAAAAGAAAAGATTTTTTAAGGGACAATTTAATGCCACCTTTTTATGTTCTAGGGAATCCATAAGTTGCGTAAGCAAGAGCTTGGGAACTTATGGGAGGAAGATTGTTATTGGTTTTCTTTATAATATTGTTAAAGTCATGTGGCTGCTGAGGTACAATACAGTTTTCCTAGAAAATCAGAGAAATGCTAGAGTTCCTTAAACTAACACTTGTGGTTGGAGGGAGAAAGAAGATTTTTTTTATTTTTTTTTTTTTAAGATTACATGTTTCTTTTTCTTTCAGGGAGATTCGCTCAAAGCTCCTTACTTTGCTTCTAAACAGTGGGGCTCCTTCTTCGTGGACAGATTTCCAGGCCTGGAAAATACAGAGGAAACCTTAGTTCGCACATGGTCCTGCAAATGCGTTAGCACTTACAGCACTATTGCAATCCCTAGTCTTGAAGCAATAGCAGGTAAGGAAGATGTTGGGGTTTTTTTACCCCCCCAATGAGCATGTAGTATTCATAGTAACCTTGTAATACTGTGGATATATTTTTGAGATTACCTGTATCCAAAATGCATTCAAAAATACTGTGTTCATATCACACAACACTTAATGCTAGTGGCTATTAATTACTTTGATATTTGTGCTTTTACTAGTTCTCTGATACACCATTTTTTTTTGTTTGGCTCTGAAAATATTAGATATTTAATTTATCCTATGTTAGAAATAGGATGCAACACTTACCAGACTGTAGATTAGTTCCTGAACTTGGTCAGGACTTCCCCACAGTATTTTGCTGTTTCTACTTTCAGAGGTGAGTTACTTTAGGAGACAAACGCATGCAAAGTTACTTGGGGTTTTTACACTTGCAGGTATGTTTCTTTCTGATCTGGCTTATTATTCTTCCTCAATCAACCCACTTACCCCATTACAGCTGAAATGTAGATGCACAAAGGTAAGAATGTAACGAAGCCAAGAATGCCTAGGACTGTGCCTCTCTCTTTCCTTTGTATTTAAAATGCGTGCATTGCTTTTGAAACTGCATCATTATGGATAGAACTGGAGCCTAAAACACTCTCCTTATCTGGAAAACAAGGCCATCACAAGCAATGTCTTGTTCTCCACAAATTCACCTAAATGAGCTCAGACTTTCTACCTTCTTACATGAAGGCTGCGTCAAAGATACAATTATGGCTGATCTTCTGATTTCCACTGTTTATCCCCGGAGGGACCATACGTTATTTTGGATGGTTTGTAGCCATAGTTGTAGCAGTAATACAGCAATAACTTTGCAGCTGCAGTACATATCAGTTGATTATGAAGTGGTGGTGAAGAATCTCTTTCCATAAATCCTCAATCTATCATTTTGCCTCATTGAACTTTATCAATATAGCAGATCTAGAGGAATAAACAAATTATTAAATGAATTAGATGTTTAGCTGTATGAAGAGCACAGCAGGTATTTCCTTTACTGACCCCTCTGTTCACCATGTTTTGTCCTTCATGCATAAGACCAAAGAAATAAGTAGTTGTTCTGAGACAGCATTTTAGATTTGCCCAGTGGTTATTTCTACACCAGAACACGACAGACCTGTTCTTTGCAGCCATATTGTTCACATGTATGTACCTTGCAAGGAGATCTCAAAACAGAAAATTCATACGGTGCCACAAGTTACTCATACTTCTGATATTTGCCATGTTGCAGTCTGTATGTCAGCCTAAAGGTACGAAGCCCAAATATACCAAGTGAAATTGCCAAGAGAGGGGTAACTTCAGTAAAACTTCCTTCTAATACCTTTTCTGGAGTAATTCTGTGGCTTGCTTTGGGAGCATTGGTCTAGAGCAAACACGTCGGTCAGCCACACTCCATGAGACTTTGCCTCCCAGCCAGCTCCCCCCAGCCACAGCCCACTTTGCAGGGCCAGCAAAGGCTTCAGACCACAAACATACCACCGAGTTTCCAGCTACAGATGAAGGGATGAGAACCAGAAAGGCATATCTGTGTAAATTAGCAAGTAGGATAGCTGCCTGTCATGGGCGGCCGAGCCCCGGCAAAGTCTGTTCCTCCACCAGGAGGGACACTGCGTGCATCCCCCGCCGCCTCCGACCGCTGCTGGGGCAGGGGCTGGTGTCTGCAACACTTACGTTCCAGAGCTAAAGGACAGGCAAAAATAACGTTTTTAACTTGCAGCTGTGCACCTGAAAGCAGACCCAAAGCTGAAGGTATGAGAACATCCCTGGTTTCTTACAGAGAGAGGTATTTGTTGTTTGTTTGTGCGGAAGAGCAGATGTTCATTATTATGGATGTTGAGGAATTCCTGACTCCTCTCGAGTACCTTGTCTGACTCCTGTCACAGCAAGCCGTGAGAGCCCCTGCTTTGCCAAGCCCTCAAGTTTTTGGCTGCAGTTGTAAGTCATAGCTTAGCTGCAGCTATTTGGGAATAACTAGCTAGAAGAGATTCAAAAGGGTTGTGCAAGTTTGATGCACTCCAGCTTTTCCTTTTCTATTAATCTACTTAATTAACCAGCAGAGGACTTTCCACTGCCAAGCTACAAAACATCAAACCTTTCCTCAGGATGCCCTGAGCCCCGCCAGGCTGCCGGCGTGCTGACCATAGGAGCCCAGCTCCCGGTCACGGGCTGGCACGGCACGGCACTGCAGCACCAGCTCAACCCGACCCAGCCAAAGGAGCTGCTGCCTCCCCAAGCTGTGGGCTCACCGGGGCTTCTCTGTCAGCAGGGTCTGAGCTGGCTTTTGTACATCTATGTGAGCAATAGTGTAGAAGAGTGTAGATGGGTTAATTATCATTGATAATCTACAACTGTGGGCTGGCTGCAGGGGCAGTGGGTTGGTCAATGTAGATAAGGTGCAGCTGTGGCTGGTTCTGTTAAGGGGTTGAGAGCCAAGGAAGAAGCAGAGAGAGGAAGAAGCAGAAGGAGATGAGAGAGGAAGAAGCAGAAGGAGATGAGAGAGGAAGAAGCAGAAGGAGATGAGAGAGGAAGAAGCAGAAGGAGATGA
>JAVJGJ010000059.1:62348302-62364656 GCA_035590215.1 Microhierax caerulescens | reverse complement strand
TCTGCCCCCTGCCTAATTTATCACCGTCCATCAGGGTTAGGTGAGAAGTGGGTGCCAAGATGCAAAGGTCTGCCACAACAGCAGCAGTTCTGAGCATGCACAGTAGCATAACCTGAAGAAATTTACTTTCAAAACCACTAGGAAAATGAACAACTTGGAAATAAGCAACTTTTTTTTTTTTCCTGAGACTGCCTTTATTATCAAATACTGTATCTTAATTTTTGCATGCTTTTGCATCAAGCTGTGGCCTGTGCAAGCGTTTCAGTTCAGCGAAATGGAGCTGCTTATTTCTTCTCTATGTCATCAGTGATAATATGGAGTAGGACCAGATATGAATTGCTGCTATATTCTAGGGGGCAGACTCCAGACCTCTATCATTGTTCTTTGTGGATGAGCCAGTATTGCTGGACCTTGTGAAACCATGGCCATTTACATCAAAGAAGTTGGACTGAGCTTTGGTGTGCAATTCACATACTTTTGCAATCCAGGGCAACTGTGCTTTATTTTAAGTTGAAAAGTTTTCGAAGAACTTCATTTAAATTAATAGTCTTTATCTATAACATTTTCTGGATTTTCATTTTTTCATACATTTTGCATTCCCCCAATTAAAAAAATCTTCATTTCTCTTTCCTTGTATACTTGCCCTTCTTCCTCACTGTGTGTTTATTTATAGCCACTGAGATTCCAAGTATCTCTTTCTGGATCAGCCCAGAGTTTTCTCATAAATACATCACACTGAAATCAAGCAATAATATTAGATGTTGCATATTCCCAGCAAAGGAGATGCAGCAAATTAAATCATTGATGAAAACAAACGTGGAAATATAGGAAGATCTTTCCTATGGGATACATAAAATCTGCTTCATAGACAAAGAATAGTATCTGCTTCATGCAACTTTCAGTGATGCCTTGGGCAACATTTTTAAATATGGATGACTTCTGGTCATCTTCCAAAGTCAGCTTGCTCAGACACAAGCAATATTGCAATGGATAGACTGGGGTTTGAAAATGTAAAAAAGTGATTATTCTCCTCTGGAGCCTTGTGCATTGTATACAGAATGGGTTTGGTGTTTAAGCTGATGGTGTAAAGCTGGTTTACCAGGAAATATCAACAAAATTACCATCTTGATCCAACTGATTCTTGACTTCAGCAAAAGCAACTCTGCAGCATGTCTGCCCCATTGCTGCTGCTCTTTGATTAAACTGCTCTTGAAGGGACTCCAGACTGCCAGACTGAAGAGCTAGTGAAAGCTGTTATATAAAAGTAACTGTATGGCATTTGTTTTTTATAGATCATAAAGATATTTGGAAATATTTGCTTTCTTTTTAATTACTATTTGTTATTTTGGAAGCCTTTGTTTTAAACAGAGCTCTCATAAATAGACTCAGCAGCCAGTAAATCCATTGGGCCCTCCACAGACTAGAAAAACATCTTTATTCTACTGTGCTCAGAATGAGCTCCAGAGATTCCCCTGACTCAGACAGAAAAAGAAAATATACTTCTTCGACAAGCTGAAGTAACCCACTTAATAAAGCGTAATTCACTTCCAGTCAATCTCCTCCCATTCCTACTTTGTTCCAGCCTCTACCTGGTTTTTCAGCTGGATATAAATACTAATTTGCTTGCTTCGGTTATATGGTTAATATGGTTTTACAGCTGCAGACCCGGATGCTGTCCTGTGCCTGCCTGTGAATTGCGTATGAGACAGCCCTGAACTTCCTGTTTATGCTGAAACAGCTAAAATTGTGGTTTTCTGTTTCACAAAAGTTGCTAAGTGCAAATAAAAATAAAAATGTAAAAAAAAAAACAGGATATCATCACCCTGATTTTACTCCAATCTTTTTAAAAACATTGTTCATTAATAACTTAATGTTCAGAGTAATACTTTTTATGTTTTGCTTTGATTCTAAACAGACAACTTGGGAAGGAGCTAGCCCTTTTTTATTGGGTTTGGGTTTGGGTTTTTTTTTTTCATTTATTGGAAGGGTAATTGCTTCTTGAATGAAGTTTTATTTGTGTGGCTTTTTAATTTGGTTTCTTGAACTGTGAATAGGAGGTGAGCATGGGAAGTATCAGTTTTCTGGCTGTGAGGGTGGCTGGGTCACTGTTAGCAGCAAAGACTTTTTTAAAAGCACTACAGAAAAGAAAGCTTTGACTGTATAGAACTAGTTTAAGGCATTCAGTGTTCTTTACAGACTGGAAGTGATGACTACACCAAGTTACAAGTGCAGATTTCTAAGAATGCTTGGTACAGAATGTTTTTAACACTGGATAGCAAGAAGGTCAAGAGCAGGTGTCTTTGGAGAATCTTAATATAATAGCTATGAAAAAAAAAAACCAACAACAAAGGACTGCTTTGTTTTAAACATAGACCTCAAGCAGATTGCCTAGATAAAAAAGAAGGGTGACAAATTGACGAATAAACTTGAAAGTGTTCTAGTGGAAAAATTCCATCTAGGATAACTAAAGATTTTTTAGTTTTTAAGCATTAGTTAAACCCTTTTCTTTCACTAGCATTATTTCAGCAATCAAAGAACTAAATATCCTTTACTGCAGTTAAATAAACTCTGAAAGTCAATCCCTTGGACAGCTGAAGATGTCAAATAAATATGTAATCGCACAATCTGATTGGGTTCTAATGCTGGTAAGCAAACAGCTCAAGGTCTTAAAAAGTACTGCTGTTCACCACAGACTTATTTTTTATGTGATATGGACTGTGTTGTTAATCAGATGTGGTATGTTTCTGTCTTTCAGATTTACCACTGGATTATAGATTTACACGATTTTCCTCAAATAGCTCAGCGACTGCTGGGTACTACCCAAGCCCTCCAAGAGCACTGCTGCCAAATGAGGAGTCAGTGACTATGAAATAGGTTGTCAGCTTTTTCCGTAAATAACCCTGTGACCCTTACTTAAACTGCTATCGAATGCTAATTGGTGAAAATGCTGTGTGATGCTTCATAAAATGATGGATTAAAGCAGACTCCTGTGTAGACTTGTGTTTCACTTGTTTCTCTAGTCCAGCCGGAGCAGGTGAGCAATGCATCCTTCTCTCTAAATCTTCTGACCACCACTACCTTTCACAGAGTGCTGTTGGCTTTTTCCGTGCACTGCCCAAAGCCTTCAAGAGAAATGTAATAGTAATAACTCATCCCAAGTTACAGTCTACATTTTCAAGGACATTTTCAATACTACCCCTATGTAAGGTGATGCTGTCAGGTACCACAAGCCCCAGGAAAGCCGTGAACCAGACCTTCAGCCTTAATTCGTTGAGAGTTACCTTGGATAGCCCAGGTTATTGCTGTAGATCAGATTGTTTTGCAGGATCTGAGGAATTTATTCTCTCACTGTAACTGTTGGAGATACAGAAAGACTGAGGCCCAAAGCAAAAGATGTGTCATACCCAAAAAGATACTTGAATGGGATTTAGGCAACTAAATGCAGACTTGATAGTCCTGGAAGCCTTTGTCACATGCTTTGTATTCCTGAAAGTGCCTAACCACTGTTCAACAATAAGGTTCCCTACTTGCCTTTTCCTTCTTCGGTCTTCAGCACCTCAAGAGCCAGAGTTCTTCTGCAGGAGGAGGGAACCCTGTGCACCGTTCCCTTCTCAGCTTGGGTGGATTCAAACCCACATTCTCCAACTCCCTGGGAAATCCTTCAAGAGTAGGAAGGATATAGCACCCAGCTACATAGAGCCATCTTTGCTAAGTACAGTCTCAGCCCTGAGAGAAGCAAGGCTGAAGACATCAAGTGAATATGTGCTTTCTTACCGGCTAATTGCAGAAAACGGGCATGCTGTTCTCTGGGGGTTCAGTTCTAAAGACCCATTCCTCGGTGCTTTGGACAGGGAGCCTTCGGTAACTAACACAGAGTAGCGGATGAAAAAACATGTCAAAGACACTTGTTTAGGCAGCATTTTTTTCACACTAGGGTGACGGCGTGATTGGATAAATTTCCCCAAAAGTTTAAAGAACAATAAACAGAAAATGTATTTCCTTTTTTTTTCAAGAAAAAGAATTTATTTTCTTAGGCCTAGACAATTATCAGAATGGATTTAACTTGTGTCACCACAGCTCATTCTAAATTTTTGCACCTTTACCAGTTAAAATACTTTGTGTCAGAATCAGACATGAACACCATTCCACCTCAT
Organism: Microhierax caerulescens; assembly: GCA_035590215.1. NCBI lineage: Eukaryota > Metazoa > Chordata > Aves > Falconiformes > Falconidae > Microhierax > Microhierax caerulescens. The sequence goes on along the minus strand of JAVJGJ010000059.1, from coordinate 62,360,502 downwards.
TTCAGAGATACCAGCTTTTGTTTCCATCATTTTTTCCTACCTTTACATAGGATGTTATTTTTACATTCTTGTGGTCCAGTATACTTACAACTAAAGTGCAAGATTTCCAATTTGACATTAAATATTGTTTTTGTGAAAGGGAAACATATGAGGGAAAAAATGATACAAACTTTCCTTTAAACAAGGTGAGTGAGGAAGGAAAATGAAAGTGCCATTCTCCTCCTCATAAATTTTAGGTTGAAAATATTTGACTCAGGAAGCTAACGTTAAGTAATACTTTGGTTTATTTTGAAATCTTGAGATTAGCATCAGTGTCTTGGGCAGCAAATGTAGCTCATGATGAGGGTATGATTAGTATTAAGCAGAGAGATACCCAGATTAAAATCTCAGATCCCTGATTACAGCATCATTTGAAATTCTAACCTGACTCAAGTAATCCTCTGCAAATAATTTCCAGTATTTTAAACCCTCACACTTAATTGTTCTGAATTTGAAACTGTTTTTTGTAGGTTGGGGGGGGGTGGGGGGGTGTTCTTGTTTTTTAAAGAAAATTAATCAAAATTGAATAGTTAATGAAAATTAGAGTGAAAACCCCCTAAGTAAGTCCTCGGTTCCTGGCATCTCAGTGGAGAAGCAGTATTTCTTTTGATGGAAAGGTGACAGATTCTAAGGACAGCCTGAACACAAAGCTCACAAGAAGAAACACATATATGGACTTGCTCAGCTGGTAGGTAACGGTACCCATTTCTGAGTCACCAGCCATTTGCTGCCAGAAGGACCACACAGTAGCAGAGAAAGGAACGGATAACAGAAGACTACTGTGAGCATGACTCGATGTGCCACCACAGTCTCCGGCTGCAGGAAGACTTAGGAAATGTAATGGAAGGATTTGCCAAAATATCAAAGTTCCTCTGAAATCAGGATTTAATGACTCTTACTAAAGACTTCTTATTCAAGAATCTCTGAAAATTATACAGGTCTTGTTACAAAGCTGAGGTTGGTAAAGGAGGAACTTCCAGGAGGGCAACTGGTTCTGTGGCAACAGGAGAGCTCTTGGAAATGGAGGTGGCACGGAGACACAGAGAAGAAATGCGCATGGCAGAAAATTGGTAGAGAGCTGGCCAAATTTAACATGACCCTGTAAAGACACCATCTTTCCTTCTTCCTTCCTTCTCTTTTCTTTTTTTTTTTTTTTTCCCTGACCCCTGGAAATCTCTGAAATTTCTTGGATTCTGTTGTGAGAGGTCATTGACAGAAAGATCGCTGAAGTGTCTGCAAAACTATCTTGAGTATCAGCAGGGAGATAGAAAGTTGCAGGGATTCATTAAAAGCACTGTGTCTGGTTATACAGCCCTGAAAGCCACAGTTCTGCTTAAAACCAGAGATGAATACCAAGTCTCTTGGCATCTGTTTTGGTATAAAGCACATGTGTCTGAATTTTAAAATAAAGGGAATTTATTTCTGAAAAAGATATATGTTCTCTGAATTTACTTTATAGCTGACAAGCAAAAAGAAAAAAGGGAGACAAAGTCATCACAAAGCAGTGCAAGGAGAGGATCTTGCTACAGCCTTGAGCAAAGCAAAATTTGACCAACTCTGAATAAAAGATATGTAAATCAACCAAAAACTAGTATAAATTAATACCTTTAATATCTGTAGGGAAGTCAGCTTTGATTCAAAGCAGAGCTCACTGCAAGGGTTTCCTGAATAGGGCTTGATCCTGGAAACTAAAGGCTTCTTAATCCCCAGGGAGTAAAAGGTAAATAAACAAACGCAGAGAGCTTATCCGTGGTGGGTACACAGGCCTTCCTGAGGCTGCTGGGGTTCTCCAGCTCGCGTGAGTCCCAGGTGTGCGATAATGCAGCAGCTGGAACAATTCCTAAGGGAATTCACAGGAAAATTTGATTACAGGCACCAGGAACCAGCACTCCCAACACTGGTTTAAATCTGCGTAAGTAGCAAACAGCCATTGTCCAGCCTGGCGTGACAGCCTACCAAGGGAAAAACCATCTTTAAAGCAGGGATGCAGGACTATGAAAAGGTGTCACCACATACACAGATGTCTGACAGGAAGATCTGGGATGCAGAAGGGCTCCCATACCCCAGGCAGGGTGGCTGGACTGGCCCTCCAGTGTCCTAGGGTTTGAAACACTGTGTAACCACTGGTCTTACCCATCCCCTGCAACGACCCATGATGCTCCAAATGTTATCTGCATTCAAATAAATAACCTTTAGCCCTGCCCATATGGCCTAGCATGATGTTTTCTAGCAGTAGTTGGCTATAGCAATTGAAAACAATACGAACTTTTCACGATGACAAGTGAACCTGTGCGTGCCATGTCCTCCCAGGTCACGTTCTGCCAGCAGCTGGACTGTCTTAGTCTTTTTGACAGATAGTTTAGAAATTGAAGAAATGTAACCTACCTCACTGGCAAGTTGGAGGTTACTTATCAGTTGCTGTATTGTAAGACAGGATGCAGAAAAATGCAATACACAATAGTGATCTTTGTTTGAGGGAAAATAGGTATCAGCTCTGGCCCAGCTCCAAGTCACTGGCCCTAGCACACCCTCAATCAGACCTGGCTACAGCCAGGTTGCAAACCATGCAACCCTCCATACAGGCTGAGATTCCAAACTCTTCACTTGCGTGTTCCTGAGAAACTGTCATTCTCCCGTAGGAACTCCAACTATTTTTTTCTTTTCAGGAGTCCTAATCCAACCTGAGAATGGTGTATGGCAAACACCTATAGCCCTAGAAAAATTAATGGTTTCCAACCTGGCCTTGGAGTGCTTCTCTTTCCTATAGACGTATAGTTGTATTTTCTAGCTACATAGAACAATATACAATTTGTAATCATCTTTCTTGGCATCAGTAGAGGTGTGATTTTAAATTTCTCACAGTGGCCTTGTTTGAAGTGTTTCTCATGACTTGCTCAATCACATAACAAATAAATATTGTAGCTTCACATTGAAGTCTTTCCTCCTGGGGCCAAGTATGCATTAAATCATACCAAGGCCAATGACAGCAGAGAGTAAGAACATATACCTTAGCAGAGAGATGCTGACAGTGAAAAGGCAGTGTCTGCGCTTCCATGTCACCTCCTTTTGCCACCACAGGGATGAAAAATGCAGTAAGCGTAAAATATACTTTTGTACACAACCTTGATGTTTTACAGTACAATTTCTCAGAAAGTCAGGTTTAGAGATGAAGTCACTTCCGTGCAAAAAAAAGTAAAAGTCTCACACGCTGCACCACACAGCGAGGGATCTGGTAGGAAGGTGTTGCTTCTGACTCCCCTGGCGAGGGGGCATGGCATGGGGCAGCCTGCTGCTCAGCATCGTGGCAGGAACAAGATATGTTTTCTGGTACATTTACAAGACTAACTTTGAAAACAAAATATGCCTCTTTCTGTACACAGGCTTGGAGGCAGATAGTATTTCGCCTGAAGCATAGCATCAGATCTAAGCTACAGGAACCCTGTCTCTGCAGAGAGTGGCAGGTGTAATGGCTCTAGTGCTGTAGCCGCAGATACCTGTTGTTAAGAACTGCCCACAGACCAGCCTCTCCAGCAGGCACAGAGCTGATCCAGAATGCCCTGGGGAAAAGGTTCAATCCCATTATGAATCCAGTTGCCTATAATTTTGTTTTCTGCAATTCTGAATAACAGGAACATCAAATGGCCTTGGTAATTGATGGGAGAGGAAAAAAAAAAAATCAAGGTTTTCTTCAGAAAGTTTTCAGTGCAAGAAACAAATCCCACTTTTCCATAAACATTATAAATAGAAACGCTTAACTTCATAACAGAGCCTGGATTAAGGCCAAAATAAAATGGAATCCAGGAAGTTACACAGACTCAGAGGTTTCCAGCTCGAAAAGCTTGCCAGCATCTTTACAGGGCAAACTGGGGATTCCTATCTACAGGTCAAAGGACTAGTATTGTGTGACCAGCATGACCGATCATTTTTCTTGAATATAGATCAAAGGCATAAGGGAAATCTTTTCAGTATGAGCTGGGTACCCACAGCAGTTCTCTGGCAAGCTTGGCAAGACCACAGAGGTTTGCAGCTGACCAGGTGTCACAGTTCACAGAAGGGCAAACATCTGAAACACCGTGTCTAACTTCTGACCTGCTGCAGCTAAACTGATTTGATCAGAACTGTGCTAAAAATCCCTCTTGCTTCCCACTCACGCTGCCAGAGCGCATACGTAGTTCTCTCACACATGGTCATAATGACTTTTAAATACTTGCACGGGTGTGAGAAACCATCACAGCCACTTCAAAATGATGTTACGGCTTCCAGCCCTTTTTTGCAAATAAGAGGGTGCAAGACACAAAATGGCAGCAGCACAAATGGAATAACAGTCTGCACAGCACCCACCACAGCTCTGATGGCCCAGGCCAAGCAGATTCCTTCAGCCAGAAAGGTATTTCTATTTCCCATTGTACAAACCCTTAAACCTTGGTTTCATTTCCTCTTACAAGGTTGAAGAACATATGTCCCTTTCAAGAGTGAAGAAAATCATTAACTATCTTACACTGTATACAGGAGGAAAAAAATAGTTGTTCTTGTCCAAAATTTATGAAAGCAGTATTTTCAGTTTATATCTTAAGAAAACAAGTCCACTAACTTGCAATAGCCTTTGTCCTGTCACAACACCAAAAAAACTCCAAAAGTTGTGGCTCCATGTGCCTAATAAATTTACATTTTAAAAATTATTTTTTAAAGCCTCCACCACCTCTGAGGAATAGAAGTATAGGTGAACATAGCAAGTCTTTTCTTGCCTTATCTCAAAATAACACCTGAAAATTGCAGTTTTCTTGCAATGCCATCCCCTGGGACCTCACCCCACACCGAGAATTTAAATGGGTGCTCCCAGGTGCTAAGCAGCCTGCAAATTACATTAATCCAGAGAAAGAAGATGCCATTGTAAATTTGGCAAGAAGATACACGATCTTATGAAACTGAGAGATAAAAAATTCATCTTATACTGACAGAAGGCCTCAAAAATACCTACTGAAAGGCCATTGTTGAAACAGTAGTGTCGGAGACAGCAGCAGTGAACTTCTATCCCTATTTTCTCCCTCAAAGCTGCCCAGAAAAAAAAGGCATGACTGCCCAGATATATATATAGACACACAAACAGGCAGCAGTTAAGGGCAGGATCCCATGACAGGGAAACCCAGAGACTAAGGGAATGAGGGAATTATCTGGATTTCACAGGAGGTGTGGGGTTTTACGTCAATTACATAAACTAAGCACTCTTAGGTAGTAAGCAGGGAAATCTCTAGATCAGTAGGAGACAGGTGATGGAAAATGGAGTACAGATGAAGCTCAAGAAGGATAAGTTTGAGAGTCAGCATGAGCTGACATTAATATCTCAATGGGGCAATAGATGGCTAGAGGGTATCAGGGAACCAGATACATTATTTACATATATTACAGTGAATAATAATTACCAAGATATATCTATTGTGTGGTGTTTTCCTCTTTCCTCTAACCTTTCTCCTGTTACTGCACAGGACTTGGAGTACCTGGTACACTACTAATATTAATCCATACACAAAATCGGGAAGGGGGAATGGGAGGGAATTGTAATGTGAAAACAATTACATTAATATCAGAAAATAGATTTAGTAACCATTAGTACGACCACTGTTAAATAGATATTATTAAAAGTAACTGCAAAAGTTTGTGTATATATATATACACACACATTTAGAAACTATTGCTGCATAGAGTGACTGCCAGTGACTCACAAATATGGGAGCATATGAGTGAATGAATTATAATGAGGCAGTTACAGGAGCTCCTGAAATACTCAACAGCAGTGCCCCAAAAGCCCCAGAACTATACACACAACAACCAACTATTGATGCAGACTAGTGCAACAACCTCATGAAGCCCCTGAAAACTAACAGCAGAGACGGAGCTGTCTTTAGGGAGTACGTATGACTACAACAGCAACCAGTTGGTGAGCACCATTGCTTCAGAATCAAGTGTGCAGAATTGATCACTATGGTATCCTCTAGTGCTGCACCGGTAAGTATTTAAGTGGGAATTAATTTTTAATGCCTGTGTTTGTGTTTGATCAAATGTCCCACCTTTGAGTCTTGGCTGCAACTAGGATGCAGCAAATCAGAGTGAGATGGTTACAAAAAGAAGTGGAGAGTCAGCAACAAGTTGAAATACAGTCTCCAAAACACATTTCATTTACACATCTCTAGTGTAAGGAGGAAGAGAAAGACATGAGAAACATAAGAATCAGGGGTGGGGATAAGTAAGCAACTTGTAAATATTTTCAGTAATTCCAGCAGTTGTTTAGCCATCTGCTTGGCTTTCCACATATCAAGTGACTCCATAAAATAGGTGGATTCTAGCCTTAAAAATACCATTCACTGAAAACAGTGTGTTACAAATGAAAAATATTATTGCAACATACCTGGCATCCAGAGAGGGAGATTGTGGCAGTCAGCTCTAAGGGAGCACGGACCGAGCCTGTCTTTGGAAGGTTTCTCTCAGTATGAGCATTAATGGTTTGTGCACCCCAGGGGATGCCGCTCGGTTTACAACATTGCAAAAATTTGGAAGGGAAGAAGTTGACGTGTTGAGAAAGGTCACACATTTGAGAACATAAAGTAACAAGCAATTTGGCTGAATGAAAAGCCACATGCTGCTGGGTGCCCCCCCACTCTAACCTGTTCTGATCATTACCAGAGGGAAGAACGGGTAAGTGCTAAAGGAGCAGGCCAGTTAGGCAACCTGACAGCTGCTAGAAGGAGATAAACATAAACCCAGCTGATGCCTACACAAATGTAAAAGCAATAAAATATTTTTCTGCTGTTGAAAGGCACAGATGACATGATACATGTAATTTTTTATTGGATCCAGGTATTTTTTGGCATTTCACAGTATGTACCTATGTCCCTGCTTTATGGTTGCTCTCTTCCTGACATGTCTGAGGACCATGAATCTGTCTCCATTCTCCAGTGTTTTACCTCGCTACTAGTGCTGCAGCTTCCCATTCCCTAAGAAATTTGCAGGAATTTTTTCTCATCTGACTTTCTGCCTGCTGGCCTCGGGCTAAACCAGACTGAACACATGGTGAGAGCAAGAAAGGGGGAAAGAAAGGAAATGTAAAGCAGAGAAAGATGTTCTATTTACATACAAAGAGCTGTTTAGGAAACACATCTAGTGCTTTCCCCTTCCAGCTACCCTCCTGATAATTCGGCTAGCACAGTGTAGGAGGGTAAAACGCTGCATCTGTGGAAAGAGAGAAGCATTTCCAGCCTGTCGATGTAGCAGCAGACAAAGGAGGGAAGAAGCGGTTGTCACACTAACATACACTTCCAGTCCCATAAATGTACCTGACACCTGACAGAGCCATAGGAAACAACTGGTTAGATTTTCCTGTGAGAGAAATCGCTTTGTGCCCCAGGCAGGAAGGTGTCCTGATGAGCTTAGGCAAGATTTCCAGATTTCCAAGTCTTTCTGATTCTCAGGGCTGATTTCAGGCCACTTCTTTTCATTACCTAGTTGTGGAGCTGTGACTGTTCCTGCCCATTGCCTGCACAGTGAGCCAGAGCCCCAGATCCCCAACTAGTAAATGGTATGAATCATGCAACGCTGTCATAAACTTGAAGGACATAGTAGGAACAACAACAAAGTTAGGACGCTGTCTGTTCCACACCCTGGCTGGAAAAGAGGAGATAGCCAACATTCCCCCATATGAGGCTGGAATTGGGATAAGTTTTGAAAAACAGAGCTGCCTTCATGTGGCACTAATAAAGTCCAGGGGGAAGAGTTGGAGAGAAACAGCTCAGATCAAGGACAGCAGGGTGAGCATTATGCAAGTATCCAGATTTGCAATTCTGCAGTTCAGCTCCAAGAAGAGATTGGCCTAACACTCTTGTCCTACAGATTTCAGCTCACAGGGCTAAAACAGAAATCACCACAGCTGGACACAAAAGGCAAAGGGAATATAAGAGTTACAGTCATAAGAAAATTAATTGTTTTGGAGAATTAGTGAAAGAATCCAGAGAATTTTGTATTTTTCTCTCTTTTCATTTGAAGAGGTTTGTCACTTAATGACAAAAGTAGAAGTGCCTCTTACATGGAAATCAAGAGACCAGACAGATCACACAGAGAACGGGACTTCAGTGATAGCGAGGTACCTTAAAAAAAACAAAAAACCAAACCAAACACACAGAAGAAAAAAGGAGAAAAAAAAAGCTGTTGCATAGGCTGGGCAGGAAGAAAGAAAAGAATGGCCAAGGCTGTGTATGTGGAACAGACTGAATGACATAGAGCTTCCCTCTTTAGGCTAACATCTTCAGTCACAAAGAAAGAAAAAGGAAACATCCCCCCATTTTCACAACTAAGTGAGAACCAAAAGCTTTAAAATGTATGAAGCATCAGCAGATACTTGGTGTCTCCTCCAGAAAGGACAAGCGCTACATCACTGGCCTACTGGCCTGCTGCCTTCCTTTTTCCTTGCCCTTGAGCAGCAATGGGGATTCACTCTCTCTTCAAGTCCTCATGACCCAGCTCCTCAATGCGGCAGGAAAAAAAAAGTGCATTTCCCTTCCCTGCAAGCCAAACAACCACAGGGCCTTTTCGGAAGTTTTCACTTCTCTAACTTCATTTACTATAAGGGGGAAAAAAAGGATAGATGTTACCAAGACCTTGTTACCAAGATGTTACCAAGAGCTGGTTGCTCACAGTCTCAGATGCCAGAGACATTTTCAAGACGTGCATTGTATACTTCGGTGTCTAAGGCTGTGACTTCTATGTGTGTGACCTACAAAAATTGTCATTGTTGTAAAAGGGCACATTTCCCACATACATTTGTCTCAGTCACACAGACACCAGACATTTCATGTTCCTGGTAATGTTGCTTGCCATAAAAGCCAAGAAAAAATAAATAGCATGTGACGTATGAGTAGAACAGTAGAACTGACCTGAACAGTTTTCAATTTTCATGGAACATGTTCTGCACAACTGGCCAAGTCAATGGTCTTTAGCTCCAGAAGGCAAATTTAGCTCCTCTCCTAAATCCATTCTGGAGCAAAGCCACCTGAAAGGTCAGTTTGCTGTATGTTTCAGTGTCTCATGATGTAATTTAAAGAAATGACAGCTACAAAACTTATTAACCTCAGTGGGACATTTCCAATAAAAAAGAGGAGAGAACAAGTAAACTAGCTTTCTGATAACTTGGGAGCAGAGAGGGAGTGAGAGATTTCAGGGACAGAAGCACCAAGGGAGTGGAAATTGTATAATGGTATGCTACTGAGTCAGTCATTTAAACCAGCCTTATGATTGATGTCCAGAATAGGTAGCTTGGGGACAGGATCTTAAATCTTAAAGAAGACATATAAAGCAGGTCAGAATAATTCTGTCCCAAAAGTATTTATTTTTCTCTGCGGTCATAAAGAGAGTCTAACATGACTAGATCAGAGGTACTTATCAGTCAAGTATGGAACAAAAGTGCATGACATATTCAGAGATTAGATGGATCCGACCCATAATTTCTGCTCCAGAGTGACACTGTTCTATTGTTTAAATGTTTTCTTCTTGCTGTCAGCAGCAACAAATTCACCGGCATGCAGCAAAGCTAGCAAACCACCGAGAGAAGCTCAGCCTTAGCAAGGGAGGTTATACCCATTGCTAAAGAGGTGAAGGGCACAGGAAGATCAAAGAGGAGCCATAATCTTGCCTCTGCAAGCAGCATTTTGAACATAATCATACAAAACAGGACTGCAAAGGACTTTGACAGGTCATCTGGACCACCCCTTGCTTTAAGGCAAGATCCATCAGACTTTCTAGACCTGAATTGTTCTTGTCAAATATATGTCCAACTTGTACTTAAAAACCCTCGAGGGACAGAGGTGCTGTTCATTCCTGTTTTGTTTACCCTTATAGATTACTTTTTTTCCTATGTAGCCTCCATTTCTTTTACTGCAACTTACGTGCTATTCTCAGAGGATGTGACTAAGATCTTATTATCTACTTTTGAGCAGGTTTTATTTAGTTGAAGGTTGTTATCACATCTTCCTCCAATCTCACCCTTAGGCTGATTTTTTCAGTCTTCCATATACATGATGCTTGCTAAACCTAGGGCCATTCTCATTTCAAAATTATTAGTGGCAATGCTGCAATTAATCTAGAATGGACAGATCTTGCCTCTCTTCAATATCCCTAAATTATCCTATGAATTTTCTTTATTTCTTTAGCCTGCCAAGCACCCTGTGAGTTACTGGGAAGTAAAGCAAGCGCCATGTTACACAAGAGGACATAAGGCAGAGAGGATCTGTGGCTCTGCACTCCGTGTATGTACCTCCACCATAGTCGGCTGGACTATGCACACCAGAGCAAGATCCAAGCACCTCCAAGCATTATCCTCTATGAGACAGAAACTCAAGTGCCCAGGGTGTAGGGGAGCCACGGTGTGCTTTGCCCAGGCCATTATAAGGCAGCACAGCACAGTTTCTCTACAATATAGATAGATAAAACCACAGACTAAGGTCAGGATTTCAAAAGCTTTTTGGGCAGGTGACCATTCTGTTCACAATTGTAAGGGCTAATTCCATTTAATTTAGGATCAGATACTTAATATATTTAAATACCTAATGATGCAGATATGTGACCAGTACTTAGATACCTCCCTCCCCATCACTTTAGGCATCCCAATGATTTTACAAATGCCTAAATAATTGTCCTATTAGCCACATCAGGCCTGACTGAGGGACTCTCTAGCTCTTCTCATGCTCATTCATGTCACAACATTAATATTTTTCAACTCTACTATCAATGCAGTTTAGCACAATACCGTTCAAATGAAACATATCTTCTAATGATTAATTTAGTGTTTGCATGACTGAAACTGAAGCACTTAGTGCATTTAGACATGTCGTTACTGGTAAGAAAAGCAAGCCTTCATTCCAGGCTCTGGCATTGCTCTCGGAGTTCGCAGGAACAGCTTGCGGATCCCTATTCATCACGCTGTCAATAGGTATCGCTGGGAAATACAACAGGAGCAAAGGGGTGCAGGGAAATGTATAGCTTCTAGTTTTCACAAGTTTATTAACCTCGATAGAACAGCAAGAAATCACACTGAAAACCACGAAAAGCCTGTTCAAAACCATCCCCAGAAAACGGCTTTTACATTTGAAAGCTGAGGAACCGAGCCCTTCGAGCCCACTGACCGATTCAGTAACATCAGCAAGCACATTATTAAAATGAAGAATAAGGTTTGCGAAAGGCAACCTTCAGGTAGGACACCATCTTGGTCTGTCACATGCATTTTTATTTTCATTTCAGCAGAGCAGTCAGAAGACGATAAAACACGCTCAGCTTTCAGAACCCAACAGACATTTGGAATTCTTCATTTCGTACTTTTCTCTTTGTTCTAGTGGCTGAGACAGCAGAGAGAACTGTTCCAAAGGGCCATTTACTTCATCTTCTTTTATATTACTTCGGTGAGTATCTTCAGTTGCGCGGCTGGGAACCACGGCTGTGAGGCTGCCCTCGAATGGTGACGGTGGTTCAGGTTTTTGTTCTACACGGGAGACGCTGGTGCAAGTCACCCCGCACCGAAAGGGGCGGAGGGAAGAGTTGGCTTCTTGTCTCTTTGCGGGCTCGAGGGACCTTCGGGACGGGGCCCTTTGCTCTCATACAGCACGGCGGCAGCGCGGGAGGTGGGCACGGCGGGCGAGCGGGTCACCCCGGCGGCTCCAGCCGCCACCGCCCCCCTTGCCCGGGCCGCGGCTGCCGCTGCCCCCTCCGTCTCGGTGCAGATAACCCGCACTGCCGACACCGCGGTGCGCGGCCAGCCCGCTCCCTGCGGAGACACGAGTGCCCCCGCCAGAAGGGGAATTCGGGTATTTCCGCGCACTACGGGCCGGGGAGGAGCGGGCCGGGAGAAAAACCCGTGCGGCCGCCGGCGCCGAGTAAGAGCTGAGCGCACGCAAAGCCAAACCAGCGCCCCGGGGGCGGCGGCAGCGGCGGGACCGTGAGGGCCGGGCGGGCTCCCCCGCCGCCATGGCGCGAGGGGCCGGCGGGCCGGGGGCGGAGGGCCGGGAGAGGTAAGGAGGGAGGGCGGAGGGCGGGGAGGCGGGAGGTGGAGCGGGGGGGGAGGCACTGTCTTCCTGAGTGGAAAAGCGCCCCCCCCGCGCCGGCCCCCGCGGCGGCCGCGGCGCCAC
>JAVJGJ010000059.1:62336534-62347785 GCA_035590215.1 Microhierax caerulescens | reverse complement strand
TGCTGGGCCGCCCGCGGGATGGGCCCCCGCCGGCGGCGCGCTGCGGTGCGGAGAGGCACAGCTAACAGCTCCCTGCTCTCCCCTAGCACCGTCGCGGCGGGAGCCTCCCAGCCGCTTGCTGCCCGCTGAAGCCTCCCAAGCGTGCTTGTGTGAAAGGTAAGCGGTAGCGTCCTCGGCTCGCACCTAGGGAAGCCGTGGGGCAGGAAGAGAGCCATCTGCCCGATGCGACTTCCAGCCGCTTTTTTGTCGGTGGAAAAGTCGTAAGTGACCTGGGACCAGCGCTGTTGACGCGGGCAGTCCGCTCTCCTCAGCCCCCAGCACGGCAAGCTGCAGCTCCTTTAGCCGTTATGGCATGGAAGCGGTGCATCGTCACTCGGTGGCATCCCATGCCAGCTCCTAACGTTCACGTTGCTATGAAGGAAAGTAGCCGCTCTCTCTGCTCTTCTGCCTATTCCCTCTTGAAACCGTATAAAGCTGTGATGTATTTCCTGCATTTTCAAGCTGGAGTGGCTTCTTCGGATGTAAGCGATGGCAATGTAAGAAACAGATAAATTTGTGAATGAAATACAGGAAATATTGCTCAACTAGGTGGAGATTTTTGGTTGCCCTAAGAAGATCAGTTGCAATTTAAGCAACACTGGACTTTTAATATGGTCTGAACAAAGACAAAGCAAATCTCTGCTAAATATTGCCACATTACGTTTATCATGCCAACAATTATTATAACTCATTGCAATATTTCAAAAAAGGAACAATTCAGCTGAAGGGCAGCAGGGGGAATCAATAATTTGGATGCTGTTTATTACTCTGAAAGACTCTTGTTGGGCAGCCTTGGGCAAGTCACTCCACCTCTCCATGGCTCTGTTTCCTTCCCCATAAAATAGATAAATGTGCTCGCTTGCTTCACAGGGGTGTTGAGAAGTTTAATTAATTCGTTTCATAACTACTTGGAGATCCTTGGGTGCCTTTTTCTACAGAAGCGCTAAATATTATTTCAACTATGAGTTCTTTTACTGTGTGTCATTGCTTATGTGTGTTTCTTCAGTGACCTAAATTAGCAAAGTTTTTAGTTGAAATCTTCTAAGTAGCAGTTCTGGGTTGGGGTCTGTAAACTCTGCTAGGATGCGAAACTAGAATATACTAATCACAGCATGTTTTACTGGAACTGAACTATTTGTACTTTAAGAAAATTTCACTTTCTTTTCTTATTCAAAATAAGAGCTTCCTTTTTGTTGTTTTGTTTGAAGCATTGTGATATGAATTGCCATGACAAGAACTGGGTGCCCTTACTTAATGCAAAAGGAAGAGATGAGCATAAACATATCTGTATCCTTTACTGTGGATACTGACCTCACAAGACACGTGGTGCTGTTTTTCCACTGCATATTTGTACACAACATCCTCTAAAACCTATTCTTCAGTCAGAGAGTATATGGGTTGCAGAGGAAGAAAGCCATGAGCTGAACAAATGGCCTGAATAGAAACTGAACAAAACAAGTTGATAGATTTTGCTTGCCTAAGCAAGTTTGTTTTTTACTACAGTGTATATTATTTATTCTAACTAGATATTTAGTAAATGTCACCACCACGATGGAGAGGAAAATGTGTTTAATTACCTGGCAAAATTTTAGATGTGATTTCCATAGGTTGCATGCAGTTAAAAGTAAAAAGGAGTAGCTGAAAGCTAGTTTTAGAGTGACATGTGAACTTTGGTACTTTCTAAAGGCTCATGCCTTTAGAAACACTGTGTTCATAAGGTCTGTGAGTACCATTTCTTTTCCTCAAGTCCAGTGACCGCAAGCACATAAGTTTTTTTTCAAAACTGAATGCAAATAAAGCCTAGCTCAGTGGCAGTAGAAAGTCATTCCCATCATCAGGCAGCTCTTGGGTTGTGACTGAACATAGTTTATATGCTGGTGGAGAAATGGTCACATCCATCAGTACTCAGCGGTCTGAGCAGTGATACCTAGGGTTAAATGAGGCTGTAAACAAGTTTCTAAAACAGAAATGTCCCTTCTCAAAAGTGATTGTGTTTAGCTTAAACTGAGTCACATTCTTAGGCTTGTGTGTGAAGACTTGCACATCTGGTACCCACAACGTAGTCTAGCAATGAGCAGGAAGAAATTTAGTTACTACTGCTATTGTTCCTGGACATTTTGCAAGAAATAAAGCCCATTTTCCCTGGGTTTGAGGTTGGAGGTTTTTTGGTTGTTTTTTTTTTTTCTGAAAGGATTGAAAAAATAATGAAATGAAACAACTTTCTGTAACCGTTGTTTCGTGGCTTAGACTTGGTAATCCAAGTGTTTGTTGGGTGAATGAAAATATGACTTTTGCTTAGCAAGTAATATTTAATTGGTAAATATGATATCTCAGCAGCAAGTTTGTCCTGGCTGTTAACACCTTCTTTTCTGCAGCCATTTGGCTACAGTAGATAAAAGAGCTTAGTTACAGTAGCGTAGTCCCCTAAAGCTATTAAACCATGGTGCCAGTTTGTATTCAAGGCTGTAGCCACTTATCTATTATAGACTCAATATATGGTGGAAAGCCCTTCCTTTGAGCTACTTTTCTGTTTAGATGGGTAAGCTTTGTACCAATGTCTGTTAGCCCTGCTAAGCCCAGCTGGGATATGGTGAGGGTGTGACAAAGCTGCATTAGCAAAAACCCCAAAGCCTTGTGTGCTGCACTTTGGTGGGACTCGGTTATCAGCTCAGGATGGGAACAGAGCAGAGGAGGGGATTAAAGCTTGCTAGGAAAAAAGCTGATGTCACCTGGGACCTTTCTCATGAATGCTTTGTCAGTAGGAGCTTAGCAGGAGCATAGCGTTGGTAACAGACTGCTGACCGGAGGGGTCTGGTCATTTTGGGAATGATGTGAAGGTCAAACAGAAAGCTGGAAGTAGTTTCTTGCATCAGGTGCTGACACCATGCTTTCACCTGCTCTTGGGACGTGGTTAGGTGTGAAAGCCCAGGCACCATGCAGCCATTATGTACACAGTCTGGAATTACCTTTGTCTGGTCTTTCTGTCTTTCCCCTTGCTTAGACTCGCAGAGTATAGAGCAGGAATTGGCAATAGCGTTGTTTACATCAGGCAATGGATTGTAGGGACCCTGGTCACTTGACTCAAGCAGGTATCGTATCTCAGTACCAGATAAACATAATTCTAACATAAGAGTTCTTTCACCACAAGTTGTCCTGGTTTATGTTCGTTTGGGGGTGTATGTGGTTTTTTTATTATTTTTATCAGTAATATTAAAAATACTGAATGGGTTTTAGAAGCCTGGTATGCCCTCTTAAGTCTTCTAATCAAATGGCTGCCTAGAGTTGTTACAGTATTTTCAAAAAGTGTTTGAAAGTATTTCTGTGGATGTCACATCATTTTAAAGCATTTTAATCAGATCCTTGCAACTGTGGTGTATCGCACTTTTTTGCCAAAGCATCCTGTGAGGTTTCAGTTCTGCTGCGAGAAATATGCCCGCACAACCCAAAGGTCAGGAATGAGATGATACAATTCTAAATTTCAAAATTAACCTGTAACTTCATGGTTGTGTTGACACATACATAAATTGCTCATGCCAACTGTGAGTAGCTGAATTTTGCAGGAGTAATGTAGCCGTTAACTCCATCTGCAGTTGGAGGCTCTGTCCATGAAAATTTGTCACTTCTTACCAGGGGTATTCTGGGCAGCAGTGGGGGCACTAAACCCCAAAGTAGCTACTGGGCAATACATTTCATTGTCTCTCAAGTTTTTACCTTAAAAATATAAGCTGCACCTGGGTGTGTATATATATTATATCTATCAGGAGAGAAAAAGGAACTATATGCTGTATCTAGATGTGTATGGAAACCATAGATAATGATAACAGTTGAAAGCAACAGAGGTAACAGTAGAATTGTACCAATAATAATGAACAGCATATTGATCTGCAGAGAGATGTACCTACCAGGTAAGGTGGTGCAGTTTAGGTCTACAGACACATTTATCCTGTAGCAAAAGGAAGAGTAGTTATTCTGTGTGAATACACGTTTGGGGTCTGTGCACACATCGTAAGATTATGTGTAGATTATATAAAAGCAAGTGTTGATTTAAGTTGCTTAGATTGCAGTCTTTGTAGGTTCATAAAGTGATTAGCAGAGGTGCCTTTGGACTTTGCTGGTGCTCCTATATGCTGTCAATACTAACATAAATAATTGTTGTGGTTTAACCCCAACCAAACTAAGCTCAACGTAGCTGCTCACTCACTCCCTTTGGTGGGACAGGGAAAGAATTGGAAAAGTGAGAAAACTCATGGGCTGAAATAAAGGCAGTTTAATAGCTAAAGCAAAAGCCATGCATGCAAGCCAGCAAAACAAACCAAGGAATTCATTCACCACTCCCCATGGGCAGGCAGGTGTGCAGCCATCCCCAGGACAGGAGGGCTCCATCACACATAACGGTTACTTGGGAAGACAAACACCATCGCTCTAAATGTTCCTCCCCTCTTCCTCCTTCTTCCTCCAGCTTTATATGCTGAGTGTGACATCACATGGTATGGAATTTGGTCAGTTGTCTCAGCTGTGTCCCCTCCCAGCTTCTTGTGCCCACCCAGCCCTCTCGCTGGTGGGGTGGGATGAGGAGCAGGAAAGGCCTTGGCTCTTTGCAGGCCTGCTGAGCAATATCTAGAACATCCCTGAATTATCAACATTGTTTGCAGCCCAAGTCCCAAACATGCCACATACTAGCTACTATGAAGAAAATTAACTCTACCCCAGCCAAAACCAGCACAACAACGAATACAAATAAATTTAGTAGTTTTGTGTGTAAGAACAATTCATAAACAGGATATGGAAACTTAGATAAAATGAGTTTTGATCCCATAGCAACTGAAGGATGTGATGCATTTTAGAATTCCTGTCTATTAATATGATGTCCTGTGGAAATGCTTTACAAATACAAATATTTATTTGGTGTCTTCAGCTACTGAAGTCTGTAGATAGATGTACAGAGAGTGAGAACTGGTTTTGTAAAACTCCAGCAGAAACACTTCATCTGTTTCCAGCATCGTGGAGGCAGCTGAATGAAGGACAATTAAAAAAATAAGCAGGAAAGATTAAAACTGTTGAATATACACAGTAGAGGAGAACAACAAGCCAGGGGACTTAAAACATTTAGAAGTATTTGGAAGAGTAAAGGTCAAGGCTAACAAAGAAGCATTAGTTGGAAAAGAGGTTAGAAATTAAAGTCAGAAATGGAAACACCAGTCTCACAATCAGACATTTCTGGTGCTGTAATCAGCCTCCTGAGCAGTGAGGGCAGCAGCTGCATGGCATGCAGCGCTGAGTGCGCTGGATTAGACACAAGGAGGAATTCTGTTTTGACAGTGGTGAATCTGGCTTCCCCCCTTTGCATTTATGGTTCCCCCCCCCCAGTCCTTTATCTGTGCCTCCTGGGCATTACGATCACACTCTGAAGATTTCCCGGCCCTTCCTGTGTGCTGTGGTTGTACCACTCGATCCATGTAGAGTCCATGGTCTTGGTTACCTCGGCTCCTCTCTTCCATTGCTCACTTGCTCTTGTGAGGCACAGTTGTGCTTCCCAGTTGTAGGCTGCTGTCTGAGGAAACCCTAAGTGTGGTTTCCAGTAGCCCACACCGAAGGGTTCACAGCCTTGCAGACCCCCTGAACGGGGTCTGTGTGCATGGGCGAGGAAGATATGTTACTTCCAAGCAGCTGCCAAAGGATTACTGACTGTTTCATCACCCAGATTGCTACAGGTGCTTTGTGTTTCTGCCGTGTGTGTGTGTTACAATCATAGGCCTAGGCACCAACAAGTGCCCTCCATGCTATAACAATAGAGTAGATGAATGAGTGGTTTGATTGAATTCTGGGACATTAATGGAGCAGATGAACATAGTTAATGTAGCCTTTTGGCCTATAGGAAAATTCTCAAACTGTCTTCCGTGAGTGTTGGTGTCTCTGAAAACATTTCTGCAGAAAGTAATTGTATTTTTAGTTCTCAAAATGGCCTTGTAAAATACTTCAGCTCAGGATAACATGCCGGTGCTCTACAGGAAATCCTTCTGTGGTAGCTTATAGTTCTATGCCTTTGATGGTAAAAGTGACTGAGTTTTTATTCACTGAACGTAGGTGCCTTGACAGGCATGTCTGTACTGGTTGGGAATGATCACCTTCAGGATTCTGGATATCAAAGTTACTTCCTTACTCATTCTGTACAGTGAAGCGTGGAATAAAAGATCCCAGTAAGGGATAGTAATGTTAGTGCAGCTTAAAAATATTGAGAAAGCATTTATATAGTAGGATACATTATAAAATAGAAGAAAAAAACCAAATTCCCAAACCAAATTATGGTTTGGGCATGCAGACAATTTGAATCTTGTTTCTGCTGGAGGCAGAGAGAAGGTTGTGCATTCAATGTGCATGTGTGTATGCCCCATTAATTCATATGTTCAGCAGTAAAATAGACAAATAAACTTTTAAATGAAAGGACTAAAGAGATGAAACTTCCATCGCAGATACTTTATGCATCCTACTGTAAACTTATAAAAATACTTTGCAGTTGCTGTCCTGTCTGTAGCATGGTGGTGAATGAATGCAACCCTCCATTCTCCCGGAATGATGGTCTCATGCTGCTGTGTACTGCTCTAAAAAGAACCATTGAAATTTGTGCATAGATCAAAGGACTGATGCAAGTTTAAATCTTGACTGCTGACATGATGTCATATGCTGATAATTCCTACAGGAACTGGTTGTTTCTGGTTGCCTTTGTAATTTTCATAGCACAGCTGTTATTCAGACATGTAAGTTGGTACAACACTTCTTTCAAGGTGTTTCAGATCACTTCAGAACAAGTGCAATACTAACACCTGGGTACCTGAGCTGTACTTGATTTATTGTATTTTTCATTCAAAATTATATTTGGGATTTTAGTATTTAAGCTTTTAAATACTTTTTGACATTATATAATTGTGATGCAGCATGTTTCTCATAGTGAAAAAATCAGAGGAAGAAATGAAGTAATGTCCCCTGGTGGTTAAGGTCATAGTAGGTATTTTTGAAGTTGTAAGCAGTGGTTTTTATACCGTCCCAGCATTTTTGTTGGAGAGATGGATGGTCAGTGGTTTTATCTTGCTGACCAAAAGGTGAGTGGAAGAAGGACTCCCAGCTGCTCTTACCTTGGGACATGGGAGTTCCCTGCACTGTTTTCCAGCCTGCATCTTTGAAGGAACTTGGCGGTACTGCTTACTGGTGTGGGAATTATACTTTGATCGGTAGTTTTATTGTGTTTGTTACAGTAAAAAAAAAAGTATATATTCCTTGGTCCCAACTCATTTGCTGCTTAGTTTTGCTATATCAGATATGTTATCGTGAGTCAGTAGGAACTGAATGGCAATATATATGGAAGTTAGTCTCTACTGACCCTTCCACCTTTCTGGTTTTGTGGACTTAGCCTGTTTTTTAGTACTTAAATGTCATTGGATTCAGTTAGAGTACTTTTGTTCTCCCATTTCTAAATCTGTTTGCAAAATAATAATAAAAAAAAGAAGAAAAAAAAAAAAGAGTAGAAAAGGTTGCTTTCACTTTCAATAATTTATCAAGAAGTGATGCAGAAAAATTGTGAAAGTTAAGTCCTTGCTGATTCACCGGTCATTGTCTATAAGTTTGCAGGCTGAACCTGAAGATTTGCTTTTTGTCAGTGTGATGGAACAGGTTTTTCCATTAAATGCTTGAACACAGTTCTTACCCAAACACTTGTGGAGGTAATTGGGGTAGCAATAATGAGAACTGTAGCATTTGTGGAAAACAGGAGCTGCCCAAAAGAAGACAAAAAGTTGTAGAAGCTGTGGAGATAAGTCTTTAAATGGTAATTCTGAGTTTTAAACTAGTTTAAATGTATTAATTTTTTTTTCTTACAGGCATAGAGGTGGGATACCCAGGCTGAGTGTCAGGGCTTCTCTAAAAGGCAGCTAGGTGCTTTGCAGGGGTGTTCAGAGGAGAGCCAGCATGGCGACAGTAGAGATGCCAGGAGTTTGCCCGCAGCTTCTCCTGAGCAATCTAGAAGACAGCATGCAAGTAGGAAACCCAGCTCTCACTGAGGGTGTAACTCCATCCACCACCTTCAGGCTGGAGACTCCTGTTCCTGTTGGAACGTTAGCCTTCCCCAGGGTACACAGTGAGGTAGAGGAAGGCCTATGACTTCAGCGGGTCACGCCATGAAGTGGAAGAGGGCCCATGGCCTTGGCGAGCGTACGCAAGAGCAGTGCACTGTGACAGTCACTCCTCGTGTGACCATGTGGGCAGGCCTGACTTGTTCATGTCCCAGCCCTGGGCTCTGGGAGGCTGTTTCATTCAGAAACCTGAGTAATCTCTGGTGTAGCAACGCCTCCGGTTCATGGAAGTTTTAGTCACCAGAAAACCTGCTTTTTCTGTTCGTGGCTGTAAATGTTGATGGGTCACCCATGTCAGAGGTAAGTCATGGGCTGGTGTTGGTGATGCTGGCAGACTCCTGTGATGTCTGTTTTTTAAGAAGTGATGCAAATGTTGTCCCAACAAAAAGCATCCACAAAGCATAGTGGCTTATAAGTGATACTGTAGATAGCCATGATTCTTCATGTTTTTATTTTTTTGATGATCCACAAGAAGGTCAGATTGCTTCAAGGAGAGTGCTGCCAGCTGATGGTACTGTCCTTTCCTCACCCTGTCCTGCTGCCCCTCTCCCACTGCGCTCACTGCTGGAGCAGCCTTTCGGTGCACCAGTGGCAGAAGTAAATGGGGCCTCTCTTTTAAATAGTGTCTCAAATCAAGTTTGTTTGAACTTATTTGTATAAACCAATGCCCAATTCAGTTACTGGCATCAATTTTACAATACTGGGGTTTTTTTGCTGCAGTTGAACATCTACTCATTGATGCATATGGTGAGAACTGAAATAGTTAAGATTTAGTCTGTTTTTTCTAGAGTAATTGTTGTTCTTTACTGTTTGTTTCTGCTGGCAATGGAGTGGAAACTGTGGCAAATGCTCTTTCAGTCTAAGGCTAAGTGACAACCTTTTCAAAGCACATTAGCATTTTTATCCATGGGCAAGCATCCTTCACACTCCTTTTAATTTTTCATACTTTATCAGGTCATGGCTTCCAAACTGAATAAAACCCCCTCATTTTCAGAAAAGGTTGAGTTGCTTAGTAAAGTTTTTCTTGGAAGTTGTGGCTGGTAATGATGTAGTGTAATATGAGAGGAAGAAATTCTTTTTAACTGTAAAAAATAGTATTGAGTGTGTAGTTTAAGCAATCAGAAGGCCCAGGCTCCTATTCTTTTGAGCCCTGCATATCAGACTTGTAGCAGGGTCGCTCACAGCTGGTAAATTGGAGATTGTGGCCAATTATCTGTGCAATCTGGCTTCATCACCTAAGCTATGCAAGTAATTGAGGTTCATATGTGTCTTTGAACAGTGCTATGTGTTTCTTTAGCTTTTAGTATGCAAGTAAGTTAACTAAAGAAACCTATAAGTATTAAATTTGTGTTCTGCTTCAGTGGTTTTGGCTTATTTCCACACCCCACCTCCCCCACCCAGGGTATGTTTATGCCATTCTAATGAATTCTAAGTAATCCCTAAATGTTACTGGTTTGGGTCATATTCTTCTGCTGAAGGTGCTTTGGTTCTTTTGCAACCACCTGGTGATTTTTGAAGTGGTTTTATAGATCTTATCAATCGGTGCAGTTTCTAAAGAGCTACTGAACCGAGGAGCGGTGATCACTCCCGTTAGCCCGATGGAGTTGCGTGGATGAGTCAGTAAGGCAGTGAAGTGTGTGGTCAGGTCTGGTCCTAGTCAGTGCGGACTTGATGATATGCATGGCTGAAGGCAGTTCTGCCAATTGAACTCCCTGCAGGGGTGATGTGTCATGCTTGTATCCAGAACCATCCGATTTGTATTTCCTCACTATCTGGGTGAGGATATCCACATGTTCATTCCATGTGGAGCTTTGTGATTGTTTCTGTTACTACTTTTGCTGGTCCTACTTTGAAGGACATCACAGACAAGAAAATGTGGAACATCTGTCTCTCTCCTTGCTCTCTGTAGCACAGTTTGAGCCATAGTCACGCTGCCCTGAGGCCTCGCCTGGGTGATCCCCTCCACCTAGGTGTGGCTGGTACCTCCACAGAGGTCTGCATGGAGAGGAAGGTGGGCTCCTTTCCAGCTGCCTCCTCCCATCCACCAGTCACACCAGCCTGAGCCCTGCAAAGTTACGGGATAGGGCTCACTGGCCTTATGGAATTGTGGCTGCCATGGGTTTTCTTCATATCATAGGAAGGGTGTCAGTATGATTTAACCAAGAATAAATAAGAGTGACTTTGTAGTCCTGCTTTTGTCACTGCCTATTGACTTTCTTCCAGACCTTGACTCTGAATGTGCTGCCTGTGAATATACTGTAGATCAGTTTTCCAGTTATGCTGCTGTTAATCTAAACTGTGTGGTATGGTGGTTGCTTCTCATGTACAAGATAAAAAAAAAAAGGGGGTTTACCTTGCTATTAAATGCACACACACATAAGAGGATATAAAAAAAGGGGGTTATTGAATTCTGAAAGTATGGACTATGAATTTTAAACAACACTGGAGGTGTCTGATGATGATGAAATGCTGGGAAACGTGTGTCCAGACTTACAAAGGAGGAGTTCTGGGAAACCTTGCTGTATAATCCCTAATCTCTAGTCAGAAAGACACTAATTTAGGGAACTCTTAAAACAATGCCTAAATGTGTCTATGTGCTTAATTCTTATTGATGTGCAGAAGTACTTAGAGAAATCAAACCAAGGAAAAGAATGCATGAAGTCCTTACTGCTAGCCAGGATTTTTTTCTGATTGTGTAAGCCAGGAAACTTCTTTCAATGTATGATCATCACAGAAAAAGTTACAGGCATTTTTTGTGGGTTTGTTTTTTGGTTTGGCTTTTTTTTTTTTTTCAAATATTTGGGGGGGGGTAGATTTTTTTTTTTTATTCTTTCCTCTTCCTCCAGCTCTAAAGGGTCATAGAGGCTTTAAAAAAAACCCACTATTTTTTTCTCTTTTTTTTATTTATGAAAAAGCAGTTCTTTTCAACAGTTAAAAAAATGACGTTGTATTTCAAACGTAATATGCTGGTTTGTCTGGGTTTTACCTTCCTTTCAAAATATACTGTTGGATGTTTCCTTATTCATAGATGAGAATACAAGTAGACTTGAGTATGTTTGGGTAAACTGTGGCGCATGTTTCTCTGTATG
>JAVJGJ010000059.1:62312933-62336434 GCA_035590215.1 Microhierax caerulescens | reverse complement strand
GTGTGGCGCATGTTTCTCTGTCTGTATGTAGTGGTGAGAGACTATGTAGATATAGTAAAAGTGTTACCAAATAAACCATCCTGTGATCTGCGTAATGTGTCCTGTAATGACTGGTTTACATCCAAAAAAGGACAAAACTTACTTGCAAAATGCATTGAAATACTATGAAAATGTCATTTTTCATTACGCTCCGTTAAAGCAATTATGCTACACACAGCAGTAATATATAAATATAGGCGGTTACAGGATGCAATATTATTTTTACCCTAGGCAGGAATGCATAAATAAAGATGTACTTCTTGGCCAAAGGTGCTTGCTCCCAAATTCAGTTTAAGAGCTGAACACAAGTACCTAGAGTCTGTGTACCCAGTAGTCATGGAGGACTCAGTCTTACCGAGGTTGGCTCGCTGGCTATGCACGTATTAATGACATTGTTGAATCAGGATGTGGGTCTCCAGGTAAGGTTTTAGCAGCCTAAGTTTCTGTTAGAAACTTTCGGCATCTATAGGTGGGGAGCTGTGGTGAGAAAGAAAAGGTTACTTTGTACTTCAGCTTCTCACAGGTTTTATGACTGAACCCTGTGAAACAGGTTTTCCATGGGAAAAAAAATACTTGATGTTTGTTTTTAGGTTTTCCTTCCTTCTATTTCTCTTTTCAATAATTGAAAACTACTGTTCGTTATTTACATAAAACTGTCTCCCTTGGGTCTGCTTTCTGTAACCTTTCCCCTTGGAAGAATTCTAGGAATTTGCTAGCTTTCCTCAGGGGGATCCTGGTCATGTTTTATCTGAGACTTCAGGCTAGATCGTTGGTAAATTTTACGAAGTAATTTACTATATTTAAATACTTGCATTCAACCTCTGCATAGGTTTGCCATTTGAGCGTATTTTGAGAAGTCATGTACGTAGGAAAATACATGCTTTAATTCAATGTTCATCCTTGGTAGCTGACAGTAAATCTCCACAGGCAAAATGGAGAGCCCCCTAGAACAATAATAATAATAATAATGATGCGAAAACCTTAAATGCCCTGAAGGCAAGGTATTTCAGCTGTTTCTCTAAGGCTCTGCTGCTTTCTCTTTCTCTTTTTCTTTCTGACTTGTTCTTTTTTTTTTCTTTTTTTTTTTTTTTTTCCTTCCCCTGAAAACGAGGACGTGTCAGAACCGGAGGCCTCAAGCGCAGTATAAAATGACCCCAGTGCAAACCTCCAGCATTCCTCATCCTTCCCTTTCCAGCTGCTAACATCAGCCAAGGCAGCACGCAGGCTTGGCTGCTGCTAGCACAAGTTCCCTGGCTCTCCCCCTTCTTCCTCCCCTCCCACCCTTCTCCACTTGCCAGTACAGTCAGCAGTGCTTCATATTAGGCACCGCTGCAATTATTCAAAATCTTGCGTACAACAGTGTATTCCTTTGCCTTGTATCTAGAGGGAAAGATGTGGGAGGGAGAGGCTTTCTTCAAAGTGTACAGATTTCTTCTTTAGGATGAATCGCTCAGTAGGTATTTTGTCCAAAGTATTCATACAGAAATGATTTGAAAGCCACCTGGACAGTATGTGGGGTTCTTTAAGTCTAGATGGAATCATATTTCCTAGAGAGCATCCTGAATGACGGCGTCTCACAGATTCATTTTTTAACTCTCTCTTTCACGTCCATCTGCCATAGGATATTTCAAAGATGGTTTGGCTGCCATTGAGACTTGGAGATCTGATGCCACGATGAGGACTCACACACGGGGAGCCCCAAGTGTGTTTTTCATACACGCGGTTTGCTTCGCCTTTGCCTACGGTGCCAGGGAGGACCCGGACGTGATGGTTCCTTTTGTCAATGCCAACTATGACAGCTACCCCATGCTCTACTTCTCCAAAGCGGACGTGGAGGCTCTGCGTCTCCAGGCTGCCACCACACACCAGCACATTGCAGCCCGCCTGACCGAAGCAGTACAAACGATGCTGTCTAATCCCCTGGAGTACCTTCCTCCATGGGACCCGAAGGAGTTCAGCGCTCGGTGGAATGAAATATATGGCAACAACCTTGGGGCCCTGGCGATGTTCTGTGTGCTCTTCCCTGAAAACATCGAGGCCATCAACATGGCCAAGGATTACATGGAGAGGATGGCGGCTCAGCCTAGTTGGTAGATTTTTGTCTTTTTTTTTTTTTTTAAAGTTGTCCTTACAGTATAAACTGCTTGCAGTTGGAGGAGTGAGTGGATGAGTGAATCACTTAAATTATTTCAGTTGCTTTAATATTCACTTTAATAGTGACTAACTTGATGAGTGCATTTATCGTCATCTGGACCAGCAGTGACACACAGCTTTTCACCTTCGCTGGACTTACTCTGTTTCAAATTAGTGCTGAAAGAAGGAGCATAATCCTTTGTGTACCACCCTAATTTCTGTAAAGTAAAAAAAAAAAAAAAATATAATCCCAAACTACTCTCAAAAGACAGGGTTTCACATCTGACTTGTGTTGAGAAGTGTTAAAAGTGTTTTTTGTTTTTTGTTTTGGTTTTTTTTCCCCCTTGGACTCATACATATCTTTCGGGTAATTCTTTCTTAGGAAGAATTCAGAAAAAGGGGAACCTATGAAAAGGTATAACTAGGTGCAGGTAAAAATTACACTCCTGAGTTTCTGCAGTCTGCTCTAGCATGTGTCTGAGCTTCAGTTCAAACTTGCAGCTCCACTTGGCTGTACAGTTCTTGGGATCTCCTTAAGACATAGTAGGACATGATAAAGATAGTTGTCCATCTGATTATTTTACTGGAACTGCCCGAGTAACTGGCATTTTCATAACTCCCTCCTGGATTCATTTCAGCTGGATGTGAGTGGTCTTCCACACTCTGTCCTTGCTGTGCCACACTCTGTGGGGACAGAAGTTAATGTTCTCACTATAGAAGTGAGTCTAGTAATTGGGACCCCAGGATCGGTCTCCTCCTCATCTTCCTATTTCATATCTACCAGCAGTTTATCTCCCTTTTTTTTCTCAGGCAGGCACGTTTCCCCTACCCCCTGGAGCAGCTGCCACTTGGTGCACCTTTCAGACTGTGGTCCAGGGTTGCTGCCGTTGTGAGGAAGTCAGAGGATGGAAACACGGGCTTTGCCAGGACAGTGGCTTCTTCCCAGAGCAGTGAGCTGGAGCTGCGATGGGGCACCACTCCCCTCTTGTCACAGCTGCTGTCTTACAGCTCCATGGTGGCAGCAGTTCAGCAGATGCCCAAGTCAGGTTTCAAGTCAGTGCAGGGATAAGCATTAGCTGTTCAAACAGTATTCATTGCTCCAACTACTATTCCTTACCTTTTTTGGGTTAAGACCAACTAGTAGTGTCCTATAAACGGCATCCATCCACAGGCTGCCATTGGAATTATGCTGGATTTGAGCTAGCATAACTTGGGATCTGTATCCTCCGGATGGGCATGCTTTATAAGGCATTACAGTGTTGGGGTTCCCCTATACTAAATATTAAAGTGGTGAATGCCACAGAAATACAGGAGCCAGAACAAAAGAAGTGGTGGGAGAGAAGGGACATGCTGGGCTTAAGTTGCTTGCATGTCACAGAAGAGGGGACATGTGGGAGTTGGGAAGAAAAGTATTGCCACAATGGGATAGTGGTGATTTCCAAAATCTTCCACTGAAGCATAGAAATACAAAGCTTCAGTCTTGCTTACCTCCAGAGGCAGTCTGTATTTCTCCTGGTGCACTGGTAGAGGGCTAGAGCTGTACAGAGGTGACTCCAAGGACATGTAACCATCTCCAGTAGGATCTATGGACTGCTCCAGCTAACTCCATCACTCTTTCTCAACCTGCTTTGGGTAGTGTAAACACATAGTTACATGGCCATCTGTTTTAGTGGAGTAAGAAAGAGGAGCAAGTAATACTCTGAGTAGTGGAACTTACTTGTGTCTGTCTCCGTTTCCTGTGCCTCACTCGCTGTCTCAATAACCTCATTTCAATTCCTTCTGTCTGGTGATTCCTGCCCTGGATTAATTGTTGTCCCTCTGTCCCTTGCTGTAATACTCCCCTTTGTCCCATCTGACCAGATACCAATCAGAACTGAGCAGATGCCCTATTTCCATTTGGCTTTGATGATATCTACCTCCCCAAACTGCTGTTGTTCTTAAGCAAGCTGCTTGCGTTACCTTGGTGAAAGTGAAGTCATGCTTCTCCTATTTTTCCCTTCTGATGTAGACACGTCATTCAGCAAACAATGAAGTTTTAATCAAGATTCTCTGCTTTGCAGAAGTGGGTGCAGTGTGCGTAGTAGGGGAAGCACAGGAGGATGAAATCAGAAACACAGGCGATAGGGCTGGGGTAAGCTCCCCTTTGTATAATCTCCAACTGGCCAGCTCTTCAAAAGCTGTGACAGAAACGTGGATCTGCTTTCCATTTTTGTTTTTCCCCTGAGAACGTATGACTGAATGCTGTCAACATGGAGTTTACACTATGGCTCCATCAGTGATGGCAGTAATACAGATCTCTGCCTTCTCCAGCAGTGGTTTTCAGGAAAACCGCGTAACATCTCTGAGGTATGTACCACTCTGGCTTTGCTGAAATAGGTCAGCAGGTTCAGAAAGTGAAAGAGTAGACAGACAGATTAAATCAATCTGGCTTTCCTAAGGAACTCGACTAAAACATGCCAGAAAACATGTTACTGCACACACTTCCCGCTTAGGATAAGACTAGGAGAACAAAGATGGTAAATAGGAGAGCTGTGGCTGTTATGGCATGTAATGACATTGCCAGAACAGTCTTATGCAATGTTTAGTAGTGGAATTGGAAAAAAAATTAATAATAATAAAAAAAAAGTTGTCCAGGCTATTTAGGCACATTTAGTTTCCCTTAGATTCTGGTGAAAATATCATTCTGGATATATGTTACGAATTTTATCCTTATTAAATAATTTGAGAGCACACATGTTCTGATCAGTGAAAAGAAGGAGCAGTTTTGATGTCCAAGTTTGGAGCCTTGAATTTTAGGATACTCATGGGCCAAAACTTTTTGTCATCAGTTGAGAGGGCTTGTCCAGAGACATATTAGTAAAAGAAGCAAATCAAAGGAACTTTTCTCTCCCTAGACTTCCTCCATAATGTAGGTGCTTCAACTGCAACGTAAACTGCCCAAAAAGTGTCTTTTTATCGCTGACAGATTCATCAGTGTGTGTTGGAAAGTTAAATCTGGCAGTCATATAGATTCCTTGTTGGCAGCCTTATTATTTCAACAGTATAATCTGGTTTGGTTTTGTTTTGTTTTTACTTCTGACATGGCATTGACTCTAAAATAGCTCTAGAATTATTTTTTTAAAAAAAAAAGTTGGATGAGTTTCCTCTAATTTTTGTGGTGATATTAAGTCAAATTTAAGCCTTACCAGAAAACAGGAGTGTATTTTTGTAGTGTGTGCAGTAGTTTGATAAAATAAATAGAGTTTAAAATGTCACTAGTTATTTGTCCCAGAATGCCAGGAGATTAAGGAGACTAACATTTTAAATTTCATCTTTACATTAATGAGACTTCTCAATAGTCCAAATATGGTTCAATAACTCAGGATACAAAAACTCAGGTAATTGATACATGTGTGGAAGGGGCATGTAATTAAGCGCTTTTGTCTTTTCTCATCTATTATGATAATAATTTTATATCACGTAATAAAGTACACCCTTAAGTGTACTTCCCATTCATGTAGGCTAACAGAGCTCGAGCTGTTTGTCATAACAACCGATGTTGATAGACACGCTGCTCATAACAGAGCATCTGTAATTGCTACATCCTGGAGTAGGTTTACATTTTAAAATAAACAAAGGGGCAGTGGCTAATAGCTAACTATAACAATCAGCCAAAATAGTATGGGAACGGACAATGTTTTGGAGACTGTCAAGAGCAGGGAAATGTAGTGCATTAATATTTCAGTAAAAATGTATTAACTTTAATGGGTTTCCCTG
Organism: Microhierax caerulescens; assembly: GCA_035590215.1. Classification (NCBI taxonomy): domain Eukaryota; kingdom Metazoa; phylum Chordata; class Aves; order Falconiformes; family Falconidae; genus Microhierax; species Microhierax caerulescens. Next base: position 62,330,506 of record JAVJGJ010000059.1, on the reverse strand, counting down.
TAAAAATTCAAAGCTGGTGTTAAATAACTTGCTTGGTTTTCCTGGGATTTGATATCTAGATGCTGCCTAAAATCTTAGGGAAAGCTTGTCCTTATATCTAAGCTGTATTATCTTATTTTACAGAGAACAGAGGATATAGATGCGTTCTGGCATTTTATCTCTGACTGGCCCCTAGAGCGCTCCCCACCAGAAGTACATTTTGGCCGAGGAAATCTGTACTCGTGATTCTTTCCATATGCTGCCTCGGCCCGTTCCCGTACAGAGCAGAGTGATGTAATTGGAGTCACACATTGTGCAGAAATAAGAGTCCAGTCAGATTCTGTGTTTTGGACAAAGCAGTGAAAAACTTTCTTCTCACTAAGCCTGCCTTATAAACAAATGCCTTAGAAGTTCACAAATTCTGCACCTTTCTTAGAGCAGCAGAGGTGTCCTCATTTGCAATTGCCAGACAAGGGATTTCTGTGCCTTTTTTTTTTCCCCCCACATAGTTGACCCACCGTTTTTAAAGACAAGTATGTTCTCAATGTGCAGCAAGGTGTGGGATTTGACAGTAAGCCTGGCTCTGTGGGTTTCATAGGGGAGATAATTACCGTCAAGCACATGCAAACATTCCAAGGGAATAGCAGCGAGTAAGGAGAAGCTAATGGGAGGCTTTAGCGTAACAAATCTGTGACCTTTCTGCTATTTCTTATTAACCAGCAATCCTATAGCCTTCTGTTAGTCCCTGTTTGTTAAAAGTATTGGAGCATGCTATAGGACTATTGCTGTTAGTATCCAGATAGCGCTTGGTGTTGAGCAATATGGACTACAAAGTAAAAATACAAAAATATAACGTGTAGAAAAATGCATAACTAAAATAAATTCACATGTGCCGGGTTGAAATCAAGCAAGTCTCCATGTTGACACCACAAATTTAGAACATCTGTTTGACTCCCAATAATCAACCGGCAGTCACATTCAAGGAAAACTTGGGAGGGTTTTATAGAGTGCAGCATAGCAGTTAGTATAAAAGAAGCTTGGGGGGTGCTGAGATAGTCTCCCACAAGACTATCTCTTCTACAAGGAGGAAGAAAAGGAAGGGTAGGAGGATGAATTTGGTATCTGGAATATATATTATGTTAGTAAGTGAAATACCAAACCCTCGTGCTGTTTTTATCTTTTTCATATGCAGCATTTAAAAATAGAAGCTGTGCATGACTATGAAATTCAATGGCTAGCTGGGTTCTGAAGAGTTTCTGTTATACTTTTTTTTTTCTTTTCTTTTTTTTAATTGATAGGATCTCTGGGAGATAAATTGGCACTAAAGTTCCATGATGCTACAGGGAGCTCGCTTTGTGGCATGTCTAGTATAAAAATTTGCTAAAAGAGCTAGAGGTAATCTGTTGAAATAATAACATAATTAAATTTCAGTGTCTGCTTAATACAGCACTGAGAACTACTAAAACAGACTCAGTTCTTCTTTATTAATGCCAGCACAGAAGGATCATGATTGATAAACAAGAGCAAGCCCAGTGTGAAAAGGACCCTCTTGTGATCAAAGCTAAACACAGAAGAGGATCTGAGAAAAAGCTTTAGAAACGGCAGAAAGATGATTACACACCTGTGGAGGAACAGAGAACAGAAGATAGAAAGTAGATGAAGATTTCCAAAGGAGTAAGGTTTTAGTTGTCTCGTCAACACCTAAGCAGTACAGCCCTACTCTTATAGTAAGGTCTTAGCACTTCTGAAAACTGTTGTCTACACATGTCTCTTTTTTTTCCATAATATGAATGTGGCCATTTATATTTAACCACTCCTTTCCCTGTATTCCTGTGAACCGAGCTGCAATGAACACAAGCTTGTCAGTGGTTGCTGCTAAAGCACAACTGGTAAAGAGATAGGGGTAACCTTGCCATGTTTTACCTTTTTCTGGACACCAGAAATATAAATCATCAGTTTTTCAAGGACGTTTCTTATTCTTAACATTTTAGTTGTTGCAGATGACTGAGCACTTAGGTTGTGCAGATAATGGGGGTTTTGTTTTGGCAGCCAACCAGAAAAATGTGAAAAGGGTGAAAGCTGAGAGGTTGTTTTGGATGAAACAGATTTTTTCAAGGATTTTTCATTTTTCTTTCCAAAACAAAAATTGGAAGATATTCTTCCGTTAGTGAAGCATTTGAGCACAAGAAAATATTTTGTTTTGGAGGCTTCTGTAAGAAAAATACTGGAAATTGAGTCTTAATTTATAAAACAAATGTTGGTGGTCTTATTCCCCTTGGCAGGTAATACTCCCTTTTGGTATGTATACTCCCTCTGGCCATGGAAGAATACTTCTCTCTTTTGCCTGACAGGAGGTTTAAAGCTGTGTCTCTTTCCCCCAGAAGTGGGTGAGAACAGTAACAAGGGTTTGCGGAGTGCCAGGGCATCGCCATTGGCATTGGGAAGACTGTACGATTACACAGTTGATTTCAGGATCAAGAGGTCAATTAGCCCCCATTACATGCCACGTTTGCATCCACACTTGACATGTAATGTGCATTAAACACAATCGTGCTGTTAGCTAGCTACCATGTCTAAGGTAGATTGCACTGAAATGCAGTAGTGGGCTGTCCTTGGACCAATTTTCACCTGTAAGCCTTCAGCAGAGAGCCCTGACTGACTTTGCATCTACCTGGTGAGGGTGAGAGGCTCAGTGCTGAGGAGTACCGGCATGCTTCCTTCAATCATTAGCTTAATCTGCCCTCAACCTCCAAGAGTTGCTCTGTAGTAAGTAATTTGTCATGGGAAAGGTTGGAGCGTTAAACTTAAGGATGTGGATTACTTGTGTAATATATGTGTCAGGATGTGCTTAATGCTTCATTTTGTGTGCAGTGATGCCATGTTACTTATTGGCACAGAGGCTAGAAATCAGATCTGACGCTGCCTGGGAAGGTATTCTGTTTGTCAGGTTAAGAGGGTGTTATTCTCCTGTGTATTTCCATTTGTTTTTAAGAACTGGATACAAAGTGAGGGGAAGGTGATTCTGAGCATCCCACAGGCTGTGATCAGGGAACTCAATTAAGCAGGAGAGTTTGATTTGAATCCTGCCTTGACCTGGGCAGACAGTGTTTCTTTTCCTTATTGTATTTCTTAGAGAAATGCTAATAATTCTGATTACAATAAGGAAATAGTTATTAATAGAAAGAAATTAGGGAAAAATACAGAAAACCATTGCTACTGAGAGAATAGACATTAGTAGCATTAGGAAAATTGCTGTGAAATAGAGAAGTTGTGGTAATCTTACCACAATTTTTCTTGTTGTTAATACCGATTTTTATTTCCTATCCAAAATTCTGTACAATTGCTATACTTAGAGCACAGAATCACATTTAGTGAAGATGGTATTGCAGTGCATACATGATAGTTCTTGACATCACAAACTGATGACTGAAGAACGGGGTCTTAACCTCACCTTCAGATTCATTGTTCATTGTAGAAGGTAGTAAATCTAAAATGGATGAGCATTGCACCATGCTAGAATTCTCAACATGTAGGAAAACCATACTACTTATCCACAATATCAGCCTTATCCATGATCTCTTTATTTCTCCAGTGTCTTCGTGGAGGATTTATATCAAACTCTAAATGTTTATAATGAAGTAACAAAAATATTTTGTATGACGCAGATGAAGAGAACTTTAAAAGAACACTCCAAGCGTGTATTTGTCCAGTGCTGTTCACAGCATTTGCCCAGACAGCAGTTCTTTGTGCAGGATGATGCATATGGCTTTGGATGTTTATGGAGTTTGATCATTAAGCAGCAAACATGTTCAGCACTTTTTGCTTTTATAAACCACCTCAGGTTTCCATATAGGCACCTCTTCCTATAAGAAAGAAAGTGGGGAAAAAAAATATTTTTTTTGTACTATCTGTAGGGATGCATTTATGGTTTAGCTGTTACTTTAAAGTATGTTTTAGAATTTTTGGAACAGTTGCCTTTCCTAAGTGTTTATGTTTGCAACTAAGTAGTTGCTCTGCATTGAAGAATCCATTATAGATATTTCTATTTACTTTGGATTCTTGTTCTGTAGCATCTTACACCTTTAAGACAGAAGAGTGAAGCATCGAAGTAAATGTTACTTGCTGTCTCCAGACACAGTTAATTGCTAACCTGGGGTTCATACTGTCTGACATTAAGTTTTTTCCTAAGAGGCTTAGAAAATAACTGTTTTCCAGTGCAAAGCATTGGTATGTTTTTACCAATCTTTATTTGTATAAATACACACAACTTTTCTTTAATATTTCGGAGTAGAGTAGTTAATTGATAGCCCTGAAAACTCCTTTTTTCATATAATGTATTCAGTGCGGGCCTATGGTACCATGCTTTCCCACAGTTTATCAGCCAGGATGTTTACCAGATCTGACACTGGAGATCCATTTGAAAAATGAGAGTATAATTTAGATACAAAAAGCATTTAATGCTTGCTAGTTGTCCATTCTTCTTGTGACTCATGTTCCACATTGTTGTTTGTACATTGCTTGGTTCAAGTGAAATTCAGTTAATGGAGGTGCACTGAGTTGTGTCAGCTAAAGAGTTGTTACTTCAAGAGAGCTTAATTTTAAGAACAGATGTTAACTATGGTTTTGTGGTTTAGAAATGAGGGTCTTTAAATCATCATCTTTAATTTTCTGTATTACTTGTGTGCATCTCCTCTGTTAAATTCTAGATGAGCCTTACTATACAGAATTGCAATTTGAAGGAAGTTAGGACAGAATTACTTTGTCTAACCCAAGGTGGGTAACCATGCCAGTATGTAGGCTTAGGATGCCTAACATAACGTATTTTACACTGACGGGTGTTGCCTTTTCTTTGCTGAAGAAATCAACAGCCTAAATGTGGTTATGAATTACTCATTTAGCACTTCCCGTCTAAAAGAGTGTTTTCTGTTTCACCAGAAATGGTGCCACAGAGACTAATACACACTCTTATACTATAGAATTTGATGCAGCATTGCCTTTGAAACCAAACATAAAGTTAGCATACATCTTAACAATGACAGCTGCAATCAATCAGTTCCACTCTCAAATCCCATTTAAGATGAAGTCCAGGTAAAGATCATTAAATAGCTTTAATCATATTCTAATTAGCAATTTGTATGTTGTTATAAGGATACTGAACTTTGAATTAAATGTTTTCAGTTAACTCAAATTCTTTCATTGTTCGTTTCTTCCCTCCTAATGTATGGTTTAGGCTCAATTACTTTGTAATTGTTCCAGGCAGAGGTGTTTAAAGTGATAATTCCTGTACCCATTTGAACTCTGGCTTCTGAATGTCCAAAGGTTTAGTAAAAAGCAAAATTAAAAATAATTTGGAAATTAGGATTCATGATATAGCTGGTCAAAGGTATGTTCACGTGTCAAAGGATTTCCAATAGCCAAGCACAGTGCCAGGGTGTTACATATAATCAGCATAGAATGTAACTTTACTTTTATATGTGGGACTAAATATTTTAAGAGCTTTTTCAATTATAAGGAAAAATGAAAAAGCAGAACTAGAGATGCAGAGAATTAATTGAGATTGACAAATAACCAGTTCACTCAGATTTTCAATTTTTGTGCGTCAGTAACACAGTATAAATAAATCTGGAGAGTCAGAATAGTTGCTTGCCCAGTTCAGCTACCTTTTCTCCCAGTTTATCTGGAAATACAGAAAGAATGAGCATCTACAAAAAGCTTGTAAATGTTTTGGCTTACAGGTCTGTAATTTTTTTGCACAACAATTAAGTGAAAACATAAATAAGAAATTCTACTATACCTGGCTGGAAGTCTTCACTAATAAGTTTAGTGTTTGAACCAGGAAAAAACCAACAGAGAAATGTTCTTGACATTGATCACAGAGAATAGCATGTGGATGTGCAAAAGACAAGTAGTAAATCTCTAAACTTTTTTTTTCCTCATGCTTTTACAGTTATTTGTTACTACACTCATAGCTGTCAGTCTTAATGTTGTTCATGATTTTCTGTCAATGCTTACCAGTTAACCAAGAAACAAAATAGTGTAAATAAAATAACCTAGTCCAGTAAAAACCCGTGCTTCAAAAAAAAAAAAATAAAAGGTCAAATCCTGCTGCTCAATGCTGAGTGCATTCATGTATTTAAAGATTTCATTTAAAAAAAGGAAAAATTAATATATAACTCAGTGGAAGATGGGATTGAAGCTGAGAGGTGAACACTTAAAACTGTTGGAAGTTCAGCTAATCAAAAAGGCTACAGAGGCTTTCCTTTACAGGTACGAATGTGCCAAGTTCATTTGAGTTCTTCCACTAGTGTTAGATATACTGAAATAAAAATCAAAGGTCATTTTTCTCACTTGTACATGTTGTGTTCTACCATAGTTGCAGTGCCCTAGGCTGTTGGTCATAATTTCTGCGTGGTCCATTCATGCATTTTGAATGCAAATAAATGCTCCTATAGCAGAATGAGGATTTTTTAAAAATCTTGCACTTTTGGTATTTTTTTTATCAGTTCACACTATTGCTTACACAAATCAAGATGAAATTATATTTGTAGAGCCATAGAATAGTTGAAGCTAGAAGGTGCACATCTTCAGGAGCACAGCACAATTCCCACTGATTGCAGTAGGACATTCTCTCATCTCAACAATTTAAAATTCATTTATGTAATTAAAAATACATTACAAAGAAAGGGAAAGAAAATAACCATGAAAGCAACCGATGACTGTGCAGTTTATCAAAGATTTTTTTTCACCATATATTCCTTCACATTTCCTTTTCTTTAGAACCATGGCCTGAAAGTACTGTCAGTACTGCAAAACTGAAGTCTTTGATTCACAATATATGCTTTATTTAAGATAAATACTTGTTCTACAATACCTCCACCTCCATTATGAATTGTCTTAGTACAAATATACTATTTTGCTATGTTCAGTGTAATCATTGGGTACAAGCAGGTAGTTCCTAGAAATTAATTTTGATTAGCGGCATCATTTTACCTCTATTTTATTTTTTAATGCTATTAAGTATGTTAATTTGAACTGTAGTCATGAAAGTAAATTTCATCATTTCTACTTCTATTGAATGCATTTGGGAAATGAAGAAACAACATAATGAGTTGGTTTATTACACTTGCTTTAAAGACAACTTCAGTTGCATAGCCACCAGAAATTTATCAACATTTGGCTCCTTCAGAAAAGAAGGTTGTTACAGATTTTTAGAGGAGTGTAAAGTCTGGGATAGTGCTTTCTCACAAAAGTGAAGTGAACATTGCTTCAGATAAATAGATTCCACTTCTGTACAATCAGTATTCTGCATATCTGTTTCTCTCAGTGAAATACAGAATATTGCAAGCAATGTTTTAATGTTTAGCAACTTAATTTTTCTAATAAAATTAATGAGCTTTGAAGCTTAATGTTGTCCCTATTTAGGAAAGAAAAAAAATTGTCTCAGAGACTTGGTAAGTAGCTTACTACTGTGTTAAAATTCAACATGAATTGCCTAACTTCAGAGGCGTAAGTCATGCACACCTCAGAACAGTAATGGAGAAAATAAGTAGGTGAAACTCAATTAATTGGCATATTTTTTATTGACAGGTTAGTGAAGGATGCCCCGTGGGATGAGGTCCCTCTTGCTCACTCCTTAGTTGGTTTTGCCACTGCGTATGACTTCTTGTACAGCTACCTTAGCAAGACTCAACAGGAGAGATTTCTTGAGGTAATTGCCAATGCCTCGGGATACATGTACGAAACATCATACAGACGTGGATGGGGCTTCCAGTACCTCCACAACCACCAGCCTACCAACTGTGTGGCCCTGCTGGCTGGAAGCCTGGTTCTGATGAATCAAGGTATGTCCTAAACTATAGCAATGTTTTTCTGAAGTGTATCAACTCAATCAGCCGTTTATGCAGCAAAGCTCAGGAACAGATGGAAATACTTCCAAGAGTACAGCAGCTTGGGGTTTGCTCTTTGGTTGCTTAGAAAAATCCAGTCTGCTGAGTAGAACAAAAGTCTGTGAGCAGATGCACAAAGTATAATATATATGTACCCATGTATATAAATTCAATTCTCTAAGTGATTCTAAAATTCTTACCTCGCTGTTTATAAGAATTAAAATTCCCCTCGTGTATAGTCTGGCCAGTCCAGATTTACAGACAGGGTCTTTCAGGATAGATTATCGGTTAAGAGTGATGCACTCGGTCTCCTTGCACAACACACTGAGAAGGTCAGCAGTCAGAAACATCCCAGCTGTGAGCTGGGTGCTAGACAACAGGATAACCTGGAATTCCACCCACAACTTGTCTCCCTGAGGGAGCTTCAAAGGTGTAACTTGTATCCACCCAAAGGCCACAGCCCAGGACCTTTCTTTCCAGCGTCTTTGTGGAGGTGAGTAGGGCGTTAACTTCCCCCTCTGAACAGCCTTTATCCAAGAGGTGTCTGTGCCAGGTGTCATTTCCTTTTTTTCTCGGGGACTTAAACCCAGCCTTTCCAGTTCCCAGGTGAATAACCTCACCAGTTTGCTTTTGGCTGCTCTGACTGGGGGCTGTCCCTCTTCTCCAAAGCGCTGCACAGTGTAAACAAGAATGCAAGTCACAGAGTCAGAGGGAGAGCAGATGAGAAATCCTGACTTTAAACCCCAGTGGTACTTCAGCTGAGAGGTGGAACTCGTGGAGCCAGCTCCTGCTTTTATAAGGATGCATCGGTATTTTATCAAGTGATTATTTAATATATGCTAGAAGTATTTTGAAAACGTGATGCCCAATGGAACTACTTGCTGCAAGTCAAGGAAAATAGTTTGTGGATGCTGATGGTGTTGCCAAGCTGTTCAGCCCTGCCAAGCAAAGGCACATCTGCACATCATTGGAGCTTTCAGATGCCCACAGAAATGTGACAAAAAAACTGTGGCACCTACCCTGTTTGAGGGGGCATCTTTTTATTAAGTGTTTGTCAAAGCAAGCTAATTCACTGATGCACATATGCTGAAAAGCAGCAAGAGTATGTGTGGAAGCTGCTCCCATCCCTCCTATCTTGTCTTCTGCAAATGGAAGACTTGGACCATGTTTATTCAGTGGGTTTTGCTAAATTCCTTGTAATTCCATCCTTCCGTGAACCTCTGTTGGTGCAGAAAGCTTGCAGTTTGCAAGATGACTCTGCTTTTCATTAGAGTATAGACCATAAGAATGCTTTGTGCCAAACAATGGTAACATCACAAAGTTGGGCAATATTTCTTTCACCAAAGGTTGGTGGGAATTTTGGAAAAAAGAAAAAAAAAATAGGGGCAAATACAGCAACACTTGAGCAATTTGAAAATAGTAGTGATACTTCAAATGAAAATAGGTCAGAACAAACTGTGTATTTCTAACTGAAAATTCAGTTGTTTTCAATATAGAGCAACTTTATTTTTAAAAAATGGAAATTTAAGTTTTTCTGTTAGTCTAAAATTAAAAAGAAGTTTTTTTAAAAAAAATCATTCCAAGACGAAAGACTTTTTCTAAAGGAGGAAATAAAAAGGGGGGAGGAAGAAAGTGAGTGAGCATGCTATTCTTCCTGTATCAGATCATAGCAATTGCAAAAGGTGTTGTATCCCAGTGTATACGTTTTGCCCAAACGGTTTAAATTCCAGCTGATTATTTTAAACACAATTCAGCTATTGAAGCATGCAGAGACAAAATAGCCAGCTTAAAAACATGTAAACATTGTCATAGGACTGGTAAATGAAACTAACTGAAATGAATTCTAGGCACACATGTAGATTGAAGTCTTTGTAGTTAAAGTAAACAGATACTCAAAAAAGAAAGTTCAGTAACACCTAACTTGATATAGATACTGCTAATTTTAGGTGAGATTTGTTCAGGTTTGTTGTGTAGCCTGACAGAGTAATGAGTCTCTTACTGTTTTTTCATTCTAATGTATTACTATTCTTTAATACTACAAGTATAGGGTTATAGCATAGATGTACACTAAACAGAGCATATGTGCATTACAATGATAAATACACTATGCTGCACCATGGAAAATACCATTCTTGCTAGTGCAGTAGTCAAAAGTTAGCAATTGTGCCTGTTAGGAGAAGGAACAGTGGAAGCATTTGGGATTTTACTTGGACATACTGCTGTGCTGCCAAATCCCATCAGAGCAATGAAGCAGTGTCAAGACAGCTGTGGGTAAAGTAAGTGGAAGTAAGTAGCACCACCTGCCCCTGTTGCTCAGGTTTTCCCCATCATAGTTGTCTCTTCAGCCAGCAGATAATAGCATCATATTAGTTTAATTTAGACATTGCAAATTTTTTTTCTCTCAGTTAACAGAGCAGCATTTGGCAGCCTTGACTAGTAGGATATCTGAATTGCTCATCACTCTGCAATTGTGGCAATGAAGTGAAACAGTCTCAGTAGCAGGTTTGAAAGGCAGATCATACTCCCTTAGCCTGGCACATGCACTTCATTCAGCAGGCACTGCCTCACCATGTAATGGGGTGTAATGTATGCCAGCAGAGCTCTGCTGTAAGTCTGGAAATAAGTCTGGTAAAAGCTGTGTCCAGACACTTTTGAGTTGAGTGGACACCAAGTTGCCATGTAAATGGCACAGGGTAGTTGTTCTCTGTTCAGTCCTGCCTCTCTTGCCAGTGAACCCAAAAGAAAATAAGAGAAGGCACATAGCCTTTTGCTGGGATCCACATGCTGACTTCTGCAATACATAAATGCAGTGCTGAGGCTCTTGTGCTTGTCTTTGTTCCTTAGTAAAGGCAGACAAGCCCTGAGAAGGTCTTCTCACAACGTCTTCCCAGTTCTTGATTTTCGTAGAGTGCACAAAAATAGTAAGATCTCTGAAGGTCTTTTCTTGAGAAGAAATATAACTGTTGAGGGCTTGTAATATGTGGAGGCTGAAAGTTATCCTAGTTGGAAGGTTACCTTTATTCTGGAATTAAAGAATCTGCATTTGGAATTAACCATTTAAAATGTTTCCAAAATAACTTCTATGTGGATAACCCTTCAGGTTGTACAACAAACTGAAAATGGAAGTAGAACAGAGCACCTCTTAAATTAGAGCTTGAATTAGAGTATCAGTTAACTGCAGCTCAAATGTCAACTCCTTTGTATTTTTAAACTCTGAGGATCTCCTGACCATGCTGGTGATCAAGCCAGTGAAAAATGACCGATTAGAATATCTGCATTATTGGAGCCCTCTAGTGGGACCCAAGTTTGTTTTCATATGGCTTTAATTAGAAATACAATAGTCTCGGCCAGGCTCTTCCCTTTTGGCATATCCAGAATGCATTAAAGAAATTTTCCTTTAAGATGGAAAGCATAATCCCACATTATTAGCAAAAGGTGGTTGATAAGATTTCCCCTGCTCACGTGACCTTGCTTTGCTGTGTTTAAATACAGTGCTTTATTTAACACCCTAGAACTACAGGGATGCTGCAGCACTAGGTTGTATTATGGAGCTCGGGCTTGCAGATTCCATGCCGTAAAAGATCCCATTGTGGGAGTACAGATGACATACTCTAAGATCCGTGGTGGTGTAATTAGATTTCCCAACATCTTTTTCTTTCAGGCTACCTTCAAGAAGCTTACTTGTGGACCAAGCAAGTGTTGGCAATCATGGAGAAGTCAGTAGTCCTGCTGCAGGAGGTCACAGATGGCTCCCTCTATGAAGGCGTAGCTTATGGCAGCTACACAACCAGATCGCTGTTTCAGTACGTGTTTCTTGTCCAAAGGCACTTTGATATCAATCACTTCAGCCACCCCTGGCTCAAGCAGCACTTTGCATTTATGTACAGGACTGTCCTGCCAGGTAGGTCCTTTGGGTGAATGAAGATGAATCTTTTAACTCTTGAAGCAGCAGTAAATTTCGTACTTGAAATAGGCCTTTTTAAAATAACATTGTACTTGGGTTTTTTAAAATAACCTTTTCCTCAGATTTCACCTATGTCATCCATCAAAACAGCGACATCCTTGTTTATCACTGCTTATTAAAGATCATTATTAACCTGTGGCTTTTGAAATCAGTGAAAAAGATAGAAACGTCATTTGGGAGAAAAATCAGTGCTTCAGAATTTTATTTCTGGATTTGTGAGTTTGAAACAGACCTGTCTCTGGGGTTGTCTGTTTGAAAAATAATATTCTTCGAGATTCTTACTGATATTTTCCTTTGCCAGAAATTATCACACCAGAAGATTAGGTAAAAGGAAGAGCAAATGATGAAGCTAGGGTAAAAGTGTCAGTAAAGTGTAGGAAAGTTTTACATGATCACTAGTTTTCCACAAAACAGTGAAATAGATTTTTATACCATTTTAATAAAAATATTTTTCTTATAGAAAATGTCATTGACACAAATGATAGGTTTCTTTCTATGGTCCAGGGGTACATGAACCATTTTGTTTTGTCAATGTGAGAGTTAATCTGGCATCACCAATGGGTCAATTTTGAAGCCTTTTAATATCTCTGTTCTCTTGCTGGATCTCTGTGCTGTCCTGTAGTGTGTTTTAGCATCTCTGATTTGAAGTCCTAGCTGTGACTAAAAGATGGAGATGTACAAATACAAGACCAGTTATAAGTTAATTAATATTGCTGACTCCTCCTAGCTTTCAGAAGAGATTGAGTTTCAGGAAGCCTTGCAAACTTTTTGTGTTGGTTATTTGCAGGACAATTAATTAGGAGCTTACATTGTTCAAATTTCTGGTTAAAAAAGACCGTGATAACTTTAATGGCTGTAAGAACCCCAGATCTAGCCATGTATGTAACGGGGGCTGAGCACAGCTTTGGCGTGGCAGCACAGGCACGTAAGGAATTGCATTGACTCCACATGAGACCTCAGGCGTCTGCTGTGGAGAGGTTTAAGAGCAAAGTGAACTCATGCTAGCTGTTTCAGGGTGAAGCTGTTGTGTTTTTTTTAATTTGGGACACCTCTGTTTCTTGCTTTGGAGAGTTTGGATCAACATAAGAAAAGTGAGAGCGGTAAACAGAAAGTTACCTTTGCCAGATTTGAGTGAGGGGAGGCAGTGGATCGGATGTTGCTTCTTACATTTTTTGTGGTACTTTTTAGCCCAAAGCCAAGGAAGAAAGGTGAGTATTCAAGTTAGCTACAGCAGAAGGAAACAGCTCCTGTGCAACATGTTTACGGCTCATTTACAACTAGGTCTATAAACATCTGAAAAGGCTGCTTCTGTTTGTACCCCTTGGTTTCACCATGATATCCTACAAACACATCTTTGTATGTTTATTTGTTCTTTCTTACATTCCTTTGCACTTTTTCCCAAGGGTTTCAGAGAACTGTGGCCATTGCGGATTCCAACTATAACTGGTTCTACGGGCCGGAGAGCCAGCTGGTGTTTCTTGACAAATTTGTCATGCGCAACGGCAGCGGGAACTGGTTGGCAGAGCAGATCAGAAGGAACAGAGTGGTGGAGGGCCCAGGAACACCATCCAAAGGGCAGAGGTGGTGCACTCTCCACACTGAATTTCTCTGGTATGAAAGGGAATGAGTGGGCTCAAAAGAAACCTGACAGCTGTTTGCTCTTAGTGGTAATTCATTATCTTAGATTTGTACTGTAGAAGCCAAGATTAGGCTGGCCATGTGCGATGCAGAGAGTCCTTAGTCTCAGAAGAACTTCGTCACTTAGCATAGATGCACAGTATGTGTTGCTGTAGAGAACACGTGGTCTTGTTCTACATCTGCTTTTGCATTTTGTTTCCATTGCCTATTGCTTGTGCGTAATACAAGCAGTTCCAAAAGAACTGAAAATTTGCCTGCCTGTATTCTTTGGTTTATTTGGTCCGTTGAATGGGTTTTAATCCTGTTGTGGTCTTTAATAATTAATTAGGTGAATATTTAAAGCACAGTTTTCTTTTAAAAGCTGTAAGTAATAATATAAACTTTCTTTTAAAACTTAAAGTAATGTAAGCGGTAAGGCTACTATTCTTTTTGCCCACTAATTTGCAAGTTACGCTTAGAAAAAATATCATGATAGATGACTGGATCCGTATCTTCCATGTAATTTATAGCTCTGCTAACTTGTATGTCAGTCTTCTAGGGGTTAATAAATGAAAAGACCCAAGAGGCTTTAGATATCCATATAAATTCCCTCAGTCAGAGGAGAGAACAAGTACATTTTCAAGAAGTCCACGTCCCTCAGTTTCTCTCTCTTAGAAGAAAAGTATTATTGAGAATAATTTTTTGTGTTTATGATATGCACATTAGAATGCATGTTTATTGGGCTCCAAGCAGCCCTCATCTTGTTATTTGCAAAGTACAGAATCTCTTCTCTACAACCCCGTTCCATCATTTTCTCCTGCATCTCCATGAAAATCTTGAGAATTTATACTTAGGAAATTATTTTCAATGTCAAAGGGAAAGAATTTTTTTAAGAGCACCTGAGTAAAAAAGAAAAAAAAAAATTAAATTACCTGACTATTCCAACAGTTGCCTTTTCCCTGTGCTGCAGTGTTGCTCTTGTGATGAACATGTCCACTTGGATTAGCGTCTCAGGGAAAAAGTCTGCTTATATGGGAATCTCCATCAAGGACCACCAGATACAGAGCAGGCTTCTGGCGCTGGTTGGAATTACCCAAAGCCCTATGCAGGACATGAGCTGTGATTGTCTAGGGCTTGACAGAGGCTCCTGGTTAGCTACAGAGAATAAATCTGATGAGGAACGATCTAACAGAAATATGACTGGGCTTAATGATGGCTTTGTTTATTTTGGTTGCTTAAACAAAATGCTAGAAGGTTAGGTTTTTGTTTTCCATGGTTGTTTTGGGGTCTTTTTTTTTTTTTTTAAGTCCTGCAGGTCTTATATATATATTTATTTATTTATATATAAATAAAACAAAAATTATAAGCATTGTAACCTTTTCTGGAATTAAGACCTCTTTGTAAACTGCATGTCTTGCATCTTACAATTTATATAAGAAAGCCATACAAATTTTTGTTCAACCTAGTTGCAGAAGGAAACTAACATACACTAAGTGATATAAATCATAAAAATTTATCCTTCAAAATGCCTTTTTATTAGTTTTTAGTTTATTGCTGATTCTGTTTGGAGACTCCAGACTTCTATAATCATCAGTTAGCAATACAGATACTGTGCTTCTCATGCTTAAGTAGTTAGTAATAGGTGCTGATGTTGATGTCTAGTCAAAATAGACGGTGTCTACAGCCTGGTCCTAATGTGCCTTTTTTAGAGATTTATGTTGCAGTCAGTAGCTTTATAAGACAAAACGTGGCTAGTTTGAAATTAGTGGTACTCTAACTTTTTTGACTGCAGAAGGATTACTTGTTTCAAATGTGTAGCAGATGCTTTCAGCTATTATTCTGTAAAAAGCACACCAAAAAAAATGTAGAGGAATTAGTATGATAAATATCATTACAACTGTATGATTAGTTCAGTCGGGAAGCACGTGTGAGCTTTATATAGCTTGCTCCTTGATGTAAATATTGCATCAGTTTCTGAGTTTTGTACAGGTGCTGATAATGGAATCAGTCAAGTGATTTTTAAACCCATTTTCTCAATCTTTTTGGCAGGTATGATGCAAGTTTGCGCTCTGTACCTCCGCCAGACTACGGGATTCCTAAGCTGCATTATTTTGAGGACTGGGGAGTGGTAACCTATGGAAGCGCTTTGCCGGCTGAAATCAACAGGCCTTTCCTTTCCTTCAAGTCAGGAAAGCTGGGAGGACGTGCAATATATGATATTGTTCATAAGAACAAGTACAAAGAGTGGATCAAGGGGTGGAGGAACTTTAACGCTGGCCATGAACACCCAGACCAGAACTCCTTTACTTTTGCTCCCAACGGCGTACCTTTCATAACAGAAGCTCTGTATGGGCCAAAATATACTTTTTTTAATAATGTGTTGATGTTTGCCCCTGCTGTGGCCAAGAGCTGCTTCTCCCCATGGGAAGGGCAGGTTACAGAAGACTGTTCCTCGAAATGGCTTAAATATAAACATGACTTGGCTGGTGACTGTCAGGGACGAGTGGTTGCCGCCATGGAGAGAAGTGGGGTGGTTTTTATCAGGGGAGAAGGAGTGGGAGTGTATAATCCTAAACTGAAGCTGAGAAAATTGCAAAGAAACCTCATACTTCTCCACCCCCAGCTTCTCTTGCTAGTGGACCAAATCCATCTAGAAGATGACAGCCCCCTGGAGGCAGCGACCAGTTTCTTCCACAATGTGGATGTGCCTTTTGAAGAAACAGTTGTTGATGATGTCCATGGGGCCTTTATTAGGCACCGTGATGGGATATATAAGATGTACTGGATGGATGACACTGGCCACAGCGAGAAGGCTACCATCGCCTCAAGGATGTATCCCCGGGGCTACCCGTACAATGGGACGAACTACGTGAATGTAACCACCCTCCTGCGGCGCCCCGTCACGAGGGCCATCTACCTTTTCATCGGGCCCTCCGTCGACGTGCAGAGCTTCACCGTCCGCGGAGATTCTCCGCAGCTGGATGTTTTCGTCACCACCAGTGAGCACACCTACGCGGTGTACCTGTGGCCCATGGAGGATGGGTCCCGCTCTGCCTTTGCACAGGTAATTGCGGACCGCCAAAAAATTGTCTTTGACAGAGCTTCTGCCATTAGAAGCTCCGCAGTGCCAGAAGTGAAGGACTACGTAGGGATCGTGGAGAGGAACCTGCAGCATTTTAAGCCTGTTTTCCAGCATCTTGAGAAGCAGATTTTGTCTCGTGTACGCAACACAGCTAGCTTTAGGAAGACTGCTGAGCGCCTGCTGAGGTTTTCAGATAAGAGACAGACAGAGGAGGCCATTGACAGGATATTTGCAATCTCACAGAGGCAGCAGCAGCAGCACGGCAGAGCAAAGAAAAACAGAAAGGTAGCCAAAGGCTACAAATTTGTTGATGCCGTTCCTGACATTTTTGCACAAATTGAGGTAAACGAAAGAAAAGTGCGACAAAAGGCACAGACTCAAGCACAAAAAGAGTTGCCTGTAGATGAAGATGAGGAAATGAAAGATCTTCTGGATTTCGCAGATATCACTTATGTGAAGCACAAAATTGGGGTCTCAGTCAAAGGCCGATCAGGGCTGGCACAGATGGTGACAACTGCTCGAAGTAGTGCCCCATCAATATCAGCTTCTTATACCCGCCTCTTTCTAATTCTTAACATTGCTATTTTTTTTGTCATGTTAGCAATGCAGCTCACGTACTTCCAGAAGGCCAAGAGACTGCATGGCCAAAGATGTCTGTATGCAATACTTTTAGTAGACAGCTGTATATTATTGTGGCTGTATTCTTCCTGTTCTCAGTCACAATGTTAGCAGAAGACTTCTACTAGTCGACCAGTTTATGGTCATATATGTCTATGCAAAAGCATTAACCCTAATAGGGCCAAAATTTATCTTCTTTTTTCTGAAACATTCCAAAAACAGCTGGGGAAGGATTGGTTTCAGACCAGAAGGGATGTAAGAATAGGGCAAGCAATTAATTATCTCGGAAAACTAAGTACTTAATAAGTACTCCTCCTTTGTGTTTTGAGTTGGGCCTCACATCTGAGGGAATGTTATGCTTTGTTCATCAGAGTTCAGTAATGTAAAGTTGTAATTAAGTTTTGGTGAGAAGAGCCCTCTTACTAGA
>JAVJGJ010000059.1:62299257-62312833 GCA_035590215.1 Microhierax caerulescens | reverse complement strand
GCACAGATAGCCGCACATGGGGAGACAGAAGTGCACATGCTGCCTTGGCATCCTGGGCGGGCCAGGATACAGAATGCGGTGGAAGAATGTCCCCTGTACTGACAGCGTATATGGCCTGGGGCTGGGAGACCTGTGTGTTAGTCGGTGGTGGTGGTCTGCACAGTGCAACTAACAAGTGTGTGGCCATCTCATGAGCTTGCAGTGCTCAGTTCAGCAGCCTCCACTTGCCAGGGTTGCTGGGGACTGCAGTGCATGGGCTGTGCTAAGTGTTGGTAACAAGACCCTAAATTCTTTAGGGACATGCTCTGCTGAAGATGAAATAGTGATCTGACATACTTTGTTTATCTTGCTCCCTTATGCATGCAAACAATATATATTTATCTTTCAGGGACATTTTCTAAGTTTGGAGGATAACTTAGCACTTACACAATGTTTAATGGTGTTGATTCTTAAACACTTGTTCTAATCTTACCCTTCCTGCATAAACATACATCAACTTTTTACTTTCAGATATCTGAAGCTATTTTTCTTCAGATTTTTTCCACCATCTTGATAGAACAATTTGTTCAGTAAGAGAAAGAACATATTGTTTTATATATATACACAAGTCCTTTGAATAAAATGGCACATTCTCACTGATACTATTTATGACTCATTTTATCCAGTTCTTCCTGATGTTTTAGAAAAACATCTACTCTATAAAAACTGCTTTTCATGACATACCCACAGAAAATGGGCATGTATCTTTCTAATGTGTATGCATAAAGCTTTACAAGGTTTTCTTGAAATCCCTATTTCCTCATCTTATAAAGTCTTCAATCATTATAACAGAGAAAAAACATAACAAACTTAGATGGAAAGTATTTACCAG
This sequence comes from Microhierax caerulescens, assembly GCA_035590215.1. Taxonomy (NCBI): domain Eukaryota; kingdom Metazoa; phylum Chordata; class Aves; order Falconiformes; family Falconidae; genus Microhierax; species Microhierax caerulescens. Next base: position 62,311,962 of record JAVJGJ010000059.1, on the reverse strand, counting down.
AAAACAAAAGTAAACAACAAAGTGACCTTTTTTTTTTTTGATGATGTTTCCTTCAAATTTCCTTGATCTTTCCTTAGTTCTTTTTCCAGAATTGTTCATAATTTACTACCAGCAGAATTGATGTGACTAAGGGTAGCTTACATAGCTTGAACTCTCTAGCAGTTGGTGTCTGTTATAAGTTCACATGAACTTAAGACACTGCTGTAGGTCCTAACACAGTTTTAAGTTGACTGAAGAAGTGTCCACATGGAAAGTCAAGGAGCTATACCTCTGTATTTCCTTTCCTCAGATGTAATTTTAGGAATATAATTCCTTTGTTTACAAATTTTAATTAAGTGTAAACTACATCTACTTGAAGCAGGACAGCATCCAATTGCTTTTAATTGAGGGAGTGGTCCTTGGGACATTAATAAAGTTATCTTATTTTCCTATACAGTAACACCTTAGTCACATCATTAACCTGTTCACAATTAATGAGGACAACAACAAGACTAATAGGAATAATGAAAACAAATGTCACTCCTACCCCAAAAAAGGGCAAAAAGGAGGATCCAGGGAACTACAGGCCCCTCGGTCTCACCTTGGTAGCTGCGGGGGTGATGGAGCACCATAATCTGGAAACTGTTGCCAAACACATGATGAACAAAACAGTTACCATAAGTAATTAACAGAGATTAATGAAGGGGAAGTCATGCGTGAACAACCTCATAAACTACAATGATTTCATCATTTGACTTTTTCATCAACTGACTGCCTGTAGAAATGGGGAGAACAGTGGATATTGTCTACCTGGATTCCCAGAGTACCATCACAGGGTGAACACACAGATTTTTTCACTTTTTTATAACATCAGACTCTAACATTAGCTTCAACTACATTTATAAAACCAAGTTACAGTTCATTAGAGTCAGATGGAGATTAAGAATAGAATTTAGATATTTATTTTGAAGAAGAAAAAGACTCTTAGTTTTTAATTCCATTGCTGAACACGTGATGGTTCATATCCAGTCTCCAAAAAACAAAAGGATCAGTAGTTTCCAGAAAAGTTACAAGTCAATAAAACACCACAACTTATTTTTTTAACTTTATTTCAATATATTCACTAGGTTTTAGTTATCCAGTGACATTTGTCTCAGTAGAAATTACACATCTGTCATAGCCGATAAGAGGCTCAAGATACAATTGTACCTTAAAACATAATTTCAGCATAAAAGGTGAAATGCCTGAAAATGATCTGAAAAGTTCATCTTTTGTTACCCAGATTAATGATTAGTGGTAGAGGTAATGTGCAGTATTACATATAGTTAACTCATTCTTCTGAAAGAAATTAAGAAAGACCAGAAAATGGGGAAACTATGCCCGTGCTTAAGCTTTTGAGAATCTTTGCCATTAGTAAGTTTTTTTTTTTTCTTCTCAGGACTGTTCTTTAATAAACATGAACTATGTATTTCAAAGGTTCTGCATTTTTTATGTATTCTTTACATACAACATCTTTAGGCTACTGCATTCTATCACTTTCTGACAGAAACAGCATAAGACAGGTTTTCTTCAATGTGCAAGATCTGGGTTTTTTTTTTGTTCATGAACAAACTCCTTGTCTGTAAACAAAATCATGTACAAAGTAGTTAAAATAACCAAAAGATTTTATTTCTTCTGCAGGAATGTTCTGCCTATTGAAATATTTACCCCTTTTTAGGAATACACATAATAAAAAGAAAGCTTTAGTCTTAATAGAGTCTAAAAATATAATTTATTTTTAGTTATTAAATGGTTTTAGTGATATTTTGCCTATGTCAGTTTAGCTGTTGAATTCAGTTAACAGATTCCAAAACTTAAAGACTTTGAACCCCCCTATTTTTATACTTTAATTATACAATATTTCATTTCCTATATCTATCCCAATATTTCTAAATATTTCCAAGTTCTCTATTTCAAAAGATACATCTTCTTATAGTGATGGTTTTGGCTTCAAATTGCATCTTCTCTTCACTTAACTGACTGTAGTTTACTTCTGTACCTATTCCAGTGAGGTAGGTTTTTAGCATTTGTGCGTATCCCTTGATTTAATAGTACAGAACTGGAAAAACTGCTCATTGCAGTAGAATTTGTATTTCCTGTGTGGTTTGGTGTGCCGGCACTGCAGAGCACAGGCACCCTGTAGTGCCAGGCAATGCAGACTGAAACTGGTGTCTACAGCACTGCACAGCGGGTGCGGTGTGCCAGTGCCCAGGACCTGCTGTCTCCAGGCGCACATGAGTCTCAGAGAAAGCACAATACTAGGCAAATCCTGAGCGCATTGATACAGGAGGGATTTTACATGACCAATGTATGCACACTATGTAAATCAGTGTAGGGGGAGGCTAATGGGATCGTGACTGTTTCCCTGTTTGTCTACTGTGTTGACTAAATTTGTGTGTTTTCCCCTATTTTCTCTACTAGTCTGCTTCTTACTGTGAAGCTAATCTTTACCTTGCCGTGGGGAGAGGCAAGAAGCCTGATGAACCCCTCATCAGGAATGTGTTTACAACTGTTCAGCGGTAGTGGAAGCCATTTGGTGGCACCGTTATTATAAGTCTTAATGACCTTCTCTCCCCTCTGTTGTTTTTATTACATCTCTTCCTTCCAAGATCTTCAAGAAGCTTTAGGAATTTATCATATAAGAGAATTAGGATGAACATGAGCCAAGCATGTTGTGGGGGAATGTTATGCTTTGTTCATCAGAGTTCAGTAATGTAAAGTTGTAATTAATTTTTGGTGAGAAGAGCCCTCTTAATAGATTTGTTTCTAAGGGCTTTCTTTTTTATACAGAACTGGGTTTGCATTTAGTGAGTTTTTATTTCAGGCTGCTATGGATGTCTCTGGACATTCTCTTAAGAAAAGAACATTCAAACACAAGTATGCAAGGCAGATCTTAGCAGTACACTTCCTTTCTCTCTGCCAAACCAAAGAAAGCTTCAGTGTGGGACACTCCTGTATAATTATTGCAGACCCTTACATCATGTCATCTCTTCCACGCCTTACAGTCTGGCACGGTGCGAAATGGCAGTCTTGTCGGTACTTGCCAAGTGAGAGGCACAGTGCCTAGTAGGCAGCGGCAGAAGGCGAATATGGGGCTAACTCAAAGTATAAAGGAACAAAATTCTCAGGAAAAATAATCCTTTATCTTTCAGTCAAGTGTAGACTGTAGAAGGATGGATGCTGTAGGGTCTGTTCTCAGTTTTACAAGGTGGAGTTTTCTATAGTTTGAAGCACAGCTTAGTAGAGAAATAATGTCCTAGATCACTGCCCTGCCATGTGCAATTGTAAAAATACAAACAAAAAACCAAAGCAATTGTGTGGTAACCTGAGCAATTGCTGGTGTGGAAAAAGAGGTATTAAGGAAGTATTTAATGTCTTGTTTTCTGTTCACATGGCTAGAAACAGAGGACAGTTAAATTGTGTGAGCAGCCTGTTCTCTATAAAGCACCAGCAAGGGTTCTGCAAGCTCTTGGTGGCCCCGGGTCAATTATTTGGGGATTAGTGGTAAATGGAATCATGTGGTTTATAACAAAAATAAGTTTGACATCTCCACATATATCCCCTTCTGTTCATTAAACTGATTTCAAAAAATCATAGCTATTTGAGAGAATGGAAGCTCTGTGGAATTGGGGCATATCTGTATGTCTTCACAGAAAAACAATTCTTCCAGTGCATTTGCTAAATAAAAACATTGTAATTGTCTCTGTGGAAAAGTTGTTTTTCTTTGATTAAAATATTTTCCCCAGTAATTACAGTAATGATATTCATCAGCACATTGTTCAAACCAGAAACTTGTTTCCTCTTCCTTATACCCATTTAGGTTTCTGTTACCTACGTTGCTGCTGTTAAGCCTTCTGTGAGTCTGTGTGTTGAAATGTGATGAGCTTTCTTTGTCTAAACATCTTCAGTGAACAGGTCAGAATATTTTCACCAGCTTCCAGCCGCTGAGCCATTTCAGAGCACTGTATTCACATACATAAGCCCTGCTACAGTTGCCAGTGCCTGGATTTGTCCAGTGACATTTGGTGCATTTAGTCTAAGCAAAGATTTAGGATCCCAGTTAATTTCTGGTCCTGTGTATAGTCAGAGGAGAAAGAGCCTTCAGAGAGATACTGCGGCTACCCAAGACCTTGAAACACTTTCAAGACATAGCAGTCCTTTTTCCCTCATTGCAAAAGGCATGTAGCGTCGTTAATCACCTATTTCAAACCACCCACTTAATTGCTTAAGGTGAAGGAAGGTGAGCCTGGGGAGCGTCACCCAGTATAGCTCCATGTTTGTAGTGGTGCCTGCTGAAAGTGTGACTAGCTTGTGGCAGACTGCGTGTCACTGGAAATGTCCCTGTTTCTGCCTTTGCACTGTGATGACGTGAACACAACTGAAATAGCTGTTGGGTTATGTTCAGCTTCAAAGATACTGTTGGTTAGTTTTTCAATATTCGTGATACTACTATTGGCCATGAAACACTGACAAATGCAGACGCAGGTACCATTGCAGTTTAGCTGAACAGCCTGGCACATTGCTCCAATGGGAGCTGGTGCCATAAAATTGCCCCAGGGTAATTCAGAGAGTCATTATGCCTTACAAACAAATAACCTGTGCTTGTGTCTCCATGTCCTCTGTGAGCATAGGAACCTTCAGGAAAATAAAGACCTGTGGCAGCTTTTAGCCTTTATCATGGTAACGTCAACAGTGGATTTAATACAAATATTTAACTTTATTTCACGTCTATGCACATTTACCCCACGTCAGTTTGCTATTGCTTTGAACAGGCAGCTATATAGAAAGCCAACCTATAGTGTAGAAGGCTTTTGAGAAATACCTGCATTTCTTGGTTCGCTTTGTGGCGTGGCATCTGAATAGGATTTGTGTGACTGTCAAATGAAACTGCAGAATTACAGAGGTTGGGAAGTAAGGTATGGTTGTGCACGTTAGCTCTCATTTGCACTACACTCCTCTGCACTGTTACAGCAACACAAAGGGTTAAGAGGTGGTTGCAAGAGCTGCCCATGCTCACAACCAGATCTTAAAGCAGCTTTTAGAGCAAACAAGCATTCAGACAAATAGTGTACATGCAGTGGTGGAGGGAAAGGAAATAAAATGTACCAGTCTGTCCTCCTGAATGGGAGACCAGACCCATTTCAGTATAAAGTGGGAATCCAAGGTTTTTCCTGCCTGTGCTTGGTTTGCAGCTGATACCTTTCTGTTAAAGATTTATGAGTTACCTGCATATAGCTGTCATTACTGGTCACTCTGAACTCCACTTACACAGATGTAGCTAATTCAGATAGTGCAACTAAAATTCACTTCAACTAGCGACGAAGCCGTAATTGTATGCTTTATAAGCTGAGTGTATTTCAGATATGAAAAGAATCTTGTGCATTTTCTTATTCTTTTCCAGGCCAGAGCCTTTAAAAAGTCCCTCTCCAATGGTCATGTAAGTTTTGTTTCTATTGTTTGCTTCCATTCTCATTTGTCCTTCTCATTCCTTATCAAAGATCATAATTTTTAATGGAATTGGAAGCAAATGGAAGAACAGATGATTCCATGCCATCAGCAACCAGCAATCCATGCCAACAGCTCAGGCTGTTGCGTGTGTCTGTGTCACAATGAAGAAACAGTTGAAGCCCTCAGATGGCAGCATAGACCGAAAAATCTGAGCAGCCCTTGCTGTACTAGGAAGTGTGGTGAGGAACAGCAGGTATGAGATCAACCCATGTAGGCCTAGTGGCTGGTGGGAGGGCTGGAGAAGGTTGGTGTTCTTCAATGTTTGCTGACAAGAGAGGATGCTGTCCTCACCTTTGTGTCCTTTATCTGAAATGCAGGAGAGAAGCAGTCTCAGTGGGCTCTGTGTCTGTGGCAGGGACACTTGGCACTAGTTTCATCTGGATTGGGTATACTGAATGGCTTTTGAAACGTCACTGTATGGTACCCAGTAGTGAAATTACCTTTCACTCCCTATTTACATGGAGTCATAATACTAAAGTGTTTCTGGCACTTGTGGTTTAACGCCAGTCTGCAACTAAGTACCACCAGCCAAAACCAGGACAGGCACATGCCTCTGCTCCTATTCTTGTTCTGCTTCTTTCTGGTTTCTAAAAATTTGCTGCATCTCTGGCCAGAGGAAAAGATGGTTATCCTACAACTGGGTGTATGTGGATGGGTTCTTGTGTTCATCTGAGACCCCTGCTGACTTCGCTCAACTTCTCTTCAATAGCTGAGGTTCAGTCATGCATGCTTTATTTCAGAGCTGCAGTCTAAATTAGTCTAAAGTTAGTTCAGTGTATTCTGAACAAAGTGAATGGCAATTCATCCCACAGGTAGCGGTATATATGTTTGAGTGTGGAATCTGGTTCTTAGATTTTTTTTTTAATGATTTTTTGAGTCCAGCTAAAAATTGGCTGTGTTATATACATCATTGTGATAAAGGAAGCAAAGGGAATGGAGCACATTACCTCATTTCTTAAAAATTGTAAGATCAAAGCTTATTCTGAAGGATTATGTGTCTGAAATACATCAAATTCTTCTGTTGGCCTATGTATTTTCCACAGATGAAAAGTTTTTTCTTAGTGTTTGAAAGCATATAGTATTTGGAAAATAGCTGTATTTCTGCACTGGGACACTACATTTACATTCATTTGGTCTGCAAAAGTCTTAGTTGGGACCAAACATACCTTTGTCTAATCCCTTTTCTCTGGCTACTCTGTTAAAATTCAGTAGGTACCTTCAAGCTGGTAAGTCAGACTCAGCTAATGATGCCAAGATGCTATTTTCTGCCTTTTCTTGGCAGTTGACTCCAGGAGCACTCTGCAGCAGGAGGCTTGTGTGATCCAGTGCTGGTTATGTCCATACTGTCATCAGTACAGAGACTGATTTCTAAACGAGTTCAACCTTGGAACAAATAATGTCAAAGCACTTCAAAGAAAGAGCCCAGCACCCTTTCAAGGAAGGAACATAGTTGCTGTCTGCTTGAGTCAGGCAGGAGAACTGGACCCAACTACACAATATATAAATGCATTCTGAAAAATAGTCTGAAAAACAGGTTTATCACTGGGTCTTTCTCAAAGCTGGCATCAGTTTTTCTCCTGATAATAACTAATACAGATGGGTGACTAAATTTGTGTGTGCCTTAGTTTGCTACTCTACACTAGAGTGTCTGCAGCCATTTAAGTTAATAGGGAAATAATAATTTCACAAGAATTTAGATTTGATCTTCAGATTTCAGTGAAACTGAACATGGCTGCAGTGGCCATGAGATACTGAAGAACACATGAACCCATATATACAAGGCTATATCCTCTCTACTTCTAATTCCTGTTCATAAAAATAGCAAAAGAACAATGAAAATCATGCATTGTGGTAGTAATGTTCTTGTGGTAATGGAATTATGCAGTTAAATCCCACAGATCTGTTGTCAATCAAGTTCTAAAAGGCAGAAAATTAGGAGAGATGCTGTCAGCATGCCTTTATATGTCCATGCTCTCCACAAGAATGCCTGCAACACTACCAGAGTTACTGTGGGAATCCTCATGATACTGAAGACAAACGATGAGATCCTAGTAGTCCCCCTGGGCCTTAGTGGTGCTGTGAAAGCTGTGTTCTTCTCATCTGTTCTCAGGTAAGCTTTAACTTGTAGGTGTGAGGTGCTCTTGGACTTCAGAGCTCTTCAGCTCAGCATCTAACTCGGGGCTGCCCAACACGCAGCCCTATCCATCTGGGCTGTGATATTCACCAGTCATAGAAAGGAAAAGCACTGTGGGGTCCCCTAGGAAAGACAGCCATGAGGAATGGGCTGTGACTACCATTTGTCTAGCTGGTAGCCTGCTCAGTGTATGGGAGACCCTTGGGGAAGAGTGTCCGGTAGGGTCTCTGTGACTTGTCACAGTGGTGGCAGCCCACTCCCAGCTTCCTTTTTTTCTAAGAGCCTTTGACGTATGGGCAGGCAGCAGTGTACTGGTGTCCACCTGCACAGCATACACCCAGAAGGGCTGGCATGTGTCAAGCATACTACACGTGAGTTGTATCACATTCAGTCGTTTGACAGGACAGGATCCAGTATGTGTGTCCTCCATGGTATATGCGGTGTTTCCCACTGCAGCAGTACAGCTGGGCATTGCCACCTCAGCAAGGGGCACTCACTTCTTCCTCATCCATAAGCCTGCTGTAGGCAATGAGCTGTGGCACAGGCACATGCCTCTGTGAGGAAATCCCAGTCTTGTTATCCTGTTCGCCATGTCATCCCAGTGTTATCTAGTCATTCCTTCAGCTAAATGCATGTGTAGCATTTCCCCCAGATGCCACCTTTCCTGACAGTTTCCTCACGCCTGATAAAAGAAAACAGCACTCATAGCATTTATGATGATTTTCTAATAGTTTAGGGACTCAGAGGAAAACCTCTTAGCATTTGAAATGTGTTATTGTGTAAGACTTCCCTCTGAGTTGTGTCCAAAACCACCAGTGACTTTACTGGTTTCATTCCTGACATGCTGGGACACCCAGGAGGAAAGCTGTTCTCCAACTTCCAGGGCTATGCTACCGTGAACAGTAATCCATAGCAAAAGGACATACGAATTTGTGACTGTTCCCAAAACTTTAACATACATTTTTTCCACCAGTAAGCACTTTCACTCCAAACATTACACAGTCAGTCTAGCTACACACCTACCACCAGTTGGAAGGCAATCTTCAAGGAGCTGGAATCCTGATTCTAAAATCCTGAGTATAAAATCCCTCGTTTTCCACTTTGTCTTCATAAAGGTTGTAACACAGGAAGCTAGGAATGCCAGGAAAGATGGGCCTGTTGGATCTGCCATCAGGAAATGCCAACAAAGGAAACTTGAGGAGGATGGGGTGAGGAAAATTCCCTATAATGTCACACTGCTGTGAGAGTAAGCTAGGTGGATTCAGCCTGTGGCAAAAGAGTAGGTGATCAGCATATACATTGCTTTTTCTCCCTAAAGCACAGGACTATCCTTAAGATGAGGAGCTGAACTCTTCAGGACATGCTAAGTAAGGCCAAGTTGCTTCATACCCTAGTAAAAATGCTAAAGCATTTTTATATAGTAGATCTTAACTGATACATAGTAGACCTTAACTGATAATTATAGATTGGAACTATAATCACTTATCTCATGCTTGTCTTTTTTTATTATGGCATAATCCTTATTTTGATCAAATAATTGTATTCTTTCATTTATTAAGTTTGTCAGGTAATTAAGGTGACTGTGACTGACACATTGGCAATGATGAGATCCCATTTCCCCAGTGAGTGGTGAACAGTATGCAATGCATCAGCCTTAAAATGTCAGATATATATTTTACCCTGCCTCAGAGGGCCCAAGGCTCCATAGAACATTGCTCCAATAAGCTGTGTGGAGGAGCTGGCTCTGACAGCACAAGTGGTAAACTGGTAAACTCAGTCTTGTATGCCTCATGAAGTTTCCTCTTGTGGACTCAACTGCAGATTGCTAGCAATGGGAAAATGGGCAGAGGACCACAGTCCCTGGAAGGATGCTTAAATAACTCTGCCTTTATGTAAGGTAAAGCAATACAGAAGATGTTCAATAATGCTATAAAATACTTACAGCTGGAAATGCCTTGCAAATAAAATGATAAGGATGGTGAAGTATTTGAGCATTACAGAATAAATGAGGGTAGACCCAGAGACTTGGAAAGTTACTGCTAACACAAAATATAGGCAACTGGAAATGCTTTGTCCTTGTGTCCCATCTGTCATTCTTTCCTTTTGAATCATGTCTTCCTATCAAGAAAAAAAAAAAAAATCTCTGCTACTTACAATGTCATAGATTCTCCCAAATGGCAGGACAGGCTGACAGCAGGACCAGCTGCATATAAAAGGCAAGTACTGAAACTGCACACCCAAGTGCTGTTGAGTGTAATAGAGTTCAGCCTCTAATACAAGCCATACGTAGCTACCATAGTCTGACACAGCTCATACATTTCTGGTACACTGAAACACCTTCTGCAGGTAAGGAGTAAGATTGTCTAGAAAAACTGTATGAGCAAATGAGGTTGAGGACCAGAAGCCAGGAACTTTTCAGTTCTCCAAGAACAAAACTCAGTTGCAGGAGACTGAGAACACTTCTAGATCTCCCTTGTGGTCATCATTGCAGGAGCAGGATGAATGTTTATCCTGCAGAGAGAAATGTAGAATAAATTTGAATTATATGCTATATCTAGTATGTCATGTAGGTTTTTTTTGTGAGAGAAAGGTTTAAAATCTGCGGTGAAGCCTGGTCACCCATCATTTCCTTTGACAAAGTAGTGCAGAAGAAATGACTGGCACCCCTTCACAGGAATATTCAGTAGGTTTATTTTTTTCATTCTTAACTTGCTCCCCTGATTTTGCCCAGAGAAGGCTGTGAATTTATTGTCATAACTAAGACAGCTGCATGTGGACAGCTTTGAAATTGATAGGGTCTCAGCTCTTGCACTGCCTTACTGTTAGAAAAAAATCCTTTAAGTAACAAAATTTGGGCAGCAAAGGAGCCCAGGATGGGAAACTGGAGATGGGGGAAAGGGTCATACTACCATGAGCTGAAGAACTAGTTAAAGTTTAAAAAGAAGAAGAAGGATTAATTGAATTTAAAAGCACGCAGCATATTTGGTAGTGTATGTGATCAGGCAGCATCAAGCCACACACATACACATGCAGCCAAGAACACACATACCCATGCACACACACATACACACACACAGAAGGAGTCAAACCAAATCTCAGCCATTCAGCAACTCCAAGACAGCAAGATGCGATGGTGTAACCTGAAGAAAGCAAGGACACATGGAATACAGAACATTTATAATAACAGCATAACAATATTTTTGGTTTATTGTGCTTAAATTTGCAAAGTAATTTTATGGCATCTCATTTTCCAGAAAGACTGAACTTGTTTTCTAAGAACTGACTAGTTGACTACCCAGGGTAATTTATCTGGTAACAAATGAGTTAATTCTATAATCTGCGTCACTAGGGCTCCTTAATTTCATCATAAAACCTGACAATTTCTACCTTTATAATCCTATGAAAATACCATATACTTTCTTATAAACTCAGCAAACATTTTTCACGTAATCCACAGCCAGCACTTAAGAATTCCGCAGACTTCTTTATGGCACATACAGATTGTAGCTTAGTGTAGGCTGAACAGTAAAGCCCTCACACTGCTGGTTGCTGTAGGACACTTGGACTGGGTTACAGGACCCTCCTCATACAGAAATGAGACCTGCAGCGGACCTGTAGTGTTAAAAGAGCAGCAGTAAATAACAGCAAGAGAAAATAGTGCAATGGCTTGTGTGAGTCTGTACCAGAGCTCACTCTCCAGAGCCACGCTTGGTTTTGCAGACCTGGTTCCTGCCTACCCACTAAAATCCGTTTTCAGCCAAAAACTGCTAATAAATGTAATGCCTTAAAATAGCAGTATAATGTACACAAATGCTTGTAAGCTGTGCATGCCCAGTCACAGTGCTACTTCTCAGGCTGCTGCTCTGCCAAGTATTAGTATTAATAATGATTTATGTGGTGCCACTGAGCCGTGTGACACTCCACAAGCATGTAAGAAGACTGGTTCAATCATAAAGTCAGAATAACTTCCCTGGTTTCACAAACTGAAGTAATGGGCCTCCAGGGGAGGTCAGTCCACCTGGAGGGTGGGTGCAGATCTGCTTGCAGACAAGACCCCCACTAGTTAAGCATTAATTTCACCTGCAATGAGACAAAAGGCATTACACGAATTTTCCTAGAATAAAAAAGACTTTTCCATGTCTTTCTGAACTGAGCACCGAGAAATGCAGCTTACAGCTCTTTAACCTGAAGAAGCAAGTCCGGTTGTTATGAGAAGGAAACCAGTGCCACAGTGCTCTTTCTCATCGCACCCGTGGATGCACAACATCGTAGATTAATCACGTGAAGAGGAAGCTGCTCTTGCTAAGACTCATGACAGGAATTTGGGACAGGATGGGCCTTGGTCGAAGCAGCTAGAAATGGAACGATTTGTGCAAAAACAAAACCATTTTTTTGCTATTCTGTGCTAATAGCAAATGTCCCAGCAAAAAAAAATAAGTAACTTATTGTAAGGGCTTACTAACATGAGTAAACCAAGATCTACTCAGTAAGCACTGGCGGAGCCCCCAGCGAGCGGGCCCACACGCAGACACACGCTGCTTTTCAGACCAGCATTACACGTCTGAGGCAGCCACAGGACTAGTTCGACTGCTGCTGTTTCTGCCTAGGCAGTGTCTGAGATTCACTCCGCTGCAAATGAAAGGATAGAAATTAAAACGTCAAGGAGAAACTTGGCAAAATATTAAACGAGCCAGTTTGGTTTCAGCTGACTCCCTCATTTAAATTAAGAATATTTCAAAATGAAAAGATGTTTCACATAACAATCACTTTGTTCTAAAAATGTGCGTCTTTGTCACCCTGGCGTTGCTTTCACCCCCCTTGGAAGGCATGAAAATCAGCGCAAATCAGTGCAGAAACGACCATTACACGGGAATTCTGGGTTCTTTAACAGGAAACTCTCTTTCTGAACACTCTCCAGCCGGTGCTTTACAGCTGTTGGGGTGAGACGAGTGGCAGCTCAGCGGGCAGGGATGAGCCGGCCCGGGCGGACCAGGCCCCGGGCCCCGCGCTGCCCCGCCGGCGGCTCCCGCCCGGGCCCGGCGCAG
>JAVJGJ010000059.1:62285035-62299157 GCA_035590215.1 Microhierax caerulescens | reverse complement strand
AGGAGGAGGAAGGCTCGCCTAGCCCCAGCAGGCAGAGCTGGTCCAGGGCGAGCTGCAGCGCCCGGTCATCCTACAGCAGCGCTCTGTCTTTGCCGCTCCCACCGAAACAGCCTAAATCGCCGAAACCCCCGTTCCTTTCCATTATCCCTGGTACTACCAGGCTAGGCATGGCTAACAAAGACTTGAGAGGGGGTTGGGTGGTGGTGGTTGGTTGGGGAGGGGGGGGGGTGTGAGAGCGAGAGGAGGGGAGTGGGGGGGGGGGGACACAAAGAGCTCGGGAGGGAGAAGGGAAAAAAAAAAAGGCAGACGGAGAGAAACAGACAGAGAAAAGGACCCTCCGCCCACCTCCCCTCCGCCTGGCCAAGCCCCTTTCTCTCTGTAACCCGAGCTCCCTCGCCCAGGCACTTCCAGCCCGCCGGGGTCCCCCCGCCGCCGCCCCCGCCCCCGGCTCCCAGCCCCCGGCTCCCGGCGCCGCCCGCAGGCCGCGCCCGGCCGGCTCCCAGCACAGCTGCTCCGCTGCTTCCCAGCCGGGGTGGTCTCTCTTCCCTCTCCCGCCTCCGTCTGCCAATATTTACTGGAAACATGTTTGCGTAGAGGCGAGGGTTAATCCTTTTTCACACAGAGCTCCCCCCCATTTCCCAGGAAGCTTGTTCCTGAGATCGTATTTTACGACAGATAAACAAAACACCGCTAAAAATCAGGCTTCGAAGGAGAAGTACAGGGCTTCTTGAAGGCGGCACTTCTCCCTGTGTGGCCGTCACCTGCTCCGGGTGGTCAGGCTCCCTCGTTAAACCGGTGGCTCCCAGAGGCAGCCCCCATCACCTCGCTGCTGTTCCTGCTGCCGTCCCCACACCTGCTGAGACTTTCCCAGACACGGTATATTCTGGCTTCAGGGTACACTAACCGGTCATTGCCTCTAGCAGTTCCAGGTGAAAATCAAAGCAACAGTATTTGCCAGTAAACAAAGTTATTCCGGATATTTTAAAACTAACTTCTGCTTTAAAGAACTGCAGATACCATTTTCTTAGACTGCCCAACCAGAAAGGAAAATGGCAGATCAAATTCGGCGTAGAGGGAGTGGTGTTTGAACTGAAATCAAGCCCAGACACTGACAGACTCAGAGCTGACTGGGATTACCCCTCAGGACCGAGAGGTTTTTTGCTACAATACATCGCTCACTAAAAAGTATCAACTCCATGCTTCACCGATGATCAGAAAGCAGTTAAAATTCTAGGATTGATTACAAGGAAACAGAAAATAAAGTCACATCAGTAGCAAACCAGGATTCAGCTGCACCTTCAATGCGCTGCAAATCTAGCATACCCTCCACTTCCCCTCATGTGAAAAATGATACCCGAATCCTACAGAATGGTTCAGGTGGCAACATGGATTTTAAAAAAATAATATATATATATTCAAAGGTATACATCAGATAAGGAAAACCCTACATTAGGGGCTCCTCAGCCTGGAACAGAGTGGGCTATGATGAAGGTGTGCAAGATCATGAGTTGACGAAGGTACCAGGTAGGGATCCAGTGTTTTATCTCTTCCCCTTCCAGAACCTGGGAGCATGGAATGGGGTGGTGTCAGTTTTGAATTAAGGTTAAGCACCCTTGCTGTACAGTATTTTGGATGTTAAAAAATATGCATGGATTACAACTGAAGCCAGACAAATTTACAGAAGATACACCTCAACAGATGTTAGAAGCAGAGATCCCTAAAATGCAGATTCACAGGGTGTGAGTGCATTCCTGAGCTTGCTTCCCCTGTCCCTGTGCTCCTCTTCAGCTATCCACTGTAACCAAGAGGTGACCAGACTAACTCAGCATTCAGTCTGATTCACGCTTGCTAGTTTGACGTCCCTTTTAGGTTTATGTCTTTATAATACACTGTTGCTTAATAACAAAGCAAATTCTCCTTCAGACCAGGGCAAACATTTAAATCAGTGGCATGTTTTTGCCTGCAGCAGCAGCAGGAGCTCAGTGCTGAGCACAGAATGTCTGGTGCAAACCCAATGGGCAGCCACACCAGCACTGCCTGTTCTGGCATCTCTGTGCCACCTACTCAGCTGCCCAAAGAGCTGCAAGGACCCTTCTTGGAATGTTTAAATGACCCCCAAAGTTCATTGAAAGCAATTTAGGTTCTCACAGAGATTTGACAAGCCACTGTGCTTCCACTGTGCTTGGTTCTTGCAGCCCCAAGTATGGCATGGTGTCTAGCAGCATCATGTCTTGCCTGAAGTAGCCAGTATAAAAATCAGGCTGGCCCAGCTGGAGGCAATCCCTGAGCCTGGCGTGAGCTCTCTGCCATGATAATGCCCGGGAAGAATCAGTGCAGTGTAAATTACAGCATTTCAAATCTGATCAGGATGAAACCATATTGCTGATGCTCCCAGTTCATGCAAGAGGCAGGTAATTTTGACTAAAATCTGAGATAAGCAGCTGCAGCAGAGGAGACAACAGTGACCACCATCCCTGGCTGGCAGCTCATCTGGGTGTCACCAAGGATGTGATGACAATGAACTACCACACTGCCTACATTGCCTCAGAGATCTTCAGCTACATGGCTACCAGCAAACACAAAGCTTCAACTTCCTTAATTCTAAGCATGAGTTCACCTCATCTGGATTTAGACAAGACAAACCTTATCTAGGAGCCTGGATGAACTCCCTCAGAGCGTGAATGAAACCTGTGGTTTCTGGGAACAAAAAATGTTTTCACATGTAGCCCAGTCTTCCAAACCCAGAAAATCCTTCCAGATTTTTTTCTTCATTATGCAATATTTTCCCATCATTTTTCCACTTCTGCCATCTGCTTAGTTTCTGCTGGTTTACGAGTGGGATTTTGGGGGGGGCTACAAAGCTGCCACCACCTACTATGGAGAAGGAAGTCCAGAGTCTGGTTCCTGGCAAATGGCACTCTGGTAGTTGGAGCTTCAGTGGAAACCACTTGCTGGGTCATTGCTATGTGCGTACTACCTGATTTGCTCTAACTGCTTTAAAAAGTTAATTTATTAGCTTGAAAAAACATTATGATAGTTGAACTTTCTTCCATAAGGGAACAAGCCATGTTGTATTGCCAATAAGTCAGGATAGAAAACTGTACATGGTTCTGGATAGTTTTCTCACGTTTTATTCACACTCTGAATCTGTTGCCTCACTGAAAAGCTTCACTGAAAAGATGATGATGAGGTTCAAGCCATTACTACTTGCAATGCATGTGGGACAAACTATTTTTATAGAAACAAAGATAGATCATTGTTGTTTTGATGTAGATTACTGGGCTGAGTATCCTCCGTGGTCTCCACATGACCTTGATATTGTGCAGTGGGCTTGTGCTCTTCTGTTTCCTCTGAGAGCTGCTTCTATGCCTCTCTGCGTCACCACCAACAGAAACTGAAAGCTCCATGAGCTTCTCTAAGTCGTGGGAGCTTCAGGACACTTGTCTTCCTCTATTCCTTTTCTGACTGAGATTTTTTCTCCTCAAAGTAAGGGGAGACAGAAAATGGATAAGTTACGTGGGGTGCTGGATTTCTGCATCCACCACCAGACTGTGCTGGGTTACAGCACTGTGTCCCTGCTGACAGCTGCCAGCGAGCACATCTTCTCGTCTGTGGTGTTCAAGTGTCCTTGCAATTCTGGGAACATGCTGTATGGCTCCGTCTTCCTCATAGTGCCTGCCTTCATCCTCTTTCTGCTTGGCTACATGGTGAACACCAGGACATGGCGCCTGCTGACAGGCAGCTGCTCTCCGGAGAAGTGCTGCAGCTGCAGCCGCTGGGGAGCCTGCACCCACTACTGCTTCGTGCTGCTGATGGTGACAGCCAGAGCCTTGGTGGCCCCCCTCACCTGGATCGCGGTGGCCCTGCTCAGAGCCAGCTTCTACGAGTGTGCAGCCAGTGGGAACAGCCTGATAAGGAACCTCATGTGTAAAGGCAAAGGACAGGAGTGCCACAAGCTGCTGGTCAAAATACCCTGTGATGAGAAATTATCCCAGAGCATATCGACTGAAGTCCTCAGCCTGAAAGCACAGTCTCAGGTAAAGCCTCTCTGCTCTTCTCTTCACCCTATGGGCCCAACCCTGGCTGTTCAATGTGTGGTGGTGCCTGCTGAGGCCATCAACAGCCCCTCTCTTTCATGCTAACCACCAGAAGTATACAATTAGCAAAAAAACACTAACAGAAAGGTAATAAGTGTGTATTTGTCCTATTTTCTGGGTTTGCATGGCAATTGTTTGGCACTGCCATTTACAAAACCCCTTTCAAAGCTGGGCAGGGAACCCACCTAGAGACCAGGACTTTCCACAGGAAGTTTTCTTCTCATTTAACTTAGTGAGTGAGTGCTTCTCTTTTTACATTTCTATCCCTCTAAATACCAAAAACTTCTGTAAGTACATATTAGCTGAGGGTAAGCTGAGGTCACGAACAGACAGGACGCTGATGTCTCCTTGCAACAGAGAACCAGCAAGTGAAACTAATAGGGACAGTTTGTTTGACTATGAATCCCAACACTTGAACCTATCAATAATTTCACACTGGTGTACTAGAATCATGCAATCCTAGAATGGTTTGGGTTGGAAGGGACCTTAAAGATCACCTAGTTCCAACCCCCCTGCCATGGGCAGGGACACCTCCCACCAGACCAGGTTGCTCACAGCCCCATCCAGCCTGGCCTGGAACACTTCCAGGGATGGGGCATCCACAGCTGCTCTGGGCAGCCTGTTCCAGAGCCTCACCACCCTCACAGGGAAGAGTTTCTTCCTAATAGCTAATCTAAATCTACCCTCTTTCAGTTTAAAACCATTCCCCCTTGTGGGATCACTGCAGGCCCTACTAAAATATCTCTCCCCATCTTTCCTATAAGCCCCCTTTAGTTAAAGTATGTATACATCTCATTAGAGTGTTTTTGTGCTGAAGACAAACTGCATGATCAAAACAAATAGCACTTGTGGGTGGATTTGTTTTTGTTTGGAGTGAAATGAAACCCCCAGATTTCGGCAGCACTCCAGTTTTGTTTCTAGTTTTGTTTGGTTGTTATCTTAACTCCAGTAGAAAAATCAGGTTTTACCAACTTTTCTCAGGAAAACAAAACATTGTCTGGTTAAGGGAGTTAAGTTTATAGGAGATTATAATCACTTGGAGTTTAGTACTTCCTCTTTACTAAAAATGCTTACTAAAACAAAAAAAAAATGTTTACATTCATTAAATATTTAGCATGCTGCTGCTACAAGAAAAAGGCTGAAAAGGGACAAACTCTACATCATTTAATCCAGATAGGGTAGAGAAAGGAGCAAAACCAAGGAAGACTGTCTGGTTCCGATACTGCAGTGAAATCTAAAAGAAACAAACCAGTCAAACAAAACAGAGATAGTGTAGGAGCGTTTTTGTTACTGACCATCGTTTTTAATATCTGATCTACTTTCAAAAACATTAAGAACCAAAAAACTAATTTTTCTTTAGCACTCAATGTTTTCCACTTGAAAAAAAAAATCAGCCTGATGTGAAAGGGGACACTGTGAGATCTCTGCCCAGACCTTCCAGCTAAGTACCACTGCGTACTGGAGGGACCAGCATCTACTGGGACACTTGCCTTAGGTGGGGCCTCTGTGACTTGTCTAAGGATGTTAAAATCATGTATAAAACAAGAACAAATTCCAATATTCAATAGTCAAATCTGTGCCCTGGCCACAAAACATACAGGAACCAACTTTTCCTGTGTACTGTGGCAAATGGCTACTTTTTGCAGGCTCAGACATCGGGGAGAGCGGTTACTTTCCCAGAGCAGATAAAATATCATTTTTTCATTCGCAGCACCAGAGGCAGACAGGGTGATTCTGCACCCTCTGTACCGTAAACCTGACCACAACTGCAGAAACTGCTGGCCAGTATCTTGCCTTTAAAGTTAAGAAAGCTGGATATAACTGAGGAAAGAACTTCACTCCACCTGCTTTTTTTTTTTTTTTTTTACTTTTTTTTTTTTTTGTTTTTTTTTATTTTTAAACTCAATGCAAAAAGATCAGCTCAGGGGTTGCTGTGGTCTGTAAGGCTGGCTGAATTGTGTACATGTAGTCCCCTCTCCCCAGAGCAAGCATACTGTTACAGGCACTCCAGAGTATCTTTAACGGTTTTCATGTCTGCTTCAATGTTAAGTTCTGTACTCCTACATATGACCATGCAAACCCACCATTAATCCATCTATCTCTTTTCCAAGCTGATAGGATGGCTCCTGGTATCCAGCATCATGACTGTGGCACTGATTTCAACGTGTGTCAGCCACTGTTACTCCCCAGTTAGCTATCTTCAGCTCAGGTTCTGGAAAATTTACTCAAAAAAAGAAGGGGAGCTCTTGGAGATTAAAGCTAAAGAGCATGCAACCAAGCTGGCAGAAATAAATACAAAGTGCTTTTTTGAAGCCACTGACCCAGCACCGTTCCAGACTCCCAGCAATGAAGATTGGAGGAAGATTTCATTCTTGTATACCTTCAATTCACAAGAGCAGTATTACAGCATGATACACAAGTATGTCAACACAAACAGAGGCAACAGCATCAGGTTCAATGAAGGACATCAGAATCTCCCTGTTTTAGAGTTTGTGGATGAAGCAAGTGCAAGTGAATCTGGGTTTTAATGAAACAAATCCTTTGCAATGCCTGCCGTCTTTTAACCCTACTGATAAAAGGATCTTACTCTGTGCTTTACTGAAATCTATGCAAATTTTATGTAAAAGCTGGTAACTGTAACTCCCAGCAGATTTGGTTTTAAATATGCTTTATTACTTTGCTTAAGTGCATTTAAATAAATGAATCTGTCACAATGGGAGTTTTCATATTGTTCATTGAGAACAGCCACATGCGTAAAATATTCATCATCCACAAAGATGTCAGCACACACCATGTCAAATTATTACCAAACACCATAAGGGCATTTGGCATCTGGAGCGACAATAACAAATCTTTATACCGGGCAGTATCAAAAAGACAATAAGGAATGGAAGTTTTCATCAGAAATTCAGCTTAGTTTATTAGCTCTCACTTGACCACATATCCTTCAGTGAAGCTTAGAGCAAGCTCTAGACTAAAATACTTGCTTTCAGTCAATTAGCTTCTCAAGGGAAGGACGGTAACTTTTAAAATCCAGGAAGCAATTAGGATTTTGGAGCTATCTGTGCATAACAAAGGAGTCCATCAGAATGACTTCAGCTGCTTAGCAGTTTGAGTAGATGAGCAAAACAATTCCAGCGATTTTACCACTACATGCTCAGCAGCTTTAACAACAGTGAAACTAAAGATTTTACCACCATGGTGGTAAATTTTCTTTACCTCTACCTGATCTTGATCACCTTTTGCAGCAGGCCTTCTTAATGAGCTCTACTGCTTATTTCCTGTAATTGTTAAGCTCTTTATAGGCCTTTGAATGCCACAGGGAAAACACACAAACATTAAATCTTCTTGTTTACATTCCATTTATATTTTTTCTATTTTTTTCCTGAAAAATCCATAATTATTATGCTTTTTTTAAAAAAATAAAATATTACTTATAGGGTTTTGGCCCTGGCATCAGTACCTAAGCTACACCTGAATATCCTTGCCCAATTCACTATTTAACTGGATCCAGAATGGAATCTTAACTGCAAATTTTCATGTCTTGTGTCAGGCTTATGCATAGGATGGCAGTGTAGGTGAAGCCTATATTAACAAACATTTATAGCACAGCTACATACTTAAGAACATTATAAATCCACAATCCATGTTAGCAAATAATCATCTTTTCATCAAAGAACATATAATTATAAGAAACAAAGACAGATACCAGTTTTGAGTGAAGAATGAGACAGTTCAGGCTTTCTCTGAAAAGTTTTTTTTAAGAGAGGCGAGTCAGATTGTTTGGTAGAGGCTGCCTTTTCATTTCTCCCAGAAACCTTCTCTTTCTAGACAGTAAATTCTAAGCTGGAAACTATTCAGACAGACAGAAAGGAAGCCCATGAAATTGTTTGTTACAGTCATTTTCCAAGGAAGAAGGAAGAGAAGAGCCTGTTTTAACTAGCTGAATATAACTGGCTTGGAAGCTTCATTCTTATTATATAACACATATAACACATGTATACCGTGACACAGACATGTATAACACATAAAAGGAAAACAAGATTTAATTCTGTAAGTAGAAAAGAATTTTTAAAAGCATTCATTTTGTCACAGAGCCACTGACTTGCTCAGTGCTATTTTCCTTCCAAGAAACTTGATAAGAGAGTAACAAGCATCCAGTTTGGTACTTGTGACCCCAGAAAGCATGGTTCAGTTAAAGATGTTCCATTTTACCTTTCATATTGAAGAGTTCATTTGTTCATTGACATCTAGAGAAAGACAAATCTCTGGAATGTTGTAAAAGGGAAGGAAACGATATCCTGGCCCCACTGCAATCAATGCCAAAATACTCCTTGACACAGAGAGGCCAGGCTTTACCTTAGATTTAGAGTAAAATACTTCGGGATAGACCAAAATCTACCAGGAACAAGCCGTGCCTTCTCTTCTTTTCTTGACGAGAAGCTGCAGCCGAAAACACCCTCAGATTTTGTGTTAATCCTCTCAGCTGCATCTGGGTGGGCTTTTGCCACTTCCCACAAACAGTTGCAGCTGCTAGGGTCTTTGGTCATTACCAAAGCTGCCTTAGCTTTCCAGCGAAGACCCAGAGCCAGCACTTTTAATTAAAATCAAGGAGCAAAGGCTTCAAATGGGACTGCAACACATACCTTCAAGTTTGCTGGAAATGATGGCAGTCTGTTTTTCACAGATAAAGTGACTTTTGGGGGAAGGAAAAAATTTATATCTGTGTACAAGGACAGAAGCAGATGTGTATTGGTTTTGTATGCAGTCGTGTTTGAATTTTGATTTTTCCTCACTTTACGTAACACTCATCTATTCTGTATGTAATTACATTTATAATGAAAGAAATTTTGAAGAGAAGCTTCAGCACACTTGTGAGTCCTCCATTAGACACCTTCAAAAGAAGGGCCTATTCTAAAATGTCGCCTCTTGGCTTGATCTCAGTCTGTGCTGCCTTCACTGACTCAGGCATTTCTGCTCTATGTTCAATTGCACAGTGGAAACTCACCCTTCAAAACTTACTGTGTCCAAATAGAAGTAAAGATGTCCTCAGGCTGTTTATTCTGAAATACTGAAACCTAAAGAAACAGCTTTGATGTCCTACATGGAACATCACTGCAAATGTTTGACACTGAAGGAAGGGGAGAAAGCCCTGGCCACACCAAAGCCAGTGCAGCAAGACTGCAAAGGCCTTAGGATGATGCTAATGGTCCTTGCTTTAAAAATGTTGAAATACCCAGCCCTGACTTTGCTAGCTAATGCCTGCAGGCAGAAACTCTTTAATAGGTCCTGAATACACAGGAGTCAGCCTGCGTGTCACTGCAACGTGGTGACTGATGCTTTTTAGCTAGTGCAGACCTCAACAGAAAATGTTACCATAGGTGTGTGCATGCACACAAACCTGTGTGCACGTCTAATGCATCAGAGGTTTAAATAAGATAATTGTATCTTACAAGACAAAAGCAGTATAGGTTATTCGCTTTCAAGATAATAATAAAAAGAGAATATTTGGTTGGTAGGATATTGCTGGAAAGAGGAAAAATGGCCAATGCCTTGTAAAAAACCTTTTTGTGGTCAGCCAAAATCGCCGCATCTCCATCTCAACCAGCTGGGCATAACCAGCAAAACCCCACCAAGGGCTCCTGCGCTGGCAGCAAAATCAGGCAAACTGCACCTGACATTTCAGGCCTGATTTAAAAAAAAAAAAAAGGGGGGGTGGGGGGGTCAGGGTAACTTGTTACTTGTCGTAACATGTTGTCAATGTTGTAATTTGTTATGCATAGCAGGTTGCGCTGAGCCCAAGGCTGGGTAATGAATAACATAGTTTTTTTCTGTACAAAATTGTTCTCTTAAAGCTGCATTACAGTATGCCACCACTGTACTACCTGTTAAGACAGAAGAAGGGAGAAAAATTATCATGAGGATTGTACAGTTCTGGTGGGAATGAACCCTGTTGTCCCCAAGGTAAAAGGTGCCCCTCAATTAGCAGAATTAAAAGGTGAACAGACTGAGGGAAAAATAGGAGATCAGGGTGCAAATCACAGCAATAAAATCAGGGTTAACTCTGGGCTTCATTGAACTGAATTGAGGGTTTATATTTCAATTTAAAACAAGCCCTTTGGTGGAAGAAGGTGAGCTGGAGTTGTGGACAGGGTACTTGGGGTTTTGTCCAACCCTTACCCAACCCAGACATCTTGCATTACACTGGACAACATTAACCTGTCCTATAACTCAGGTCTCTGCGGGGCTGCTGTTTCTCTTCTTCGCAGTCATGTTTTGGTAACAAGTGCACTGCCAAGGGGAAGATATTCAACAACCAGTGGTGAAGGTAAGAACAGACACAACAACAGCAAACCAGTTGCGTGGCAATCTCTGCATTTTTATTCAAGATTTCTTAGGCAAGTACAGATCCACAGTGACTACACATTAAATACATCATGCTTTCTTCACTTTGGTCATAAAATCAGTGCTCTTGAAGAGAAGACTGACATGAAAAGGCCTATAGCTTGAAGCAGCACAAGCACTGCTGCGGTTGTCAGTGCTGCAGCCTGCCGTACGTACGTACGGGGCTGAACAGGTGTGCCAGCAAAACTGCACGTGCGGCCTGAAAGAGATTTAATGAATCAAACCTGCTCCTGCCATCAGTGAAGCCACACCCCTCTCTGGTTTCAAAGGGAGCAGGATGTCCAGCATGGAGGACAATGAACAGCGAACCCTTACACATCAAAACAGGCACCTGACAGCGTGACACTAAATACAGCCATCACAGTAGATTAATTAATTACAACATCCAGGGAAATAAAGCACCCTTTAGCTGCCATGCTTTGAAACATTACCAACAAACAAAATAGGAAAAGGTGATCATGTTTAGCTGAAAGCAGCTGGTGTCTGAAAACACTGGAATTAATATTTTGCATCCAGTGTGCAATAAATACTGAGATAAACTTACACTGAGCTCAAGAGCAGGGTTATATGAGAAGGAAGGGCAGGACATTTTTATCTTTTATACTGATATCTGTGTCATGACAATTAACATTGCTTTGCCCCTGCTCTGCTCTGCCTGTTTTCTGCCTGGCTCTCTTCACCTTTCAAATGTATGACGGGCGCAGCTGGCTCAGTGAAGCCGTTTTCACCCTGCATGTCTTCTTCAGAAACAAAAGGCGCAAAAAATCCCTCAGAAAGGTTTCTTCCAAGATTTCTTTCATTTATTTCTTCTGTGCTTTCTGTCTTCAGCCTTCCTTAAAAACCTAATTCCTATTTCTGTCACAGCATCACCCTTCAGCCTGTCCTGGAGAAAGGTTACTTCTGCTGTTAAGTGAACCTGGAAAGAATCAGGTCTGATCAGTTAAGCAAAGAAATGCCCAGTTTTTCCCTGTTCTCCAGTTTAACGAGCTTTTTCTGTCTCTTACCACAAGGGGACCCCCTTTCTCAGGATTCATAAGAAAACAGATTTCTAGCCTGTTGTAAAATACCTTTCCCAACTAAGTTAATAAAGAGGAAGTTTATATACGCTGGAATTTGTATAATACATTACCCTTCATTCCAGTGCTTTGCTTTCTTCCGAGAACCTGAATTATGTACTTGATGATTTTGTGATCACAATATTTCCTGGTGATGTACTAATACTTCTGATACAATACTTTTGCTATTTAGTCCTATATCAGATACTATAATGCTGAGACTGACGTACATGCATAATACTTGTACAGCTTTTGTTTTCTTGAAACATAAGATATATGACTAATTAGATATTGACAGAAACATAAAGCAGCCCAAACATTATCTTCCAGAAAATGCCACAGAAGCTCTACAACTCAGTGAATTTCAAATGATGCCCTTTTTTTAAAAAAAAAAAAAGTCTTAAATTTAAGAACAAAATTTGGAATGCCATCTGATACACTTCTGATGCTTTAGCTTTAACATTATACCCATCCACACTTTGTTCTCTCTTTCAGCAGGTGCTGTGGTAACCTGAGAATTACTCATTTTCATGTATCTGGCAAGAATCAGGAATGACTATTACAGGTTACACCTACACAGGAAAGTAAGACAGGCTCAAGGAGCAGCTGAGAAGTCCAGCAGCCCCCCCTGGCTCTCCACATTATATGTTAGCTGGTTCCCTGATCCCACCTGGCTTTTGCACCCAAGTGAGACACTAAAGAGCCAAGTAGGGACAGTGTGGAGGTGAGCTAACCTCTGTGCTACTCTACCTCAGGATCCAGGATCCATCTGGCCCTTTAGATACAAACATTCAATCTGACAGAGAGGTTAAACATTACTAAATTTCCTTCACTTATCTGAGCAAGTGGGTTTGCTTTCCTGTGCCTCTGCATATTAGCAAAGAATGGAGAAAACAAATGTGCACTTCCTTACCATTTCCAAGGCACCTCGAATCACCCCGCAGAGGAGGTTGCAGTAGCAAAGTGATGCCCGTTCTGCTGGCAGCTCCTCCACAAAGTCCACTAGTGGGTTTTTGTCCAGGATTAAGGAGAATTCATTTCCTGCAGCACTACTGCAGCTCACACTAGGGGTGACCCCAAGGTACATCTTGAAAGCAACCTGCAAAAGGATGAAACTCTGCTGCTTGAAGCTGTTGTGTGCAAACCAGACATGAAACTTCAGGATGCAGCATACTGTAGACCAGCTTTACCCGAGGAAAATTGGGAGAAGGGCAGACAGGCTAGAGATCAAATTAGATTTGCCTCTTCTGTGATCATCTTGAGCCAGAAACACAAGTCTGGACCTATGTGATACTTCAGGGAAGTACGACAGAAGGCTGCTTATTCTTTCTTTGACGTTCCTACATTTACAACCCCATACAAAATGGTTTTACTGTTATCACTCATCTTCTTTCAGTCATGGCACACTCCTCTGGGACCATTAGTATCTATATTAGGTCCTTCACTACATTGCCAGCAACTTTGAAAACCACAGCTCAAAACCTCCTGCAACTGGTGAGTGTGTGTTTTTACTCTGATCTCCATCCACCAGCAAAAAAAAGCCACCAAGAATGAGACTGCCAAGACAGCAAACTTATTTGATTACATAGAGCACTGCTTGCTTTCCTTCTATTACTGATGAATGTTACTGTAAATGTGCAACATCTGCTCTGCTAGTGGAGGTGTCCCCTGTGAGCATGTTCCTCCAGACAGTGACATCACGGTGTTATCTAGACAGCGCATACGCAGGCAGGCTAGCAGCAGGCTGTTCTTCCTCTGGAGAGCTCTCCCCTGCTACACCACTACAGACTGCTACGACCAAAGATAAAAGTGTCTTGATTTTTACCTCTTTAGTGAGCATGAAACATGGATGCTTTCCAAACAATCCTGAAATTCTTTATGAACCGGAAAACCGCTATAGGTTACAGTTTTATGGCACTCCTGACAATGGGAGGTGAGCGTGTGTTTTCTCTTGTTGCTTTCAGATGCCCCTGCAGCAATGAAAACTTCAGGTACGGTTTGGTATTTCTCTTCTCCCCTGCTTTTGTTTTGCTGGTTATTGGATATTTCTTGAACAGCAAGACCTGGAAACTCTTTACAGGCTGCTGGGTGAATCCCAGAAAAATATTCCCCAGGGGGAATATCTGCCAATTTTTTTACATCTTTGGACAAATCACTTTAAATGCTCTGGTAGCTCCAGTGATGTGGCTTTCTGTGGCTTTGCTTAACGGGACTTTTTACGAATGTGCTATGAGCGGCTTGAAAAATCCTGCCTACTTACATGCAGTTTGCCACAGCAAATCTGCAAAGTGCTTTGAAGAGCTATACAAGGTAGCCTGTGACAAAAGCTCCATGCCCTTTTCAGAGAGTGATGAACTGAAACGAACTCTTCAAGCACAGTCCCAGGTAAGAAAAATAAATGAAAAACATTATGCAGTTTGTACTGTCACTGTGATTTATCTGTGGATGATCCTGATGTCAGAGGCTAAGACAAAACTGTTGATTTCACATAAACAAAGTTTGGCATGATCCAGCCTTGCAAAATACAATCAATCCATCTTTTAGTTCAGTTTGAGATGTGCCATA
>JAVJGJ010000059.1:62251236-62284935 GCA_035590215.1 Microhierax caerulescens | reverse complement strand
TGTGCCATACTTCCGGGGGGGTGGGGGGCGGGGGGGTGGGGGGTACTGACAGCAGGGTCGATAAGACCAGATAACTTCAAAGAATTCTTTCTGAATGAAGATTGCTCTAAAGAGAAAATGGATTGTTTAGGAGGCTGAATTAAAAGATGTCACCCCATTAAAGGGATCTATCCTATTAAAAAAATCCATACCACACTCCTATTTCATACTATCATGATAACTGTAATGAAATCTTAGATCACTAACAGTAGAAAAATACTGGAAAATAAGATTTGTGACAGATTTGTGACTGCTTGCATAATACGTTTCTGTTTGTGTTTCTCATGTTCATGGTGCTGGATGAGAGCATGATTTTGTCCTGCTTGGAGGAAGGAAGAAACACTAAAATAAAACAAGCAGAACATGCAAGCTGAGAGCATTACCTCTTACTGTATTGTCTGTATTGTTGTGATACAGTTCTGTTCACTGCCTTGTAATGTAAATAGAGACAAAAAAGTCAAAACAAAAGGGGGGGGGGGAAGTCTACAGAAAATGACAGAAAGATGAGTATTGGCAGGAAGAAAAAACCCTCTGTGGAGCCAGCAAGGTTTTGTCAGGCAATTGTATCCATCTGCAACCATTTCCTCCCCAACAGCCGGTTTTATTTTCTCATGCAAATAGGACTGGTATGCAGACAAATCCTGGGCTGTAGACAAAGCAATTTATTTGAGAGTTTTAGAAGGAAATAACAAATAGCACTGAAGAGTTTAAGTTGTATGTAAGGGAAACAGTGAAAGACCAGTGACTCAGTCTATAGCATGAGAATACATGGGTCCTTTCTGCAAGAAAGTGAAAAGCTGTAAAAAGAGCAGTTTCTCAAATACCCATAGAAATCATCAGTCAGTACAAAGTTACTGGAAACATAAAAGAAATAGCAAAGCTATTCTTCCATACCAGTCCCTAAGAATAATTAATTGTTTGTCAATTACAAAACTTCTCTGTTTCACATATTTCCCTGAGGAAACTTTCTATATTCCTTCAGCTAAATACAGACTTTTACCAGTGGTTATTTTTTTAATATTAGTGCAAGAGTTCACATGAGAAAGGTTGCAGCTCTCCATATCATCACCGTTAAAGCATGGGAAATCAGTTCCAGTTCACATGGGTCTCTGAAGCCTAGATTTGTTCCACTGTTTGAAAACAAGTTTGTTTGTTGCTTTTTTTTTTTTTTTAAGATGTTACACATTGCAGTGGAGTAGGTAGGTAAAACTATTGCCTAGGCCAATGGCGCTAGGCATGAAAAAATTGTGTTCACACCTCTGCTCTCCTTAGAGGAGAACATCCCACAATAACAATTTCAAGTACATTTTTCCACCCTCAGCCCTTGCTCTAACCCTAGAAATAGCTCTTTCTTTGAAAATGTTCTTAACAGAATTTTGTCAAATACTGAAGTTGCTACAAAAAAAGGCTGAGTTATGCTGGAAAAGCATATTTCAGCAAAAATAAAGCTTTCTGAAAACAGAACTCTTTCTAATCAATGTGTAGATTAATTGGGCTCTATTCCAGTGCCAACAGGCCTGCCAATGCACGTGCTAGTTCTTCTTTCTCATGCCCTCTCCTCCCAGCATTCTCAAAGGATTGGGCAAGAAGGTGATTTAAAACCAGTTTTGGCATAAAAATTATTTTCCACTACAAAGAACTGATTCATCAAAGTCTAAAAAAGTTCACAAGAATAGCACAGATTTCAGTGAATCTCCTGGTAAAAGAATTGGGGAACACGTCTTAAATTTAAGACAGTCTTTTATACTCCTATTAGCTAATTAATGCAGTTGTTGGTTTTGGTTTGGTCGGTTGGTTTTTTTTTCATTAAAAGGAAGTCTAAAAAAAACAGATCTAAAAATGGTCACAGTTTAAAAGGTTGATTGAGCTGAGACAAAAGTTACTTTTTTTGGTTTTGCAGTTCAGAATTGTGTCTTAATCCTAATTCTTGCTGGGTAGTGTTATTTAACGCTTTCAGGAGACAGAAAACCATTTACCATCTAGTGATTGTGATATTTTATTCTCCTTATGCACTTTTTCCTTTTCGTGACAGCGTTCAGTGAGCAAATCCAATACACTTCATGCCAGACAGTTATAGTAATAAACTCTCATCATGCAGATGCTACTCTGCTTTCAGGTCCTCTCTGTTTTCCTGCTTTCAGGTCCCCTCTGTTTTCTATATAGCTCTGTTCATTATTTGATTTATCAAATTATTTTTATAAATAAAAAAATTATTTGATTTATCATTTAGACCTCTCTTAGATCTTTCTGTATACATAGTCTTGTACTTGAGGTCTCATTCGAGATCATCTATCCCTGAACATGCTGGAGGCATCCCTTCAGCTATTGTTATAAAAAGGGATGGGGAAGCAGACATACCCTAGTATAAGCCAAATTTTCCTGCACGTTTTACCTTCCACTGTAAAAATCAGCCAGCTTTTGCCTTCCTGAAAAAGACACACCAAAATAAGCATTATTGAGAAGCCTCAATCCTCATGTCTTCTGCTTCCCATTTGTTCTTGTATGGATGCCCCACCAACACTAATGCCAGGCACAAAATGCAAACTGGGATGAGACACTGCTGTGGGGTCCCAAGAGGGCCCTCTGTACAAAATGTGGTCGCTCTCTCAGACACTCGTGGTTTAAGTAGCATTTTTACTTGGGCCTTTTTTTTCAACCTGAAATGCATTTCTTTTGTTTTTCCCAGATTTTAGGCTGGTGTGTGATAGTTACCACAGCTCTTCTCTCCCTGCTAACAACTTGCTGCGTCAGCTGCCAGTCAAAAGTCAGCCACCTCCAGCTGATGTTCTGGAGGGTGTATGCGGAGAAGGAGAAGGAGCAACTCGAGCAGATTTTCCAGCTGTATGCCACCAAGCTGAGCGAGCGAAACCTGAAGTGCTTTTTTGAGAACAAGGAACCAGAAACAATTCCTCTGCCAGCTTTTCAGGCTTGGGAGGATGCTTCCCAACTCTACTCTTTCAGCAGTAGCAAACAGCATTATAGCACAATTCACAAGCTAGTTGAAGAAGGCCAGAAAGAAATCAATGAGGAAAGAGAAACAATGCTGGACTTTGTAGACAGAAGGGAAATACCATAGATCAAATATATTTTCAGCTTTTTTACATCTTGCTTATATGGCATACTTCTAGCTGGTTTCATCTCTGTATTTTCTCACAATGGCCTCTTCTTCATCAGGTTCCTGCCTAGTTACAAACTTGTTCCAGAAGGATGGAATGAAATTATTTCCCTACATCAGTGAAAAAGCTGCAGATCTCCATGGCACCTAGGGTTCACACTCTACTAATGTCACAGACTCCAGATCAAGAGCTGACAGCAAAGAGATTAATAAAAAAAGAGGGGCTTAGCAATATCCTATGTAAAAGACACTATATTATGCTCTTCCTATGTAAATCAAGAGACCATCATAACGTAACGCCATTTAAAAGGTGTGAATATAATAGGGAGTGTGTGTGAATACAATAACAGAGGATGTGTGTGGTTTTCTGCCAGCCCACAGAAAGTAAAAGGTTTTGCTTCCAGGTCATTTCCAGGCCATTTGCAGATACAGCATTGTTTGGAGGCACCAGTTGTCACACAAGGCATCTCAGTGTCTTTGGACTCCTGTTGCACCTAGAACACTATGGATGGTCACAGTGGTCAGCCCTGGTCCTCTAATCCCTGAGACATCTGCCTGGGGAAGTGACCTCCACTGACAGTGAGGTGCCAGGTAAATTTTTAGACAAATCTTACGGTTGAAGTGTAGGGTACCAAGAACTTGAAACTACCAAATAGTTCAGCGTTTTGTGTAAAAATTAACATGCTATTTTGAAACATAATCAGTTGTTGTTAGAGGTTTGTTACAATAATGAAAGTGCATTACTAATATTTTGCCTCTATAGAGTACTTGGTATTATCTTCTCCCACTGAGAATTTCTCTTTGTGTGGGTATAAAGCTTCTGTTTTGAGTGGGGTTTGGGCACTGGGTGCAGCCTGCAGAGCTATGCAATTATTGTTTGTACTGGGCCCAAAGCCAGCGTACAACAGAGGGCCTGGAAGAAAATTCCACATTTTAAGACAGGAAAATATTTTTGTAGCAGGGTGATTTTCACTTTTCTGAGTATCTTAGGAAACTTAATGTCTGGAGCAAGAGGAACTGGCAGGCAATGCAGGTGAGGTGACTGCATGATCAGTACTTCTGACAAATGCATTTCACCCCAGAGCCCTATGCTTTACCTCATCTACTTGGAATTCACCACATGGCTCTAACACAGGGTGTTCCGAGTCTTTGCAAATACTATATAGAAGGAGAACAAAGTTTCTGCCAAGTTCCTTTTCCTGGGGTGACGGGGCAGGCTTTTATGCAGCATTTTGCTGCCAGTCTCCCCAAGTCTGCAAAGAATCATATTTTTTTTTGCTCTGCTTGAATCAGGCTCTTATCTACAAATCAGGGTACTCTGTCCAGCTGTTCTCATGCTCACTGCTCTTCTTAGCAGAAGAAACTTCAAGAAACTATCTGTACTTACAGATCATTACTATTTGTTAAAATAAAATCCAAGAGCTAACTCCACTGTCTGCTTAGAATTTTCTGTGTTTTTGAATAACTTGTCTTTGAACAAACGTTTTAAAGTTTTTTATCCCAGCTGACCCACTTTGCATCAGACTTAGAACATTATATGCCTGAATGCACCTGCTGCAGCTGAAAGTGCAGATGTGACATTGTGAAAGTGAAAGTCACAACAGCAGACATGTCTGACACCATGTATGACACGTGCATTTTTCTCCCCAGGCTCCTTTCCTGGTATAGCAACTATCTCCTTCCAGGGTACACATCCCTTCGCATTTGTCTGCTTTCTCATTTTTTATGAGATGCCCCAACATCTACTGCCCAGCCCTATTTCACCTCCTCCCTACACAGAAGGGGAGAGGTGACACCACCTAACAGGATGTCCCCACTGCCTGGGCCACTCCTCCCTTCCCAAAGCCACCTTCCCACCTCCTTCCTCACCAGTACCACAGAAAAACAAAGCAAGAAGGGATGCAAAGGGGAAGACTAAGTAGGTTAATAAGCTGATCACGAAATATGGGAAACAAGTGTGTTGATATAAGGATGAGATCTCCACCGTGACATAAGAGCTGGGACAAGACAAAAGCATAGTTGGTAGGGGGAAAGGTGGCAGGACAGACGGGTTCTGCTTTGGGCTTTTGGCACCCTCTTTTTCCTCAGGAGAAAGCTCAAAGCTCTGCACCTGAGTAGCCAGTGCCACCAGAAACAGGAGCGGTTCCTAGCCTGGTCTTCTCCTTTACCATGGAGGGACAAGACCAAAGTGTGGTCTCCTCCCCTTGTCCTTACCCTGCTTCACGTTCACAGGTAACTCATGTTCGGTGTCCCCACCTCCAAGAGCAGCTGCTGAGCACTGGGGCTGCAACATGTGCCTGGTAGGAGCCCAAGTCTTTTGCTAACCCTTGTTCTCAGGGCTGTGTTACTCTGTGTTGTCTTGCCAAAATGCCTGTGACTTAATGCAATTGCTATGTGGATGCTGGAATACTTACATAAACCCAGACAAAAATAAAAGCCGATTTGACCCTATGTTTTCAATTGGAAACTGGTTTTGGCAAATCCAACCCTGCCCTTCAAGCAGCTATGGCAAAAGCTCTTTTGTATCAACATTGTCCCTGAATTAAAGTTCAGCAGCTACCACGGTAGCTCAGAAAGCGGTGAACACTATTGTCAACACTGCAAAATAAAGTGGAAAAAAACCCCATAAACAGCAGAATCAACATTTCTTTCTTGGAAAACTTAGATTTTTGCATTAACGCTGATGTCCATCAAAATATGAGTGCACAAATAAACAGGAATCTTCTCCTCAAATCTCTGTGCTTTGCCCCTCAGTTTACTATTTCTTCTCCTCTGTAAGAACCCTTTTTTTTCATTTAAATTCTCTTAACTCTCCTTCAGCTACACATCTGCTGCTCCATCCAACTTCAAGTCTGTTATAAGAACAAAAACTAGTTAACAATGCTAAGCCCTCATATGTTTTCAATTTAGTTTCAGCTGTATTTTGCATTATGATATGACAAATCTGTCCAAATTCCATTTTCAAAATTTCCTGTGTAAAAGAAAACTTGCATGGAAACTATGCAAAGCCAGTAGCTGATTTGCAATGGAACACCAAATTAAACCAAAACTGCAAAGCTATGTACTTAAAATTGTAACATAGTCTCAGCAGAAAAAAATATAATTAAGTATAAATAAGTAATTCAATGGATATGAACACTTTTTAAAAAAACACTCTATGACTGGACAGAAATTCCTTTAAAACTAGCATACACAGCTGTAAAACAAAGGTCTGCTTGATCTTTTCTTGAGACTCTAAAAGATAGGGAAGTAAAACAAATGAGAGGTTTAGAAAGCTTCATTCCTAAATCTGTCTCATTTCTATCTATATGAAATGGAAGAAAAAATAAATCTGTTTGACATGTATGTAGGCTCACCATCAAAATGACACCCATATAAAGCAAAACCTCTCTTTTGAAAATGTTAATTGCAACTCTAGGGGATGATATATTGGTTAATGTCAAACAAGAAATCTGCGCAGTCAGAATTAAAAATGTACCACTACACTTTTTCAGTCTTAACCATAATCCTACCTCCCTCAAGCAGCAAGAATAAAATTCATTAAGATTTTGATGGTGTTTAAATAGAGTCTAGAATTACTGAAATATTTAGCAGGCCACTAACTTATCAGTCCCTTTATTACTACTGGGGACTCTTCACTGCAAAATACACTACACTGTATGTGTAAATAATGTTGCAAAGTATGTGATAATACAGACTGTTAAAACTGAAACCATAATTTCAGATAACAGAATGAAAAGATCAATGAAGGACCAGAATTAATCTGCTTGGAAGGGGAAAGAGCAAAAAAACCATTTTTGCTAGCATACTTTTCAATCTTAGTTTTCTACAGTCAGTGTTTGGGAAGAGCAAGATGCTTTAAAGGTTTTGCCATCTGTTGCTGTTTCTGTGTATTCACAAACTTTTCTTCACTGTTATAGTGCAGTTCTTAATTTTTTTCAATTTAACTGTCTACTGCTTAGCACAGCAAACTCCTGTATGCATTTCCCTCTCACTTTTGAGCCCAGCTTATTAAATCCTGCCAGCTTGTCAGACTTTCAAACTAGCCATATGTCAATATACAAGGACCTTGCCGATCCATTTGGTTTCCATTTTCTTATCCCAATTTGCCAATGAGTGGAAAGCCTACTTCTACATGGCCTGTTTCAACTCCTTTTACTCAATCCTGGCAGTAACCCTGACACAGCACCAACACAAGAAGTCAGTGAGCACCGTGGGAACTCAGTGTAGAAGGGACTCACTCTGGCTCATCATCAAAACTGGGCCCTCCTCCAGTCCAGTATAAAGTAGCAGTAAATCCCAGGCTTTGCAGTCTGAACCAGTGGTTGAAATTTTAAGCCCTCAGTCACTGCCTTAGGCCCACCTTTCTTCAGTATTTATTTCTTAATATGGCAAGCTGGCTTGTACTCCTCCTTTTATGTTTTTTCCCTTTGCTTCATCTCTTTCCATTTCCGCAGGGAACACCCACCGCCTGATCTGACTTACCCTTTGCTTTCCAAAGGGCTGCAAGGTAACAGCTATGTTTACAGGATGTTTGGCTCTAACTACTTGAACTGCTTATCTGCCTTAATTACTTTAACTTTGAACTAGTTTTACTCTACACACTCATCCTCAAACAGGTTTCTACCTTGGAAGAGTTAGTGCAGTTAAGTATTTAAGCACTTTCTCCTGGCTGAGGACACTAGTGTGGAAGGGTTGAAGAGACCATGTGAAAAAGCTGTGTAATTCTGAGCTGATAACTTTAACAGCATATTTGCTGTTACTTGCTGGGTCTCTTTATGTATGTTTTGTTGGTATGTGCCTTGGACAAATGTGCTTGAAGACTACTTAAAAAATGTTTTGCCAAAGAATTGTGAAAATACTTTCCATATCACATTTTGCCTCAGAAAGTTTATACTCCCACTACAGAACTGCAGTTTTAGTTTGCTAAAAATAGTCTTTTCAAGAGACTGTGTGCTTTAGTTTGTTCCAGTCTTTCCAAGTAATTTTATTTTTCTCAGCAAGTCTCTTTAAGTACAAACTGTAGAGAAATAGTGTCTTTTCTCTTAATTTGATGGTTAACGTCTCACTTTCTCACTGTATTTTGTTGTTGAATCCCCTGTACTCAAGAATGTACTTATGTTTAACTGTACTAAAGCATTTGTAAATAAGGGAACCATAAGGAATAAAACCCATAAAAACAGATATCTTGCATATACGTGAAAATCCAGGGGGGGGAAAATTACTTTTAATGTTAAAAAATAAATTAACAAAAATTAAAAATAATCCAGAAAAAAAAGCACACAAACTATCTGAAGAAGAACATAAGTGAACAAAACCTTGATTTTCCAGCCTGGTATTGTTCTTTTAATGAGACAATGTATTTTGATACAGTGATTGAAATGCTGCTTGTTTCATGGTTTTTATTCATCTGCCCTCACTACCTTCAATGGATCCTGCACTCCAGCTCAGCTCCTCCAAAGGAAGAACTTTGTTATATGCCATCCTGATTTGAGACTCCAAAATACACTTTACTTCAGCGTCCTGTTTTTGGCTGGGATAGAGTTAATTTTCTTCCTAGTAGCTGCTGGTACAGTGCTGTGTTTGGGATTTAGTATCAGATTAATATTAACAACATATGATGTTTTAGTTGTTGCTAAGTAATGCTTACCCTATGTCAAGACCTTTTCAGCTTCCCATGCTCTGCCACTGAGGGGGTGCACAAGGAGCTGAGAGGGAGCACAGCCAGGGCAGCTGACCCAAACTAGCCAAAAGGATATTCCACACCACAGAATGTCTTGCTCAGTATATAAACTGGGGGGAGTTGGCCAGGAAGGGCCCATCGCTGCACAGGGACTGACTGGGCACTCATTGGTCAGTGGGTGGTGACCAGTTGTATTGTGCATCACTTGTCTTTTCTCAGTTTTATTTCTCTCCCATTATTATTATTGTTATTGTTATTATTATTATTATTATATTTTACTTTTATTTAAAAAATGTTCTTATCTCAGCCCATGGGGTTTACCTCTTTCCAATTCTCCTGCCCATCACATGGGAGTGGGGAGCGAGTGAGCAGCTGTTGCTGGTTGGGGTTAAACCACAATAGTCAGGAAGAAATTTAGTTTTGAGTCTTTCATGAGCTAATGGAATCTGGCTGGCTTTTAGTAATGTCACCTGTTTCTGCTTTAAACTTTGGCAGATCATGGTGTGTGTGTCTTGTACGTGTGTACTTTATAGCCCTACCAGCAACAGCAAATGCAAAGAGGTCCTTTCTCTCTTTCTGTGACAGCCATCAGTTCCTCTATGACAAGCATTTTGGAATGATAACATAACTTCTGTCCCTCCATTTCAGTTAGATGTAACATAAGTGTCTCTGACATGGTTAATGTGAGCAGGATCACACATTACCCAATAACATCCACATACACTTTGAACTAAGATACTCCTGTACAACCAGCACATACTGGTGCCTTATTTCACCACATAGAAAGCCTGCTCTTCCCCAGTTCTGCAGCCAGCAGTTAAACATAATGCTTACATTTAGCTGATGCTGCTGGTAATTCTCAAGTATTCAAAAAGTAAAGTATGCCAGTCATATTTTTGTCTTTTAAAACGAGCCAATGGAAATGAATGCCAGTTCAATTAACTGATGCCTAGATCTCTTAAAACAAACTACTACCTTGCAAACTGTTCTTTCTAATAAATTGTGGTTAACTTTTGCCATTGGGGAAGGCCAGGCACATCTTCATTGGCAATGCTTCATAGCTGAAAATCATAAAGCATAAAGGGATCATTCACCATGACCTGAGTGTGTATTAGTCTAAGCTAACTCAGTATCTATGAACTACTACCTCCTTTACAGTGACTCAGCTGTCTAAAGGGGCTGGATATTCCTATGGATTTCTGTAGAGGAGTGAAGCTGGGTTAATTAGCATTGATAATATACAGCTGTGGGCTGGCTTGGGGGGGTGTTTGGCTGATGTAGGTGAGGTGCAGCTGTGGCTGGTTCTGTTAAGTGGTCGGGCAGCCAATGAAGAGAGAGCAGCCGAGGAAGAGAGAGAAGGAAGAAGCAGAGAGAAGGGAGAGAGTGTGTGCCCTGAGTGAGGAGAGACTAGGAGAAGGCAGCAGAGGGACTGGTATGAAGAGTATGTTGGTATGTGATGGTAAAAGACTTTGTTGCAGCTGGCTAGTTTGGAGAGTGCTGTGATAGATTTCTCCTTGAGCTTCCTCAGAAAATCTGACTTGCCCGTGGAAAAATAAATCTTTAAACACCCATGTATTGCCACTAAATTTCCTCCTAGATCTTTCTTGTCTGACAATAGTGTGAATGACTGATTAATAAAAGAGAAATTTCCATTAAAGAGAGCAAAAGCACTCACTCTGATTTTATCTCTTTGATTTTATCATTAGACTTGTGGGTAGTCAGGTAAATGTTCTTCTAATTTTCTTTTCCTTTCTTCCATTTCTTCTCTGCTACCATTGAGTCTCCCTTTTGAAGAAGATCCTGAGGCATATTTCTATATTACCATTTTAAGGTTAAAAAATATCTAAGATAATTATGGAGACACTGAGGAGATTCAGATGATGGGGTAAGAATATCAAAGTTCAAGATCTGTATGAGATGGTTAAGGCTTATGCTCCTAGAAAAAGAAAATAGTGAGGGAATATATGATTTCAAGTTTGTTAAAACTGGATCATTTTTTATTGTTTGCAGCATTCTCTGGCAAGAGTAGAAGAAATCAGCTTAAGCTGCATCAAACAAAAAGAAACTCTTTAGTTCTTCTAATGGCAAAATGCCCCTTAGGCTACTAGGAATACAAGAATTTTAATTTTGGCGTGGCAACTGACTTTAAGGTCAATTTAGGTCAGGGTTTGGCAGTCTCTCATATTTTGTGTTCTCAGTCCTCAACTCAGATACAAAACTAATTCACCATTAGGTGAATGAATACTGTGGTTCTGTCAACCCTTTGTGGTAAACTTACCATTGTGGGTTTGTCAAAACCATCCACAAAATTCTTGTCTCACTAAACATCACGGTTTTTGTGTTCTGTTGAATGGTTTTTTTCACCAGCCTGATGTAGCACTATGTTACAGAGGTAGACACTAACGTCTCCTCTCAAGGCCAGCCTCTGTGCGTTACTAATTGACATGAAGGTGTAGATAAGGAGAAGTGTGCATTTCACCCAATGGAAACATGGGTGTGATTGTGGAGATACGTTTTGATAGCAGTATGGCAGAAAACGTAGGTAACTCCTGGAGCAAAACAATAGAGGATGAAGGAGAAGCTAAGACCATTGAAGCTACTGAAAATACAGAGAATGTAAATCTTATCTACCTGTGCAATCACGTCTGTGGTTTCAGAATAACTGCGGCACTTTTTCACAGCTGAATGAGCTAAAAAATCATCAATCAGCCTTATTCCAATGCTGTATCCCCTAAGGAGAAAACAAAGAAAGTTAATATTCAAAATGGGGGACTTCTTTCCACCTACCATCTCCCTAACCTGTATCCTGTGCTTTCTCAGCAAAACAGCTGCATATTTCTAAATTAATTGCTTTGAGGACAACAGATTTTGCTGGTCTAGATTCTCCTTTCTATCACATTTTGCAGTGCAGTGGGATTTCTGTTCATGTAGTCATTTAAGGAATCATACTTCATTATGCACAATACTCCTGCAAGGATGGTATGAACATTGTTTATATACATGTTGTCTATGCATACATTTATATTGACATATATGAATAAATGTTATATGTGAGATATGAGTATAATATGTAAATAATACAAATAATACTTCTTTGTCACTAAAAATAGGATGGGATAACATTGCACAGTATTTTCACCATTCCTCTGTGATCCCCAGAGTTCATCTCACATTGACTCTGTCAAGGAGAACAAAGCAACTGCCCCTTTAGGTCACAGCATTCACCTCTGGGCTGGTATGGAGTTCAGCAAATCCTGAGCACCCTCAGCGCAGCAGTCAGGTGCCAGGAAAATCCACAGGAAACGGACTCACACTTGATCTCTTTCTTCTTATTTTTTCACCTCATTATTTCCCTCTTTCCTCCACATTTCCCTCTTTCCTCCACATTTCCCTAACATATTCCTATTTGCAGAAACAATTTGAAAGTTGCTAGTCAATACACAGTTTCACTACACCACCAACTTAATTCTGTATTTAAAACACTACAGTTTCAGAGAAATTAAATAAAAAAGGATGGAAGTTAATGGAATTTTTTATAAAACAAATATTCATTCCTAGCTCTCACAACATTCCTCAGATATTTATTTTATAGTCATCTCTCATTCATCTCTGGTTAAAGTAAGAAGTTTCAAAAATACATAGGCTTCTTTATGATGCTATGGTGGAAATTACTAAAGAGTAGTTTTGGAAGATATGGAGACATTTTTCCTCCTTGTGTTTTTATTATTATAGCTTCTTCTATAAAATCTTTTGTGGTTTTGTCTTGATAAAGACTTGATAAAATAATGACAGGTTTCATTAAAGCAATATGGCTATTTTTACTTCTGTGAAGATGGAAACAGCCCATCTTGAAGAAGAAACCTTACAGTTTCACAGATGACCTGTGACAGTTGGGGACAGTATTCTTAGCTCTCTCTCTCTCTCTCTCTCTCTCTCTATATATATATATATATATATATATATATATATATATATATACACGTATATAATCCATAGTGAGAAAGGTGTTTTTCACTGTGCAGTTGCCAAATAGTTGCTTGTCAATTTGTTACTCATTTGACTTTGCAAATCTGAGGCATAACAGTTGAAAGGAACCTAAGTAGTCTTGTACATCACCAATACCTTGCTAACTGCTGATGACATATTTACCAATATTATTGATATTGATACTTACACAATAAATAAATATTTCATTTTTTCTTGATGCATGACATACTGCAATTTTAAACTTCATGCTGTCAAAACCACTTTTTGATCCTGTCATAATATCATACATCAGATCACTTTTTGGCTTCTTGTCAAAGATGTGGTACAAAATCAGTAAGAAACTTCACTGAGTTCAGGCTTCTTCACTGAGGATGTAGGGCCTCTGACAAACAGGCAGAGGCTGCCAGCATCCACATAAATGGAAACAAAATATTCCCTAAAAACATTTCTGAGTTCACATTCTTTCATAACATTTGTGTCAATCTCTTTCCGTTTTTCAAAAAATGCTTGGAGGCATTAAGTATTTTGTGTGCCCATTTTGCCTGAAAACACAAGCCTTACTCTTCTGCCAAAGATCTTAATCTTATTTACCAGCCCAGAAGTTGTTTCTTGCTGATTTTCTGTGATACCGTTATTTTTACTGTGGTAATGCCTAGGAACCTTAGTCAGGATGACAGGATCCTATAAACGTAGGATCTCAATTTTCCAAAGAGGTTATCCATGTAAAAATCAGTTCCTCATTGACCATTTGTGCTAACTCACTCATTGCTGTATCATTCAAAGGTGAGAGGCCCATCTGCCCCTAACCCAGGGAAGAGAGCCACCCCACAGGGGTCGATTCAGACCACCCAAGTCAGCCACCTGAATTATCTGCTCTGGGAAGGCGACTGACTACAAAAGGAAGATGCCTATTGACTGAGTCACCTAAGCCAAATCCCTACGACCTGGAATTGCAACTGCTTCTTAGCTGTCCAAGTCACAAACCCAAGGTGCAGCTATATGGGCAGGAGGCACAGGAAGGCCACATCAACAGTGATCATAGAAAGGCATATTAACTAGAAAATACCTGTGAGAAACAAAAAGGTTGTCTAGTTTGAAATAACATGGGTATGAAGAAATAAGAGAGTTAACATGGAAGTTGAAAATGAATACATGGATATAGGAGATTATCCATTAGCATAACAAAGGATCAACAAGGACCAAGTGTAAGCTATCAAAATAATCCTGACACTTTTCTTCTGAGAATTCAAAAGACAATTGTTGATCTTAATTCACAAATTTGCGTTACTTCTGTTGACAGAATATTGAACCTTATCCCCATGATCTCGGTAATCCCTGACAGAGGGCTAGAACTCATATAATAGCTCACATAAAGCTGAAAGGTAATGTATAGGTGGACAAATAGCATTATCGATAAAGCTGAACATTTAAAACAGTACTTACATTTTATCTAAATAGGTGTTGACATCTTCATCTTTTTCATAGTCCTTGCACAGCTGGGCTACCAAAGCCCCATATGTGAGTACAAAAAGTTCTTTGCTCTGAAAAGGTCAAAATTGAAAATGAAGCAAACTAGAATCAAACTTTCCCACACTTTTGAGCAGCTACTGCATTAAAAGCAAGCAACATTAACATTTCCATTAATAAAGAAACTTTTGTCTGTGGATGTGTAATCACTGAAATCCACAATTCAAGTGTGACAGAACCTGAACTGATCAGCACTTGAGTCTCTGTACAGGGAATTTGCTTGTCAAAAAGACTATTTCTTGGGATACAGCTACTTTCATCAGGTGCATTCTTGCATCCTATAACCACACATATGGATGCTGGATTGATAAATGCTGTCAAATGCCATCCAAAATTAATGACAATCATTTAGTTGCAGGGAGAATTACAGAGGCAATGAGCTATTGGTCTTTTTACAATA
Source organism: Microhierax caerulescens (assembly GCA_035590215.1). Classification (NCBI taxonomy): domain Eukaryota; kingdom Metazoa; phylum Chordata; class Aves; order Falconiformes; family Falconidae; genus Microhierax; species Microhierax caerulescens. Next base: position 62,270,184 of record JAVJGJ010000059.1, on the reverse strand, counting down.
GAAACAACAGTATATACACTGAAATTCCAGTTCCTTTACAAAGGTAGGGTTGATCTGATTCAGATCATCAGCTGCTTTCCCAAGAAAATAAAAATTAGATAAAGAAATTGACTCAGAATAATGAAAAAAATACTATCATTCAGCACAAGTGTGAAGAATATCAACGAGTAGAAAAGAATCAGCCCCATTGACATTTCCCCTTCTTTATCAGTCTTTACAAGTAACCAGAATCACTGTCAATACTAGCTCTCCAAATTCCTGAACAATCTCATCACTACATTATTTCCACTACCTGAGCAAGATGAAGGGAATGGGTGAGGATTACAGCCACCTGCCCAAGGAGCATGGAGAGCAACCGAGGAGGTCAAGGGCATATCTCTGCACAGATCCTGTCACAAGCACTAGTCTGGGATCTTCAGCTGTGCACCAATCCAGAGGGAAGTTTTCTTCCCTCCCTGCCCTGCCAGATCACCTCCATGGCACCGCAGAATTGACTGTATTTACCAGGAGCAGCAAGTGGCCTTTAGGTGGAAGACTAGGTTGACTCTCACTAAACTTCTTGGACAGGAATTAATTAAAGGAAGTGCTGCAGGCCTGAGGCATGTGGGCAGACTAGAGGTGCTTTTGTTTATAGCCTATGGAAAAAAAATAGTGAATACCAATGAAAACACTAGAACAAATCACAGGAAAGGAATATCAGCTTGGTAGAAAGTCTTCTTCCTGCTCCTTTTGAATCAAAAGCTTGGAGTTTAACCAGTATGTCCATTTCACCAAGTCACCATTCAAAATCTGTAGTATGGAACCATGTCCTAAATTCACCTTGGTGATAACTCCTATTTACAATAATATTGCACACTTTGCCAAATTCTTGTTAAGAAGTTTTTAATGGAGTAAATGGATGCTATACAGGTTCTGTATTGGTCTAATCTCAGTAAAAAGTCTGCTTTGTGATAAGACAAATACCTTCGAGAAACAAGCGTACTATATCAACATGAGTGTATTTATCAGCCACTCTTGCTATCTGTTAAAGTACTTTTTTTCCATAAACTTTGGTATATTAAGTTTAATTATATCATATTCTTCTATTTCTTTTTCAGTAGAAACCTCTGTTCCCTTTTCAAAAACTGACATAATATTGTTTGTTGCGTCATTCTGGAACTTGTCCACTGCCTCAGCTCCTATCAAAAATCACCATTCACCATACAGAAAACCCTAAGGCTCTAAGTTCCTGAACAAAGATTTGTGTGGAATTGAACCATCCAAACACAGAACAGACTTTGTGTTTCATTTAATATCTAATGACAGAGGCACATAAACTTACCTGACGTTTCTAGCTTTGACCATAAACCTCTCTAAGCACTTAGACCTCTGCCTCTGAACAAATCCCAGTCTCAGAAACTTTGTGCCCATCCTTCCTAAGCCTGTTCAGAATCTCAGCACTAGGGATAAAGTAAAAACATGCAGTTAAGTGCCCAGTGAGTGACACAGTAACTTTGTTTTTGTTATCGTCTTCTACAGTTGTCTATGTTCTCTTTTCCTTACTAGCAACTTCCTCTCTCTTCAGTTTGTTGTACATATATATACATAGATATGTGTGTCATAATTATACTTCTAGATGCAAACATATTCTTTTCCAAGACATAATACTATCATTGGATATTTTAAACCACTGTGGCCTTATTTCTGCATTATGGCCTTTTGTTTTTTTGGACTTGTGGTAAAATAGTCCTATACATTTAGAAATTTTCAACCATAAAGATTCTGAGGAAACTGGCTATCTAAATTTTTCCTATTTAGACACACCACTGCCAGAGAACAGGAAGAATAACCAATATCTTTAACGACACAAAAGACTGCTTTTTGTGACCATGCAATTTAAGAAGACCTCTTGGGAAATCTTGTATGCAGTATATTTAAAACAACTGCTGGAGCTTTAGGAGAATATGAACATGAAGTCCAGAAAAAGAAGGAAATTTTGGTCTATATAAATTCTACTCAATAGGATTCTGTGCTATGTGATCAATGGTCAAAACCAACATTCAAAGACAATGGTTACAGTTTAACCATTGTTTCACAACAATTAGATTTTGGCCTTAAAGCCAGCATTGAGATCCTGTGATGGTGCACTCCCTATGCACAGAAAAAATCATGGCATTAGGAAAATGAAGAAGGACCCCTGCTCATGCAACATCACCGCCAAAAGAAGACATGGTATGGTGTGATCCCAGATGAACCATCTCTTCCTGTAACTGTTCATGGGATAGAGGTGTGGCTGACGCAGCTTCTTTTCTCCAAAACAAGAACAGAGTTTTGGCCTCAAGGATTCATGTTGAGGGCAGAACTGTCTGAAAATAATTTCATTTTATAGTCAAGGTAGCTGGAGAGATATGAAGGCTCCTAGAGCAAACCTCAGTATAACTGCTCAAACAGACTCCAAGTCCTATGGGCAGGCTTTTTTATGTCACTGCTTAATAGCTGGCAGATTGTTGGCAGCTCACAAGAGGGTCCCATTGTCGTCATAAAAGCTGCCAGCACCTCTGCTCTCACACTGGCAGACTCATCCCCATCCTTTCAGTACTTTCAGGCTATTTGGAAATATGAAATGCATCAATACAATAATAGGTTATTCCTAATCCATGCACAATTTTAATTTAGAAAAATGTCTTACTATTTTGTGGTTGTCCTTTCTTCCTGGTGGCCGAGACATGTTGCTTGTGTAGCACCTGATGTACTTGATTGTCAGTTTATGTCTTTTCTTCCTCAAGCAGCATAGTTTTCTCTCCAGTCACTGTATTTCCTCTTTCCCTTCTCTAAAGTTTTCTCCTTTCTGCTGTTCTGCCTTTTGCATGAGATGTGTTTGCTGCAATCTGTAATGCTGCTGATGCTCCTCCTATTTTCTACGTGTACTGAGCCCTTTGGGAGGAATTTGACTGGCAACATATCTGCCCCTGTACACAGCATAAATAACGGCTCCATCCATAAGAATGATTTGTAATCAAATACACAGCAAACAGCCATATGAAGTCAAAGCAGGCAGCCCCGAGAGATTCACAAGTCTTATGTTTTTAGGGACAGCAAATTCATTCTGTTGTTTCTGTCAGGTTTTGGTGTTTGGAGAGATAATAAAAGTGCCGTCTCTGAAGAACAGAATCACAGACTCAGAATCATGGAATTGTTTAGGTTGTAAAAGACCTTTAAGATCATCGAGTCCAACCATATACCTAACACTGCGAAGCCCACCGCTAAACCTCATCCCTGAAGATACTGTTGTACAAGGTAATTAAAAATTGATAATTTTCAACTTAAAGGAGCTATAGTCTTCTGTCAGCTCTGACTGCTTTAGTCTGGTGAGTTAATGTCTGCCTAGGCAGTAGCAGTATATGTTACAAGGCGCTACTACCACCATGTTTCTGAAAAGCTGGCAGGACAGCCCTAGAGCACCCAGACTCCCAGAGGAATAAACTGTACCTGCTACAGCTGCCAGCTTGTGCAAATGGTACAGTCATTAGCAATGTTTCTAGGTGATTTTATATCATTCTTAACCTATTATGACCTCTATTTGTAAACAAGCCTGCTACCAACATCCAGGAAAGTTTAGCTTACTTTTTTTTTTTCCTCTGAGGTAAATTTGGCCTATTCCATTAGTTTAGATTTGCAACAAATTTAAACTATGATCACTAGTGAATTTAGAAATTAATTTGGTATCTTTCTGTCTTTCCTTACAGCACTTACCTCCGCATATATGCCCACTGAATCCTCTCAGAAAGGAAGTAGAAATTCATGGCCTCATCTGAATCAATGCTGTTATTAAATTTCAATTAATTAATAAATTTGGTGCTAGAGTAAAATTAAAGGTATTTACTACTCCAGATACACAGAAAGCAGCAAATGTGATTCATTTTGGATAAGAAAGTTTCATTTACTTTAAAAAATGGTATTTTAAAGTTATGACATAATTCCACAAAAAAAAAAAAATAGGACAGATAAAAGGATTTTTAGCTTTTTCTGTGGAAAACATAGTCATCCTAACAGCTTTAATTTTACACAGAACAAGCTGGTGTTGACAACTTTACAATGCAATAAGCCTCTTCCATTTTTTTCCAGGAGCTTTCCTGGCCCTGTAAAATCTAACTCGATTTTATAAGTGAAACTATGGTAGGTACTTCCCGTATGTATCTAAATTTAAATAAATTATAAAAGCCAGCCATTACAATTCTCTAGATAATTACTTGCATTTCTAAATTGAATCCGAGATGAGTTTGTTCTCAGATTGTCTCCAACTGGCACCAACAAGCACCAAATGTGTATCTTACTGCAAAAGACATCCGATATTCCCTAAGAAATTGTGCTGCATTGTATTTTAAAAAATTCTCTAAAAGATTATCAGTAGCATAATTTCACTGCAGTGAAGCCATCACAAAGCACTTAAGGTTACCCATAAATGAGCACTATTTCATTTATCCAGTTCTGAATGTAAGGATGAATTACTTCAGCCTGCATTATTATTACTACAGTCATGAAAGAACACTGTGGACCGGACGCCACAATGCATGGTAATAGCACATCAATACTGTTTGGAAAATAAATATGTGCACATGTGTATACATGTAAGTTCACACATATAATAGGAAGCCTTTCATGGAAAGTACTAAGTTTTGAAAGGTTTGCATGCGATTGAGAAAATGAAGCTGAAATGGTGTGACCAAATAAACTGGGGATTCAATGGCTCCAGTGAGGGAAACAAGCTAATGATGGACTGCACCTACATCTTCAGGAACAGAACAAAATCACCTTCTAAATTATCATCTGACTTTCAGCCCTATGAAAGTAGTAGAGGCACATTATCTGGCACCGGTTTTAAAACTTAACATAGACTTCACAGAAATCATCCAATGACAAGCAAATGACAAGCAAAAAAATGACAAGCAAAACCATGGCTAAGGTTTGCCCACATATGCTGTTTGCCCCAGATGTCAGTTATAAGCATCTCTCTACTTCAGAGGCAAGGTGTCTGTCACCTCAGGTAGTGGTATTTTGGATTGCATTCAGTCCTAACTCTTCCTGGGCATTGGATAAAGAGCCTAAGTGTCTACCTCAGGACTCCAGGTTCCTCTGCAAAGGCAAGTACTTAAAGGTTTGATGTGCCACCCAAGCTCTTAATTGGATCCAAACCTGTAATTTGTTCCATAATAGGATGACCTAGCAGGATTATTTACAGCACAGCATGAAAGTAAATGCCAAAGAAGTGAAAATGGAGCAGAACAAAGTTGTATTGATTGTATAAATTACCTCATTAAACAGCCTTAGGCTGACTATGAATATTTCAGTGTTGTACATCTCTTCAGTTTCACATCTAATGCGTTTCTTGAGTAAACAAGTGATGCTGGGGAAAGCTTTCCTCCCTTATAAACAAAATAAGACATGGGCTCTCAAAGAAAGCTCAGCAGCAATCGATTAGAGATTTTTAAATGAACTGAGGCATAATAGAAGACTCTTATATCTTCAAAATATTTTTGTAATAGCCTGATGGGTTTATTTCACTGAATTTAAAGGAGGTAATGTTTTCCAAAATATAATGCCACCAGTTAAAAAAAAAAAAAGTTATTGAAAATCCTGTGATAGTGAGAGAAAATGAAGCTTCAAAATGGCAGCGTTCAAACAGCACTGGCATTTTGTTGTGCTACTCCTCTACCTAAACAACCAAGAACTTAACAACAGGTTCCAGACAAGCTGTGGCAAAGGGCTGCTGGATGTTTCAGCATGTTTCTCTATCACTTTTAATTTTGTGTAATAGTGTCACATAGCTTTGAAGGCCCATTACCAGCAAGAGCCTCTTTCACAGATTGTGACTGGAGATGAGACAAGCAGATGTCCACCCTAAAAGTGCACTGGAGAAACAAGGTATTGCCTAGTAAATAGGCAAGACGTGTAACACACCAACCATGCATGTAACAACTGTGAGACTACCTCTGCCACCCAAGCAGATACCATGGGTGCTAAAACTATTTTTTGAGCTGAAAGTTATTATTAACAACATTCTCTGCAAGGGGAGAGAAGAGACTGTGCAGTCAAACACTATTGTTATATCATGCGACCAAGTCCACATGCTGGAGATAGCCATCTGTAATGAAAGATTATTTTCCTCATAGATTTTCTGCCTAATGTTTTTTCTGTTCTTGGTAAAAATCTTTATATTACAGGCAGTTAGACTTCTCAGAACTTAAACACAAGTATTTGCATATTCAGATCAGCTTAGGGTATGCAATGTATAGAACTACTGGATAGCATGACCATAGACAAAGTGCAACCCAGAGAAAATAAACAGGAGTGAAACATTTTAAATTAACCTCTGTTTAAGGCTTCATTTGTGACAGATGCTGACAACCCAGATCATGACTCCCAATATTCAGAAAACAGCCCTGGAAATGTTTAACTGAAAAATTTCTACTTCCGTCCACAGAACAGGACTGACAATACTGACAGAAAATCTTAGAACTTGCAATCACAAGCATGTTATATAAATGCCAGCTATTACCATAATGTCTGAAGCTGGCTTGATGCTGTGTGAATAGCGGATTACACAATACCAAAAAGAAAATCTTTCCAAAGGAAACATTCAACAGTCAGAAAAGAGATAGGCTAGCTTCTTGCCACCTACAGGTGAAACACTAGAATTCTCATGGTCCAGCAGCTAACTACATCTCAGCCTCCAGCATTTGGAGACCAAATTGCCCAGAAGTTACATTAAATACAAACAGCATTGGGATTCCAATCTTTATGCAACTTATGGCCTCTTTCCTGGTTTTATTTTAAAGTTGAAACATTTTAAATTTTTAATTCTTCAGTTTCTATAATCAATCCACTTGCTTTGAATGCTTTTTTATGAAGAATAACTAAAAAATCTTTTTTTTTCCCTCCTACTCCCATGCCATGCTTCTGCTAATTACCATTGATTAGCAAACAGCTTGCCAATTAACCCTAACAGGGTAGTCACTGGTTTGATAGCATTGCATGTTACCCAAAAGGTAGGGAGAATTTATTATTAGTTTCAGACAACTAGCAAGGAGCTAGCAGAGCTCACAGTTGCCAAAAAGCTAAGAGTTCCAAACGGCTGAGATAAATTATTGAATCAATTAAAACACATGACTGGAAGTCTGTAAGTATTTTTAAAGCTAGTAAACAAGCTTCTAGTTATCATAGAGTAGAATCAAAAATTAGTGGGAGCAGCAAGACTAGCAGTGTTGTTTTGGTGTTTGAGTTTTTGTTTGTGGGTTTGCTCAGTGGTTTTGTGTTGTTGGTTTTGTTTTTTTTATTTAAGTTGTTGGAGTTTGTTCTGCTCTAGTCTGCCATTAATGATACTTAAATATAAGTAAAAGCTAGCACTGACTTCAAGTGAAAGATCTAAAATGACTTTACTTCCGAAGTGGTTAACTTTTCTAAAAGGCAAAGAGGTTGTTATTGCTAATGCTATAATTGCAATATTGACAATTGGTGGGCAGCAACTTTTCTCTTTTTTTACATTCAGCTGTCCCTGTCATGTTGGGCAGAACCTTATCTATGGGCTGGCTTTCCTAGGAGTTCCTGCACTGATCCTTCTGGTTGTTGGTTACGCTCTGAACAACCAGACTTGGAGGCTGGTTACAGGCAAAAGGTCTCCTCTTGAGGAAACAGCTACACCAAACCGGTTATTGCAATGCAAACTGGTCTGCTTTGTCTTGTGCAGCATCACTGGGAGAGCACTGGTTGCTCCAGTAACATGGCTAGCAGTGACCCTGATAAATGGCTCATATTATGTCTGTGCTGTCAGTGAGTATGTGTCTGAGCATTATTATGGAGCTAATCCTAATATTACTGCTAGTGAACGCAGAAGGATATTGGCTGCATTCCCATGCAGTCAGTTAGTTCCTCCGGAGCTGACCCGGACCAGAGATGAAGTGATTCTTCTACTCCGATACCAGTCACAAGTGAGTAACTCATGTTGTTTCTATTGCCTGCAGAGCTAATGATCACAACTAGAGTTAATTCAGCAAAGTGATAGGAAAAAACAGTATCAGTATCTTCTGCCTCAATTGCCAAATCTGTGTTTTGTGAAGCCCACTTTGTTCCTCTAAGTGGAACTTAACTTGAGGTATATAAATTACTATTTGTGGTTGTCCTGTTTACTGCTTGCTACTGGAGTGTGTATTCTTCCTTGTGTATTATCTTGGAAAGTACTATCAAGCAAGACAAACAGAAGTTCAAGAGCCAGAGAGGGTATGAAGTTCTTTCATTCAGACCTAAGAAACATGTGACTAAGGGGCCCAGGCTGTGAGAGCTCCACATGAAGCAAATTAGAATCTTGGGTTTAGATCAGATTCAATTCTAAAAGCTTACATAATGTATGTATATATTAACAAATTATACAACAGAACTTAGTTAAACTTGACAGAAAGAAGCTACTTTACTACATGGCTACCTCTAGTAGGCAAGTACTGGGTTTAATGGCAACACACTACTACCAGGCTTGTACCTTGTTAACCTTATTTAGGAAAAGCAAGATTATCTTGCAGATTTTTCTGATGCTCAGAAGTTACCACTGTATTTTCAGCTGCAACAGTTCTTCTCTTTTTTAAGGTGGCTGGCTGGCTTCTAATTGCTGTGGTAGTCATCACTGTCTTCCTGTCTTACTGCCTGGCAAGCTGTTTCTCCCCACTCAGCTTTCTACATTTCAGATACTGGAGCAACTATGTCCATAATGAGCAGGAGCTCTTTGATGAAGCAACAGACCAGCACTCCAGGCTCTTTGCCATGCAGCATGTAAGGAAGTTCTTTGGCTTTGTCCCAGGGAGTGAAAATGTAAAGGAAATCCGTATCCCATCTCTCAGAGAGTGGCAAGCCATTTCCGGCCTGGCCTTTCTAAAACGAGTGGATGAGGAGCACTACGACTACAGCCTCCTCCATGACTGGGCTCTCAAGGAGTCTGTAAATGGAAAATATGTGAAGACTGATGGGACCCTGTGATCAAAACACAGCCCTGAGAGTCTGAGCCTCCAACAACACATTGCAGAAAACCAGGAATGTGTCTAGCTCCACATCAGACCTGAGCTGTTCTGGAACTTTTCAATGCCCAATACCATATTACACTGATATATGTGAGCAAGCATGTCTTGTTAATGTAGTCCTTTAGCACATGCTTCCAGAAGCCTTTTCTGATGGTGTGTGATTCCTGTGGGATGTGATGATCTAGATCTAGATTAGGGTAGGCTGTTTCAGGCTGCAGCTCTCTGCTTTCTAATATTTGTATGATATTGGATGATGATAAAGGATGAGTATGTAGTGGAAGAGAAAGTTATTCCCAAATGCTTTTTCTTTCCTCCCATTAAAAAAAAAAAAAACAAACAACTTTGAAAATTACTAGCTAGACTTTGATTGGATCTTATGAGTTCCATTCTGCACAGAGCGAAAGAGGTTATCCAGCTTTACATCTTTACATTAGTGACCCCTAGCAGAAATGCCTTCTCTTCCACATCTTTTTTGTATTATGTGAATAAAATGTACTGAGCTAAGCCACAGCAGCACAGAAGAAACGTATGGGGTAATGTCAGCAACAAAGGCTGAGTCTACATAGTGATGAGAGAACTTTCAGTTCTGGTAAGGAGATAGAAGTACTTGCTCACTGAAAAGCACAGGATGGGGGGGTGCACCAGCTGTATGAACACACACTTGACCTGTAGAAAACCGAGTTCAAATGTATTCTGGGTGAAAGCAATAGTAAGGTCAGTCTCCTATTCCTTTTGGATATACTTCAAAATTTGTCAGGTGTTTGTGTACTTGCCTACTGTACAAAGAGCAAACCAGGATGGGAAACAAATCTCACTCTGTAGTAAGGTTTGCTTTGCCTGTAGAAAAACTTACAATCTACCTGTACTACTGGGCCCATAAATACTACTGTGCTGAAAACTTAACTGAATTTAGTGAAAGAAAGCTTAGTAATATTTTTGTGTTAATTTAGTGTGGTATGATGTGCAGTTACTGCATCTCATCTCTCCAACTCCATGTGCAGTTTCTAACTCTAAGGGGTAAAATGCATACCATAGCAATCCAGGAAGCATTAGGAAGAACTATGCCGTGTACAAATGTCCACGTGTGTGCTACAAAGCCATATGCTAGATTATAGGATGTTATCTGCTGTTAATAAGTGAGCCCAGAGTGCTGAAATGGAAAAATATAACTATTTAGTACATTTTACTAGAAAATGCAGGAGCCAACAGTAAGCTAAATTGCAGATCTTGGTAAATGTGTTTGGTCTTGAAGATTTAAACTTCTAAACAAAAGGAAGCACTTCAGCAAATGCAAATAATGTATGTGCTGAATAACTGGAAAAATATGCATATTTTACATCATTAAACAAATTCTTATAAATTCCCACATGTATTTCATCTGAATCCTAAACTTTTAGGTATGTGGTGGGTTGATCCTGGCTGGATTCCAGGTGCCCACCAAAGCTGCTCTGTCACTCCCCTCGTCAGCTGGACAGGGGAGAGAAAATACAACAAAAGGATGGTGGATCAAGATAAGGGCAGGGAGAGTCACCAATTACCATCACAGGTAAAACAGACTCAACCTGGGGGAAATTAATTTAATTTCTTACCAATCAAATCAGAGAAGGATAATGAGAAATAAAACTAAAGCTTAAAACACCTTCCCCCATTCCTCCCCTCTTCAACTCACTCACTAAGTTCTCTATCTCCTGCCTGCCTGCCAGTAGCCGGGGTGGGGGGGTAGCGGAAATGGGGATTGTGTTCAGTTTATCACACATTGTTCCTGCTGCTTCTTCCTCCTCAGGGGAAAGGCTCCTCACACTCTTCCCCTGCTCCAGTGTGGGGTCCCTCCCACCAGAAACAGTCTTCCATGATCTTGTCCAAAATCAGTCCTTCCCATGGGCTGCAGTTCTTCACACACTGCTCCAGCGTGGGTCCCCTGTGGGGTCACAAGTCCTGCCAGCAAACCTGTTCCAGCCTGGGCTCCTCTCTCCATGGGGCCACAGGTCCTGCCAGGAGCCTGCTCCAGTGTGGGCTTCCCATGGGGTCACAGCCTCCTTGGGGCATCCAGCTGCCCTGGCGTGGGGTCCTCCATGCACTGCAGGTGGGTATCTGCTCCAGCGTTACCCTCCATGGGCTGAGGGGCACAGCCTGCCTCACCGTGGGCTTCACCAGGGGCTGCAGGGGAATCTCTGCTCTGGTGCCTGGAGCATTTCCTCCCCCTCCTACTTCACTACCTTGGTGTCTGCAAGGCTGTTCATCTCACATATTCTCACTCCTCTCGCCAGCTGCAATTGCTGCTGTGCAGTTTTTCCACACTCTTAAAATACATTATCCCAGAGGTGCTGCCGCTGTTGCTGATGGGCTCAGCCTTGGCTAGTAGCAGGTCTGTCTTGGAGCTGGCTGGCATTGGCTCTATCACAGGAAGTTTCTAGCAGCTTCTCACAGAAGCCACCCCTGTAGGCCCCCCATCCCACTACCAAACCTTGCCACAAAAGCCCAATACAAGGTAACAGAACTGCACTGTTCATATGATCTCCCTAGGAAGCAAAGTACCACTATTAGTAAATACAATCTCCAATTTAACTTTAAAAATCTTTGTGGGATTTTTTATTTAAGTAAGACAGAACACTGAGTAATCTGAAATACATGCAACTGATTTATGTATCTGAAAGTTTTGGCAAAAAATCCCCTATGCCGTGTCTGGATTTGCATGACAAAATACTAACTGCTGTCTGTGTGGGTTCTTTCCACTTCTTCCTGTGTTTTACAGCACCACTATAAAATGACGCAATATTTGCAGCTAAGAGAAAAAGTGAACTCAAATTCTTTTAATTTCTTGCTAAACTAACTTTTAAATTAAACTTAATGTTTTCTGATTTTGCCTACCTACTATTTGCCCTGTATTTTTTTTTAATAGTTTATAATTAAAAATCCTGATTGGAAGTATTAGCTGTATCTGTCATTCTGAAGTCAGCCTACCCATATATAGACTATAAACAGGCTATCACCCTGTTAGCATATATTAATCCATAGTACCAAATACAGCTTTAGTACTATAGGTGATTTGGTGTATTTCCCTTCACACCTCTGCTCCCTGAAACATGTCATGAATTGGCAGTGAAGGCACAGCTTTCAAAAGAATCCATGATTACAGAAAAATCAATGGGCTGGTACTAGAGTCTACCTGTGCCTGCTAAAACCTGAGTCATCTTACCCAAAATTAATTTAGAAATGCAGTTTGCTCACTTGAAGTGAAAATTAAAAAAAGGGGCAAAGTACCAGCCATACATCCAGCAAACTGATGCACTTTAAAATTACTCTGTGTACCCAGTATCCATCAGGGTCTGCTGTTGTTTAACCCTCAACAGTTTTGAATTCATCCTTGCACGTAACACCCCCCAAGCATGGGAGCTCCCAATATTGCTAGATCTGGTAACTCCTGTTCTGCACTTACATAATGATGCTGCTTATGCGATGGATTTCTGAAATCAGCAAACGTTTCCTGGGAAGCCTGCAGGTGCTTTTTAACTCCAAGCTGTACCACCGATTTTTCCAGCTCATCAAATGAACATCCAATTTCAGGCTGAAATGGCATTCAGCTTCTTCCATGGCACCCTCACGCCACTCCCAAAGGAACTGTTTCGCATCCCCTCCTGTTTGCTGATACCTAACAGTTTTCAGTGAAAAAACGATGAAGAGTGAATACCTGCCTAACAACAGTGCACTTTTTACAGCCACTCTGAAGCCTGCCTCTAGGAGGGAGTCCACACACCTTCAGAAGCCGTAACAGAGTAACAGAGCCTGCTGCCTCCCGCACTCAGAACACCGCCGTTCCCAGCAGGGCCGGGTGAGGTAACGCACCAGGGCCGCTCCGCCCAGAGCTGAGCGCCAAGCAGCAAGTACAAGAACCAAGTGACCAAAGGGCACCGCGCTTGATCACTCTTTGTGAAGACAACTGAAGATCAGTAAAGCAAAGTTATCTGTACCCTCACAACCGCTTTTCACCTCAGGCGCTTCGCCCCGCCTGAGCAGCGTGCGCCCGCGCGGGACGTTTGGCACGCGCCGCGCGCCTTCCCGCCCCTCCAGCCCAAAGGCATCCACCGCCGATGGCGCGCGGGCGGCGGCAGGCATGCCTAGCCGCTGCCGGAGGGGAGCGCGCATGCGCGGACCGGAGGGCCGAGGCAGGGGGCGGGGGTCGCGGCTGGGGGCGGGCGCCCCATGGCCGTTGGCGGCGGCGGGCGACGATGACCGACTACAGCGAGGAGCAGCGCAACGAGCTGGAGGCCTTGGAGTCCATCTACCCGGACTCGTTCACGGGTGAGCGGCGGCGGGGCCCGCGCCTGGCTGCGCCGCACGGCCGCGGCCGGGTAAGGGAGGGGCGGGAGGGGCCGGCGGGTGGTTTCTCCCCAAACGGAGAAAAGCTGCGATAGAACGAGACAAAGGTGACCGCGGCCCGCGGTGGCGCGGATCGCCCCCGCAGGTCTGTTGGGCTGGAAAGCACTTTGTAAAAAAAAAAAAAAAAAAAAAAAGATGGTGAATATCACGCCTAATGACTAGTAATTCCCGTTATAGTCACGATAATCCCCTGCAGTACTGTAAATGCCGAGCATCACCGGCATCCCGGTCCTTCGACGGCTCCTTAAACCGCGCTGGAGTTGGGACCGGCAGAATTTACGTGAGCCAGGAACCGCACGCGGGGCTCTGCTTCCAGGTGCGTGGATGCGCCCCCGCCACGCTGCCAGCCCTGGCGAGCAGCCTCCCGCAAGCCACAGGCATACCCTTGGGTTCTGCTGGAGAGAGAAAAGGCTGCGGGTTCTACCCGGAAAGGGAAAGTGTATGGAAGTTGGGAAGAAGAGGGACTGGCTGGACCAAAGAGCGGCCAGAGAAAGACCAATGGGTCTTTTCCCTATATCCCTGTTCTCTGGGAGGCCAGCACCAGCCCTACAGGGGAGATGCCGGCTGGGCCAGGGCTTGGGCAAGGCCAGCCTGACAGACTGTCTCCAAATCCCAGCACAATCCTTTCGGGCCGAAAAGTTGCTGAAAATCAGAATATCTGGTGATACATGCACCGCCAAGCTGGAGAGGGACACAGTGGATTTATAATGCAGCAGACAGAAGAAGCACAGATGTGTTGAGAGAGAGAGATACTAATTGCTTACATATTTAAAACAGCATCTTTAGTCTGAATGGGAGGCACCATTAAGCAAAACAGAGCTATTAACTGGGGCCACTTGGAAAGCTGCCATTTTCCCTTCTGTGCACGGCTTTTTGCATCAATACAGAAGTACCTCGCTCAGGGCACGATGTGCTGTCAATGTTGTGTGATTCCTACTGAAGATGCCAAGGTGCTTTGCACCGGTGTAAGCATGTCCATACGTACAGAGATGCACGATGCTGGTGCTGTGTATGGGAGGGCAGAATCAGCAGAAGACTTTTTACTTGGATTCAATGGTGGAAGGAGCACGTTACAGCCCATATGCTTTCCCGGGTATTCTGAAACTCTTGTCGAAGGAGGAGAAAAACAAATCACCATTACGTTTATAGATAAAAAATGCAACAGAGGTGAATCTGGTACAATTACACTGTAGCATATACGGCAAATTTACAGTCCAGTATACAGCTTTTATAATACAGCATATTCAGGCCCCTGGGGAGAAAGTGATTTTAGGTGGTGTAAATAGCCCCATAATTCACCTTCTGCATAAATCTGAGAAAAGCCTAATTTTCCTTCTGTTTTATTCTTCTTGGACTCCTTAAGCTCACCCTATTCTGGTGTTTCACAGCAGTGTGACTGGCCTGAGGATGAGGAAATAGGCTTCGAGGTGACCTTGCTGATGCAGGGACTGACATTGGGGTTTCCCCGAGGTGCAGCAGGACAGAGCACTAGTCTCCTGTGATTCCAGAGCACCACACCACAGCTGGCTTCCCATCCTCGAGAATACAGATGGAGATATCTGCTCCTGCATCTTTTTCAGCTCCATCCCAGGTGGTGTTTCAGCTTCTTTTGTCTGATCTTTGTGTTTCAGTTGCCAATCACGGTGGCGATGTGCGAGAACGCAAATCTCAATCGAGGCTGAGCAATAAGCGAGGGGATCGTTCAGCGCGTGGTGGGAGTTGGTTTGCTTGGATGAGAACTCTTGCAGGTGCAGGGACATCCTATCTGCTGAGATGCTGCTTCTGCCGAGTAGCTCTTGCCTTAAAAGACACGCTGGGATTTGACTCTGCTCTTGCAGAGTCAATGGAAATGCTGCTATTAACCGAAATGAGAAACAGCCCTCCTTGCAGGGTGAGCTGAGATTTAAGCTTGATGCCCTTCACTGGAGAGCTCCACTGCTAAGGGCTTGCACAAAGAGCTCTCTGAATCCTGTACTCGGTGTCATCTGTTGCTTTATTCCTCTGAACGATATAGGTCAGAGAGAAAGGTCATTCTTCAGCTGATCAGGCTTCAAACACGGGTACCAGGACCTTGAAGTACAGCCAGGTTGGAACAAGGAGGCCACAAGCCATGTAGAAGATGCAGGAACCGTGCAGCTTCTTGAATTATTTTGTAATCAATTAACAAGGCTGTGTAACATCACCAAGTGTGACTCTGCAATGAAAACCTAGAAATCTTGTTGCACTGCTGAGGGCTAAATTCTGCATGATCAGGAGTCTTACTGTAGTGATAGAAAGACATGAATGTACTGACGGCAGGAGAGGACATTTTACTCTGCATTCGTTCCAAGTCCATCCTTTAGAGCATCCTGGCCAGGTTTGGGGGAGGAGGAGAAAATGCACCCTGGTTTCATGCATTGCTCATTATCCTGAAGAACTGCAAACTGCCTTAGAGCAATTGCTGTAGTTCCTCAAGTGTTAGTCATTCTGCACATTCAATTCACTATGAATCCTCACATGATGCAGCTTAAACAGGTGCATAAATGTTGCAGGATTGGGTCCATAAGCATCCAAAGCCTCAATTTTATGTCTCATTTGTAAGATGGGTTGCAGGAAGATGAGAGCAAACTGTCGCAAATAGACTGTTGTGGTAGAGTAATATGTTCTGAAACAGAATAAAAGGCTATTATATCTTCTAGTTCCTAATAATTTGAGGAAATAATTCTGTATCTAGAACATTTGCAATAAATACAACAAGGTGTACTTAAAAAAAAATATCTTGGCATAACGGCAGAAGTAACTGCACCAGAACAATATTGCATTTTGCAGCTTTGAAGGGAGAAGAGAAAAGAAATGGCATTTTTACATTTTCTTTTGACCTTTGAGAAATATCAGGAATATGTAATAGCCATATTCACCAACAATAGCTCAGAGGATTCAGAGAATAAGAGTTAAACACCTAGGGACATTTACAAACAACTGACAGAGAGGCAATGAATTTAAGATGTGGGTATGAAAGGCACGGATACACAGAGAGTGCAAAAATAATACATATTTAAAATGCTTTTAATCTATGTGAGAGGCATCACTGAGAAAGGTAGCAGGTCCTGGATAAGCAAAGGAGGGCCAGAGAAGATGACCCATGAGGTCTTTGCCATGTTATGACAAATGATAAGACCTGGTGCAGTGAGAGGTCTTGGGGGACATTTCTTCATCATATTTGTAATGCTGTAGAACACACATAACCTTTATCAGTCAGCCAAAATGAACAAAGTTTACAGCCCATTTTATACAGCTAAATAGTGCTCTGATGTGATGAGCGGGCATGACGCATGGGAGCCTGTATCAACCAGGGTTGTGGTGTTTTGTTGCCTCATTGGCAACGAACCTGCCTCTGGGTCCTTTCTCCAATGAAACCCTCAGTCCCTCCCTTGAAAGTCAGGCACCTCCCGAGGGGCATGAAGTGTCTTTTCCTCCCCAGTAAGTTCATTAGCAGGAAAGAAGGATACTGATGCAGTAGATATGATGTCCTCCTTCTTCTCCTGAGTGCTCTTGCTGGTCTCCATGCAGTGTAAGGGATCAGGGAATACTTCTCCAGCATCTCTGCTTGTGCATGGAGGTAATAACCAACACTGGTAATAACCAAGTGGCTTCCAGCACTGTCAGCCTCCTCACTTGGCTTTATTTACCCTTAAGTAAATGTTTTCCAGCTGGATCCCGAAGCAACTAGGTCCATTGGTACAGTGCATTCACCTGCCTCCTGGAGGAGTTGTGAGTCTAAAGGTCTCCCACATGTTGGACAAATCGTTTGTCATAGGCAGGGGCGTATGAATATGGTTCTTTTTGGAGAAGCAGACAGCACTGAGATGCAGTCCTAGCAGAGGCATTTAGACATATCCTCATGCCAGTGAATCTGAATTTAGCCACGTCAGAGTGGTCTGTAACTTTATGTGGTCCATCCTTTATTGAACTGAGTGAAGAAGCATCCCTGCTGCTCATCTTGTAGGCTGGAGGGGAGAGCCTTTTATTCCTTGGAGAAAGAGCCCAAACCCTTCTGATTTCCTCATTTCAGGGAAATTTGCCATTGGAAGGAGGACTCCAAGTCTATCATATTCTTTATACCCAGAGTGGTATAGCAGCAACGAGAAAGCTTTGGTGGTTCACAAGAAAAGGAGAAGAAAATTAAACAGTATTAATTTCAAGCTCTATTAGGATTTTAGGAAAGTAAAATCAACAGAAAGGGATGGACTCGGTAGGGAACATGACCTTATTTTCCCAGTGTCTGAAGGGGAACTGCACACAATAGAAAGACAAAAATACTCACATCTGTAAAACCAGATCAGTTTCTTTGATGTTGAAGAAGAGAAGTTAAAAAGCTTACGTAAACTGGCATAATTTGACTGGCGTTTAGGAGGAGTGTCCTAAAAAGAGCAAAAGCAAAAAGAAAAAAACCAACCCCAAAATAACCCCAAAATCCCCAACCCCATCCATCAGTCCTTTCTATTTATTTCTCTTCTGCAGTAAATTGCAAAACTGGTGTGATCTATGCAACATTTCATCAAATACAACTCACCATTGTCAGAGCAAAGTGTTTGATATAAAACAAGAATGATCCTTCTTTCTTTTTGGTCAGATTGGTTTGGATTAATAAAAATGCCACATTCACAATGATATTGATAATTTGCATGTGAAAAGCCTTCCTCCTGGTAATGAAAACAATTTTTCAGTTTTGCCACCACTAGTCGCGTGAGATAAGGTCTGCTGTCCTCCCTCTCACAATTAACCACGCACACACAAAAAAAGGAAAAGGTAGAATATGTATGACAATTGCAAATTGCCTGCTATCTGAACCTGATGCTGAGGTATTGATATTGCCAGTTGTAGCGGCACAGCTGGCACACTTTTACAGCCTGGCCGTGTGTGCGTGCCAAGCTGAGCACCTCCATGTTGGGAAGGCAGAGCAGAGTATGTGTCTGTATGAAGCTTTGCTACCATATTCATGGCATTTTTTGGGGAGAAAAAATCCCTAAAACAAGTTTACACACACACACACGCCCACCCCTTTTATGATTAGCAAGCCACTGGGTGGCAGTGCTATGTGCACACGTGTGTGTATGTGCACACACATGACCAGGGGAACCCTCTGCTGGGGGTGTGTGTCTCAAACCTGGGTATGTTTTGCTCATCCTTGATACGCCGCAGGACACCACAGTGCCCAAGGCAGAAGAAGGCAGGAGGAGAAAGAGCTGAAAGATGCTTCAGCTTTGAAGAGCGTAGATGATTGTGGTGGTCATTGCATTTCCATCAACCTGTGCAGAACCCAGCAGCCGGGAGGTGCCTGAAGGTCAGTGCTGGTGTGGGCACTCCGCAGTGATCCAAGCTGGCCCGGCCTGGCTGCAGACCTGCACTTGCAGCCTGTGTCTTGCACGGTCATCAGAGGAACAAAGCAGCCCTTTGCTGACATTCCCGTGTATTGGGTTTGGTGGCAGGGTTTGGGCAGCAGGGGGGCTGCAGGGGCGGCTTCTGTCAGAAGCTGCCAGAAGGTTCCCCT
>JAVJGJ010000059.1:62213389-62250733 GCA_035590215.1 Microhierax caerulescens | reverse complement strand
CCCAGGGGGGAGCGGCGCTGCTGGAGGGAGTGGCTGCTCCTGGGGGCTCAGGTTGGCAGGCAAGGGCAGCAGCCCCCCAGGTCAGCCTGCTGGTGCTCAGTGGAGCAGCATGCCCCCAGCACACTGGCCACTGGCACTGGCCAGGTGCTCAGCACCATCAGGGAGGGCCAGGTCCCACCTGCTTGGCCCCTGGGTCAGTTGAGGATGCCCAGAACCCCCTGAGGGAGCTGGTGCCTGGGCACGGCACCCACGCACAGATCCAGCGCCAGGTGCTGATCTCCCAGCTGTGGACATTGGGAAGGTGCCAGAGTGGAGTGGTGAAGATGGTGTAGTGCCACGGGAGAGCCTGGGATATGCTAATTCCCTGCAGCGTCTTCGGCAGCAGAGCAGACAAAGCCCCCGGCCCCTCTGCCCGCTGCTTTCAGGAGACCCCAATGGAGCCCCATCCATCAGCGCAGCGCAACACTCCTTGCAGCGGCCCCTGGACTCCCCAGGGCCCAGCGAGAGGCACCCACTCCTTTGTGTGGGGCAGGACCCCCCATTCTGGAGGGCCTCTCTTGCCAGCTGTGGGGCCACTGTGCCAGAGCTGGGTCCAGGCAGGCTGAGGACGGGGTTCATACCACATACCCTGCGAGCAGGAGCAGACCCCTCCACCCTGGCACCTCTGGCAGCCCCTTGCCCACGCCCCTCAGGCTCTCCCACACTCAGGGCAGGGGCAGGACGGGGTCCGTGAGCTCAGGCCTGGGGGACCCTGGCTCGTGGAGTGTGGTGGGCAGTAGCATCTCTCAGCCCAGTCCAGCCGCTGTGTCCCGCCAAGCCTGGCTAAGGACACCCAGCACCTGCAAGAGCTCTGGGGAGCGGGGTTGTGCCCTGTCTGCAGCCACAGCAGCCTGCTGGGGCTCTTGCTGGCAGCACCGGGACTGGGGGGGCCGGAGCCAGGTGTGGGGGCTGGACACGACAATACACCCCAGAGGGGTGCAACCCAGAGTCAGAGGGGCTGGGCTGCCGTGGGGCTGTGCCTCTGTGGGGCTGTGCCACTGTGGGGCTGTGCCACCGTGGGGCTGTGCCACTGTGGGGCTGTGCCACTGTGGGGCTGTGCTGCCATGGGGCTGTGGGTGCAGACACACCGGGGATGCAGTGGGTGCACAGGTCCGGGGCAGCACAGCTCGGTGCTGGTACTGGTGCAGGAGCAGGTGCTGATGGCAGTGGCAGTGGTGGTGGTGGCGGTGCAGGATCAGGTGCCGGTGCCGGTGCCGGTGCCGGTGCGGGAGCAGGTACCGGTGCGGGAGCAGGTGCCGGTGCGGGAGCAGGTACCAGTGTGGGAGCACGTGCCGGTGGCGGTGCCGGTGGCCGCCTGGGCGGCGTTTGACGCCGTGGTACCGCCGCCCAGCGCGGGGCACCAGCTGGGCCCCGGGTGGCGGCTGGCGGAAGGTGCTCTTTGGAGAAGCCTCTCGGAGGACGCGGGCGGCGGCAGTCGGGCCGCGGGCTGTGCTCTGCCCGGCTGTCGGGTCCGCAGCTCCTCACAGCCCTGCAGCACGGGGCGTTCGCGTGTGCTCAGAGTGCCGGTTCCCCCGTAAGTGCGTTGCCGATGTCTGCCATGCTCCATCGCAGGTGTGTGGTGCAGCAAAGGCCGGCTTTAGTTCCCAGGTGCAGTGCGTGAAATTGCTAAAACTTTCGTCTGACGGATACATTGGTTTGTCAGATTTTCAGGACTTCCTAGTTACCGTCAAACAATTAAGAGTACCTGCTGTGCCAGCTAATCCGATGTGATTTACGGTGCTCAGTATCCAAAGAATTGTAATGGTGAAAAAAACTTGTGCATTTTCTGTTTCCTTCCTGCACAGTATCTACTCTGCCAGAGGTCCTGTAGTATCTTATTTGGCAGCAACTTCATCACACAGACATTGGCCTGTTACATTTGCTATTGCTTTAATCTGAAAAGATTCTTCAGTTTTACATTAAAGGTATATGAATTGATCTCTGGTAGCTGGGGATGCTGAATCACTGATACCAATATGGAAGTAATATACTTTCATATAGCCTCTACGCTGATGCTTACTCTGAGTTACTGTTCATTCACGTAATGGTCTTACGCCCAAAAGAAGAGGGAGGAAAAACATTGGCAGTACGTTAGCAGTCAGGCAAAATTCAATTAATACTGTGAGAGCATACATGTACTAGATCTGTTACAGGTTACCTGTCACAGGTACAGTGACACAGAGCAGTCCTTATCTGAGGATAGGGTCTGCAACCCACAATTGTGCAATGAAGTTTCTAGTCTGTGAAACTTTAGATCACAGGGCTTGTGTTTTATGTATCTCTGTAGAACTGCCTGTCTGTCTTCCAGCTGCCTCATTCATGCAGTTTCATTCTAGTACTTACTTGGGTAGTACATTCCTGAAGAAAAGCACTATGTGTTTCTTTTCTGTTTTAAGAAGCATTTGTTACATTAAGCTGTCCTAAATATAGAAATAGGTGCAGACGTACTATAAAATAGCCCAGGGTCAAGAGTGCAGCAGATGCTCATCGCACATACCTTAGTGCAGGAAAGCAAATTAGCTTTGGGAGCTTTCTGCATGCATCCAGTACACGAACAGAAGTTGTTTGATGGTGGGTGGATTTGCACTTTTTGGAAAAGTGAAACTTCCAAATGAGAAAACTTTCCAAGAAAGAAACTTTTTGATATTATATGGTTTCATTCAAAGAGCACTCCAAACATCACATCATATGGAAAATAGCTGTTTACTGAAAAGTATTTATTAATAGTGTAAAAAGGTGCTTACCACTGTGTCAGGAGCATCCTTGCTTCATTTGTCTTTGAGAAGTTCAGTTTTAATGATGTGAAGAACTTGCTGTCTGATTTTAAGGAATCTCTCCTGTTCTTTTTCATTCTTTGAACAGTATTGTCAGAAAAGCCGACAACTTTCACAATTACTGTGACATCTGAAGCAGGAGAAAATGATGAAAGTAAGTTGATAGTTTCTTAACATATAGGAGGGGTTTCTGTGTAAGCCTAATTCTATCACCAGCAACTAGGTATACCTCGACATAAGTGGAGGCTCTTGGGGGCCTGATCCAGCAAGCATTCCTCAGAAAATGTAGTTCAAGGATTCTGGTGGTTGTGTTTAGTTCATAGAAATACTGTGCTCTAACTAGGGCTACTTTCTGAGATGCTGAACCTCAAATATTTTGTAGCATAGCTATGGGTTGTCCTCATCCCTGTAGTAGTTTACAGCCATTTGTGAGGTGGTTTTCTAGCAACTATGTATGCCAGCCACGTGGGAGAGCTGAGTCTATGTACTGTGAATATACAGTCTTTAAGGAGCAGTTTCAGAGTGAAGAGCTATGGGTCCCAACTCCCTATGTATCTGTTGGCATCAGTGATTGCCTGGGCTTTTTGTAAGCAGGCCTTGCCCCAAGTAAGTTTGAGAGTTGCTGTTCTGGACTACTGGATCAGAAGGAAGAAACTGGTGCTGTCTGCTTCAGTTTTGAAGGAGGAAGTCCTGCTTGGAGCAGGTGTCTGTGTTGAAGAGACTGCTGAACTGCCAGAACTCTGAGTCTGGATCTTAAAGAAGGCCTTTTTGCCCTGGTATTCTGGCAGTATGTTTGAAGGGAACTTGATTCTCTTTTGCCTTGTTTCTGTATTATCCTAGCTTTGGGTGGCTTCAGGTTGAATGCGTTCTCAGCCAGCTCTCTGCTTAATAATAACTTCTACTGGGCATTGTGTCCTTGTCATATGATTTGTGTGGAGCTCTGGTACCCAGCACGGAAGTTGATACCCCAGCCAGACACACAGAATTTGATGCATTAATATGCTGAGATTCTCTCTAGATCTGTTGTTAGGACTCTTCCTCGTTTTCTCCGGCTTTAAGTGGAATATGTGGGAAAAGAGGTTACTGCTGTAGTACCTACTGTACCACAGAAGGTTTTTCCATTAATAGCCCTTAATAATTGGGTAATATAAGGGTAAACATCATCTTAATTTCTCAGAACTCTTGCATTATATTTAAATCTGTTCATATAGTTTTAACATCTGTGTAAGACGACTATTCCTTTTAGACAAGAGTATTTTATATTTTAAAATGTTTAGGCTGCTGATGCAATAGAAAAATATACGATGAAAGTTACAGAGAGTTAACACTGTACGAATACATGGTTTTTTATCTTGTAGCTGTCCAAACAACCCTTAAGTTTACCTATAGAGAAAAATATCCTGATGAAACTCCACTTTATGAAATTGTGTCACAGGAGAATCTTGATGATAATGATGTCATGGACATAATAAAGCTACTAGAACAACAGGTAAGGAACACTCAATATCTCTGTTCAGCTTGATATTACTTCACACTTTAGCCAGAAGTTCTCTCTCAAATCAGTTACTTTCTGAGATATGTGCTGCTGATTTGAAACCTATTTCATACTGTAGGGACTGACTTTGAGGTTTGAGTTTGGTAAATGATACTGAGGTAAATTATGTTAGTGAGGTAAAATAGGGCTAATTCAGTGTGCACAGATACAATAATGAAACGGAAGTGCTCTAGGGCTTCCTATCTTTTGCAGTTCTAGCTTAAGGTGAATTTGTTTAACTGTATATATAGTATTTGTGGAAATAAGCCACTTTAAGTTTCTTTGGAAAGATTAAAAAATGGTACATTGATTTTTTTGATTCTTTTTAATAACGTAACTGTTTGAGGGGGTGGATCTCTTCAACGTTTGAGATCAGTGGAGTGTGTTGTGAAGGAGTGAGAAGGAAACACTTCCTCTATTTCAGGAATTCTTGACAAGTCCCCCCTGCCTTAAAATGACTGTAATATGTTAAGTAGACGAACGTTCTTTCCAGTTTACTTCATATAACCTTCCTTCCATAAACTGATGGTTTTGGGTTTTTTTTTTGAAACTGTCACAATTCAAAGGGATGTAGTGGGATTAAGGAATAAGCCGTTTCAGGAGAGGAGGAGTTCTGAGTGACTGTTGTCTTGTTGTCTCTTATGACTTGTGATATTCGTATCTTGGAGTTGTATTCCTACTGTAAGTTTTGTTTTATACATGAAAAAGCCTTCCAGATGTCTATAGTATGTTGATAACCTGAACAGAGGTGTTCATCATTTGTGTTTTGCTGTGCACCCATTTGAGGATAACTAACTGGGTTAACTGGCCAGTTGACTTGAATTTTACAGCCAGCTTTTGAGACTGGTGCAGAGTGCCTCAGCTGCGTTACCTGCCTTTTCACAGCATACTGCTTTCTAAACACACTTAATGCATTCAGCTTCTGAAGGTTTGAGGTTCTCCTTCTTTGAAGTTGATTTCTTTGTGTTGTAGGCAGAAGAAAATTTAGGAATGGTAATGATCTTCACTCTAGTCTCAGCAGTACAGGAGAAATTAAATGAAATAGTGGATCAAATAAAAACACGAAGAGAAGAAGAAAAGAAACAGAAAGAAAGAGAAGCAGAAGAAGAAGAGAAAGTATGTAAAAATAATGTTTTCAAGTAAAAGTTTCCCACTTTTTTTTAAGTGCATGGTTTTGATGCAGGAGAAATTCTCATTTATGCTGGGAGAGGAACATCAGTCCCAGACACATTTTAAAACTGAAGGACTAAAAGATTCTTTAGTGCACTTAACTGATACTTTTTTCCCATCCATGTTCTAAAGCAGTCTTTTCAGAGATGTATTGCATGTTTATGATTGCTTCTAGCATTACTTCCTAAGGCAGGGGCAGAGATTTTTCCCAAATGAAATCAAAGTTGCTGTAGCTAGTTTTTTTGCATGAAGAGGCAAGTGGGAATGGGGAGCAAAAAGGCTAGAATGTGGCATGCTGCACACAGGCAGCATGGTCTGAGGAAGCCTGTCTTCCTTGCCAGTCTGAGTGGGTAGGGTGGAAGCAGTGGGACCAGTCTTCAAGACTGGTTTGTCTTCCCTGCACCTGTCCTTCCTTCCAGCCACTGTGAAATAGTTTTTCCATTCATGGAATGTGCTGTGATAGGTCCAACAACTGAGTCTTCACTTCCTTCCTCAGAAATAGCAAGAGCGTGATGGTACTTGGAAGGTTTAGTATGCCTGAAAATGGCAGAAAATTAACTGGGAAAAAAATATCCTTTTTTCTGTCTCAACAAGATAGAAGGGCTTATGTATTTTAATGGAAAATATTTTAGTGTAGATTGCATTTAAGAAGTTCTGTATGCTTATGATTAACCTGTATTAGTGGTGTGTTCCTAATTATTGCATTGCAGGTCCAATACTAGTACACAGGGCTTTTCCGTAAGAATTTCCACCTCAATGCAGCTCTCTGAAGGGAGAGTCCCATGTCAAAAACCAGTAAGAATGTGTGAATGTGTTCTTTGTATATTCTCAGGGTTAGGATTAATTTCTCAGAATACTTCACAGCAAGCAGTGCTTCTGGAATGTTGTGATTTAAATAATTATGAGAATGGTCGTCTTCACTTGCAGATTTGCAAATTGTGTTTGCATCCTTGTTTTCTGTTCTTCCAGCAACGTTTTCATGGCACTCCTGTTACCATTGAGAATTTCCTAAACTGGAAAGCAAAGTTTGATGCAGAACTCCTAGAAATAAAAAGAAAAAAAATGAAAGAAGAAGAACAAGCGGGCAAAAATAAATTAAGTGGTATGATTAAAAACTGAAGTTTTTGTAATGTTATTGGACTACAGCTCAGTGCAGTATTTCATTATTATACTCCATGTCATGTGAAGTCTTTCTGAGTACAGAATTTGGGCTAAATACAAAGCTAATAGATAGAGGATTTCTGCTGAAGTCATTAAGGTTCCCAAAATGTGCATTTAAGCTTCTTTGTTCTGTGCTAGACAGTATATCAATTGGAGCTGCTACTGACAGGTGTTATTCTGGTAGAAATAGTTAGAGTCTGTTAAGCAACAGAAAGAATCTACATCAGACAGTTTATTGGTTTTGCCTTTATTGCACTGGATCATGCAGTGACTTTAGATTATTCAAGTGCATGTAGCAGTTTGGGATGCTGTTGCTGGACTGAAGCAACACAGAGGCTGGCTCCTGCTGTGACAAGCTTAACAATGACTAGTGAGAATGGCTCTGATATTTTTGGGGAAGAGCTTGTCATATCAGTTGTTTTGGACTCTGTGTTTTGCAGATCATGGTCTGACCAGCAGAAAGCAAATTCTGTATCCAGTGGGCAAAATGTGGAGGAAATACGGGTTCTCATAATAGAAGTAATCTTGGGCATCCTCCTCCACGCTCCATGGCTTAGCTTTGGACCTGTTCTTCTGTGACATTGATCTACTTTTTAACCTGATTACCTGAGAAAACATGACCAATGTGATCATGCTGTGTCTCTGTTATGTTTTCTCCAGCCTTCTGAAGGCTTTTGAAACTTTTGACTAGTTTAGATGAAATTTGACAGAGATAGAAATTTTAATGGTAGGTAGTTTCGTGAAAAGCTGTACAGGGTAGGGGACATGTTTGCTTCCCCTCTGAAGGGAATGCATTTGGGAATCTGCAAATCCGAGATAGTAGAAATCAGGCTGCTTCTAGTTTTCTTGTTCTTAAAATTGTTGTTAGCATGCTGTGTCTGTTGTCCTCTATACAAGTCTAGTTTATAGAAGCTCTCCTTTACAAAACTAAACCCAGATTTATTCTCAGATGTCATGAGTATAACCCTAGTAGAAGTAAAAGGTGTCTTAAATGTTTTACTGTGAACACTGTGAACACCAACCAGTCTTGCTGGCAGAAGCTTGCATAAGCCGTGCAAATATAGACAGATTATGGTTTATGTGGAAAGAGTCCCGAGCTTTTCTTCCCCTGCCTCCCAATTAGAAAGGCTTCCACTTTGTTTTGTGTAGTATTTCCTTCACAGATATGTGTGTATAGAAGCTGGTGATTTGTGTGTAGAACCAAGTTGCTTTTTGAATGGGGAGGATAAAGGGAAAATGATGGAGGAGGCAGCTCATTTCCTTTCTGGTTCCTACAGAGGATTTCTTGTGGAATGCAAGATGAGGACTGAAGCAGTAACAACTGATCACAGGCTCTGGGGCAATATGGTTTAAAATTTCCAAACCCCCTTTATTTAAAGCCTTAGTGACTGTAAGAAACAGTAACCCGTTTCACATGTGAGAGCAGGAAGCCTATTGGCATGGAAGAATCCTGGATGAATACTCAAAAAATTAGAATGGGGAACTTACCGAATAAGTAGCTTAAAAAAAAACCAGAACAAAACAAAAAACAAACAAAAGAAAGCCCACCTCACCCTGCTCAAATTGGTTCATTTTAAAAACCTAAAATACATGTGCTAAATATTGTTGCCTTAGGTTGATCAATATTTCAGATTTCAACTTGCTTATATGTTATTTTTTACTTTATTTGTAGGTAAGCAGCTGTTTGAAATGGATCACAACCTTGACACCTCTGACATCCAGTTCTTAGAGGAAGGTAAATTTCTGTTTGTTTCCACAACTGAAAGACAGTGGCTTAAAATAGGTCAAAATTCCTAAGCAAAATTCTGACCTAGTATCTTACCTTGATATCACTTTTTATATTAGAAGAACTTTAGAAGTATTGTTTTGCAGATTGAATAGAACTGATTTTAGTTTCTTTCAAAAACAGTTTCAAGATGCTGAAGTGTACTTATTTGCAGTTTTGAGATTGAGTTGGTTTTACTTCTGTTGCTTCTATTCAAGTTTTTGGACTGGAAGCAGAACCAAAAACAAGTAAAGCAAAACAAAAAACCCACAACCAAACCCTGTTTTTTATTTTTTTCTAATAGCCAGCCTTCTTACCCCCGACTTCAAGCACAGATCTTGAAATTCTGTCTCCTTTCTGAATCTTAACACCAATAGTAAACATCTTGCAGGTCAAATTAAATGCTGATTGCATCTGTGCAATCCAGTTCTTAATGGTTTTGTGCACACTTATTTATTGTCTTACTGAAAATGTCTGACCTATTGCCAGCTGAAAATTTTGTAAACCTGTGCCAAAAGATGTTAAACTTGGAAAATATATTGGAGATAAATCAACCAAATCTCACAGTCACTTATCAACTTAATTTTTGTACTGCCTTTTAATATCCTTGTTTAAAAGACTGATTTTTGAGTTACGACAGCTATTTAATGTAGCTGCATTATCTACTGGTATTGCAAAACACATGTGGAAGAGAATCAAGAGTTTTCTCTTCAAGTTACAATGTAAAAGTCGTTTATGAACATCAGTGAGTATAAACTTGAAATGGTAGTAATGAGGGAGTTGAGTTTCTTTTAGTTAGAGGGCATAATTTAAACTTGTCTTCCTCTGAAATGGCTGAAATGAAGCTGGGTTGTTGATAGACCTCTATATTTGGGCTCTGTGCCCAATTTACTTGCGATTAATGGATTAATTTTTAATCCTGTTTTTATTGGTGATTAAAAACTCCTGTTCTTATTGCTGTTTGCATTCTATCAAAAATGCAACAGGTTACTAACTGCAATTTAATATTGCAATACTGTGTAATAAGTAATTCTAATTTTCACAGTTTAAACAGAATAATGTTGTTATCTTTTAGAAGGAAATTATTTTAAAGGCTCTTTCAAATCTAGTTTGTTTTCAAAAGAAAACAGAACATTACTTAGTGGCCGGAGGATGTCACTGATCATAGTCACAAATAAACCAGCAATAATCCTCCAGTTTTATCCTGAGGTCAGCATCATCTCTCTCAGAAGAAAGTGTGAAAGCATACAAAGCTTTTAAAATTTAAATCTGAAAGTAAATATATGTATGTAGGCATATAAATGGTGTGTGGGGGTTTTTTGGGGGGTGTATTTTTTTTTTTTTTTTTTTTTTTTTAATAAACCCTGTGTTTTTGTGGCTATGATAGTTGTAAATATTCCAGCTCTTGAGATCCTGAGCTCCTACTTTGATGGTACCTGGGAGAAAAGATCTCTGCTTCTAGGAACTATAAATGTTAATTTCATTCTCCCAGTGGATTCTGAGGTCCTGTGTGACTTTTGTCTTGTCTGAGTTTTGGTATGAGGGAAAAAAGTTTCACTTTAGTTGTAAAAAGATAAAATGTGTTTTTTCCTTTTCCATATCTATTTGATATATGAAAAGCTAATTAAAGTATCAGCTACATACGTTGAAGAATAAATACAAAAAAGCATTGTATATTTTGTAGTTTAGGTACTGTTTTCCTACTTGCATGAAAATAGATTATTTTTCTGTTCTTTGCAGCTGGAAACAGTGTGGAGGTCGATGAATCTTTATTCCAAGAAATGGATGATTTGGAGTTGGAGGATGAAGAGGATGACCCTGACTACAACCCTGTTAATTTAGATAGTGATTAGACTTTTCTGAACTGGCTCTGTCATCAGTATGGACATATGTAAGCAGAGAGGGACAGGCAGGAAAGCCACAGTATCTGTGGCTTTTAGTAATGTGTATTGGTTTTCTTTTTTCTTTTTTTTTTCTTTTTTTTTTTTCCCCAAAGAAAATAACCAAGATATTTTAAATCCAGGAGAATGGTCTTCTGATGACTTTCATAATAAATAAATTAACTTTAATATTTCAGATGAAAAATTTTAGAAATACTGATCTGTCTGAAAATGCCATTCTACTTGCTCTTATTTTTTTCCTTCCCACTTCTGTAATTGACCTTTGAAGAGACGTGACAACGAGCAAGATGGAAAGATGTTATAGCAAGCACTAAAGACACCTGCCTCTGAAGGCTGAGCAGCTGTTCTGCTATCTTCCACCTGGGATATACATGGGCAGCTTTGATGAATAAAAGGGATCACATACTATGCAGGGGTTTTTTTAATGTTTTTTCTTCTGTGGAATTTTGTAACACTTGAAGTCAGTTCTGGTACCCCAGCCTAGCAGCTGTAGATAGGCAGTTCTAGTCACCTTTAAGTGATAAGGCATCACTTTAATAAAGTTTAATGGAAACCATTTCCGTACTACCACATAGTAGTAGAACTACTACATAAACTTCTGCTGTACTTGAGGACAGTAGTTTCAAAATGACTAGTTCAAATCTGTGGGGAAAAAATCAGAATGAGATGGAAGTCCTCTTGGAAAGTTTTGTTGATTTGTTCAGAGAGGAAACATTATCAATGAAGTGCAGTACCAGGATTTATAGGGTTCTTAAAGGTCTGAATGTAACGGGTGTTGTTTTAGAAGCATCGTGTTGGCAGTTTATAAAGGTTAGCACAATGTACAGGAAAGCTACACATCAACTCACGGATGTTAACCATCCTGCAGAGTTGCATAGGGAGCTAACAGCTTGATGTTAGACTCCACCTCCCTTCCCACCTCCAAAACCCGAAAACACTGCGAGAACCGTGGTGTTTAAACATGCAGTGTTTGAGACTGCATCAGCTAGAAGGATGACTGTATGGGTGAAGGTTTCAAAAGACAGCTCTCCAAATAGAGAACCACCAGGCGCCTCAATGATTAAACACTGTGTGCTGAATTTTGAAATACTGTGCGTAGACTGCCTTAACTGCACCAGCTTCAACCTTTGAAGAGGGTTACACTAAAGTATCGCAGTGCTTAGAGGAATAATAAATTTATGAACTTCAGTGTCTGGAAATACTGTATTCAGAATTTATTTCCAGAAATAATTTAATGGTATAAGATTTTCTGCCCATATTGCTTGAGAACATCTGTTTAGGATGATCTCCTTTAACACGTTTCAGTAGTTTTTTCTTTTTGTACTCAAGATGAATGAGTTTCTATTAGGTAGAAATAAATGTTCAAGTACCCTGTAAATACTTTTATAAATTAACCATGTGCCTTTGCTCCTACTGTCCTCTAGTTGATTTTTTTAATTTTGGCTACTAAGAGCTCTAAACAAGCATCTAGTTTTCAATGACAATGTTGTGTGTTTCAAAGCAATAAGCGAGATCTGTGTTCCAGCAGAGTTACCAAATATGTTAAAAAAGTGTGAGCTAATGTGATATTAAATCTGAATTTTCCAAAGATACAGTTGGATTGAAAGAGTCATAGTGACTACATCCAGCTTCCTGTGTAATTGCTAGGATGCTTTAAAATGCTCTTCAGTACTGATCTTAATTTACTTCTGGTATGTCTCAATTCAGCTGCATAAAAACATTTTAACTCCTAAGGCTGCTTTTCATTTTCAGCAGTGTATGTTTAAAACTGGCATTTTTTCATAGGAGTGAATTAGTTCTCTTTACATCTGGACTGAATCCAAGAATGCTGTGTAGTCTGTGCAAAATGTGGTAATCTGAGAAAATTTTCCAAGTGGGTCACTGACAAGAACAATGTACATATGAAAAAATGTTTCTTGTTAATGGCATTTCTAGATTAATGAGATTTTCTAGTCTGTTTTCACACTAACATATTTATTGCTTTTCAAGCAGAGGGTGTGTAGCTTAAACATGTTAAAATGTGAAAACGTTTTCACTGTTACATCTTATATTTCAAAGCAGAGGAAATAAGGTTTGAAGTGACAAAAAATTGCATAAAGTCTGTTCCTCCAAGTCTTTGGAACAAGTTTCAGTGACTCAATCTGAACTTCAGATTTGTTTAGCTTTGTTAGCAATTAACATCTGTGAAATAAAAGGGAATTTGACTGAGAGTAAGCTTGGCTATGTTTGCGTGTTTTAGTTTGCTGAAATGGAATGAGGTAAGGTTTCTTTGGTGGAAGAAGTTTAGGTAAGATATTTAAAGTTTACTTATGCACTTTGGATTAGATTGAAGTCTGATTCGTATTAATCTAATAAAATTCCATTGATGAACTTCGATGAAATTTTAGTAATTCAGAATCATGGTGCTGACAGCCTTGCTTGTACCTTGCTTTTAACCAAGTCCAAAGCAAAGCATACCCTGTAATGCATGTAGGGAAACTATTATGGGTTGCAACACTGCACTACAACCAGAGCTAATCTAGTTTTGCTCATGCTGAACTTTCTCAATAGTGGCGCCTGAGCTCTAGTAAAATTCAGAGGATGGTGCTGTAGGGGAATACAATTTTGGGCATGCTGCAAAACCTAGGATTTTGCATCCAAATGATGATTGTGTTATGATCTGTTTTAAACCAAACAAACTCCTAGTATGTGTCTCTGGGGTTTTGGGGTGTTTTTTTCCTTGTCCTTTGGCCAAAAATGGAGAGCTTGAAATACATCTCCTGTGGGGAGAATCAACTTCAACCCTTCTCCTAGGGGACTTAGAACCATCAGGCTACCTCCACGTTTTGAACCATGTGGTTGTTGAAACAGATTCAAAGCTAATTGGACAAGGCAGTAGACTGTGCCTGGATCCAAGATGCCGATACCTTAGATCCTGAGGGAGAGCTGTCATATGAGTGTTCTCCCTTTCTTCATGCAGAATCTGACGGTGCGAAATGGTGTGCTTTTTTTATTAGCCCTTCAGAGCCTTGCAACATGGCTTGGAGTAGGAGGGAGAGGCTTTTCAATTATTCCACACAAATGCGTTTATCACCATGAATTCAGTTTTACTTTCTGCACTACATGTTCCTGGAATCTGCAACTGATGGAGTGAGCTGACACCGTTGGGCTGTGGCAGTGTTGTGTGAGGTTTATGTGGCTTGTATTACTGTGCTGGGACTTCCCGTCTTTGGAAAGAGTAAAGATCAAGGTCCTACTTGTAATCAAGAGTTCTGTTTGTACTTACAGCAAACTCAGCAAAAGGCCTGCATTAGGCTTCTGACTTTGAACTGGTTTTACCTTTTCTGTGGCCAGGGTAAGTACGTGCATGTGGAAAAGAGCTTCCCACGAGGACACCAGTGATGACTTGGAGGTCGGGGGATGCAGAGGTTACACAAATCACGTAAGGGGTTGTTTTGTAACTTGTTTTCTTGGTATTGGGGATACAAAGTTCCAGAAGGAAAGATGATCTGGCTGTATCATTGAAGCACGTGGAAAAGGATGTGTGCTAACAAAACCACAGGTTACGTTACCCAAAGGCTACGTCCTGAAGGCTGCTGAAGAAAATGAAAGGATAATGGCAGAGGTTCCCAAGAGCACAAGCCAGAGAGCATAGCAGAGGCCTTGAAAGTGCAAGCACGGATTAGTAGCAGAGATGTGAACACTTTAGTCATAAGTCACCGCTGAATGCATGATCAAGTCATTAATTACTAACCGCTAAAGAAACGGAGTCTTGAAAAACAGGTAGACCACTTTTAGAGCATAAAGTGAACCTGTACAGAAACATACAGGTCTAGGCATGTCAAGGCTTTAGATTTCATGTGAGGTGATGGTGAAGCCTGGTGGTTGCTCAGTTGCATTTGCTTCAGAAATAGGAATGCAGAATTCATCACACCAGTGTCTCCTATTGCTAGGTAGGTAAATAGTACTTTATTATCTTTGAAAGGAGGTATGTATCATTGACTCACATTTGCTCTGCTCTCCTGCTTGATTGTAATTTGGATGCAGCAACCCCCAAACCACCGCCATGTGAGCCCACAAATCACTCCAGATACCCCACAACCATCTCCAGCACTCATACACCCAGCTCTACCAAAACTACCTATGTGTTTTGAGAGGCACAGGGGGTCAGTTTGGTTTGCTCGGAGTACGCCTGCACGACTGAGCCCAGGAACGAGGTAGACCCGTTCAGTCAGACCTGAGCAGGAGCCTCGCGTGTGGGGTCAGCCATGGCTGACCAGGGTTTGTACTTAAAGCTACACTGCGTGTACTCGGAGATGGTTCAGGTCTAAAAGCAAAGGTAACAACCCTAGGTACTTCTGTAGTTAGATGGCTGAATAAAGGCAGACTTTCCCCCTCCTATAGTAACAATTCCATTCTTTCCTGATTTGGGGTAAGTGGTTGTAAATGTGTCACTAGCTTTGATTTCACAATCCTCCAGGGAAGCTACATACTCAAGTATTTACAGCGAAATAAAACCGTTTGTACCTGATGGTTCCATTGTTAATCTGTTGTCCTTATAGGTGAAAAACCTGCAATAAGAAAATATAAGATTAAATCTTTTTTTTTTTGGTTGTCATCTCAGATGCAAGCAAGTAATTAAAACAAAGAATCCAGTGCTGGGAAATTTTAACAAAATGCATCTCAGCAAAATTCTGGAAACAATACAGTGAAATTTAGCTTTCAGATTTTCACAAGAACATCACTCAGGATACATTTCTAGTTAAAAAGGTGTATAGCAATACCTTTTACTCATATACTTATTTACATGCTATGTGCATATAACAACTATTGAACTGAAGGCAACCTGTATAAAAATCATATGTCAAAACTCCTCTAGGATCTGAGTGGCTGTATAGTTTTCTTTGGGATGTCAGTAGCTCTTGAACAGAGCTTAACTATCGAGCTCTCATTCTGAGTTTTGAGACTGAAACTGTGTTTGGAACATTCTATTACAATTTCTGCCTCCTACTTATTCTCTGTCTCATTACTAATGTTTCTTCCATGGTAAGCATGATTTCTGAAAACAAGGATGGGTAATTGTGATTGTGTGCTATTGCTATTTTCTTAAAAATGCCTACTGGTTTTATGAGATTTTTGTCTTGTGTCTCATTAACACCATTATTGTGTATTTGCCAGAAAAAGACATTAAACATCATCGTGGTGACTAGAGAAGAGCAAACGCTTAGGGCGATAGAGGAAGAGTAACAGAGACTGACTGGTAGCTGAGCCAGAGCCAAATGACACATCTAGGTCTGAAGGGTTTGATCTGTGTCTCTTCTGCAGTCTTTGGGCTAAACAACATATGAATGGATTTCAGCGAGCTTAACTAAATCCCAGTTTCTCCCTCCCTGCTCTGTAGTCATCTCAAACTATGACCTTCCAATTTTTGTTCTTATGAGTAACACTTATAAAAACACTAAAAAAGAACAGGGAGGAACAAATGCTAGAGTCTGTTGATGTAGAGGCCATCAATTAATTTGTGTATCAGTTGATATGAATGTCTTCTATGCATCTCCCAGAACACGATCGATATGTTTGGCTTTTTCTCCCTTAAACCTGTGAAGCAAATACCCTTCGCTTGTCCAAGTTTCACTTTAGCAGAAGGAAGAAGGAAGTTTACCTGCACTTTAAAGGTTTAGACAGTTTCTTCCTACCTCTTTTCTTTCTTTCATTTAGCATGAAGGACTTATAAGTGACCTTCACGTAATCTTCTATCACTCTCTTATGGTATTCTTCATCATGCCTAAGACAAATTCCTTCTAAATACCTACAAAACAAGATCAT
Organism: Microhierax caerulescens; assembly: GCA_035590215.1. Lineage (NCBI taxonomy): Eukaryota > Metazoa > Chordata > Aves > Falconiformes > Falconidae > Microhierax > Microhierax caerulescens. The sequence goes on along the minus strand of JAVJGJ010000059.1, from coordinate 62,234,584 downwards.
TTTTCTTCTTCAAATCCCTTCTTCAGAAAACTCTATGCTATGATACACGTAAACCACTGGCCAGCAGGTGGACAGCCATTGCTGTGATCAGTGTCTATCACACTGATTCTGTCACCTTATTTACTTTTTCTCTGGGACACGGCTATGTCCATCTGTTGTTCGTTGTCTTATTTTTAGATTGTAAATGCATTAATCCTCTGTGTGTGCCCTTGTTAGCATTCTGGGCTTTGCCTATGTATTTGGGCTTTTAGGCATTACTTCAGAATAAATTGATGTTTTTTATAATGAATTGATAAAAGAAATGTCAATAGTAAATGTTAATAAAACAATATAAGCTTTGGGACCTTCTTCCTTTGACCATACCAGAGACAAAACAAATGCATACACCCAGCTATGCTGGCCACAGATGAAGGCAACAACATACAAGATACTGTTGTGATCTCAAGAGAGAGGAATGGGCATTGAGTTGGAGATGTAAAATGGAGAAAATGCCATCGTGTCAGTCACCCTGCTCCTGTGATCAGAACAAAGACAGTTAAAAAAATAAATGAAAAGAATGCTGACGCAGAGTCATAGGGAGAAAGTTTTTTTAACAGAACCAACAGCATGTTGTTCAACCAACCAGCCTTTTTTTTTTTTTTTCTTGGAATTTCCAGGCAGTATCTGAAAGTTGCATAAATTAAAAAAGGGACAAGCAGGATCAGTCTCACCTATGTTTCATGATGGAATCTATGTGCAGGTTACAACTTCTGTTATGAAGCTCTGTTCAGATTTAACTCATTTTCCTACATAATTTCAACCTCTTTTGATCTGAGGCAATAGTTTTCATTCTACCACTATCAACACTTCATTGAATTTCAGCTGCTTCTGTACTTTTGGCACAGCTAGTTGTAAAAGTAGCTTATTGATACTTCTTGTTTAATACTTTCTTCATAACAAAGAAAAAGAGTAATTCCTGTGCATACACTAACCTTTACTTTGATCTAACAAGATTGCCGTAAGAAGTACAGGAAAAAAAAAAAAGAAACAGAAATAATCTACTAATGTATAAACTATTGTGAACTCATGGTACGTGAGTGTCATAAGCCAGGTAGGACAGTAACAGGGAACTGCTGCCATAAACCTCACCCATGTAATATTGCTTTTATTTCAAAATGATGAGGAGAGGGAAAGGAAGAGTTCTGAAGATAAAAATTAGACATTGAGAACTGTTAATTGAGAATATAGTTAACATTAAAGGAGGTTTAAATATTTTTTTTACTTTTGGATTTTTTATTGAGGTATGTAAAGAGGCTATTTATTCAACTTTAAAAAATATCTATTAAGTAAAATATCATATTTCCAGGATTCATTGTCAGTAATGGATGTGCTGCATGAAAAGCAGGAAACCTGAGGGAGTAGTTGCATACTGATGTTTTCTTCCTTCTTCAAACAAGAGCTTTATTGTATTTCCTCTTCTATTTAAGAGAAACTTAATATTTTACACAATAATAACTGACTTGCTTAAGTGAGAGTGAATAGACCCAAATCTTTTATTTCTTCAGGAAAATCTCTAGATTTGATTTTTATGACCTGATTAAGCTTTTGAAGGAATGAATAAGGAAGACTAATAGACACAGTCAGCAAGAAAACATTTAATTTGCATTTAAACCCAGAAAAGATACATTACTTCAAAACACTAATTAGCTGTGATTTAGAAACAGACACAAACTCTCCATGAGGATGAATCTATCACCCCAAGATGTTAGAGTAGGCAGAGATGTATGCTGACTTTGTGCTGACACCACAGAATAATACAACACTGATGTATGACACCCGACAGTTTTTAGGAAATAAGTGCTTCCCAGCTGGAGCGTGAGCCTTCTTTCTTAGCACTTGCTGCTTAGCAGCACACACAGTATGAAGAACAAAATTTCTATAACTGGGGCTCAAATGGTAGTGGTTCCTCATAGTAATACCCTTCTCTAAACTCTTCCTCTCTAGAATCTGACTGCCATTAAAAAAAAAAAAAACGTAACGAATGGTTATTTGCTGTGCTTGCAAGGAAAACACAGTGTAATCCACTTAGTGTTGTCTGAACATGCTCTGCGTATGAAAACTGTTACGAAATAACCATGAGATGGAATTAAAACTTATCATTTCTCTCCAGTCTACAGATGCCTCCTGCATGACTCCCTGGGATGATCCCCTGTAGAAAGGAGAGGAACAGAACTGAAATAAAATGCTAGAAAACACCCCATACAGGCAAGCTCTTGTCTGTGCAGAGGAAATCAGCACTTTCAGGGCTGGAGGGTGCAATGAAATTCACTGCCATATAGCCCAAGGGAAAAATTAGAATGTGTTAAAGTTGTTTCTGTGAGAAAAACCTAGGGGTCACCAGAATCCACATTTTTCACTGGAACCTTCAATTAGGCACATTTAATCTGAAAATGCCTATCTATAAAGCAACGTGAATTAGTGTTAAATACTAGAATTAGTAGAATCTTATTAGTATACTACAATTAGATGACTTGATTTTTAAAATAAAGTTCACATTAAACTATTTATAAGTTCTTATAGTACATAGAAAAGTATTTGGACAAGTCGTATATAAGATAAATTGGAATATAAATAGACAAAAAAGAATGAAACATTTTGCTCCCAAAATTTTGGATTTGCAGAGAGTTTTGACATTGTTCCCAAGGAGAAATGAACACATTTTCAAAACCATGATACAACAATTAACAGCTTCTGACAATCCTGAGTAGCAATTATCACAACAATCAACTGAAGCTTTTCTGAGAGTAAGTTTACTTTATGTAAAGTATAAACTGCTTCAGCACTTGATGTACAGCAGACTTAGGAGGCTTTTCAGTAATTAGTTTGTGCTCTATCTTGTGTAGGTTCAGACACTTCTTCACTGCTTTTTTCAGAAAATGAGTTTGCAGCTGAACATCAGCAGCCAGGGCCCCCAGCAATGACAACTCCCTGTGATTTACTTCTGATTACGGAAGCGTCCTACTCCTTTTGTTGCCCCACTGCCTGGGAAAAGCAGATCAAAGTCCTTCTTAGAATTTCAAGAACATGCCACCATTTACTTCACCCAAGCGGTTAACCAAATTTTCAGAGTCTTGCAAATAAATCCAAACAGGTTCCCATTCTTCATTTGAGGTAACTATTTGCAAAGAAAAGCTTGGCTTCTGTGAACCCAAGGGAGTCTTGATAATGAGACAATATCCCTCAAGCAGTTACTTTAATTAGTATTGAGCTCAGATACACTCATTCTCTCTCTCAAGGCAAACTCTTGGTAGTGAATCATGCAAAGTCCTGGGCCTCATTAAGGTTATTTTAAAGTTTTGTTACCCCACTGCTTCCATTCCAGTGGTGCACAGTTAATGTTTGAAAGTTACCCCATTACCCTGCTCCAGCTGCAGTTCCCTGAAAAGGCTATTGTTTGTTATACCACAATTACTTTGGTTGGTTAGATCTTTACATAGCATCCCTGGGGTCAAGCTGAAACAAACGAGACACCAAGACTATGACCTTAATAGATCTGGAACTAGGCTTATGCTACTCTGACACTCCCAGAACACATGTTAAAAAAGACCCCAACCAAACCAACCAGCCAAATAAAAACACCCACACCAAACTAGACCAAAAACCAAACGCAAAATTTATTGAGGTCTTGGCATAAGGTCATGCTACACAAGGAATAAAGTATCTCAAGTGGCTGGTTGCTGTCCAGATGGTACCAGGAATCACCATTGCAAGAACCCTTGCAAAGACATCTTCAGCTGGATCAAGTGAGACTCCCCTCTTCTGCTCACTTACAAACTAGCTGCCCCATGGTGATTACGTAGGAATCAAACAGCACGCACGAGCCCGTACACAGAGGTATTGCAAACCTGGCACATTACAGCATTTCACCAAAACACTCGCTTAGTCCCAATGGCAGTTTGAACACGTAAGTGAAGAGCTGGGGCTGAGGGTGCAATTCCTCCCCCCTTAGGTGTACAAACCTGTGCAGTGTCACACTGGTAATGAACATGCTCAGTCTGGAATTAGCAGAGCCTCAGCCAGGAATAGATTCGGTTCCAGTCACGGGAGGTGAGGGAACAGAGCAGAAGAGATTGAAGTGTGTCTGTGAGAGGTTAAGTGACTGCATGGCTGCAGACCTTCACATGGCACATAAAACCACATGGCACACAAAACCACATGCCACACAAACCAGGGCTAGTATAGGAGCTGGTGGTCCCTAGTCTCAGCCCCTCCAGTGTCCTAAATATTTAACCCTTTCATACGTTATAGGCCACTTCTACATAACTACTGAAATGAATTAATTTTTATAATTAAACCTTTTTACTTTCATGCTTTTTTTATTATTTATTTATGGGTTGCAGTTATCTTTATATGTTCACGTTTCACTACTACCAAAAATTAGTAGTTCTTGTTTCCAGAGCATATTAAACATGAGAGCAACAGTAACACTCCTACACCTACATCTAGATGTCAACACGTAAGAAAGCCTAAACGAAAGGGAAGTACCTAAGCACTAGGTGCAGTAAATGGATGCTATGGCGTGATTCAGTTGCTTAAGCAGAGACATCTAGTGCTATCTGCAACACACCCGACCACCCCTTCCAGCCTCCAGCTGCCCCACTCTTACGTCTTTGACACAGCAGGGCACCTCAAACGCCCAAGAAACACATCTCAGCAGATAGCTACAGCGTCTTCAATGGCAGCAACCCTGCACAACACAGCCCCCAGTCAACAGTCAGTGCAAATGTCCTTTTGAGATGCCTCTGGGGTCTAGGGGGGTACACGCTACAAAACATATACAAACCCAGAAATAAATAAAAGGATTAAATAAAGATGAAATAAACACTTTAAAAATATTATTTTATTATTTTATGTATTCATGGTACAAAAGATCCACTTTCTTCCTATACCCCAATGGATTGTCTTGTGTAGCCCCTAAAGCACCCCCACCCACCCCCACTTTGGACACCACTTACACCTCACAGCCAATGCTAACATTGACCCACCACACGGGCACACATGTTCACGTTTACAAGCGATACATCCACAGAAGCCAGCTAACCGAAAAGAAGATCAGTAGTAAACTAATCCCTGGTGGAACAGACTGTATCATGAAATCACTGAACTGTCTCTGTACTTTGCGAATAGTTGCAGAGAATTTGCTGATGCATAATAGCTATGCGTTGATCAAATTTTGTAAGAAACAGAGCGCTGGCCACAGAGGCAGCATAAATACACATACAGAGGTAAACCATGTCCAGGCACTCCAATAAAGTAGTCACACAGTATCTTTACGCACTGCTTATTGTCAGTTAACTGCAGTGCATAGTTGGCTGTGGGATGGTGTCACTTGGAAATTTCAGCAACTAAGAAAATGCCAAATTTTCTAGTAAGACAAGGACTGTATTATTTCAGAGTTACAGACTCATCAGGAGGGTGGAGTTCTGATGAAGATCAAAACTACAGATTTACACCAGTGCTGTGCTTCTCCAGAGCCCCCAAGCATTTATGGAGACATAGTTTAAGTCCAGAAATTGTTGAGTTAGGATCTCAGTCCAAAAGTTTAGTATTTTACATCCAATAAATGCCAGAAAGAGGTATAAAGTCATCCTTTAAGGAATCTTCTCAGATGTTAAGACCTTAGAAGCATGGCAGCGAGCCTATAAAACGTGGGGAGAAGGGGAAAAGAATAGTTTAAGGAATGAAAACATCACTTTGAAAAGCATTTTTCAAATTATTAGTTTAGTAAGCTTAACAAGTATAAGGGGTTGTATTTAGTCTTAATTAAATGGGAGCTTTCAAGACAAAATTCAAAACCCCAGATATTTAAAAATGTAAATCACATCTTTGAAAAGATGAACACCACCCCCACCCCCAAAACCCCATACAATGCTCTTCTTTTTACTGGGTCCCGAATTTTAAAGCTTTTGCTAGAAGGAAGAGAGGATGGCTGTGTTTCACTGGTATTTCTGACATGTTCAGGGCCAGGAAACACTTAAGGCAACACCTCATTTCAATACACAGATGTTAAATACAGTTGAGCAGGTGACTCAGCCACTATTTATTTCATAGTTTAAATAGAAGTGTGTCCTGAAACTTGAACATGCTGAACAGTGCTGATAAGTCACCACAGAATCAGAATGTGGGTCCTCAGAATCAATTTGTTAGTGTAGGAAAGAGAAAGCTTAAGAAACAAAAATTACATCTGACAGCTGAAAACTTCTATGGTCTTAAAAAGTAACTATGCCCAAAGTGAAGCGTGTGGACAGGATTTAGAAAAACTCCAAACAACGTAAGATGCCTGGAACCGTGTTTTGAATATACAAAGTTCTAAGTTCTTTCAGAAAGCAGAATGCACTAGGTTCTAAGCATCCAAGATGAGGAGACATTAGATGGTTAGGCCTCAGTATCTGTGTGCCTTGCTCTTCAACTATCAAAGGCTGATAGACACTACATAGTTCTACAAAATTACAGTAAAAAGCCCTGAACGTAATTTTGGACTATGAATGCTTTGTAAGTACCTTATATGCCCACAATAAGTTATTTAGGGGAAAATACTGTAAGAAAATGAAAAAAAAAAAAAAAAGCCCAATTTACATCTGCAAACAGTGCAAGCTTCATAAAAGACCGAGAAGTCGTCAGATACATCAGTACAGAACTTATTTACATGCAAAACTGTTTTTGGTTTTGATATCCTGCAATTACTCAATTCACAGACAAAATGCAGAAAGTAGCAGAGAAGAAAGATGAGGGAAGTGAAGAGATGAAGAAAATCCACCATGCAACCATATATGCATATCCATTTGAGTATTAAGAGATGCAGATTCTCTGAAGTTTTCTTAGACAGAAACTATTCTCAGAAATACTTACAGCTTTCTCTTCCAATGACAGTACACCATCTACAGCCACTATCTGGTATTGCTTTTCTTTTAAGCTACCCACAAATCTCCGAAGTTGTCTGAGACTAGTACAGTCACTGTTCTGTTTTAGCAGTTTCTGCATTTCTTGGGAAGGACATCCCGGGTCAAACAGTAGCAAACACAAGTTTTTATTCTTCTTCTCTTCTATTCCGACAACAGTACGACTATGACCTAATTGCAAAATACAGAGTTTCAGTATTTTAAAAAACACATAAATCCCATTTATTTCCTTGTAGCAGACTAAATTTCAGATGAAGACATTACTTAAAATTTAATAAGGTAGTTAGAAGAAAAAGGGTAGATGTCAAAAAGCTGAGATCCCAATAACATCCAGGTCTTCTATGCAATAAAAATATAAACTTTTATGTTGCTCTTATTTCATAAAACAGTAACAGAAAATAAAAGCCACGCCTTCAATTAAATGAAGAAGGAATGTAAAATGCTGCTCTGAATTGCAGCACAAAGAACAGTAAGAAAACAGCATATTGTGATACTGACCTTGATGTTGCAAGTAGATGGGTGGTTTGGAAGTACACACTACCTTTGCACCACCTTCATTATCTGTAGAATAGTAACGCAAAACCCACTCAAATAAACGAGGGTGTGTACCCATAGGGCCAGTTGGTTTGTGAAAGTCAATGATTTGACACCTACAGAACATTTAGAATGAAAGCAACAATAACATTTTAAGCAGGTCGTTAAAATTTTTCACCTCTCAGTCCCTTCCTCCTGCACCGAGACTGTTTTGTAAACAGCAATTCCAGACACTGAGTGGTTGTCATCACTTACTTTTTTTTTTTTTTTAAATACAGGAGGAAGGGACATATAATTACAAGGCAATGCAATATATACTGTTCAAACTGGAAGATTTATTCCTTAACAATGAGACACTCTGATCAGTCTAACAAGAACTTGTGAAACGTGCAAAAATTACAATGTTAGATTTTATTGTATGTGATGTATGTACAGTAGAGAATCCAATTAACAGCTTTCAGAATCATGCACATGAATAGCTGAAATTCAGGTTCTTCTTGAGAAGAAACTTCTAGAGACATTAAGTTTTACTCAATGTTTCGTTGTATGCATATGTGACATAGATCATTGAGACTTGACGAAAAATTAAGTAGTTACTCAGTTTATGTACCTGCATAAGTAGTTACACAGCTTTGTACTGTGCTGAATCAGATCTGGTTATAGGTTGGTTAAATTTAAAGCCACCAAGGTGGCTTTATCATCACGCAGCTGGTAATTCTGACTTTTAAAGGTACAGCACTTAAAAATAACAACAAAAAAGCAGTATTTACTTTATCTGGAGACTGGTTAACAGTGAATAAATTTCACATGCTCCTATCCATGCTTTGGAACCATGTAATCTGTTGTTGAAGTGAGATGCCCCCTGAGGATCAAAGCCTTCCCTCCAGGCGTCTTCAATCATGGACTGAATCTTTGGTATACCAGGAATTAGCATAGTATCTGGAACAGAAGAGCTTTTGAGTTGTGGTCACAGTTACTGACATAGCCAATTAAAAATATTCAGCTTCTTTTATAAGGTTGACATTACAAAGATGCACCAAAAAACCTAAAGCTAAAACTTCAACCACATCATGCCTTGCCAGTATTCACCTCTCTGATTCCTTCCACAGCTAAGCTCCAGCGGTATAACATACATTTAATAGCCACCACTGACCTAGTGAGCCTTGCTGCGTAAATTAAAAGGCAAAACATCAATCAGTAGGTTGTCATCCACAGTACATGAAACAAATAGGCAGTGTTTTGTTTAATACCTCTCAAGCAGTCATTATACAAGCTATTTTGCAGCAGTGAGGAAAGGAGCATTTGGAAATTCCTGTAACCACAACCCCAGCCTCTGTCACCCAAAGATGACTGGAAGTGGTCTACTCCTGCTGAAAGCCATACGTGCCTCACATCTTTGTTTTCGTTCTGATAGTACTTGCACAATGCTTCAATGACTCCTAAAAGAAGACAAAATATAAAGTTTATCTGTAAAATTAACTACAAAATTTGCCAGAAAAAAGATTCTTTACCCAACTTGGAACAGATACAGATTATTTTACAGACAATTTATTTTAAAACTTCTATGTGACCCTACGTTACATCTGGAACACAAATCACAAAATCAGTGGACAACGCACCTATTTCTTTTTGATGGTCTTTACTTCAATGAATTTATGAATACTGAAGCTTTAAAAAAAAATACATAATCCACTTGCAGGATATTCCACATCCTCCTTTTTTACATGAAAGAACATGCTTGAGAATGCTCTGTCCAATTTGTAAAGTTAAATTCTCAAAAGCTATTGCCATGCTATTGTGAAGACAATCATTCCATAGCCATCATAGATTATTTTCTGAATTCCTCTCTGAAGTCTAAATCACTACGAAGAATTAAAACTTTAAAAGTATTGTCCCCACTCAATACATTTTATAGAAGTAATTTTATTTTACCCGTCAAGAACCAAACTGCTATTTTGTGAGCTAGAACCACTAGAAATTAGGTAAAAGACCCTTTGAACTGTGGTCTTGACAGGTAAAGGCAAGAAAGCCTTTTGAAAGGGACACAGAAATCCACTGGCACTGTATTTTCGTACCAATTATAAAATATTTCAAAGAAGATGTATCAAGTAGATATCTACTCCTCCTAGTAGTCTTTTAGACTTTGTAATCAGATGAACACCATGCTCACCTGGGACGAACTTACACAGTACTTCAACTAATTGAAACACCTGATAAAAAGCAATTGTAAATTTTAACAGCTACGCTAGGTTAGGAACAAATGAGTACTCAGTAGTAAAGAGGCAAACGCTCCAGGACAACCAACTTGTAATTGCATCTTTTGAAACATATTGTCTGGTTAAAGGCCCAGATACAACTTGGTTCCATAGGGAAAAAAAAAAAAAAAAAAAAGTCTAAAGGTTAGAATAAAGATTAGAAATACACCATGCTTTAATTTCCTTACTAGTTTAGGACTAAAATGTTCTAGACTGATCTAGAATATAAGGATTAGAACTAGGATGCAACCAGTATTAAGCATCCGGTTATACACTTTGTTAAAGAAAGGTTTGGTCCCTACAACTGAGGTCTAAAAACCAGTCTTCATTGTATAATTTCAGCGGTTTTACCTGAGGTCTTAGTTTTCCCATCATCTATACCAAAAGCCAAACATTCCATCATGTCAGCTTTCCTCTTGTGATATTCAAAAGGCTGCATCTTTCCTCTGTCAACTTCCCTTTCCATATTCTTTAGGAATTGCTGCTTGTAGCCTCCAGAATTATCCAAGCCATACTGTCTCTGTTAGGGATGGAATGTGTATAATTTAGATCACATTTTTTGAATTCACCCTCCGTGATTTTGAGAACTGCATGCACAATCAGTAACTTTAAAAAACAGTGAACAATGAGACATAAAAACTTCAGATGTATGGTGTTTTAGAGCTGAAGGCCAAGACTCACTCCTGAATAGGAATGTGGGACTAGGAAAGCCACACCTGAAGAAGCAGGCACATCCCTCTGCTCCCTCTTGGGCAGACAGCCATTGGCACAGAGGCAGTCAATGGCCAGGAGGTAGTAAGAGTGGAAAATGAGCTATCAGGGCTGTCAGGTGGCAGGGAGAGGGAAACAGGATTTGGCAGGGGAGTGACGATGGCATCCAGGAAGAGAATGGCTAGGATGCTCAGAGCCTTAGGCATTCCGGCAGGGAATGTGCTCCAGGCTGCAATGCAAAGCAGAGCACCAGAGCTGGGTAAGGCACAGCAGAAGACACCCAAGTGTGCCAGGGCCGCTGGTGAGAACAGTATGGCATGCACAGGGAGCACCCAGCACCATCCTGAGCCAGCACCACTAAAGCAGTAAAGCCAAACAGCTCAAGGCAGGCATGCCCAGCACCCGTGCCAGGATCAAGGCTGCCAAGAGCTTGCATTTGCCTGCAACCCACTCCTGCACCACTACACCTCAACACCACCTTTCTGACTGCACAGGCCTGACCTGGTATGGCCAGGCCAGGTCATGACAGTTCCAAGATGCTCAGCTTCTAATGCCGCATTGGTTCAAAAGTTTACCATTTAGGAGTATTGCAGTACCTGCAGCTTCTTAAATTCTTCCCTCTCTTGCTTCTGTTCTTCTGATTTCTGCCGTTTATCTTCCTCAATTTGGAGCTGTTGAGCCAGTTCCAGATCTCCTATGTTTCCACCTACTCAGGAATAACATTCCAAAAAGAAAGGACTTGAACAAGAGGTTAGCAATGCATTGATGAATCATTTATTTTTTTAAGATTCTATGTGTGTCTAAACAGACACACATAAACACAACTGGACATTAATTTTAGGAGATGCAACCCACATTATTTTGAGTTATTAGCAACAAACACTAAAGAGGACTGACTGCATTCAGTCTACCAAGATTCAGACTCTTGACGTCAACAAAGTTTATGCAGTTACAGGAGCAATGACTTGGCAAATAACGCACATACCTCTACTACTACGAAAACAGCTTTTGTTTATGATGTTTCACTTATTGTTAGCAAGAAGTCCCCATTTCTTGAAAAACACACACTTAACTAGCTTCTAGGATCACTGGAGCAGTCCCATAACAAAGTGACAAAAACAAATTAGGATCAGAGAACTGGATCAGGAATCTCTAAGGCTTTTATTTGCCATGCTAATAAGCAAAATTAATTTTTATTCCTTTTTTTGCTATGACTAAATGAATTGGCATAAACACAGAGTAAAAAAATTGTAGTTTTTGTAAGCTATATATTTTCAGCTCATCATACTGGAATGTGCCACAATAAATTCCATGTATTCTATAGAGCTAGAAAAAAAAAAAATATACCATGACTGTCTTTTAAATATTTTTCACTCTAAATTTTAGTTTTGGCTGACATACTGTACACTTACTTAACCAGCACAAATAGACAAATATTTATTTTAGCATATGTAATTAATTAGAGCACTTGGGCAAGTGATAGGATTTGCTATTAATTATGTTAACTTCATTATATACACGTCCAGTTCTCTTTTTAAATAAGGAAATACTTAAATTTTGTCTGAGATTCTATACTACAACATGCAAATACTAGTAAATGCTTTCAAGTATTATCAAGCCTGTATCCTTTCATGTACCTTCTGAAAAGCTATGTTCCTCTAAGTGTAAATCCACGTGTTCTTCAAGTATCTGTAGGTTTGTACAGGTAAGACTGCATATTGGACATTCATATAGCTGTTCACAATTTCCTGTGTCTGAAAAAGAAATGCGATTTCTTGATTAATGGAACTCCACTTTTTTGGTGAGAATCATCCCCGTAATTGATATACAGTCTAAGATACAGTAATGAATTCTGTGTTGCCATCGAAATCCTCAAGTGAAAGGCAGCAAATTCCAAACAGCTGTTGCTCTCTTAATAATTTAAGAACTTCTGTCTAAATACCTGAAAATTAAGACATATTTTCCTTTTGTCTGTTTATCAAGTTTTGCCCCATTTAACTCATAGACTCATAGATCACAACTTGACAGGATAATATTCGTATTAAGAAATGCTTAGTCTAAATCATCAAACAGTTAATGAAAAGATCTGCCCTGCTAATGGAAGAATATTTGCTTATGAAACTTCATTAATTCTGCCCACCAACTGCTGTGTTATAACACAAATATTAAAGTAGAACGTGCTGCTGTTCTTACTTTGTTGGTCTTCCTGCATCTCCTCAAATATTCTTTCTGCAGTTCTAGTATTATTATTGAAAAGCACCACAGAGAATAGTTAATGCTCAAAAGGACTTCATCATTTAGATCCTCAGATTAAGTTGTACAGGGCCTTTTCCACTCAGTTTTTTTACTAACTCCAAGGAGAGACACTCTACAAGCTCCCCAGACAAGTTACTTCAGTGTTTGACCACTCTCACAGTAAAATAGAATTTCTTGTGTTTAAAAGATGTTTCTAATATTTTAACTTGTGCATACTGCCTATTGTCCTGTCACTGGCCACCACAGAGAAGAGCCAGACTCCATCTTTACTGCCCTCCTTTTAAGTTCCTAGATTTTACTTGCACCTTCCTAGGTCACAAAACATGGGAATTCTTATGCCATGTTAGCTGTTTCTGGAAAGCATTTGCCCAAGCTGAAAATTCATGACTGGCTGGAGGGAAACATGATGATATAATAACACTGCATGCATGTAGTTTCCTGAAACACACTATGTACATAAAAAAAAAAAACCAAAACACCCTTAATGCAACTACTTTTAAAATAGAAATCAGCATGCAGGCAAGTTATTTATTTATTCAAGGTGTGCATTATTTGTATCCATAGAAGTAATCTGTTATTCAAAGCTAAGATTTGGTGGGGCTTTGGTGTTTGGTTTTTTTTTTTTTGAGAAAACCATTTTTAATCACAGATTAGGCAGTGTGGTTGATCATACTGCCAGATTACGCACCCTAATCATCATTTGTATTTCTTGTCAGTATCAAGAATGCCAGTTGTCTAAGAGAAATACCCACTAGCAGAGATGCCGTTACTTTCTGAAACAGTTTCTGAAATAGCTGCCAGCAACTTTGGACAGTTAGAATAAAATCTTGGCCATTATTTTTAATATTGAATTAAATATTAAAACATCTTAATATTCAAATAAATAATGATTTTCCTTACTCCAGCTTTAGTCTCCAAAAAATCCTTGTCGTCTCCAAACCAGTGTTTAGTACTTCAGAATACTTTGGTGCTGGATGTTTCCCAAGTCTCTAATTCAAATGGAAAACTACCTTTCCCTAACATGTACTTCAACTGCTCTACGGGATCCTGTCAGAGATGAGACTTCAAGAGACAAAGTCAAACAAACTTTTGCAACCAAACATATGTCAGATAGGTCAAAACCACCTCCCTATCACACCAAAATGTTACGATCTGCTTTCATTGATAGGAACGGTGTATTTTGGGCACACAAGATATTGCAGGTTCATCTGCATTTGTGTTTTCAGTTCTGCTCTGGAGCAGATTTTTCAAGTTACACCCCCATCGTCTTCGCTTACTGTCCCTTTTTAAGTGACTTCTCTGCCATCTTCAGTCACTGCCCCAGCTCACACTGAGTGGCCTTGGAAACTAGTCGACTGGCTCACAGCTATGTAACTAATGGACAGCCTGTCTGTTATTCAAATTGAAATTTAGACAACACATGTAAATAACTATAGCGAAAAACAAGAAAGAATTTGGAAAACAGAGGATGTTAGCTAATCCTTACAGTTAGCAAAACGGGGCCTTGGGAGAAGCAACAGACACCATAAAGAAGAGAAAAAGTAACAAGATAAGCTCAAGGACAACAAAACAATTAATGAAACTAAGCAGAAATCTACTTGAACTATGTGTGAACTATCCCAATTGGTGTACTACAGAGCCACCCTGGAGAAAAGGAAGCCCCCTACTAACACACAGATATACACACCCAGAACACCGTACTTTTACATGGCGAGGAGACTCGTGGAAACCCAAAATAATGAAGTGTGATGAAACCCCATCGTAAGCAGCTGTTCAAGGTGTGTAAAGCGCCGGACGGTGTGTGGTGGGGCCGGGCCGGCACGACAGTTCTGCCACCTGACGCCCACCTGCAACCTGCGAGCGCCGTGGCTCCGTGTGCGGCCAGGCTGGACCCCCGCGGGTGGCACCCGGTCATGGGCCAGGCAGCAGTGGAGGGCAAGGCAGGGCCCACCCAGGCCCACAGGCCGCTCCCAGCGACAGGGCTCAGCCAAGCCGATCCCAGGACCGGGCACAACCCGCCCCGGAGCCAGGCGAGCAGCCGCGCTTTGCAGAGGCATGTCCCGGTGGAAGGGGGTGATGGGTACCGAAAAGAGCAGCAAGACTGCGGGGTTTGGTTTGGCCTCTGCATAAGGTGCATCAAAACGACACAAAGAAGGAGCATTTGTTTCAGCCCTTTGGTGACAGCATGCCTTGGGTTCTGGTATTGCACAGCTGTTTTCACGTTTGGATTTTGAACATCTGCGAAAACTTGGGAGTGAGGTGTATGCACTTGTAATTAGCGCATGAACCATTGGTTACATTCTTTTTGGTACTGAAACGGGTTCCTCTCCTTCTGCAGAAATTCCCCTTTGCTCTCCCCAGGAATGCATCCTAAAAGAATTGGAGTAAGTTTGGAGGGGTCCCTATGACAAAGAATAAACTGAAACGATATTGTAATAATGGTGGCCACATGACTTAGATGATGGGGGAAAATGGCCTGAAATGGATCTTTAGAATATATTACAGTCGATGTTATTTTGTAGAAGGCAAGAGAAGTGGGATGAAACTCCTTATATGTTGATTGTTCTTTAAGAGATTATTTGGATTGTAGGAGAAAATGTAACTTAATAAATGGAATATTTTCACTGTCTAAGGAAAATAAGAAAACAATTGAAAGTCTAAGTCATGTGTTAAATGTGAGGGTGAGTGGGATAAAGTTGAAGACGACATCTAAGGTTGGTACCCACCTTGGACTAGGAAAACAAGGAAGGCTAGAAAGTGAATTTAGTGAAAAGGCTGTCTCTGATGGTAGTCCAGTTTCAAGCAGAACTAGAGGAAAAGAAAAACCAGAATTACAGGCACCTTTGAGAGCAGCAGTGGTGCCTGAAGGACAGGTAGTATATATACATGTTCCATTCACCAACTCAGACTTAATTGGAAATGAGATTGGATCATACCGTAGCAACCCCAATGGAACATATAGCATGGTTAAAACAGTGATATTAACACACAATCCTAACTGGGGAGACATTCAGGCTCTGTTGGAATATTTATTTATGTATGAGGAAAGGCAGTCAGCGTTGGAAAAGGCCCAAGAAAGAGGAATTAGAAAAACTGAAGGTTTGGGCTTAAAAGTCATGGGAACTCCTAAGCCCCAATGGATTTCTCCCTAAGGAGGATCCAAAGTGGAATCCAAATAGAAGCAGAGGATTAGATCAGTAGAAAATGTATAAAATCAACCTTTGTCATGAGATTCAGAATGCAGTAGAGAAACCTAAAAACTGTGTGAGTGAAACAAGGAAAAAAGCAATCTCCCTTAGCGTTTTATGACAGACTGTATGACGCAGCTTGTAAGTAGACAGATTTGGACACTGAAAGTGAGGGAAGTAGAATGTTGTTTAATATGCTCTTCACTAGACAGTCTGCACCACATACTAGAAAGAAGCTTCAAAAAGTAGGAGGGGAAGATGGGATGGCACCTTCATAACTGGTACCAGACACCTTACAGGCAATAGACAACAAGGCTGAAATAAAAGAAAGGGATAAAAAGAATCAAGCTAAATCAATAGCTGCTCTAGATAATCCTAATGGCCAAGAATGAAGAAAAGGAGTAAGTGCCCAAAGGTGAGGAGGATTGAGAGGATGAAAGTCAGTCAGGGATGAGAACGTGAATTACCCCTCCAAACCAAGGAATGTGCATATTGCAGAAAAGGACAACACTGGAAGAGAAAAAGCCCACTGCTTAGAAGTGGGCAGGACAGGGAAGCAGAAGCTGTAGGAGTTACGGCAGAAGTACATTTAGACTGCAGGGGACCGGGAGACTGTTAAAATTTCCCCAGCCGATCCACTGGTTCCAGTTCAAATGGGAAATAAAACTATTAACTACTTAGTCGATACAGGAGTGGCATACTCAGTTGTACCTAGTTGTAAGAGTCCTTTAAGTAATAGCTTTATGCTGATTGGGGGGGTCATGGGAAAGCAAGCTTTGAAACAATTTTTAAAACTGATGGAAAGAAATACTGGAAGTAAAACTGCAACTCACAAATTCCTCTACATGGCGGAATGCCCCTTACTTCTTAGGATGCGATCTGTTTAGTAAATGAAGAGCATAGGTAACTTTCTCTGATAAGACAATGCACCTACACCTGCCAAAGGAAACAGCTTGGAAGACTCAAATCCATTTATTAACAGAGAAACGTCAGAGAGATACAAACATCCCAGAGAAAATTTTGGATGCTGTCATACCTACTGTACAGGCAAACAACAGACCTGGAAGAGCAAAGAACACAGTACCAGTAAAGGTTGAATTAAAACCTGAAACACAACCGGTAAGAAAAAAAGCAATATCTGATTAAGTCAGAAGCTTGAATGGGTTAGAACCACTAATAAATGATCTTATTCAATATGGACTATTGAATCTGAATATAATACTCTGATCTTTCCAGTTAAGAAACCCTGGACTCAAGAATGCTGATTGGCGCAAGACAAGGAAATTAATGGAGTCACAGTTGACATACATTCTGTGGTTCTGAACCTTTATACCTTGTTCTCATCTTTACCTAATAACAGTGTTTTATTTTACAGTATTTGATTTGAAAGATGCCTTCTTCTGCATATCCCTGGAGTAGCAATCAAAACCTTTTTGCGTTTGAATGCAAAAACCCAACAACAGGACAAAAAGGTCAACTCTGCTAGACTGTGTTACTCCAGGGATTCAAGTATAGACCTACTTTTTCTGCTAATGTATTGGAAAAAGAACTGGAAGATTGGCAAGGTTAGAATTCCTCAATTACCTTGCTTCAATATGTAGATGATATTCTGCTGGGATCACAGAAAAAAAAAAAAGCACAAATTTCTTAGATATCTGTAGAATATCTGGGTTTTGAGATTTCACAGAGCGAGAGAAGACTGGGAACAGAACGAAAAGAGGCCATATGCTGTATAGCCCCTGCAAAATCAAAGAATTAAGAGGATTTTTAGGAATGGCCAGGTGGTGTCGCCCGTGGATACCAAATTCAGTTTAACTACTAAACCGTTATATGCTGCCATCAAAGGGCCTGAAGAAATTCTTCAATGGACTCCTGAACGTTGTAAAAGCTTTGACGCTATAAAATTGAAACTTATGAAGGCACTCGCTCTGCACCTGCCAGACTTGAGTAAGCCTTTCACTTCCTATGTTTAAGAAAAACAACATGTTTTCCCTATGTTAGAACATAGGAGTTCTAACTCAAACTTTTGGAGACTGGAAAAGGCCAGTGGCATACTTCTCTAAGCAATTACATGAATTGATCAAGGGATGGCTAGCACACCTTAGAGCAGTGACAGCAACAGTCTTAATTAGTTACAGAAACTTGAAAATTGAGTTTGGGACAACCTATTACCATTTTTATTCCTCATGCTGTTTAGGGACTGGAGCAGAAAGGCCATCACTGGGTGTCTTCAAACAGATTGATTCAGTATCAGGCATCCTTGATTGAACATGATGTCAATTTGAAGGTGACCTGTGTTCTGAATCCTGCACCCTATATCCTACTAATCAAAATAATGGATTGGAACATGACTGTCCACATGTCATAGAACAGGTGTACTGCAGCCAACCAGATCTGAAAGACATACCCTTAGAAAATCCTAGGAGATTTTCTGAAAAAACAGACTAGGAGTTATTCACTGATGGAAGCAACTTTACGGACAATGGGCAGCAAAAGCAGGATATGCTGCAGTAACTTTGAAAGATGAAATAGAAATTAAAACACTGCCTCCCAATGCACCAGCTCAGAAAGCTGAAATTATTGCATTGATTCAAGCCCTTGAACTGTCTGAAGATAAACAAGTAAATATCAATATGGATTCAAAATAGAGTAGTACATGCTCACAGGGCCATTTGGAAAGAATGAAGGCTTTTCTCCTGACAAGGAACTCCAAATGTGTGAAAGGAATTTTAGGACTCTTACATGCAGTTCAAAACCCAAAAGTATCTGTGATTCACTGCAAGGCTCACCAGAAGGTAAAAACATATGTAATTAGCTGAAGAGTGAAGAGAAGTCTCATGCTGAGAAGAATGAAACTGCAGAACAGATAGCTCTATTGAATTCTGTAATGGGAGCTTTGATTCCTATTGAGAAGTTAGTATTAAAAGAGCCTCCAAGTTACTCTTAAAGGGATGATCAATTGGCAAAACTTCTGAATTATACCAAAACTGAATATAGATATTGAACAACGGACATTGGACAGATTATAGTTACTGCTCCATTAATGAAGGAATTTGTAAAGAAAACTCATGAGGAAACCCATATGGGATCAGAGGCAACAGTGGCAAGCCTAAGATATTATGTTGTAGGGATGAGAATGCAACAGCTCGCTAATATTATTGTGAAACAATGACTAATTTGTTGCAGAAATAATCCAAAAATATAGAAAAGACCCCCTCCAAGACAAATTAAAAGGGGACATACTCCAGGGGAACACTGGTAAATAGATTTCTCTGAGTTACCAAGATGTACCAGCAGATATTTATACTGATTACTCATAGATACATTTTCTGGATGGGTAGAAGCTTTCCCATGTCAAACTAACAACGCAAGAGAAGTAATCAGAGTATTACTAAAAGAAATTACTCCCAGGTTTAAAATACCTGAGGGGATAGCACCCAATAATGGGCCTCATCTTATTGCTAAGGTAGTACAGCAAATTGCCAGGTTCTTTAGAGTTTGATTGGGACTTACATATACCTCAGAGACTGCAATCTATTGGGAAAGTAGAAAGAATGAATCAGACTCTGAAAAGACAAATCTCAAAATGATGCCAGGGAACTCAAATGAAATGGGTAGATGTTTTACCCATAGCTTTACTATGAATCTAAATTACCCCAAGGGTTCACGAAGGAATTAGTCCTTTTGAAATTTTATATGGCAAACCATACCCTGTAAGTAGCTTAACAGGGGAAGGTGATTAGATGCACATAAGCAGAAAACAGATACTTCCTGAATACATGTTATCATTGGGGGCATATTCTATCTTCATTTCTCAGGTACCTGAATGAAAGAGCACCTGTACCTCTGGACACCCGGTACATACCTTCCAACCAGGAGATTTAATTTACATCAGAACCTGGAAAGAGGAACCTCTGAAAGAATGCTGGAAAGGCCCATATTTAGTATTATTAATCACACCCACAGTGATCAATGTAAAGGGAACGAACTCTTGGATTCACTATACTCAAGGAGTGCCTCTCTGGAAGAAGGGAAGTCAAGAGAGACCGGACTTTTGAAACTGAAATTACCACGGCACCAATGAGATGCACCTGGACCAAGTGGGAATCTAGCAAAGACAGAGCCGCGTACGAGACAGCGGGCGATCTCCAGCGGCATCCTCCGCGATGAACACCGCCGAAGAGGTGCTCCGGCTGCACCCCCGGGCACGGTGCAGCCACCCTCGGGCAGTCAGTCCCTGGCACAGCGGCAAAGCACTGCAGGCTGGTTTCCCCTTCCCCGCCGGGCGACCACGGCCTGCCCCAACCTCCGCCGGGCCCGGGCGCGCCGCCCCGCGCCGCCGCCGCTCACCTGTGCCCAGGGCGCCCAGCAGGTGCCCGTGCCGCGCCCTGACGTGCGCCTCCAGCTCCCGCCCCGCCGCCTCCCCGCAGAAGGGGCACTCGGGCAGCCCCTCGGCGAGCTCGGGGCGGCAGGCGCTCGGCGGCCCCAGCTCCGGGTGGGCCACCTCGATGTGCCGCTGGAGCTCGTCACAGCCCGGGGCGGCGGCACCGCAGAATGGGCAGCGAGGCGGGCAGCGAGGCTGGCAGCCCAGGTGCGGGCGGCCCAGGTGCCGCCGCGCCGCCACCTCCGAGGACAGTGCCTGCCCACAGACGTCGCACACCAACATCGCGCCGCCGCCAGCCGGCTCCCCCCGGAAGCAACACAGCCGCGCTTCCGCCCGATGAGTGCTCCGTGCCGGCCGTTACCCGTGACGTCACATCCTGCCCACGCCCGCTGCCTGCTGGGAAGCGTGGTTTCCTTGCTGAGGGCGGGAGCCCGCGCGCGCACAGCCTGCTGGGAACGGAGGGGCCCGCCCCCCGCCCAGTGCGGCGCGCGGCGGGGCGGCGTCCGCCATCTTGAACTGCGATCGGCAGCCGGTGCCGCGGTCCGGGACGGAGCGGGGCTTTCTCGCTTGCAGGGCGGCGGGTGCCGTGCGTCTCCGCTTCGATGGGTAAGAGCGACAGAGCCCTGAGAGCTGGCGGGTAGGGGAGGGAAGAGGAGGGGCTGTACCCTTCTCCGGGGCGGAGTGCGGCGCGGCGCGGTGCCGCTTGCCGTAAGGCTCCCCGGCGCAGGCCGGTCTCCTGGCAGCTCGGGGGCGGCAGGAGCAGTGGGGCGTTGCCTCGATCCCCGCCGGGTGTGGTGGTCGGTGCTGGGACGGGGTCTTCCCGCGCTGTCCTCCGCTGCTTCCTCAGAGGGCTGCTGTCTTCCCGCTTCCCTGCCCTGCTGCTGGTGGAGGCGCCTTTGCCACCCCCTCTTTGAGAGACATGGGTGAAG
>JAVJGJ010000059.1:62175573-62213289 GCA_035590215.1 Microhierax caerulescens | reverse complement strand
CACTCCTTCCTGACCTCTCCCTCACCTGGAACCCTGCTGTAAACTCCCATTCACTTTTACAAGAACGGGGGGGGGGGAAATAAACTCATTAAGACTTCTTTTAGATTTTTCTTGGATACCATGAAGTGATTTTAACTTTTTTTGGTTGCCTTTGGGTTTAACATAAGAAGTAGTCCCACTCGGCATCTGTCAAAGTATTTTCCTCTGAGAAAGCTGCAGGGCTGTAACCCAAAATTCTGTTAACACGTTTACACAGCTCTGCACTTGTCCTTCCCTCCTAGAAATAATGCTTGATTTGGAAGGCCAGTTCTATGTTCTGAGTTTAATTAAAGCTTACACTGTCCTTCTTTTTGCTATGCTGTCTTCCATGTCCCAGAACTCTTTAGGGAGTGTATAATTGGCATTGTAATTAAATTCTTCCATTCCACTGTCTTGTTACTTACTATTATTAACCACGTTTTTTGAGCTTCAGAACAAAGCTTTGCAAATCTGCTCATGTCCTTTAGGACAGACTTCACATTTCCCTATGACGGTTTCCTAACCTCTCCCCTCTCAGCTTTCTAACTCTAAAGACCTTTGGTACATTAATAGCCTTGGTACTGTGCTTTTACACAGACACCCTTGTAGCACACCTGCTTGTCATTTAATGACCATTAAAACCACCTTTCCAGGTATTCCTGTGTTTGGCTTCTCTCTAATTCATAAAAATGCTTGTCTAGACCCCTAACAGTAGTCACAGCCTTTCTAGTCCCATGTTTCTTAAAGATGTCCTTGTTCTTGATGCTGCTGCACCGCTGCACTTTGCCTTACTACAACGCATACGTCCAGCATTTTCCACAGATAAACACATTTACCAGCATCTACTTAACAAAGGAGTGTTGATATTCACTGAGTGCTAGTCCATAAATGTTTCTCAAATTTGCAACCTGCTGTGGGTATGTTAAGGGGCACTCATTCTTAAGCAAAGATTTGCTGGTTAATCTTTTTTCTTCACCAAGTGCTTTGTAAAGTTTTCCTATTTGTATTGTAAATAGACTGTGAAAGAACAAATTTGGTATCAAGTGAAGTTTTAAAGGGTTCTAAATTTCAATGAAGATTCATAGTATTTTACGTATGAATATATTGCGTACAAATCTGAATAGTTGCATAATACCAGAAAAAAAAAAGTTCAGCTTTAAGGATCAAATTTTTAACAGGTGTCTAAGTGGTCCATGGTATCTTCAGTATGGGTATCCTTTCAGAAATAACCTGGGTTCTCACAGACAGACAGACACCTTTGTGTGGTAGATAAGCAGGCACTGAATGCCTGTCTGCAGACAGCTTCCTCTGGCACAAATACATGTATATACTCAAAACGCTAGATGTTACTCCAGAGGCAAATAGGCACTGAGTTATTTAGGGTACACAGCCAGATCCAAAACCTTATGTGTGAACCTCATTGTTCAGCTTTAAAGACACTGGTAGTCTAATAGGACTGAGAGGTGACTCATTCATGCAGTTAAGACATGTGAGTAAGGATTAAAGCAGAGAGGCTACTGAAATGTGGCTCTATCTAAAATACAGACGTGAAGTTTGAAAGTTATCTGAAGGCTACTTCAAGCTGTTGCTGCCATTCTTCAAAATTAATTCCACAAAGAGGTCTTAAAATGACAATTTTAACGTGAAACCTTTATAAAAAAAATGGTGCTTATGGTATCTCTTTATATGTTTTCATACCACCACACTGAGCACAGTTATTGTAGAATATTATATTGTAAAAAAAATCCATTTTTTTATCCACTTTTACTTTTTTCTTCTGTACTTCAGTATGGGAAAAATACTGGGAGCTACACCATCCCCTCTGTGTCAGCTTCTACTCTAAATATATAATCTGTTAAATGCGGCAAAAAGGAAAAAAATAATGGATGTAAATACTGACAATTCTGGAACCCATTAGAAATGCTTCTTCCTTTCAAAGTATCCTATAGTTTTGAAAAACTAACTATAAAAAGTTATACTGTGTGGTTGACAATTTCAATTTTTCTCCCTCAACTTGCTAAAAGTTGGCTTTTCTATTTGCAATGAGCATAGCTCAATCTGAAAAAAAAATCTGATTAAAACAAAAGTCTTATTTCACTAATTTAGATGAAATATTTGAAGTACCAAAGGCATAAACAGAAGAAAGCAGATTTAAATTCCCATAGATGTTATAAATAATAGAATATAATTGCATCACAATTAGAATCATGCTGACTTATTAACTCAGCAGGATTCAGTCCGATGCTGACAATATTGTATGATGTGTATGTTCAATATGTTGGCAACTTCAAGGTGTGATCATAACTTTTTAGAAAAGACAAGATGTATATAATGCTTTTTTTTTTTTTAAGCCTGACATGGAAGAACCTCCAGTGACTGTGGCAGAATTTTTATATTCACGATGACTGTTTCTCAAAAATAACAGCTATTCGGTTGGTTTGGGTGTCGTGTCCCGTCCCCCCGTCCCCCCCCCCCCCCCGGCTAAATAATGCAAAAGTACCTGGCCACTGTGAAGATATGACTGAGATTCCAGCTTCCCTGGGACTTTGCTTCTGTAGCTGCTGTAATTAATGATTATGCAGTCATTAGGATTAAATGAAAATGTCACATTGATGTTATTCTCAATGAAATATATTTTCATAAAGGTGACAATGTGCCTTGCTTACAAACCAAGTGTGATGACAGCCTCTTTTTTTTTTTTTTGTGGTGACTGGTGTGGTCCAAATTTTTTTACGTTCCTAGGAACAGCAGCAACATGTGTCCAAGTCATCTGGCTATATAATGACAACATGAATATAATTATATATACACACTCCCCTGACTCCACACCCATGAGGGCTGCTGCGCTCTCCCCATGGCATCTCGGGCCACGTCCCCTCTCTGGCTGTGGGCTGCTTCCAGGGCAGGCACTGCTTTTATACTGGGGTCTTGCCCTGTTGTGGAGCTGGAAACAGTTCCAGTTCAGGCATAAGATAAGGAAAATTGGTGTCTAGGTTCCTAAAATGTGTGTTGTATTGTCCTAACTGTACTTGTGTTCATTACCCCTTCTCCTTCTCAGATGATGTGTATAAAGACACGCATTGGCTTCAGCATATTTAGGAATCTGATTTCCTTAGTTGACTGCAATTCTAATATAGTTAATAATGCTCCTCAGAAAGCTGAAGTACCCAACTAATTATTATACATTTATAGTGAGATAATATTGAAGTGTCAGTCAGCATCCAGTGAAGCTGTATTTATTAAAAATTTATACTGTTTTTGCACTCTTCTGCTTGGCTTAAAATGGTGATTGCTTTTGTTTTAACTGCACAGCTTCTACTGATTTATTTCTCATTAAAAGTACAAATGCAAATCCTTCCTTTCTGATTTGGCTGGCAGTTTCAGAAATGTCTGTGCACATACAGCGCAAGCAAATTTTGCCTTATTAATATCAACCGCCTACCTCCTGAGCATCTGATTAATCCATCTAATCTATGGCATTCAAAAAATACCTATTGCCATGGCATAATTAAATTTCCCGATTAAATATAATTTGATTTCATTTGCAGGGAATTACTCTTCATGGTGTGGGTGGATCTCAAGGACTGTTTAGAAAAATCAAGCTAGCTACTTAACAAGCTAGTAGAGGATTTTGTGTTTGTAACCTTCTGTTGAGAGGGTTGTCAAATGCAGTCAAAACGCTGAGGAACATAACCAGCCCATGCATGTGGATAAGGTGCATAGCTTGAATACAAGAAGAAAATGTAAGTATGAAATTTGAATTGAAAATCTGATGGAAAAAATATTTGTACTAAACGAGAGCACAGAGTCTTGCTGGATGATAAAACCTGCTGTGGTCACCCTGCACCTGTGTACCACTCACATCTGACTTTAGTTTATGTCAATAGGATTATAAAGCAGTTGACACACATGAATGCTATTACCTCCACTAATAAGATTCCAAATTAGTAGTAAAAAACTTAATCCTCTTCCACTGATTTTAATGCTGTGAATATAGTGCAAGAAAAAAACACACAGATAAGTCTAAAACTCCTTGAAAAGCAGTCACTTGGCTATTCACTTTCCTTAAAAGCTGTCGCAAAGTAGAAAGTGTCTACCTGACTTTCAGTGACTTCTGAAATCTGGAATGCTTGTCAAAGGACGGAAACATCTTTTTTTTTTTTTTTTTTTTTCTGTTATGGCAATGACAATAATTAGTGTCTTAACATGGGGACTTAGTATAGTGGCTTAATACAGGGATATAATTTATCATTCTTAATTAGAAAGTCATTGAATTTTTTTTCTATTTTTCTGCCAAAGCTGACAGAACTCTTGATACACTTGGCTTTAATCTATTTATTTTGTTTTACTCTAAGGGCAATGGTGATTACCCTTTTGATTAGCGGTCAAGGGGGAAGAAAATAAACACGTTAAAAACTGGCAAAACATGCCAGGTATGATAATGGAGTCACAGCCACCAAAAAGAATTCTTACCACTTGAGAAATACAGATCGATCTGGAAATAGTCGCAAAAGGATTTTAGAATGAAACTCTTGGCAATGTGATTGAAAACCTGTTGATGTCATGAACATGCAATTGATTTCTAGCAACATTTTCAGCATGTGTATCTGCTGTATAGGCAGCTTCCTCAGTTCTCTGCAGCCTGCTTTCAGTCCTCTCCATTATAGCAAGATTGTCTTTTCCACGGTGACTAATGACTTTTTCCTATATATGTCAAGGTTGATCTTTCTGCTGCCCTTCTGTTTCACTTCATTGAGTTTCTAGTGGGACACTAAAGGTTCTTGCTCCTCTTGCGCTGAGAAGTATTCCCCAGTCTTTAGATAATACGTGTGCGGGTAGACACAGCTCCAAGCATTTCCACCACTGCAACAGTGTCAGCTGAAGGGGAACCTGAGATACAGAAATCCCTTTAGTCCCTGCACCTTTCCAGTACTTCACACCTGCCTTCCTGCCAGATAATTTAATCTGTGGAGGCTTCAGGCTCCATTTATCACCTCTCCCTCTTCTCATTTACCAGACACCTAAAGTTATCTCTACCTCCTTCTGCCTGAGTCCTATCACCCACTTAATCCATTTAAATCCTTCTATTTTTTTTTTATTATTATTATTTCTTCTGCTAAATCCTCGACTTCGAGGTCCTGTATGCCACCTCTTAATGTTTCTCAGCACATCCAGCACCGAGGTACTGGAGTGTTCTTGTCAAGACTCAGTAGAGCCAGCAAAGACAACTTATCTGTTGCCCTTGTCTGCTGCTTATGACTGTGTAACACAGGGGACTTTGCGCTTTTTTGCAGTTTTCCTGCACATTCAGGATCACAGGAATTAACCTATAAGGAGGTGAATAGGTCAGACCTGTTTAGTTTAATATGCCACTTTCAGCACAGACTAGTGTTAATTTTTTTCAGAGGAACAGTATTGTCAAATTCAGGCTTTTTTCCCCCTCTTTTAACCTCAACTCCATTTGTAGCTTTTTTTAGACTTTTTCGAGGCTTGCTTTCAAGAGAAAGTTAAAATTATGAGGCGAGCCTTGCTCTACATCTAAATACCCTTTAATCCTTTCGGGCAGTGTATTCCACAGCCATAAACCATCTGCTGCATAAGCCAGATCTTCACCTCTTCTCACAGGTTTCAATTTCATTGTCTGCCTAAGAGTGTTAACAGGATTTTATGAAGATGAGCCACTCATGGAAACAACCCGTACCCAAACCTTTGGAGCTTTAAAGATGTGGCCTGGATTTTTACTTCAGTATGGATTTCTACAGTGTGCTAATGCAGTGCAGAAAAGGTCGGGTATTTGGCAATGCACGTTGAACAGCAGGAGATGGTTAATAGTGAACAGTAAGATACCCAGTAATGTATCATCACGCTCGGTGCTGCTGAAGAGCTGTTTCAAAGCCATCATGATGTTTGTTTTCCAGGTTCCCAGTACACTGGTCCAAAACAAACGCCACTGAAATCCAAACTACTTTGGAAAAGTCTGTATCTGTCAATTTAAAAGAAGGTTTTGCCAATTACTGCAAAAGAGGGTATTTCTGGAAGTTGTTGCTGTTATTTATATTACCTCTGCTATTTAGGTTGCAGTGGATTACTGCACGCTTCACAGGCACGGAAAAGAACATTCTCCTGCTCTGACTTGACTGCTGCTTCTGTGGAGGAAAGCTACCCACATTTTCTATTTCATGCTGCGGTGTTTAATGCAGCTCTATATCCATCTTCACTGATGCTATCTACGTATCTGCAGGCACTGCCCTTTGGAGAACAGTGGGGTTTGTGAATTTCTACAAATACCTTTAATATCCAAAGTTAGTATCTGCCCTGAATCAACTTTATGTACTTTCTGAATCTCTCCTGAGTCACCTTCAGCTTGTAAAGTGTAAGCAAGCCATGTGACTTCTCTGTTTGGTAGGTGCAGAAAACTTTATTTTTTTTTTTTACTATTATGACATGCCAAACTGCATTATAGCCCATAAAATTCTTGATTTTGTCATGTTGGAAAATAGCGAGTGGAAAAGCTAGTTGCTTTATGAGTCTCTCTTCTAGTATGTGTCTACAATTTTGAATTATTTTACTGTGTTGTGTGAGGAAACATAATTTGATTATTTCCTTTTTATTCCCTTTATAAAAGGAATAATTTTGGATTTTTAAAATGCATTAGAATAGATAATCTGGAAGATGGAAGATAGAGCAAGTTTCTTATTTAGGGGAAGTGAATGAAATTCTGCTTATCAAAGGACATTAACGATCAAACTAAATTCATTCCCCCACAAAATGCAAATACTGTTTTACAATTGCCAATAATTTGTTTTTCATTTTATTTTCACAGTCTAATAGGACACTTCTAGGAATACATTTTAGCTTTCTCTTCTAGATCAAGGTGATCTGCAATTAATCTAAGCAAATGTATCCAAAATACAGTCTAAAAATACATCATCTTGCTATGTATTTTTCTCTGTTTTGAAAGGTGTTAGAAAAGGACTAAATCAAGTGATTTCATAGATGCAGTGAAACAGATTAAATGAAAAAAAAATCTTTATCCCTGTTGATTCAATTTGTTATTAATAATTTCTTTTTCTGAGTGTCTTTAACACTCTAGTGGCCCCAGTCTGCCAAAAAAAAAAAAAAACAAAGAAAAAAAACCACGTAGTTTTGTTAGGATTAGGCTGATCATTTGTAGTTACTAACTTTGTAAGCACAAAAATAAATCTACAAGCAATGGGTATGACTTTCCAAATAGATCTCGGTGCAGTGAGGGAAGATGCTGAAGCAGTCTTTCACCCTCTTCTTCCCTGCTTTAGCCTGGGTAGGGCAAAGTCCTGAGCTGCCCTGTGACCCTATGAGCGATGCTGCTGGCCAAGGGCCACCATCAGCTTTGAGCCCTTCTGCTCCTTGCTCCTCCAGTGCTCTCGCTGAGCTGTTGTATATGCTTGGCGTTACTCGAGTCTCCCCACAAGAAAGGATGATCTGTATTCACTATTTTAAGCATGCCTTATGCTAAGGAATAAAAATGGGCATGACTGCATTCCATACTATTTTCAAAGATCTTGATAAAGCTGGAAGCTTAGCTTATATAGATAAACCCACATTTGCATTTGATAGATGTAGTAGTCTTGCAGCTAGTGCAATGACTGGTAGAACATCTACCCAGCTTCAGATGGAGCAGACTGCTCCCTGTTGGGGTGAAGTTTATTTAAAAGGATGGGGGAAAATTAAATCCTGTTACTTTCTCGGTCCTGAAACGATGACTTAACAGAGCACCCACAAATTCAGAAGAAACACAGAAGTGTAACAGCAAGTGCTTACTGACCTGGGGGTTTCTAGCAAATGAGCAGCCTGCCTGCACAAGGACTGCAGCAGAGTGTTTAAAATGCATGACTTCACAAATAACAAGAAACTGCCTTGAGACAGGGTAAACTACATGGAGAGAAAATGAGTTAAATTGACTCTTTATAGTGTATCAGCATGCCTTGTTGCACAAAAACTTATGAGCTGCTATAGGGTTAGGATGGAAGTTTGTAAGACCATATACAGGAATAACATAAACATTTGGTTATTTATTACCTGTGGTTTAGCCTCAACAGCTCACGCTGATTCGATGACACATCAGTCAAACTTAGCCAGTTAGAGCAAGTTTATGGCTACCTTGTGTTACTAAAGCGGTACAAAATATTTTGGCAAATCTTGCTCTATAGCTTATCATTTGACCAGGCATAAGAAAGGAGGTAGGAAAAGTTTTCTATTTCTATTGTACTGATGGGGGAAAAGAAGCAGGTAAGGTGATGTGCTCAAGGTCACAGAGCAGGTTAAGGCAAGCATTCAGACACTGCTTGTAACACAAACTGATGAAAACAGTGAGATTAAATGAGGAATATATAGGATGCCCTTAAGCTATTGGTACACAAAATTTCCCAAAGTTTACAACTGATTAATTTCTCACATTATGTTGTTAGGTTTCACTATGCTTATACAAAATCTTGCACCAGCATAAAGTCTTTTGTTATTGTAGTAATTCTGATTATTCATATACTTATTATATTCTTAGGCAACTGTTAATCTTTTTCATACCTGGTCTGAGAATGATATTGAATATATTTCTGGTCCCACTCACATAACTAAATCAAGAAAGTGACTTTGTTTCTCTTATGGCTTACTGCTGTAGAATTTTTTTTTCCAGTGCATAGGCATTTTCATCCCATCATTTGAAAACATTTAAGTTCTTCCCAGTTCCTTATACATTTTCATCCAGCACAGCTAGTTATCAACCGCAGTACCTGTTTTCCAGAATATTATACTTCGCTATTAATCTTTACTAGACCTGTGCATTGTCAACTGTGATTAAACAGAACGGTAATGCTATACTGTAATTCATATTGCACAAATACTGGGTAACACGTTACTTCAAAGTAGGGGGAAGCTGCAGTATATTCATGTTTCTGTATACACAGCAGTATTCAAGGTTAGAATGACACAGGCTGGACAGACTATAGCACTCCAGAGCACTACATCAGCATCCATTTCTTAGATGCTAAAAGCAGTCGTTTGGGATTTTTTTTTTTGGTTAGCTGCCTAAAAATTCCAATGTATTTTCCAGACACCCAGCTAAACCCATGCCCAATAAGTATCAGAAAATGAGTATCAATTATTAAATAGAAGATTTGTCTCTTCCTAGTTCTGTGCAGAAGCATATTTGTGTGTATATATATAGTTTTATAAAAAGATTTTCTAGAAAATCTTGAAAGCCAACACCTGGGCTTTTGCCCAAGAGGCATAAAAGTGTCCCCTAGACTCCTGGCTAGATTTAGTGTGCAATGTGGTGCCTACACTGTGAGGACGGTGCTCTCATGTCAAGAGAGGAAGAAAAAGGCTACTCCAGAAGCAATGCAGAGCATTTAAACTGGGCTCCTGTTTTGACTACCCATCTGGAGAAGCGTCTTTCTTGACAGGATAGCAGTGATGAGCAATTGTACTATTAGGATGACAGTATCACACAGTAGTAGATATAATCACCGTTATAACTACATGTTGACAGGAAGGATATCTGAGCTATCAGGCATTCACACAATTATGGTATCTGCAATACTGCTGCTGTGCTCTGCTCTGGTTTTGGCAGCCTGGCTTGGCTGCACTTCGATGCATTACTTCTTGCTGATACTCCAGCTCGGGTAGGCCTGCCTGCCCTGCCTCTTTGCTCCTGTGCTGCAGAGGAGGGTGAGCTGCCAGCCGGTAAGTGCCTGAAGCCAGGCAGCATGGGCTCCTCTCCCTACCTGCCCTCCCTTCCCACCCACGATCTCTTCCAGGCACGGGCAGCAGGTCTTGATTCCATTTTTAAGCTGCAAAATGACCATCCGCCACCGCTGGGGTATTCAATGCACATAAGTATTTGCACAAAGGATGAGGATACGTGGACACAAACCTCTTCTTCCCTTTTCTGTGGCTACAGGAGAGATGCTGCTGTTTGAAAGAGGGCACGGATCCTGGCCCTTGTTCATCAAGGAGCAGATAATTGCTTTTTCAACCCAAAGCACAGCAACCATTTGCCACCAAAGTGCAACTACAATCTGTTGTGGTGGCATTTCTGTAATGACCTAGAAATTAATGCTGTCAGCCTGGAAATGGGAACAATTTCCTTTTCAGGGGCAAATGAGAATACAGCTCCCTCCTCTCCTGGCCAAATGTTCCAGCCACCACATTATCACATCCAGGATCTTTTGTTTAATTTTGCTTCAGCTCAATCATTCTTGCATCCTTTGTTCACAGAGATCCAGTTTCAATAGATGGGATAGATAGTACTTTCACCCAAATTACTGGGTAATGAGGACGGCTTGAGGAAGGAGCTGAAAGGAACTATTATACTTCCTAGCTATATTCTTATGTAAAAGAACACTATTGCCTTCATCTACTGAAAATCACAACGGTGAGGGGAAGTCCCTGAAAACGATAGGAAAAAACCCAAAAAAACCCAACCCCAATCAACAAACCAACCCGGCATTATGTTCCTTTTTAAAAACAGCAAGGAGGATGATGTGGGGAACACCATGGTCAGTCAGCCTCACCTCAGTTTCTGAGGAGCTCCTGAAGCACATCTGCTGAGAGCCCATTCCCAAGCATGTGACAAAGTCAGGCACACTGTGCTTTACCAGGACAACTGACTGTGTGGCTGGTCTGCAAACGGTGAATATGACCTAACCAAACCCCAGCAAGGCTTCTGACACCCCCTGTAGCATTTTCATTTAGGAGCTGAGGATCTATGGCCTGGAGGAATGGATGGATTGGGAGGGTTGGAAACTGCAGGGCTTGGTTCAGAGAATGGCAGCTAGTAGCACAACATCCATGTGGCAGCCGGTGACTCGTGGGGGGCTCCAAGATCAATACTGGGGGCTGATGTTTTTCTATTATATTCACTGCTAGCCTGGATGATGACACAGTGCAACTTGCGGAGGGCACTGCGCCTCACAAGAGAAGTTGCCGGCATGGCAAACAGCAAGCTTCAGACCAGAGGGAGCCTGTTGAACTTCAAAACCAGACCATCAGCAACCTTCTGAAGTTCGGTAAGGAGAGGTGCAGAGCTCTGTGTGGGGGACGGAGCAACCACAGGCATCTCCCTAGGCTCAGAAGCAACCAGTGGAGTGGTAGTCCTGAGGAAAGGGACCCACAAACACTGTCGTGGATACCAGCCTGGACACCAGCTGTGCATGTGTAGGACTTCCAGATGGTTTTGTGGAGGCATCTTATATGATACTGAGAGGCCCAAGATGAAAGTGCATCTCACCCTGGACAGAATTTGGGACTGAGACTTGAAACATCAGTATCGGAGACATGCCTTTGTCTAAATATTTCATGTGGTAAGACTTTCACAATTTGCTTGGGAGATTAAATTTTTTTATGTTAATGTTCTTATGTTATACTAAGTCTACACTATCTTTATTTACCATCAACTTCACTAATTTTACCTGTCAGAGAATGAAAGTATCTGAATTAATACATAATTATGCATGAAAATTGGTAACTTGAAGTTAGAAAAGTAGTTAAAATGACTACTACATGTTTAAGTAGATAATCACGCCTCAGGCCCACCCTTGCAAAGCATTTATTTTTGGATGTGAATCACTGCCTACTAAGGCATTACAAGCTTGCAGAGATCTGCAGCTCCGCTCCCTTTGCGTGCAAAGCCGTCTCCGAACTGGTGGAAGGTGCGCACACCCGGACCGTGGGACCTGCAGTGGATCCCAGTCGTGCACGAAATAGAAGAGACAAACTGCTAACAGTGCTCCAAGCTACATACACAGCAAACAAAAGTTTATGTTTTCAGATGATGGCTCAGATTTTGATGACTTTAAGTACCAGTCTCATGCTGACTTTCTCCTTGTAATCCATTGAGTCCTCTTGCCCACCAGGATTGACTGCTTTCATATCCAAATCACATCATACAGAAACTGTTAAAAATAATTGAAAAATGCGTAATAGTCTTTTCTAATAGTCTGAAAACAATGTGACAAATCACGTAGCATAACAGGTTTTTGTTTAACCCACCTCCTCAGGTTTTTCAAGTGCCAGCATAGACTCCATAGTGTTAGAACTTTTTGTGTAAACTTCTTACTAAACGTTCCTTCCCATTTTCTTAGCCTTAACCAGTATTTAGGTATAAAACCATACCTAAACCCATGCATGATACAAACCTCCCATCATATTTTAAAACCAGGTACTGCAACATGGCTCAGGTTTACTGAAGTTTACTACAGCTTCAGACCACTGAAGGTAAAAGAAGAGAGAGGTGTTTTTTTTCAGATACAAAATTTTGAATTGTTTCATCATCTTTGTGTGTCTCTTAGGTCTTATCTGTCAGTCTTGTAGCCTGCAAGGTTGCATCCAATTATATCATCATCGGTTTGCTATCTATGTCAAACTAAGTTATACAAAACCACAAAATAAGGTTTGGTTCTTATCCTGATATCTCATTAACTACAACATTGCACAATTATATCGGTAGTATCTGACCCTTAGCTATAATAATTCACAAGGATCGTGTCATCTAAGCTGTCATGTTATGTATAGGAGGTACTATGCAAATAAACTTGATAACAAAACGCCTTCCTCGCTTTTGAAGGTTGATTTCAGGGTCTTATGTTTTTTGTGTACAGATGAAAGATCCCAGCCTAAGTGGCTGTGCCTCTTAGTTCATGACAATCTCATTTTTCTAACCCTTTGAAGTTTTTTTAGGTTTGTTTTGTTTGTTTGTTTGTTTTTTAAAAGAAGATTTATCATCAAAAATGTCTATATGCTTTTGCTTCCCAATAGAAATTTCGGAAGTCAACACAAGGCCACCACCAAACCTTCACCTTTAGGTTGTACATAAGTCCTTTTGGAAAGAATTGTGCAGATCATACTTTGGATCTTGCAATATTTTACCTTCTTTTGAACAGAAGTCCTACCAGTGACAAGAATGTTATTATATTGTAAGCCTGCTGCATTTTTTTCCTGCTTTCATTCCCCCCTCCCGTCCCCTCTTCTCCTTCCCCATGTCATTCCCACAGGTACGTAATACTGCTTATGTTAGCTGTAGAAGTGATATCCTAAAGGGCTTTGCTCAAATGCAGTACCTGTAAGTTTTGCAGAGGTACTTATTTTGTGTCCTCTGTCTCATGCTAAAAACAAATTATTGTCATCTGTTCAGTTGTAGGATTTACCTAATAGCATGGAAAGGTTAGTATTTTTACAATTATTATCTGGAACTCCATTATGATTATATTTAAATCTCTCTGATTTTAGCAAACCCTGCTATTATTCCTCCTGCTGTTGTGGTATATTCATATCAGATGTGGTGAAATCTGACAGCACCTTTTCATGTAAATTGGGGTTTCACTTCTGTCCTAGTCACCAGAAAAGCAGAAGCTGCACTTTCTCTTGGGTCTCACCATTGTCCAATTTCATTCTTTTTTTTTGTCCTGATCATCTACCAGTCTAATGTTTGTGCCTAAGGTCTACTTCACGTGTTGAATCTGCAATTCTCTCTTGTGGGTTTTCTGACATTTTCTTTCCCTCAGTCAACCTCCGTTTTGTCTCTAGCCAACTCAGCTGACCAGACCTGCAATTCCATCACTCCAAATTTTATCTATCTCTATTCCTTCACTGTTAAAAGGAAAAAGAAAAAAAAAAAAAGAAGAAAAAAGAAAATCTTTTTACACTTCAAAGTCTTTTGGAATTTGTTTTAGCATCAGGTTTGGAAATCTTCAGTTTCCACAATTTTTCAAAAGGGAAGGATGATACAGCAGGGAGTGGGGGTGCAGGTAAAAGTGGTCTAGACAAGACTATCTGCCTGAAGTGCATGCTTAAAAAAAACCAACCAAGAGAGCTTAAGCACCACACACACCCCCCCCATCAAAATAACTGCATAACTTTTTCTTACTACTCTTATTTCTGTTTCTCCCCCTCTCCCAATTGCTTTGCGAATTTGTAATTCACTGCTTCCAAAGGTTCTTCAAACTTGTTCTACTGGTTTTCAAAAGCAGACAGACTTGTTTTTCTGAGCTCTTCAGTATACCAACGGAATTTATTTCATTTTCCATTTTGCTCCTACAAAGAATCTTGGGATGCTCCTTGAAGGGCCCTAAATCACTCTGTTGTATCATATGGATATATTCAGTGTGTCCTCCACAGTAATTACCTGGTATACGAAACCACACAGAGCCGTGCTAACATGAAGGACTATTTAGTAATCATAAAGACCTTGATCCAACAGTTAATGGAAAAGTGCCTTATCATAAATAATGCAGCCAGCTCCAAGGGGAGCGACTTGTAATGAAAATCCTTCCCTCCCTTGTTACCATGCAGCCCAAACAAAGGGAAAGCGCTCGCTTTCTTGTCGCGGGTGGAGGGGGCTTCACAGAACCCCTCCGAAGGTCTCCCCGGGGGCAAGTGCCGTTTTCGCCCGCGCCAAGGCCGGCGCTTCCGACGGCTCGTGGCCCCCACCGGCGGCACAGCCCCAGGGCCGCTGCTCCACCGCGGCGGTGCCAGCCGGGGAGGGGGCGGCCGTAGAGCGAGGCGCGGTGATCAGAGAGCCTTATGTGCGCAGGGGGGAAAACCCAGCAAACGCAGCAGTTCGGGGGATAGGTCTTTAGTCTAGGCACAACAGGTGGGCGAGCTGCAGGATGTGGACCGGTTTAGTGTTAAAACGAGTTTAACTTTGCAGAGCAGAAGTGCAGAGTTCCTTGGATCTTCATGCACAAGTCGTGAAGCCTGAATAGATCAGGGGCTGCCAGTCTTTTTGCCTTTACGATGTTTATATCAAAATCCTTGTGGGGTGAATGAAACTATAAATTCATAAGCTTTTCTTTTTTAATACGGTTTTGATGACAGCTTCTTCCCAGTTGAGCTTCTGTAACTCTTTATAAGATGGTGACCTGACTGGGATATTTTGAATGTACACTTCTCTGGTTCATTGTTTGCCCTGACAGTTTTATTGGTGCAACTAAACTAGCAAGGCATGAATGATTAAGGAAGTGATGATGTTCTGGGACTAGTTAAGCCAGTAGTGTTATTGGAGAAATGATCTTAAATTGTACCTCAGAAGTTAAATGACAGCTGCTAGAAAATTGCTTTGGACAGTGGCACACATAGCATCGTGGTCCAGAGATGGCAGTAGTTTACTAAGGTTCCTGTGAAGCAGATGTATTTGGGTGAAACAGGCTGTTGAGTCCTCAGAGTGTATTGTTGATGTCAGCCTAAGTCTGCAAACTGTTTTCCTCTCCTGGCTTGTGTTTATTGTTCAGCAGACCTTGGTACCACTGATACAAAAATAAAATTGTCCCAGCATGAAAGTTACTAAGAGAATTATGTGCAGCTCAAGAGCTGTAGTTGAGATGTTTTCATGTTGTGGAAGAATTCCAGACAAGTGAGAGTTTGTGTAGAGTCTTAAATCACATTTTTGACAGTTAGTTCTCAGAAGGCGGCTACAGTTCTAACTTTAAAAACTTTTAAAACTTTTATCACCATACTATTAACAACCTTTTCCAGTCAGTCAGTTTGATCATTTCAGAATTATGTTTTATCACTTCTATTTTTTCATAACTGGTATGCCTGAAATGACAGTCACATTCTAATCATCTAATCCATCAAAAGAGCTGTTAATTGGAGTGAGTCAATAATTTTGTTAGTGCAAAATGGGAAAGGGTATACCTATCTGCATGCTACTGATTCTTAATTTGTTTTTCTGCATATAGTTTAGAAGGAAACACAGGATAACCTTTAGATCTTTACAAAAAAAACCCAAACAATGCAGTAAGTTATTAAATGAAACAGTAAGTACTTCACGTTTTCTTCTTGGATTTGTCCTTATTTTTTAATACATGTAATATCTTCTTTATAAGAGGATGAAGCAAATTCCCTTACTTGCTGACAGAATCAAAATTTAGCAACGAAGGTTTTTTTGTTTTTCAGTTTGCTCATAAGACCCATAATTTCTTTTTGCACTAGTTTATGACCTTCAATGAACTATCTAATCCCTGAGATGAACTGTAGTTTAACCTGCTATTAAGAAATACCTAGCTAGGCAAATATTTTCCTCTGATTTTTATTTTAGAGATTTTTGTTGATGAACTGGGTATTGCAGGCAGCTGCAGGAATATATAGCTGCTGCTGTAGATACTTCTATGATACAAGAGGTGGCAGGTTTGTCTTGCAGGGTTTGGCCTTTTGGAGTAATTTTTTTTTTTTTCAATAGAAAACATGGCAAGCCCAGGTAAAGATAACTTCAGAATGAAAAGCTACAAGAATAATGCTCTTAATCCCCAAGAAATGCGCAGACGAAGAGAGGAGGAAGGAATCCAGCTTCGGAAACAGAAAAGGGAAGAACAGGTAAGTATCTTGGTGAGCTGTTAACTGTTAAGGGCTTGTGAAGCTAAATTCAAATATATGAAAGAACTTGAACAGGCTACTCCTGTGGAGCAGAATTCAGAGTGCCAGGTTGAATATCTGTTCTCTGTGCAATCTTGGGGAATACCAGGCACCTCTTGATAGGATCATAAAAGCAAAAAAGTGAACAGAAGCCCCCTTGAGTCACAAAGGCACTCAGAGGAGAGACCTGCGTCTTAAGTTTAATCCTCAGACTAGGTTTAGACATGTAAGACTGGGCTGAAAGGATACCCATATTTCCAGTAAGGATTAGAAACATTGCATTCTCTTCCAGAGCTTGGGCCAAAGTTGTCTGTTAGAGAGGAGAGGATTACTTTCATCTTTGAAGCCATACTTCGTGTTGCCCAAGAGCTTTTTCAACGATAACTTAGTAAAGTGGCTACTAGCTACTGATCCCTGAACTGTTATATGTAACATTTGCAGTTGTTGTTACTGAATTTTTACTGATTGGACTACATGGAACATTTTGTAATTTAATCGTTTATGGTAGTTCCTTTTCCCAAAATGTTTAGTAGTTTCTTGCCAGGAAGGTAAGGAATGTAGTTTAATTTTCCTGCTTGGTCTAAAGTGGCTGAATTTGTCTCCCACAACCTAGAGAGTGTCCCAGACACTGATCTACAGCCTTCTCTGAGGTGGGAATGCTTACCCTTCTCCTGGGAAAGTGGTGCTACTGCATGGAAAAAGTATTTAAATTAGTTGGGCCAGAGAGGTAAGAGTGAGTAGTACGATACTGGAGCGTGTACCTCTGAATGGTAACTGCATTGCAGTTCCTGCTGAAAATTCTGTGTGCTTTGTAGTAAATACTCCCTAGATAAATTATGAAAATAATGACTGTTTCCTTTCCCATGCTTATTGTTGTGCCAATGAGAATACTGTTATATTCTTCTCGATCCTAATTTGTTGGACTGGTGGTTTTCAGCTCTTGAATTGGAGAGAACAAGTCTATGCAGGGAGATGAGACTGCTTTTGCTCCAGAAGAAATTGAAACTGGTAGATAGGCCATGGTGCTAAACAGTAAGGGTTTATACATTCCACCCAAGAGCTTCTCTGCCCTTGTTGAGCACTAGAAAGAATGGCTGGTTTTCCAAAAGAGGGATGTTGTTTCTTTTTCCTTGGTGGGTTTAAATGGAATTAAACCTTGTTCACATCCAGTATTCTGCAGTTGTTTTGTGTCCTGGATTGTGCCCAATCCAGAAGTGCAAGGGAGAGAATGCCTTGGTTTAGGTTCCTGTTTGAAATATGGGTGAATGTGAACATGGAGTTGCTTCTGCAGGTGTGGGCATATACAATCGCAGAAATCTAGGTGTCTGTAGACACCTAGAGGACAAAACCTTCGGGATTTAATATGAGGTTTCATTATTATGCTTACAGGGGAAATCTTAGTCCATGGACTGAGATTCTAACATTAATTTTTAAAGATACCAATAAAATATTTTTAGAATTATTAATTACGGTAGTTGTAAGTGTAGTACTGGATTAATAATAAAAATTTAATTTGGTTTCTAGAAGAAAACAGCCTAAATATGAATGTTTTGCTTGAATTCCAGAAAATGAAGAGGTGCTCATTAAACACAGCTTAGTAAATACTATAGTGCAGATACATATTTTGAGCATAGGCAGTGCATGCAGTCAATTGTAAATCAATTTTTGGACATGGAGAATATTTAATGTTACATAATTCAAAAAGTTCACCTTGAAGCTACACTGTTTTTTTCTCCGGCTGTATTAAAATAATGTTTCTGTTTTAATCTTTCTGCAATTGTACATGAAATATAGGTGCTGTTTAATTGTCATGCAAAGAAAGTACATAGACCCTCTCTTGAAGGGAGGAATATTGTGTGCTGAAACATAAACATTGTCTCTGTGTTGATGATTTTAGCCTATAAACTAAACCAGGAGAAAGGAGATTGTAGAATACTATTTCCTCCTTCAAAATAAATGCTAATTAATTATGAGGGTAAGAGACTAAAAGTAAAAAGATCTGTGTCTTATTTTTCTTACATGTGCAAAAATATATGGATCTTTGGTATTTAAAAAAAAAACAATTTTTTAAGTGTCTCTCTGAAGTGTTGCAGTGCAGTTGTAAGATATGGACATAGTATTGGTTTTCTCCTTTATGTTCTTTAAACTTACATGTAGAATTGCATTTACATGGATGAGTAGGAAGGCGAGTATTTGAAATACTTTTGACTGGTATTGGTGTAAGCATTTCTTGAAGTGTATGTCATCAGTACCCATTCTACGATAAGTTCTAATGTCTCCCAAAAATTTCTTCTTTGTTTAGCTGTTTAAACGCCGAAACGTTTCTCTCCCAGGAAATGAAGAATCTATGGTAGAAAGTCCAATTCAGGATCCTGATGTCAGCTCTACTGTACCTATTCCAGAGGTAATTACTTTAGAGTGTGGTTAGAATATTATCTGTTAATGTGCATAGTACTAGATCTAAGAAATCCTCCTTTCATTTTTAGGAAGAAGTTATTACAGTAGATATGGTACAGATGATTTTCTCAGATGATCCCGATCAGCAGCTCACAGCAACTCAGAAATTCAGAAAATTGTTATCTAAAGGTATATAACCATTGCCTGATTATTTTTTTTCATTCCTTCTGTGTTGTTATTATGAATTTTAGTCATAGAGGCAGTTAACCATTAGTTCCGTTTTACTTTAAAGTAGAGCTTGCTGAATTTTCTGTTTATAGAGAAACCGTGCCAAATCTCTTCCAACCTAATGACTAAATACAGAAAGCTTCATTATTCTAATGTTAAGTCTTTTGGACAAAGTAACAAAAGCAAGGTTATTTTGATTGCAGTGTCCAGGGCTGTAACTAACTGCACACTAACATTACTTACTGTACTTGTTGTAGTGATTCAGTTTCTGATTCTCATCCTGTAATTGAGGGGAGAAAAATTAAATGGTTGCCAAAGAACAGTTGTGACTTGGTTTTGTTGAGACTGTAAGGCATGCAGACTTAAATTAATGCTAGTATTTGTATAGTATGATAGGTAAAGGTATGCTTGATCATTTAAAATAGTATCTAATCATAATTGCTCTTCCACTGCCCTGAGCTACTAACCGAGGGAACAGTGTTTTGTGATGTGTTACTAACATGCCCATGGATAATAGTATGTGTTACTATTATTACACATAATATGGTGTTTACTAAGTTGTTGCACTTTACGGAGATGATCCTGTAGTCTTCTAAAGTCAAAAGTTTAGCTCCTTCATTTGAGATTAAAATGACTGAATGTAAACATTGTGTTAAGACCAGAGAATCACATTCATGTTTTGTGTCATACTGAAAACGTAATTTAATTAGTCTTTTTTGTTAGACCTACAAACATATGTTTGTTTTTATTCCCTAGAGCCTAATCCACCTATAGATGAAGTCATACAAAAACCAGGAGTAGTACAGAGATTTGTGAAATTTCTAGAGAGGAATGAGAATTACACTCTGCAAGTGAGTTTGGCTGGTACTCATTGGGGGTTTGGGGTGGGATTAGAAACCCCCCTCAAAAGAGCTTTGGAAAATGAGTGGGTTGTTTGTTTTTTTGTTTTTTTTTTT
The DNA here is from genome assembly GCA_035590215.1 of Microhierax caerulescens. Classification (NCBI taxonomy): domain Eukaryota; kingdom Metazoa; phylum Chordata; class Aves; order Falconiformes; family Falconidae; genus Microhierax; species Microhierax caerulescens. Next base: position 62,193,304 of record JAVJGJ010000059.1, on the reverse strand, counting down.
TAAACCAAATTTAATTGTTTTTAACCACCTAAGCTGTACATTTTAGTTGTTGAATATGTCAGTTATTGCTGCTGAAATTGTGACTTGAATCTTATGAATTTCATAGTAGTCTTTAGGGTCCTGTATTCATCTGATCATATACTTCGGTCTTGAAAGCAGAATGTGCTCAAGAGGGTTTCCAGGGTGGTATATTAAGATTATCAGCACTGATGTGTGAGCAAAATCTGTTCTGTTTGTTTTAAGTATACTTTTCAGTTGAAATCTTGGAAAGTAAAAAAACACAGGAAACTGAAAGGCTTGTATGAAACCCTTTTAGAAAATCTTTGAAAAATCTATAATTAACGATAGGAGTAACTAGTTTTGTCTACTTGTGGTAGCCCATGGAGTGGCACTTAGGCATTGTGTACATTCATACTAGAAGAATTAAAATATAAACAGAAGGGATTTTTACTAGTTAATAGAGATTTTAAGTCTTCCTTACGGTTAGTGTAGCAAGCCAAAACTTAAAAATAATTTAGGTACAGAAGGGTCTTATTAAATAGAGATTTTGTCAATGCCAATTATTTTGTTGTATAGTAAGTACAATAATAGCAATAATTGCATTTCAGTGGAAAGGAAAAGAAGTGGTAAAATTTACCTCTGCAACTCTCATGTCAAACGGCTTTTCACAAATTTAATTTTTACTATTGCATGGTTTAATGTGGTCTCTGTGTTCCTCAACAGTTCGAAGCAGCTTGGGCTTTGACAAACATAGCATCTGGAACGTTTCTACACACCAAAGTTGTAATTGAAACTGGAGCTGTTCCAATTTTTATTAAGTTGCTTAGTTCAGAACATGAAGATGTACAGGAACAGGTAACTTTTCTTGGGGTGTTTTATAACTACTTAAAATTAATTATTAATTTCTGAATGTTTTGGAGGGGTGGGGTGGCTAGAGAGGCTTTGAGCCCCATTTGCGTATGAGTCAATTGATCTGACTTCAGAAAGATAAAAATTTACTTTTTACCTTCAGTGTATTTCCCCTCCCCCCTTTTTTTTTGCCCCTTCTCTGATTGTTTCAGGTGTCTTTGAACCTGTTTCTTATTTCCTGTTACTGAGTAATTTCAAGAAAGCACCTGTTTCTATTGTGGCATTTACAGGTGGACAGGGTCTAAAACACCATAATAGAAAGTAATACAGTAGAAGACAATGTGGATTTTTTTCCCCTCTAAGTTAACTTGCAGTTTTATTTCCTGTATCCTTCTGCTCTTCCATCTTACTGTGTTACAGTCTTCATTAAAATTTTCCTGAACTTCAGGTTTTTTTGTTTGGTTTTGAGAGTTTTTTGTTTATGTTTAAGAGAGGCTGTGATTTACTGGCTTTTATTTAACTTGTTTCAAAGTTTGTACAGTGAAAGTTCATGATTTTACTTTTTTATTGCTTATACATTGTTTGCAACTTTGAGCCAGTTCTATTTAGTCTACTACACATAGTGCACAAACATAAATGTTGAAAAGAGTGTGTGCATCTTTCTTTTTATTGAAAAGCACATGAATAAAGATATTTTCATAATAGAAAACTTTTTCTTTCCTTGAAAATCTGATGCTCAAGTGTGAGTGCAGTATAGAAATCAGTAGTCTTCTGAAATTTTGTATTTGGAATGATAATGCTTTTTTATTCTAGAGTATTTGCTGTAAAAATGTATACATGATCTGTAAAAGTTGATTTGCAAGCATGTATAAATTCACATGGATGCTTTGCTTTTTAAGGCAGTGTGGGCTCTTGGTAACATTGCTGGTGATAATGCAGAATGCAGAGACTTTGTTTTAAACTGTGGAATATTACCACCCCTCTTGGAGTAAGTATTTTAAATTAATACTATAATTGTAGTGTACAGGTATATATAGCTAAACATCAACTTAAAACTTGAAAAGAATATAAGATTTTTGCTAAATTGATGATGTTTCTAGTTTTTGTATTATATTGCTATGAATCTAACATCTTGGAGTACCTGAGCTTCATGCATGTCTTTAATTAGTCCATGACTGGCATCTTTCCAATGTTTGCAAAAGGGGAGAGGTGTTATTTTATAGGTATGAAATTTCTGTGCTGTGCAGAACTCCTGTGTTGTCAGAGCTCTGGATATAGAGGGTGGAAGAGATTACTTAATTCACACTTGTATTTGTGTGATTCCAACTGGCTGTGCAATAGGCTGGTTTTTCCACCTTCGTCGAGTAACTTCAAGCTCTGGTCTTGTTACCTATCCATTTGCTCGTTGAGATGAGCTAGAAAAGTATTTGTTACATGAGCTGTGTTCCACCAAAAGATTTCTCTTTACTAGGAATGTCATTCCAGCATTTACTATATGCTTAAAATGGCAGATAAGGTAGTTTCATCACAGAAAAAAAAATTAAGACAGATTTTCTTCAATTTATTATTGCTTAAAATAGTAAAATGCTTTAAATAATTTGTAAAATAGGTTAAAATAAGGGAGGAGAGTGTGATTATTTTCCTTTAGGATTTAAAGAATTAACAGGTTTAGATGTTTTGGTATGTATCTGAAAGTGAACCTGATTTTTCAGGTGTTGAATCTCTTGCATTCTATTCAGAAAGCCAGTAGAATGTTAATGTTTTTAGATGATCTTTTAAGTTCTAACTTTCTATGCAATATTTTTACTAATTGCATTCTATGAATGAAAACATCAGTATTAATTCAAGGGAGGGTTGCATCTCCTAGCCCCCTCTGAAGACCCTCAGAAAAGATTGGTTGAATGATCTTTTCACATGAGCAATGGTTTATTTTATATGCGTATGCTTGATTAGGGAATGAGATGTCCGTGCAAAATCATCCATTCAGATTCAGTTCATTCTAAGAAAATATTTGCTGCATGTAAGCTATGAAGAGAAATAAACTGAAACTAGTGCCCAATAATATGGTTTCTTTTCCTGATTTGAGGTACTCTTGGTAATAATAGACATAAAAAGACTTAGCTTTTCAATAAGAAATTATTGTTTTTATTATTGTTGTCTCTCTCTGGCAGACTGTTAACAAATTCAAATCGTCTTACAACAACTAGAAATGCAGTCTGGGCTCTCTCCAACCTCTGTAGAGGAAAGAACCCGCCTCCAGATTTCAGTAAGGTATAATAAAAGTATTCATTTTGTGCAATCAGAAAGCTGAAGATGACTTGCGTTTGTAATATGTTATAACACACAGAATCCTTGAATCTGGATATAGGCTAAATTTTATCTTTTTAATGTAATCACACAGTCCTTGTAATCTTGTCCATCTGTTTTTTCTGCAAAACATCATCTACTTTGACACCTATCAGCAGTAAAATCAAATTACTTAAAAACTTGAGATTGTAGTTAGGTGCAAATAGTCATTCACTAGTATGAAATAACAGAGAAATAATGCATTCAGCACTAAACTCCTTGGGGCTGTATTTTCTCTAGATCGATTTTGGAGCATGTGAGTTATGATTGACGCTTTTTTAAAATTTTATTTGTTCATTTTATGCTTACGAGTGCATGCTGCAGGAACAAAATTTTGAGTTTTCTGTTCCATCAGATGCAGTTAAATCAGACTATGATGACAGAGGTGATTTGCTTGTATGCTCTCGCCTTCCCTTCCTCTTCTCTCCAGTATGTGGTTGCAAAGACAAGAAGACTGTAGTGGCTAGTAGGAATATCAGCTCCTTACTTTCAATATGAAATTAATTTCTGATAAAGTTATGACAATAAAAGATTAAAACCTGAACATTGGATATTCTGGTAGAAGAGGCTGAGGTTGAATGATGATTACAGATAATTTGGAGAGAATGTACATGTCTTGAAAATTAACTCATGTGGTGCTAATTACTGTCATTGCTACTTAATAATTCTTGGAGAGATATTACAGAAATACTGCCTTTTTGTTAATCAATTAATTGATCACCTCAGTTGCTTTGCTTAAGTTATATCCTTCTGTCTTCAGTAATGTTTTGTTCTGGCAGTAAAAAAATCACAATTTCTTCCTGCTTAAACACATCAGTGGAAATAATGCCATGTAGGTGACCACTAATAAGGATGGCTCCTTTGATCTTTGCCCTTTACAGTAGCACCAGTTGGACACGTATAGGAGACTGAACTCCATAACTGATGTAAGATAAAGAATTACATTCTACAAAGAATATGAAATTCCCAAGCTGTACAGCTGAAATCTATCAGGTTCCAAGTGGTGTTAAGGTGGTCTAGTTCATTTGGCTCTGTTTGGAACTTGTATGAGATTAAGGCTAGGCACTACAGTTGCAGTGAGAACTGAAGTCAGACATTGCTTGTTTTGGTTCAGTTAACACTGAGTCCTCTCTGAATTACTCTGGAGTTTCTTTGTGGTAAAGCAGTTGTAAATTGGTTATTACAAATCACCTCCAGTACTCCTACAAGGACAGCAATATAAAAAAACATTACTACTTTGAAACTTTGAAATTCTGTTCCCCACATGATTAAAAAAAAATCACTAATTCCTGATCCTGTGGTTACCTGTAAAAACAGATGGGTTTTGTTTAGGCTTAACAAGATATTGTCTCTAAATAAATAGGCCATGAATCAGAATTTATCCAGTTTGCCAGCTTGAATTGCTAGTTTAATCAGAAAATGTTCCACCTAGGTCCTGATTCATTAATGAGGTCATGTGCTTTGACACTAAACAGTTTCACACCTTCATGTCTCTGCAGAATGTTCTCTGAAACTTGAAAATACGAAATACCTAATTTTATGCAATATTTTTTTCTTAACCTAGGTTGCTCCTTGCTTAAATGTTTTATCAAGACTGTTGTTTAGCAGTGACCCAGATGTATTAGCAGATGCTTGCTGGGCCCTTTCTTACCTTTCAGATGGTCCCAATGATAAAATTCAAGCTGTTATTGATTCTGGAGTATGTCGAAGATTAGTAGAGCTGCTTATGTAAGTCTGCTCTTCACCAAATAAATGTCTTACTGTATTGTTAATGAATTCAAATGGAGATGTTTCTTTTCACCTGAAGTGTGAATTTATTTTGCGTGAAGTGATAAACGTGAATTCAGTCTGAAACTTTTAAGTTGCTTGCTAGATTGCTTGGCTCCTGGAATTTTTCTTGAGATTGACAGTGAAAAAAAGTTTTCTCCAAAGTATTCCTTTATAGTCTTTAAAATTGAGTGTAGGATTTATTTACATGGAAGAATAGAAGTTGAAGACTGAAGACAAAGCTTGACTTGTAAACTAATTTCTCAGCCTTTTTTTTTTTTTTTCAATTTCACTGTTGTATTTTGTTTTCTTACTTTTCTAGGAGATGTGGTCACAATACAGACAGTTATTGGACTCCCAGAGTCCAGAAGCAGGCTTGAGGCACTTTTGAACTGTTCCAGTATATTTGGTTTATGATTATTTTCCTAGAAAGGGAGACTAAATCCCTGTGTTCACATGGGGACTGCAGAGTAGGTCAGAGATAGTAGTTCCCAGCTCTGAGAGCTCAGCACAGTTTGCTCTGAAAGCTCATTTTTGTAGCTGTCAGAGGGTGATTTTTCTCCTGTAGAAGCTTTAGGATGACTGAGTAATTTCCTTCTCCCACAGCTCAGACAGTTGTATATGAGAGTGTGGGCTTCATGTACTGGTTTCTAGGGTTACTGACTTGGAAAAGGGAAAAGTTGACATACAAAGGTGGGCTAAGTTTTAGTATACAGCTAATAATGCCCCTTTTGTTTCTGCAGCTATTGAATGATGCAGGTTCCGGTATTGTATTCAATAATACTTGAGCTGGTGAAATGAATCTACTGGACAGATAGGTTGCTGTACATTGGCTTGTTCCATAGAGATGCCCTTTCCCTGAATTGGCAGTTCAGTTATGGGCTTGCAGTTGGCGAATTTAGCTAAACAGGGGAAAAGTGTAAAAAGTGATTGCATGTTTTCTATCACTATAGATTTAGCACTTGAAGTAAACCATTGTTCACTGAAAATGCAAAATTATGCTTTAACACTGGGTAATATCAAGTGATTTAATATTTGTTTCCAGGCACAATGATTACAAGGTGGTATCCCCTGCATTAAGAGCAGTTGGAAATATTGTTACTGGGGACGATATCCAAACACAGGTAAGACTAGATGATTTAAGAAAAATGAACTGGCAGGACAGAATTTTGTAGAAATTGTGACAAAATACATGTCTAGTATGGGTATTTGCATACATCAGTGAAAGAGGCTCAGTACAAATCTGTATTGTTAATTTGTTGACAGTTTAGGCTGCTATTTTAAATGTTAAATTACTGCATGAATAAACATTTTTTTACAATCCTGTATGTAGCGGATTGTTTCATTTCTACATGCTATTTTGGCTATTGCTTCCCTATTGGTTTTTTTTCTCCTTAGTTGAGAATCAATTATTTATTATTGTTCCCTTTTTAAAGTCTTCAAATGCAGTCAATTTTTTCACTTGTAAGCAACAGTCATACTTGATTTGTCCATGAGTTTGTATTTGATAGTCTTACTGATGCAATTCGTTCTAAAAATTCATTTTTTAATTTTAGGCAGTGGAGTTGAGTGTGATGCATTGCAGGAAATACTAAGACAGGCCCTGCTTTAAAGAAAATTGTCTGTCAAAGGCTGACAGAACTAATGTAAAGGGAAAACATGGAAATACGTTAATCAAGTTTTAGTTGTGAGCTCTAGGAGAGGATTCTGCTAAGGAATTATATAGAAAACATCTATTTTAAAAAAAACAAATGAATAACTATACAAATTAAGTTTGCAGTTCTCTGTTCTTAGTTACTCATATTCTAGGTTTAAGCAGCCTTATTTAGTCTTGTGGTTGTCAGTCTTCTAGTCTGAACTTAATTGAGGGCAGATTCTTTCAAATTGTTGCATTGTCTATTCAAACACTACAATGTTGAACACTTTAGCTTTGCAAGATGTTATTTATGATACTCTGTATAATATAAATGTGTTGCAAAATTTCTTTTGAAGTCATCTGTTAAAGTGTTTTTATATATAGATTTATATATTGCACGAGCCTATATATATATATATAATGTATATTGTACAACTCAATTTTAAATTCTCAAATTATTTTAGGTTATTCTAAACTGCTCTGCGTTACCCTGTCTCTTGCACTTGCTTAGTAGTCCCAAGGAATCTATTCGAAAAGAAGCGTGCTGGACTGTTTCTAATATTACTGCAGGAAACAGAGCACAGATACAGGTAAAGCTGGTATATTGGTTACTTGGTTGGGTTTATTCTCATGTTACTAGTTCACTTCATTTTCATTCACAAGGAGAAATATGTAAATACTACACTGACTCTACATTACTTGTTTTAGGTAAAATTATAGACAGTTAGGACTAACTTAAATGTTATCTTCTGAATTTTGAAAGATTATTATAAATTCATAAAATAATACTTAAAAATAGCTGTCATGATTTGTACTAGAGAAACTGATCAATTTCTCCCAGAGGGTTGGTGCTTGTAAAACAGTAAAGGATACTTCTCTTGGATCTGATATCAGCAGTTGTAATTTTTCCCTGTGGGAGCATCATCTACTGGTGTATTCCCTTTAATTTTGTTCTGCATTGTAATGTACATGGTAAAGTAATAAGCAACTTTCCCTTTTTAAAAGTTGAAACAAAAAATTTGCATAAATGATCCCAGTAAAAAGTGGACAATACTACTAATTTGGAAATGCTGAACATCTTGCTTGGGTAAAAAGCATGCGTAATGTCATCAATACCGAGTTGTATTCTCATGGAAACAGTATCTGGAGTTACCTGGGAAAAGGTTCTGGTCAATAAAAATGAGAATTCTGAATCAGAGTACGTCTGTTTCAATGTGATTTTTTTTTTTTTTTTTTCTCCTCAGTCAGAGATTAAAATGTTACTTCTTGATGTAATTTAAAATATGTAATATAGTCTTCAATTACAGACATAGTCTTTCTATGGAGACTGTAAACCTGAATAAAATGGACAAAGTGAAATTTTGTTATGAGGTTTGGTCTGAGTTCAGAAATCAGATCTAGTGCTTATGTCATGTTTTTTAAATGGACCTATCCAGTAAGCAGTTTCTGTCCACGAGAGACAGAAATCAAAAAAGATGATACTCTGATAGCTGTTGCAGTGCAGTGTTGGAATGGTTCTGAATTTCAATTCAGTGTTTCTCCTTTGTGTCGTGCCTTCTAACAAAGCATTGTTTGCTTTGATATCAACAGACATCGCTGACTTCTGTAGTGAAGGGTATTAACGTTCTTTTTGTGTAATAAATCTTTATCATTAAATAATTGCAATTTAATCTCTTAGGCTGTTATAGATGCCAATATTTTTCCAATATTGATCGAAATTCTTCAGAAAGCTGAATTTCGCACCAGAAAAGAAGCAGCATGGGCCATAACTAATGCAACATCAGGAGGAACCCCTGAACAGATTAGGTAAGTTCATGTATATTACCATTTCCTCTGCCTAAGTACCTTGTCTAAGGCATTTTTATTTCTGCATTTGAATCTTGACAAACATAGCAACAAAACCCTAAACACAACTGTAACTCCCTGAAACTCTGTACAGGGACTATACATGTAGAAACTCAAAAAAATGAGTGAAATATATGCAGTAGACTTGATAATAAATCGACCAATATTGCTTTGTTTCAGTGGTGTTACACCTACAGCTTTCACAGGGTTATCTTCCAGAGTTGATGGTATGCGCTCAAACATGATTGAAACAGTTGATGAGCAGTTTCAGTGTTGGAGAATGGAAAGAAAACTGGGAGAGTTGTTTAGAATGTGTGTGCAAGGGGATTGTATCTTTGTGGAGAGACTTCAGGAACTTCAGTGGTTTCTTTGTGTATTTTAAACTCCCTATAATTATGTTTTAAAAATTTGTAAAGAGGATATCTAGCAAATTGAGTTTGATTAAAATTAAAGATTAAAATTAAGACTGATTAAAATCAGTCAGCAGCTATTTACCTGCTGCAAAGATTGGACTTCTTGAATGACTAGAATAAAACACTCTATCTCTGAGTATCATCAGCATAGCAAACAGTTTGAATCAGTAGTTGATAAATAGATTTATAAATGACAGTGTATTATTTAGAAGCCAGAACGGAAAGTGATGCAATAGCTCTCCCAGTGCATTTGGGAGATCTGTTGCAGTAAGTGCATGCTTATTTATTTAAAATGGAAACATTTCTGGTTTCCTTATAACCACTAAGTGTTATCAGAGGTAAGGAAAGTTTGTTGGTGTTTTTTTTTCTGTTAATTTGCTTGTTTGCATAATACAACATCTTAAAATTCAGCATATATTACATGAATTTTAATTCAGGATCTTCAAATAGGAAATGTGTGTGTAATACCATAAAAGTAGCTTCTCTTCACAAAATACAGATCTGTTATCTGTGTCATGAAGTTCTAGCCCTTTTAAAGTTCTCAAGGTACTACTGTCTAACTGCAAGATAATTTAAACCCACTAAATAAATGATATTTAAGCAACCTTTTGATGCAGGCAGACATTACTGTCTTCATTTTACTTACACACTAGAAACAAGAACACAGGTTCTGACTTGGAAAAGTTCCTAACAATTTTGTGCAGAATTGGAAAAAGGAATAGGATACTGAGAACTCCAGGGTTTTTTTACTTTTACCATTATGTCCTTTTTATAGTAGGTAATGCTAATATCTGAATGGTCTACATTAGTACAAAGCAGTGTCCAGTGTTCTTATCTGTCTCGTGTTTATTCTGTATTTTTGCTACTACAAAATGTCAAATGCTTGAGAAAAGAACTTAAGGCTAAAACTATTTTTCTTACATTGCATTACACCCATCTGAAGGTCGTAAGTGAAAAGGTGTTGAAAAGACTACAAATTCCACACAGCAGTTAGGAATATGCACATTAAATTTTCTCATTAGGATTAATTAGAGTATTTATTCAGTTTCAGACTAAGCTTATCTTAGTGTTGTTGCGTGGTTTAGATTGGTTTTTGTTTGTTTCAGCCAGTTTTTTCGGCAAAATTAAAGACTGATAGTGATAAATTGGCGTGTCACTGTAAATGTGCTGGCTTATCAGTCCTTCTCCCACCCCCCTTTTTTTTTCTGCTGTTAAAGGTATTTGGTAGCACTAGGTTGTACCAAGCCTCTTTGTGACCTCCTGACTGTGATGGATTCAAAAATAGTACAGGTGGCTTTAAATGGACTCGAAAATATTCTGCGTCTTGGAGAACAAGAGTCTAAGCAAAATGGAATGGGCATTAATCCTTACTGTGCCCTTATAGAGGAAGCATACGGTAAGAAATTACTTCTTGTAAAACTACATACCTGAACTTCCTTCTTTCAGGCTGTAAAAACAAAACCATTGTAAACCATTTTGAAATTTGTAGGTAAGTTTAATATAAGAATGACTTCAAGCATAAGTGAACATTAAAGCATTGTCAAGTAAGTCATGTAACATGGTGGAAAAAGTAGTTAAATGCAGAAAACCTGTGGATGTGTGTCTGTGGTCAGTTTATGGAATGTCTGTCTAAAGAAACATTTTCAGAAATACTTAACATACAGATATCCTAGTCTGTTGGAGCAATCATTTGCATTAAGTTTATGCAATCAGACATTCCTAAATACATTTTTATTACTTCAACACATAGTCCTGTCTAGTGCAGTGTCATTACCAATAGTGATGAGAGATCAGAGTTTGTTTTACTTATTCCCAAAGTTGGATCACTTGTTAGCATAGTAAATATCAGTAATAGCAAAATCAGCTTCAGCTCATAAAAATCAAATAAGTTTGTACTGAATTTGTGGGAGTATTTTGTTCTGTTTCTCCTTTCAAGAATCGTTGAATTAAATCACATTTTAAAGGCATAGTATCAAAACTTAAAATGACTGTGGGATTTCATGGCTAGATGATTTTGGTTTAACAATGTTAAAACTGGCTTATAATGAAACTAGCATTATTTCTGGAAGGTTGCCTTTGTAGCTCTGAGAAAACAAAATTGGTAGACATTGGTGTTTCAGAAACTGCTAATAACAATTCTGGTTGACCACATTATATCCGATTAGATGATACTGACTTCTCTGTAAAGTAGCCTTTAAATCTGAATTCCATGTTACAGAGTTTTATTTCTAAAATCAAGTGCATACTTGGAGAACTTACTTTGCAATCTAATGTGTAAGAGAAAGTAAGCACTGACTACTTCAATGGAATTTATTCTGTTCCAGATTTTGAGTCTGTTCATAATTTCAACTATTGAATGTCGAGGTTCTTTTTTTTCCCTTTACCAGTTAAGCATAGGCTGCTGAAGCGGTAGGGGAAACAGCTTGGCCTCTGTAGTCACCAGAAGGGTTTGTATGACCTCTTCCTAATCCATTTTAAGTAAAAATGGAATTGTCTTAAATAGTTAAAAAGAGTTTTGAATCAGCCTAACTGAACGCCAAGCACTTAACCTCTGTTCTACTGGCAAGATTATGTCCTCTAGCTTTCAAATGATAAGGCTTTGGCAAGATAAATCTGAAAAAAGACACCAGACTGTGCCCAGTGACGACTCCATAATAGGGGCTAGGATTTAGAGTTGGGGAAGACTGAAAGAGTAAAAGAAAAGAAATAGGGATATTGTAAATGGCTATATCAAACAGGTTTATGCTGTCCTGATTCTTTACAGATTCAATTTCTTTGTAGGAATGCCGTATTTCTTTGTAGATGCTACAGCCTATTCCTTCTCCTTAGTTTAATTGGTAATTCTTTTAGCATAGTTTTAAAATTCATTTGGATAACAGAAAATGCTGCAGAAAATGAAGACTAGAAATACTTGAGTTATGAAATTAAGGATCAATGATACCAAATTAATTGAGATTATTTGGAATTGTGGGTTTTTTATTTAAGAATTTCCATTATGCTGTTAGCTATACTATAAGCTGTTGTCTTTTGAATTCCTCATTCATTTAAGCAACTAGATTTTGAAAATGTTTTGATTTGAATTTAGGACTTGATAAAATTGAATTTCTTCAGAGGCATGAAAACCAAGAGATCTACCAAAAGGCTTTTGAACTCATAGAACATTACTTTGGTGTCGAAGAAGAGGACTCCAGTATTGCACCTCAGGTGGATGAAAGTCAGCAGCAGTTTGTATTTCAACAGCAGGAGGCTCCAATGGAGGGGTTTCAGCTGTAAACTACTGAAGTGAAGACAATTACAAAAAGTAAAGGCTCGTAGGGTTTGGGGTTGGGTTTTTGGGTTTTTGTTCCCAGAGGTCTTTTCTTTATGGCCAAAGTTAGAGGAAAAGTTGAGTATGTTTTGCAGAAATAGATGAAGAAGCAGCTCATGCACTTTTATATATTGTGTTAGATACAACTGTTCTTTGTTTTGTATTTGTGTTTTTCATTATCTCTTATGTACAGAAACAACTGTGAGTAACCCTGTCTACAGTAAAGCATTAAATGTGATTTAACAAGAAGTGTTAAGCTAAGTCTTCATGGGATTTTAGGTAGTGGTTCTGAATTTTTCATGTAGTCTCAAACTGCATATCAGCAATACAGTTATGACGGTTGCATTTTGGCAGTAGGCTTGACTTGCCCAGTCTCTATCAAATCTACCTCTTGTATTGAAGCAACAGCATTGCTTCAGAACTAAGGCATGAAATAAAGATGAGCTTGTAAGAAGCTGAATTGGAATGTGAAAAATATTTATTTAAATTGTGAAGCTTTTATGCATTACTTACTTTAGAACACACTGTTGGAATTTATTTATAAAATGTATTTAAAGACAATAGATATACATATATAATGCTAATTACCTAATATAATATTGAATATATGAAAAAGCTTTTTCTGAATTTTGTGGAAAGAGGACTATTTCAGAGGTTTTCAAATTGGAATCAGCAGAGAGCTTGCTGGTCATTTGATGTTGGCTCTGTAATTAAAGCTGCTAAACGGTATTAAAAGTCAGCCACAAATACAGTACTTTGCAGTGGAAGCGGTTGCTGTAGTTACCACAGGAATGCTGTGACTATGAATGACAGAGATGGTGATTTGCACAGATCCCAAAGCAGATGGTTTACAGCTGTCTCCTGTCAAAATGTGGTAATGCCACTTCAGTTTGAGAAACATGGCAATGTTTGCCTTTCTAGTACAGTAGCTTCTTAAAAGTTTAGACATTAGGTGTTATTTTTTTGACCAAATATGCTATTGTCACTTGAATTGTTCTTTTAAGTTAACCAACTGTTTTCTTTTGGTAAGACAGTAGAAATACTGCAGTGAAGAATGAATAGTGAGTCACTCCTTTGTAGTTGAAGGAGGAGTTTGTTGTATTGTAAATATCATTAAGTATGTGGACACCAAAACTAACTAGAATTTATTGTCATCTAAATATTTAGGCTCTACAATATACAGTGTTTGCTGTTAAACACTAAAAGAAATAGAATTCTGATATTTACTTTAACACTTTTGAATACAGAAAAATGTATGCTCTGCTTCAACTTGCATATAAGTAGTGTTTCTGGTGTATTAGTAGTATATCTCATTTGGAGAAATGAATACTTTGGGTTAACTCTGAAGTATGATTATTTTTTATTACCTGTAATTAATGTATTAACATCAGACTCCTGGGTTAAGTGAAATCCTTGACATATGACAGCATTTCATGCTTCATAAAAAGCTGCAATTTAAACTTCAAATTACTTATCCCATGGCACTGTGCTTGTCACTAAACAATATTCTAATGCACTGAAAAATACAGGTTAAAGGTGGTATCATTTACAGTACCATTTTCTATTTAGAATTTTTTTTACATGCAAGTTAAGATTCTAAGATATTTCACTTTGATGTTACAGCAATATATACTATTGTAATTGAATGTGGGACTTGAAGTGGATTTTCTAAGACTAATGGTCAGATTTGGCTAAGATGTACCTGGGAGGGAAGAAACCTCTTTTTGAAGTCTTTTTAGTGGAAGATAGAAGCGTAAGCAGTGTATATAGGAGTGCTGTTACTATATGAATTCTGAATAGTGAGATATTTTAGTAAATGACACTTTAAACCTAGATTTGTACAGCATACAACAGTTTTGAATAGTGTGATAGTAAATACTGAGTACAGCTGCCAAATTTTCATATAATGTTAGATGATTGTATTTGTGCCCTTTTTACTCTCATAGTTTTAGGTTTTCATATTATGCTGCCCTTCCTTCTTTCCTGCCCCCACCCCCCCTTCATCTGTTCAAAGTACAGGGTAACAATCATGAAAAACTACCAGGATTACTAGTAAACACTGAATTTCAGTGTTCTTCTAATGTAAGAAAATTATTCAGGTAACAGGGTATTCCATTATTTCTACCGATCTTGTTTTGATAACATAACCAGCTGTGCCTGCTTTTTGTTTGGAGAACCCTGTAAAAACTGCATTTATAAGCCTCTCAATTTAAACCAAATCTGAACTATAAAAATCTTGATTAAAAGGACTTGAAAATGAAGAAAAGAGGGGACACTAAGTGTATTTGTTTTGAAACAATGTCTTCAGTTGCGTGGATATATTATTCTATATGTGTGAACGGTTAGTGACTGCACTTTACGCATTTAGATAAACTATTTCATGCCTCTGATACATTTAATGGTTTAAAAGGGAACTAAAATTGATGGACTTTGGGTAATGAAAATCATTATTTAAACTCAACATCTGGTTTACCCTAAAATTGTTGGGAAAAAAAAAAAAAATCACTGAAATTTCTTCTTTAAAAGATGAGTCTACAGCATGGCCTCTCCTATTTTATCACTGGGTTTACACTGCATTTTGCTAAAAGCACATAAATGAGCAGTATAAAACTGGAGATGATGACTTAAGGTCAGCTCTGTGAAGTCATTTGCAGGTAGAGGCGTAAATATGATGATGTTGCTTAATCAGATGAAACCAATGTGGAGGAAAAAAAAACCCAACCCCAACTAATTTTGAGAAAAGTTTGATATTTTATATGTAATCTGAAGTGCCCCATCAATTACAAAGTCTGTTTAAAAATAAAGGGGTTTGGTTTTAATTAAAAGGGTACCATTTGTTCTGCTTAAATGTGAATTCTAACTAGCTAATCTATGCAACTACACAGAGTATAAATAAGATTTTTTTTGTTTGTTTTTAGTTCCCTACTCGATACACTGAATCATATCTGATTTTTTCATCGTTGCACTTTTATCTGAGGACTGGTTCATACAGCTTTTTAATTTTCTAGTATTTGCTTTAAACGCTGTTGCTAGCAGCAATCAGACAATAGTAATAATGTTGGCACAGAAATAAGTTAGCTATAGAACAAGTTTGCAACTGGAAAATATTTGTCGGGACTGTCTTTAAAAAAAAAAATAAATAGAAAAGATGCACTATTGTCTTTCCTCCACAGTTAGTTCTCAGTTGGTGTAAATTTCTCAAATTGTACAACTGAGGCATTTTGTAATAGGTCTGCCAATTGATATGTGAAGTTTAACTGTGACTTCAAAGAGTTCAATGAAATCTGGAATGAGAAATTTCAGTTACTTATGGCACAATATCTTCATATAATGTGTGGAAACTAAATTACCTGTATTAATTTCAGATAGTAATAGTGCATCTTTAAATCTAGGCCAAAGGCCTATTACTGTAACAGAACACATATGAGTAGTATGCAATATTGTGGAATGTTAAATCTCAAAATACCATACAGAATAAAACCTATTTTACAGATGTTTATTGTATTTATTTACTGGTTTCATAAGTGTGGCTTCCTAAATGAGAAAATACAAATGCCATTTTGAATACAGCACTGAGGCAAATGAATTCAAAGTGGCTGATTTGTGCACCGTAGGACTGCACTGTCACCGGAGAACTCTTTGGCCTTAAATGTTTTGTAAACATCATACATGATGTTCTTGGGTAACTACCCCATCTCCTTGGAAATTAGTCGCTGCTGCTTTTAATCATATGCAAAACACTCTAACTCATTTTAATCATATGCAACCAGAACATCGAATATCTCTCTCATAGACCGTCCGCTTCTTTTTGTGATCCTGTAACTACCCTTATTGGCTCCAGTATGTGTAATGCTATGGTTGTCCATTTATTGGTGAGATTCACTAATTGCTCGTGGTTAATTTTGCTCTAACGAGGACATTCAGCATTTTGTATGAAGTTACTTTGTCTTTGACTCTGCTGCTAGTGCAGCCTCCTCCCGCCACTTGGCCTTCTTTGCCAAGTTCCAGCTCGTTAAGGACTCATGACGTGCAGCGGCCTGCGGAAGTAAAACATCTACTTAATGAGCAGCGTGGCGAAAGTAACTATGTACTCACAATACAGAAAGAAAACCGGGAAAGCTACCCGGTCTTGGGAACAGCTGGCACCTACTAATGTCAGGGGTGACAGGCACATCGGTTAGCTGGCACTAGGGTTGGTGTAAGTTGTTGCTGGTTAGGTTTGGCTACTTTTCACAGCTTTCCATCATTTTTAAGCATGCCCCCTGCTGACTAGCTGGCACTGTACTCACCTTTTTAGCTGAGGCGATCACTGCAAAACAGGCAACAATTGAGAGTCCGATCATGATGTAACAAGCTTTAACTCGAGCTTTGTTTCTTGCCCTGTCTAGCATCTCTGGCCTGCAATTAAAGTTATTGAATTGAATCGTTACAAAACTGTGAGGTACCTCTTCTTCAAAGCATTGTAGGCATAAGATCACAATTGAATAATTAAAAATAGAATTGGCTTCTAAAACAAGCATCTTCAGCTTGCTATGACTGGTTATATACCACCCAAGAACTCTGTATTTTCCGACCCTAATCCATTTCCAGTGGAAAAGCAGCATTCAATGGATTGAAGCTGTTTTGGTTTTGGGTTTTTTTTTAAGCTGAAAAAAAAGACAGTAATTGTTCATGCAGTAAATATTAGCATTTAAATACTTGGGGTAAATATACCAGAAATCATACCTTAAGCTTTATTTAAATTGTGAAAATTAAGGGGGTTTACCTATTTAAACAGGTGGAGAAGTGTATGTGGTGTCAATCAGATGTGATGAAAGTGAGTTCCTTTTATTCAAAATTAACTTTTGAAATTAATTAGTCATATCTAACCTGTTTAGATGGTGCCTCATATACTGTAGGCTAGGGACTTCATATACTTGGATAGGTGATTACAACAGTTTGTATTGCTGTGAGTTCAAACTTTTAGTTCTTTGGAAAAGCAGCAGCTTTATTTAAAGTGGGCAGCTCATGCTGGCTTTCTTACTATTAGAGGAACACACACCTAAACTGGAACAATCTAAGTGATTATTTTTGCTGGTTGTCCAATGCAAAAGCAATGAAAACTGCCCTGTGGTTGGCAGTAGCTGCTGCAAGAGAGGCATTGTACAGCCCAGCAAGCTGCGTTGGTACAGCTCCCCTTCCCACCCTCCCGTGTTCTGAGCAGGCTGCACACCCGAGAACCAGCTGTACAGGGAATCTCTGTATCACTAAAACAGTCTCAAAACTTTCAGCTAGGTCTTTTTCCGAGTCAGATGTTATACTTGGATGTACAGTTTTAAAGATGTTCATTGTAATGCTGGCTGTGCACTATTTTTCTTTCATACATCACACGGGAACGCTTTATATCGATAAAGATACATATTCCTAAGATACATAATTATACATCATATAGAATATATGATGTATACGGGGTTTTATATATTATGTAAAAAGGATAGTTGCAGAAAGAATTGATTTTATGTGGGGAGTAAAGATCTCTTAATGATCTCTTTCCTCCAAAACACCTTTAGCTTTACTTTGAAGAGGGTG